>CM034147.1:322618342-323345842 GCA_019776745.2 Taxus chinensis | reverse complement strand
TTACTCTAATGCTTAAAAAGAATGTTTCCTTCAAGTATACTAATGAAATAAAAGAGAGATTCACCAAGATCAAGGAATGTATTTCTCAAGCCCCCCCTCATTAACCCAAATTATGGGAAAAATTTCATCTTTTATGCATATGGTGTGGTAAATAGTGTTGCTGTTGTTTTGAATCAACAAAATAATGAAGGTTTGGAGAAATTGTTTTCCCATTGTATCCAAACAATGAACGATTATGAGATTAGATATAGTCACATGCAAAAACAATTTTTTTTTTCTATCAAGGGAGCCTCAAAACATTTAAGCATTTTATTTCCAACAACCATATCAAAGTGATTGTCTCTCATCCTAATGTTACATATTTCATCATGGGAGTTGTGATTAGTGAGAAGAGGGTTGAATGGGCAGAACAATTTATGGAGTACGATGTAACTATCAAGGCTACAAAGATTATCAAAGGTAGAGGGATGTGTCAACAACTTGCTATGGATGTTAGTGATGTTCAATAAGATTCTTATGTCTTATAAGAACAAGAAGAAAAAGAAGGAGTAGGTGTACCTTATGGGAATAATTGGTCAACTGATTTAGCAAGATTATTTTTTACTAGTGAGTATTCTTTTGGCTTGGAAAAATCCAAGGGAAATAACTTTAGGATACAATCTATTAATCATGCATCGGTGGATGGATTCCTCTTTAGAAAGAGCCAAAATGGAGTATCATTGAGGTGTTGAAGAAGAAAAAGTGTATAAATTATTGCTGAGTTCCATAATATTTTCTCCAGTGGTCACCTTTTTCCAAGAGCTACAACTATGAAGGTCATGATGGCTAGCTATATTTGGCCCACATTGTTCACAGAGTCACATAGATTGGTTAAGAAATGTAAATAGTTTATTTTTCACTAGTAAGAAGAGGTTATCATCTCTCCAAGTTCATCCAATACAACCAAACCAACCATTCTTTCAATGGGGTCTTGAATTCATTGTCATGGTGAATCCGACATCTAGTGTTGGTCATAAGTGGGTCCTAACAACAACTGATTACTTCACCAGGTGGATAGAATCTATGATACTCAAAGAAGTAACTAAGTTAATTATTTTATACTTCTTGGAAGGTTTGGACTCCCTCAAACTATAATTTTTGATAATGCCAAGGATTTCATGGAATTTAAGATCTCTCTGATTGGGATCTCAAACATGGTATCTATCTACAAACTTCCTCCAGTTATTACCCTCAAGGTAATGGCCTTTTTGATTCAACCAACAAGAACTTGATCATGATAATGAAAAGGAAAATGGGGATTAACCAAAGCTGGTGGCATACAAATATCGAGAATTCTCTTGGGATGATAGAATCACACCCAAAAGAGAAATAGGTAACTCTCTCTTTGTTCTTGTGTATGGAAGAGAGGCTAGACTTCCATTGTCTCTTAAATTGACTTCATTAGAAATAGCCTATCACTTGGAATTGAAGGGAGAAGATGAGAGAATAATTAGGATGTTATAGCTAGCTAAGTTAGAAGATTTAAGGTAGTCAACCATGATTAAGTTGGAATAACATAAAAAGCTGATCAAGTAATGGTTTGATAAGAAATAAAAAATATAGACCCTCAGAGAAGGAGACCTGGTTTTGAAGTGGGATGCAAAAAAGTAAAATTAGGGAGACACTCAAAATTTGATGCACTATGGAGTGGGTCATACATCATTACAAGTTGTAAGAAAGATAATTCATTTGAACTATCAAAAATCAATGGGGAGGTACTCCAAACCCAATTTAATGTAATTTATACTAAACCCTCTTATTAAGAAGGTCATGTTCACCTTGTAAATAGTCATTTTAGTTGTTCTCCTAAATTCTATTTTATCATTGGTTCTTTCTTGTTAGAGGATCCCTTAATTTTTCCTTGTTTTGTGATCATTGGATGCCTTCCCTCATTTTTTATAGTGATCTTCCCTAAATAAGTGTCATGTTTCATAAGTTGTTGGAACTTTTTACAGTTCCTTCCGATTAAATAGGCCAAATGAGCATGATAGATGCTAGAAAGTGTGTAGGATGGTGCAGATCACATTTCTTCAAATCAATCAAGATTCAAAAAGGAGTTCAAGTTAGTTCAGTCAAGCTTTATGGAGGTTACAAGTTATAATTATAGCATGATCTGAGTATACGTGTTGAACACATATTGTGGGATGAATTTCAAGGTCAAATAAGGTTTGCAAAGTCATTTCTTGATCTCCAAACATTCTTGGATCAGTGACATGTTTCCAAGATTCCATGCCAAAAAAAATTGATTAAGGCTACTAGTTTCTTACACCTACTACGTAGGTGTCCCCTTAGAGGTGATAATTTTTTTTTAAATAATCACTTGTGCTTCATTTGGACAAATTGCTTCAAATTTTAGAATTAGTTGGCCTCAAATTCTTCCAATTTTTTTAATTTATTGCCTCTTAACTCTTCCAATAAAATAAAAAAGTACTTATCCATTTTCTACATTGTTTTGGTCTCAACAATAGAAATCCACTCAACACTAGAAAGCCACACAAAACTAAAAATCCACACAACACTAGAAAGCCAAAAAACACTAGAAAGATGCATAAAGAAGAAGAAGGCCACGAAGAAAAAAAAGGAGACTCAGATATTCAATAAGGAGTTGACATGTAGAAAAGGTGATCCAAATGCTAAAATTGGGGTTGTTTTCTCAAAACAATGCCCCCCATATCAGAAATAATGAAGATTAGTCCCACCAACTCACATTAAATTGCATCCTATGTGGCCCCAATATTAAATAATCTAATTTACATCATCTAAGAAGGATATGGTGCCCATACTTGGTCTGCACATTAAATGCTAATTAGTCCTTTGATGGTTAGGCTTGACGGGTAACTTTTTTAATTTCTAGGCATATTCTATCCCCTTTGCTTCTCCCCTTCTCTATAAATTGTTGTAGTTACATGAACTAAATAATATTTTCTGCTAGTTTATAGATAACTATGCCTTTTTAGCACTTTAACTAATGATTGTAGGCCTTTGTTAACATATTTTTATGAAGGTTTAAAGAACCTTTTATTTTTGAGATAATGAATGAGTTCTTGATAAAAAATTAAGTGTGATCTCTTTCCTTTGGATGCATTTGTGATGAATGTGAAAATCTTAGTCTTCTTGTAGAATGTCACTCTTATTTTGATTATCCCATTTTAAGTTCTTGTGTGTAAATTGAGCCTTCATATGATGAGTTATTTGTGTATTTACAAGCCAAATTTGTACCATATTCAGTAGATTACAATCACATATTTTCCATTCAATATTTCATCTTTATAACCTTAGTTACTCTAGAATTTTTAGTTAGAAATAGTTAACAATAGATTTTAGGTATGAGTTGATCAATTGTAGTAGATTATAATAGAAGGAAGTAGTCTTTCCCATAGAAATTGACCTTAAAGGAGTTATTATCCCACACTTTGAATGTATTTCAATGTTTCACTGAGGTGTTGAGCCTAGCTTTAGAAAGGTTGAAATATCAAGTGACAGCAGTTACAATTCTCTTAAAATCATTATCAAGTAGTTTCGATGGAGGTTAATACAAACTAGTTTTAGATTTATCACATGTCTTGGATTGATATTTTTCATCTATGAGCATGACACAACATTTATAAATTTTTATATAGGTTGTATATTTTTTAGATTTAACATGTTTCATTTAATGATATTATTTCTTCAGGGGAACAAAATTTATGCATCATTATATAGCTTGCATTTTATTAAGCAAATAATTTTAAGATTTAGTTGAATTTTGTGTGATGCTAAACCATTTATTTTAAGGGTTATGTTATATTTCTCACGATCAAAAAGCTTATAGATATTTATAAGAATGAAATAAAATGATAAGAATGTTGGAACAAGAAAATTTTATCCACAAAAAAATTCTCAAGTAAATGTAATTTTTTCTTTTCTTTTTTTTTTCCCCCCAAAAATGTTATTATCTTGAATATATCAATATTATCATGGGAATAAATATTACATGATTAATTTTAACCTAATAAACTATAGGTGCATTATTATATTTCAATAGAATATACAAGAAACAATAAATTGCTCAATCATTACATCATCTAATGTTAGATTTTTTGACTCCATTAGATTTATCCGACCCTAAAAAAATTGCATCCACTAGGAAACCTACTTGCATTGGGTATAATAAAATATTGACACCATGGAACAAGCTTTAATTTCAATGGGAATGTTGATGAGGGAGCTAGGCATGTAGCTTGGTGTGATATTTGCTTATATCTTAGTGATATTTTCAGAATGACCTCTTTGTCCTTGAATATTGATTTAAAAATTATGGGTTTGTGCCTATGTTCTTGAAAAATGTGGTGATAATGATTCTTTGGATGAATTTTCCATTTGTATTTAACTTTGGAGTCATTTTGGTAGATTTCAAGGAGAGTGGGTTTGGAATGGGGATAATACACTTCAAAATTATGGTAACATGATAATATCCTTTTCTACCTTGTGCTATATGTGGAAACAAATATTGATGCCTTGCTTTGATATGTGTATTTATTCCATCTTCTTGTAGATATGATATATTCCTTCTTCTTAATTTTGATAAATATTTTTTACTTTTCAAGGAGATTGGATTGTTAGCTCATGCTATTTGTCTATTTTTCCTATTCATTTCCTTGCATGTCTTTTAGTTATCTACTTTTTTAATCATCCTTTATTATTTTTACTATCTATTGAAATGAAATATATTCACATAGTGGTTACAAATTTCTTAAGATAATTATAAAGTAGTTTTAATCGAGGTTAATACATACTAGTTTTAGATTTATCATGTATCTTGGTTCGATTTTTTTCATCTAGGAGCACAACACAATACTTATAAATTGTTATATAGCTCCTACATTTTTAGATTTAACATGTCATTGGGTGACATTATATCTTTAGGGGAAAAAACCTTACGTATCATTATATAACTTGCATTTTTTACAGAAATAAATTTTAAAATTTAGTTGAAATTTGTGTGATGTTAAACCATTTAGTTTTTAGGGGTATGTTATAGTGCTTATGATTACAAATCACATAGATATTTATAACAATGAAATAGACTAGTAAGTGTATGTCTATATTTATATCGCATGTAAGACGTGTTAGTTAATATAAAATTCCCAAATAAATGTTAGTTAAATAAATGGGCTTACATTGCCACCAATGAAAATGAGAGGGAAAATCATGGGTTCTTTTAATGAAGAAAGTAGGTAAAATTCCATATCTAAATCTAAATCTACATAAAAAACTCAAAATCATGTTAGCTATTTTTGGTGGTTACGGGACCTAACTTAGTCATATCCCTACCCCTTTTAAGGAGATAAACGACATTTTATTGCAGAAAAATGATTAAAAATGAAAAAAAACATGATATACTTGACTCAGTCACAAACCAGTTATAACTTCAATTCACCAAAAAATGTAAGAGGGTTTCAAACTATTCAAAAGTGAAAATCACACTTTTGTTGAAACTTCACCAAAACCATCATGTTGTAGGCTGCAACAGTCCTTTTCAATCCGCTACTGCCTCTCCAAAACCTACAACACTAAAATATGCAAGAAAAGAAGTTAAAACTAAGGTATGGGATTAAGATCAAAAAGAGTCAAGCAGTTGGAATGGTGGGGGTAAGTGATCTCTTATAATTTTTTAGTGCATAGAAGGTTGTGGCACATACGGTCATAATGCATAAAAAGGCTGAGATGATAAGGGTTCATAGTGCATTAGGGATGCAAATGGGTAGGTGGGATGTATAAAATTAAATATGAGAGGGCAAGGATCAGTAAATGAGTGATGAGGTGTATTTTATCACCTTTTTGTGCGGTTTTGTATTTTGTATTTTATTTTGTAGGATTATTATGTTTTTGATATTTTTATCTTAGATGACCTTAAGTGCAAGGTGTGTTTTCTAGTGTCTACATTTTCCCCCTTTTTGGGATGTGTATTTTAGTAGGAATGATGAACGTAAAAACTTAATATGAGATGGGTGTTGTCTAACTCTATGATAGTGGTTTCCACATACATGGGATTATGTGATTGAGTAGTTAGACATGAACCTGGAAATGTGATTGATATACCACTTTTGCCAGAGTCTATAAAGGAATCAATAGATTAATTTCATGAGAAAATACTATTGAGTCAATTAAATAAGGTAGGTGATGATTGAGTGTTAAGAAGGGTTTTTATGTGATATCCCCCTCAAGTGATGATTTTTGGAGAAGTAATTTTCCTTAACATAATGTGGGATGAAAAATGGTAGTTAATAAATGATAGAAAATGAACCTTGGAAAAGGCATAATGGTTGTAAGTGAGGACAATGTTTCCCCACCCATGTGTAGGTAAAAAATTAATGTGTGATATGTACAAGAGTGGATGCAAGTTAGAGAGTATGAGAGTAATGTTTCCCCAACCTAATAGTGGTGAGAAATGATGATTGCAAGGTACATGGCATGTGAAGTGGTGGTTATACAAAATTGTGCAAAAGGCATCGAATGTACACAAATATTTAATCTAAGACGAATAAAATGAAATTATTAAAGTGAAATGGCTGCAATGATGGAGAACAAGAGGTGTGAAGGTGAAAGAAGATAGTTTGCAACAAGACTTTTGGTGAGCATGTGATGAGCAGGAAGAAACAAGTTATGAGATAATAAGTGAGAGAAAATAGGAGCTTGAATAAGGTATAAACATCATGAGGTGACGTACTAGCCATGTGTATCAATAAGAATTAGTTTTTATGAATGAAATTTAATTGTTGCTTAAGGAAATGAGTGAATAAAAAAGTCAATATGTAGTTGTGATTAAAAATAGTGATTAGGTGATTAATGGAATGGAAGGAAATTGTAAGACATGAATTTCTCCATTTCCAACTAGGCATCTATAAACCCAATGGAGATACATTTGATTATAGTGAAAATATTTCTCTACTACTAGCCATGCATCCATAGCCATGGTAGAGATACTAGAAAGACCCATGAGAAAGAGTTTTTTATATCAAGATTTCTTTTATTTTGGAATTTTGACTTTTTTGGATTTTTTTTTTTGACATTATATTCAGATCTCTTGATTTTTCAAGGGGTTACTACTTGTGGCTTGATGGAGGGAGTGGAAGTGATTTTGGAGATGACATTTTCCAAGTGTTAACAAATAATGCCTCAGGACATTGATGAGAAGTTGTTAAGTGTTTAAGAGTGTGGATTTTTTAGGAGGACAATCATTATTGGTTCACCAAGTAACAAGAGATCAAGTTCAAAAATATGTGAAATAAATCATGATGTGGAATTCGAATGAAATTTAAGTGAATATTGTAGTAGTGGACATAAAGTTAGAATGAAATTGAATGAATGGAGTATTCATGGAGGAAGAACATCAATGAGAAAATGTTGTTTATTGCAATGTTTGTGATATATAATTTTTTAATATTTTGAAATATGTTTAGTTTTGTGTGCATGTGTGTTTTGGTGTTTGTGTCAATGATGATAGTGAAATATGTGTAGAGAATCATGATGTGTTTTGAAGCTAGGATAGACTAAGATAATTATAATTTAAGGAGCACACAAAATGTGGTAGTGAAGACAAATAAAAGTCCCCCCAATCCATGTATGGACCAAATGAATGAGAGACATGATGTAGATAAATAAGTGGTAGATGAGGTAGATAATTAGATTAGATTGAATGAGATGGAGGAAGTGGAAAGAAACAATTCAAAGTAGAATCTAGAGGATGGTGGTGAGTGAAGCATGCATGTGTGGGGATGACACAAATAAAGATAGATTCCAAGTGTGGTGAATATATAATATTTTTAGGTAGGAAAGGACATGCGAATAGATCAATGGTAGTAGATAACATGATATGAAGTGGCATGCTAGCAAATGTGTCAGGTGGATGAGGAGTTGAGAACATATTGATGTACAAAAAGTATGAGACCCAAAGATGTGGTACTGTGATAAATTGGTGTGATAAAAGGATGAATACATGAAATAGAATGAGGTAGGTAAGAGTGGATGCCTATAAAATAAGAATGTGGAAGAAAGTCAAAAGGATGTGAAAGTGTAAGTGGATGTGGAGGATACTTATGAGGTAAATGTGAAGAGTAGAAGGTTTTTTGGTCATGATAGGTGATGTGCATGAAGAAGGAGAAGCTGGTAACAATAATGGTTCCTGAATGAGTGAAGATGGAGGAAAGAAGGTGGGTGTGGAAGAATTATCCAAGAGAGGTTAAGTAATGAGAGAAAGGGTAGGTGAATTGTGAGGAATATATGAAAAAATAAGTGGATAATAATGATGGGGAATAGATACAATAGGAGCATGAATGAGTGTAATAGATGGTAAAGGATGTAATGGGGGAAATATTATTAAGAATGGTACTTGGATGAGTGATGATGAAGGGAATAAGATACATGTGGAAGAGGGATCTGAGATAGGTGAAGTGAAAAGTGACATGATGTGTGATGAATATCACATGCTAGGTGTTGTAAGTGAATGTATGATAGGAGGCTTATATAGGATCAATGTAAGTGATGAAGTGGATGATGTAGAAGTCATAATATGTAAACCTCTACTTTGGAAATTTATGATACGACAAAATTGTTGTTCCTAGTTCCAATTATTTGAAACTGACAGAATACTGAAAGCTAGTAAATGAATCTTAGTGCTTAGAACTACTTGTAGCAAATGGAATGAAAAATTCAATGTATAACACAAGAGTTTATCCTAGAAACCCCTAGTTTGAGGGAAAACCAGTCGGGAAGGGAAATTTCTCTTTCTTCCCACTTAATATTTTGGCTAGTTAAATTAATTATAGATTACAAGAAGTTGGAGGAAGACAACAATGTTACTTCCACCCTCTGTACTTGTTTTCTTTGCAATTTCACCTTGATTCTACAATTCAATTCCAACATCAAAGTATTCTTTCTCACTTCTCCCATGAATCAATGATCTCAATCCACTTGTTCTTTTTGTATTTATAGCCACTTACCATGTCCTCCCATGTACTGGAGAATGGGAAGGGCCGTACAGGGAAGATACACACTCCAAACACTTAAAATCCACAACTGTTCTTGGATATATAGATTTTTTGTTTTCATTAGTGATAAGACCACCGATGAACATAGAATGATGGTTTTACAAATATCGTTCTATGCAGAGGGGTAGTTATGTAACCGACGAGGTGGTTACGCAACTGATACTTTGCATAGAGTGGCAATTTTATAACTTAACAATTTTCTCCCCCTTTTGATTGATTTTTATGTGGGTTCTTGTTACTTTGATGAAGTGGTGTTTCTTTATATCCCTATGGATCACACCTCCCCTTCTCAGGAGGATTTTGGTCCAATAAAATCTTAATGGGGGAGTAGATGAGGAAATAATTCCATCACTTTCTCTTTTGAGTACCATCGGGCTTGCCTTGGTGTCTTCCCCTTGAGTCCTACCAAGACTTTTTTGAACCTGTCCTTGTCTCTCTAATCTTCTGCTACAACACTACATCCTCCTCCAACTCACCTCATGAATCTAAGACACAATTTTCTATGGAAGGTAGGAACTGAAATTATTCTTCCTCATCAAGCATGGATGACTCATATAGGTGCAAGTTATCATAATTTACTACTGAGTAAATCCACATGAAGTATGGAAAATCAAGTTTGAAAGCATTCTCTCCAACTTGCTCCAGTATGGTGAAGGGTCCATACCTTAGTGGCTTGAGTTTCCTTGCTTGACCTTATAGTCTCTCCTTGCTCAAGTAAATCCAAACCTTGTCTCCAACATGAAGTTTGTGCTCTTTATAATGTTAATCATCTCTAGCCTTATACTTGGGTTGAGAATTCTCTAGTTATTCTTTCACATTAAGATGGATTTTTCGGATCCTCTCAACAAACTTCACTGCTCTAGTCACTTATGAATCATGTATCTCTCCTTCTTGCTGTCCAACCACAATGTCTAATGGATTAGTAGGTAGATACCCCAAGCGTGCTTTAAAAGGTGACTGCATTGTGTATGTGTGTATTCCCATATTGTAGGAATGTTGAATGTAGGTTAAGGACTCGTCTTAAGTCTGTGGATATTTGTTAGTGTATCCTCTAATCAGTTGTACCAAATTCATGTTCACCATCTCCATTTGTCCATCTATATGTGGATGGAAGGCTGTGCTTCTCTGTAACTTGGTGTCCATCTTGTCCCACAACGTAGTCCAAAACTTACCTAAGAACCTATAATATTTGTTAGAAACACTAGGCTTTGGCAAACCAAAGTGCACCCATACATTAGCAAAGAAAATTTTAGCTGCCTCACTTACTTTCATTTTCTTTTTACATTCCATAAGAACTCAAATTTTAATGAATCTATCTACAACAACATATAGATAATCATGGCCATGTTTAGACATTGGTAGTCCTCCTACAAAATCCATACAGATATCCTCCCAAGGCTGAGTAGGGATTGGTAAGGGCATATATAAACCTTCCTTCCTAATTTGATGCTTGCTTGTAGAAAAAAGTTTACATCCTCTTATAAATTTATATACTTCTTGCATATTGGGCCAATACATGTAACTTTTTAAGTGCATTATGGTATTTCCAAAACCAAAATGTCTTTCTACTTTTGAGGTATGTGGTTCCCTCATCAATAGAAGCCTTTCTTCTTTTAGAACACAAAGCTTTCCCCATTGGTAGAGCAGCCCATATTTGAGATAACAATCTTACATACTCATCTTTTCATCCCCTTGGGACTACAACTGCTGACATGTCACCCCAAATTTTTTTTCTTGAGCATATGCCTCTCCGTAAGCTTCCTTCATGAAGGGTTTAGTATGAGAGATGGTAGCCAAACTAGATATTTTCTCCTATGTGGGCTGCCTAGACAACATATCTGCCACTAAATTTGTGCTTCCTTTATTTTTACTTGATTACCAAATGGAAATGCTAAGGGAATCCCATCCACTTGTAGTGCCTTGTTTGCTACAATTTAGATTATGTTTGTAAATACTGGAGAGTTTTATGGTTAGTGTGAACAATAGTTTATTTAACCAACAAATAATATTTCCATTTCTTTATTACTTTAACTAGTGCATGAATCTCTTTATCATATACTGAATATCCTCTAACTGCTGAAGTGAAAGTTTCTAAATGATAACATACCTGATTACCTCTCTATAACAACACTGCTCTCATAACATAATCATTGGAATCTATCTCTACTTCAAAGGGCTGCTGCAAATTAGGAAGATAAAGTACAAGAGCATGACTAATTTTGTATTTTAATAAATTTAAATCCTTTTCTTGTTCCCTACCTCAGTCAAACCCCTTACTCTTTATGACCACTATGTGTAGAGGTGCTGCAATAGCAGAGTAATCCCAAAATGAACTTCCTTATGTATTGTACTACTCCCAAAAAATCCTAGTCTCTATGGCTCTTGTTGGTGTTGGTTAGTTGGTGATGGCTTCCACATTCTTTAGATCCACTCGTAGCTCTCCTCCTCTGACCACGTGCCCAAGATAGAAAAGTGATTGTTTGGAAAATTCACACTTCTTCATATTGCATACAGTTGTTTCTCCTTGAGAAATTGCAAGAATTTTTGCAAATGTGTTAGATGTTCCTCCCATGTGGCACTAAAAATCAGAATATCATCTAGATAAACAATGACACATGAATCTATGAATTCCCGAGATACATCATTCATAAATATCATAAATGTAGTGGGTACATTACATAAACCAAATAGAAGTACTAACCACTCATACAAACTCTATTTTGTTTTGAAGGTAGTCTTCTATATATCCTCCTCCTTCATTCTAACTTGGTGATAACCAGACTTGAGATCTAGTTTTGTGAAGAACTTTGCATGCTGAAGCTAGTACAAGAGATCATCAATATGTGGGAGCAGATATCTATTTTTTTATGATAATATTGTTCAAAACATGGTAGTCGATGCACATTCTCCAAGAATCATCCTTTAGCACCATCACAATAGGAAAACTACATAACGAGGTGTTTGGACATATTATCCATTAGTCTAATAGAGCCTGGAGTTGTTTCTTTACCTTTGTACTCTCCTAAAAGGATTGCTGATATAACCCAATATTTAGAAGAGGGGACTCTGGCAACAACTGAATCTCATGCTCTACCTCTCGTTTTGGTGTTAACCCGCTGGGAGTCTGAAATACTTCTTGAAAATACTGTTATCTAAATCCTTCATCCCTTTGTTAGAAATATATGAAATTTCTACCCCATCTTGCTTATATTTCAATAAAAGTAAACAAAACTGATTATGATTTTCCTAAATTAGTCTCTTTTCTTGGTTAGCACTTACCATAGAAAGTCTTGACTTATGCTGGTGTTCCCAGATGTTGCAACTGACTCTATCCTTGACTCATCTATATTGGTTCTCCCTTCTCATGAATATAACATCCAAGATATACCAGTAAGGACTTCAAAAAACAACATAAAATACATCAAGTGGAATAACATCAACCTCCAATACATCTATATACTAAGAATTTATCCCATCCTTGAACTTACATCCTCTTATTACTTAAATTTAATCAACCTTCTTCACCCATCCCAAAGGATAAGGACGTGGATGCTCATAAGTTTCAAGACCAAGTTTTTTTACAACCAGATCAAAAATCAAATTAGATTGAGAACCAATATCAACCAAAACATTTACCTTATTCCTCTTGATTTGGATTTTGATCTGAAATAACTTACTCATCTCTTCCTCTTGTTCTTGGCTGTCCATGTTAGTGGTCATGCATCCTAGCCTCTCATCTACATAAGAATCATATTCTATTTCCACCTCCCCATTTTTCTTTACAAATGTCATGAATTTATTAGAATCCTTGGTTTGGTTATTTAGATGCAACTCCAGATGTAGCTTCCAACATGTACTGTCAATATGTCCATTGATATCACAATTCTTGCAAAAATTCATAGGATATTTACAAGTATAAAAATTGGTAGTAGTCTTTTTACCTTTACCTTTCCATTTACCTTCGTTACTTATTTTTCCCTACTCTTTCTTTGGCTAGTATTTTGACTGCTTTTTCCTTGACTCAACTTCTCATTGCTTCTTCTCATCATCAATGTAATATGGTTGCACACATGCTTCATTGAGATCCTTGGGATTCGAGGAGATGACCTTCCTTCGAAGGTGAGTGTGAAGTCCTCCTAAATACTTGGTCAGAATATCCTCATCCTCCGATTCCATATTAAGAAACATGGCTTGTCTCCAAAACTCTGGAGTGTAATCTTGCACTCTTTGAACACTAATTTGTCAAAAATACTGCCATTTAATCATCTGGTCAATTTTATGGCCAATCAGATAAAAATTTTCTCTAAGAAATCTTTAAAGCCATCCCAAGAACTTACAATAGGCCGATTTTTCTTTTCACAAGTGGCTAAATGGGTTTCCCACTGAACCAGAACAAGCACTTCAATTTTGATACATGCAAAGGTGATCCTTTGTGCCTCGGTGACATTATATACACTACAATAACCCTCCAATTGTTGAAACCATTTATCAAGTAATTATACATCTACTTGTCCTTCAAATATTTTAATCTTAACTTTAAAAGGAGGATGATCAAATTTTACCTTCTCTCTTTCAATTGGAGTTTCTTCTTCACACTTTTCCACATCTTCTTCTTTAACGTGGTTCTTTCCTATGCCAAACATTTTGGCCAAAAATAGAACCACTGAGTCTATGGAATATTTCTTAAATGATGTCATCTTTTGCAAATTTGAGAGTTCTCTTTGGTGTTGAAACACCCTATCCATCATGCGTTCTAGTACCTCAATTCTACAGACCAAGTTATCTTCTTCCATGTGATCTCTAACCCTTTGTTTCCACTTCTTCGTAGATATGTTTGGATCAAAAGGTAATAATTCTTTGCCTTTGGAGCTTTTCACTGTCATAAAAATCACACAAGAATGAATACCAAAGTCGATTAGATATAATTGTCAGTTCTGATACCAATAATGTTATGTATACCTATACTTTGGAAATTTACAAGACCACAAAACTAATGTTCCTACTTCCAATTATTTGAAAATGACATAATACTGAAAGATAGTGAATGAATCTTAGTGCTTAGAACTACTTGCAGCAAATGAAATGAATAACTCAATGCATAACACAATATTTTTATCTCGGAAACCCACAGTTTGAGGGAAATATAGTTAGGAAGGGAAATTGTTATTTATTCTCACTTACATATATTGGCTGATTAAATTAATTACAGATTACAAGAAATTGAAAGAAAACAAAAATTTTACTTCCATCCTCTGTACTTGCTTACTCTGCACTTTCACCATGTTTCTATAATTTAATTCCAACACAAAATTCTTCTTGCTCACTGTTAACCCAAATTAACCCCCTCCTAGATTAATTTGGATAACTCATTTTAAACAGACTTAGCCATTTAAAAAAGTATGGGATGGTTAAACGACCGTCAATTTTCCTCTTCCAAAAGCATTATCTGTTGGCTTTCAAAAACCTGCGAGTTCATTAGTGGGTTATATTTAAAAGCTTGATTGACGTTCATATGCCCATCAAATTCAACACAACAGTCAGCAGGGGCCACATGGCATCATTTCGGCTCTCCTCAAAGCTTTTAGCTTAGGCAGATGTAAAGTCTGCAGAATGAGCCATAATCAATAAAGGCTTCGGGTTTGAGGGAGAAGGCAGGGAAATCAACAAGGTCAAAAGGACACATGCCAGAGTTTAAGGCTGACATATGACACCTGATTAGCGTTCCAAGCTGGACACATGGTGGCATTCAGTCACACTCCAAGACATATGCACCCGATGGACTTCAAACACCCGGAATCAACCACATTCCATAACATTTTGGGCCCGGATGGAGGGGCGAGGAAGAGTCACCAGACATGATTGAAAAGAATAGACATATGGCATGATCAAAAGGCACTAGGTGGAGAGAGCTCAACGGTCCTAGGTGGACACATGGCAGCATTCTGTCACTTCCTCAAGAAAATGCATTCCGCCGACCTAAAGTCTGTCAAATAAACTGGAGTTGATAATCTTTTGGGTCTGGGCTTAGGTCAAGGTAGGTCAACAAGGAAACATGATGAAGTTGGAGATGACAAGTGGTGCAAGATCAATGACAAACAAGGGACACGTGTCAGCATTTTGGTGACCTTTTAGGCGACGGGCTCCCGTGAATGTCAAGTCCCCGGAATGAGCTAGATTTTAAAGAATTTCGGATCCGTTCGACCCTCGCAACCAATGAACAGAGGACACGAAGCATCATTTTTAAAGCCAAAAATTTCTGAGTCCTGACCACGTAAATGATCAAATCAAACGGCTCAACCACCAAAATTGATTAAGTATGGCTTCATTTCCTTATGCAGGCCAAAATAGACATAGTAATGGCCTTACAGGGTGTCCTTGTGCTTTAGAGGATGCTTCAATGCAGACTATTGGTGGTTGAAAGTTCAAAAGTTGTGTCCCTTCTCTTTTCCCTCCTCTTTCTTCTTTTTATCTCATTTTATGTTATATATTGTAAAATATTTCATTTACGAAAGGGCTGGACATACTTATCTACAAATGAACCATGTCAAAATGGTCTCCCTCATATCTATGAACTTCGAGCCTTCACTTTGGCATTTGTAAATGTGTTCTTGCTTCTGTTTCAGCTGTAATAGAGTGTGCATAGCAATAGAATATGATGTTTGTGGTTATTTTCTACCATTATACTTGTGTTTAATTTACATCTTGCCTTCATTTACTCTTGTAATGTTGTGTATATCTCTCTCGTTTGTAGGCTCCATTTTGAATGTGTTTAATTTTCATCACCCTTTCCTGGTGTTATCACCTCTTTTAGCTTATGATTTCCCTTTTATACATCTCCTTCTAACTTTGGTCCCTTGGAATGTTTAGTTTAGGATTTGCTTTCAGCATTAGGAGTAGTTTTAGAATTAGGAATAGTTAGAGGAACTGGAATTCTATGGAGGTTTGTCTCACAGTACAAGACCCATAACTTGGAAATAATGCACTCGAGGCAGGGTGTAATTTTGAGCTCCAACAGTTTTGGCACACTCGATGGGATAGTTCAAAGCACTTTACAACTTCATATTAGAAAGGTTGACTCGTTCTTAATGGTATTTAACATTTGGAGGCATTTATCAACACAACTGGCGACTCCATTATTCCGAAAAACCCATTATCTCAGTTACAGACCTTCCCCTTTTCTTCCATCCATTTACATTCATATTTCCCTTCCATTTTTCCATTTCCCTTTCATTCATGAAGTTGTACAATCATGATTTGATTTCCTTCTTGGAATTCTTATTTACAGTAGAAAAACTAGTTCCCTCCATCCCCACATTGTCAAATTTCTTCTCCAAATCAGTTTTATGAAACCCATCATGAAGAATTTGCATATAACCCACCCCCACCGACCCACACGATTATTTTTCTAACCAAATTTTTTTATAAAGAACAAGGTTATGTAGGTGATGGTTTTCAATCCCATATAATATGTTGATTTGCAGAGGCAGATTCAAGAAATCGAGATGAGCATGATGCATACCATAGCTAGTTGTCAAATGAACGTAGCCAGGATTGGTTTTAAGGTCCATTGTCTATGGGTTGGCCCTATACTAAGCTGGTTCAGCTCTCTGCAGACGCTGGATTTTATAGTTGAGATGTTGCCCCAAATTACAAAGTGGGTTGGAGAAATGGAGGCTTACCAGTCCAGTGTTGGGAAACCCTATCAATGGGGGAATCCTACGTTTCCATTATATAACCCTTTCATTCCTCCACCCCAACCTACACCATCTCAACTTGTTTTCCATGTTCCCAGCTTCCTGCCTTCTCCCCTCGAGGATTCCCCTTCTCCATCTTCTTCCCTTCCATCCCACCTTCATTTCTTTGCCCTAATCTCTTCCAAATTCCCTCCACAAGAGGATTTTGTACCTTCCCTTTCGCCTCAAATTTTGTAAAAATTAGTTGAGACCCAACTTACCTCTCCTCTTACATTCCCAAATCCATTTTGGGAAGAACCAAATCAGAAAATCAGCCAAGGAGGGCAGCAAGTTGAAGAACCCAACAAAGAAGAACTTGTAAATTTTTTGAAGGATTGGGCTTTAAATTTTGAATCCAATCATATGCCAGTGTTGGTTAAGCCTTCAACAGAAGTTGGGACTCGAGAACAAATGGTGGAGGCTAAATTCGTAGAAGAAAAAGAACAAGAAGAAGATGAAGAACAATCTCTATGTTTTGAATGTAGTGTGTATGATGACACCGTGATCATGGAGGTTGTTGATCCATCCCAACTTGTAAAATCAGAAAAGGAGGAAGAATCAGCTCCAAATGAAGAGGAGCATAAGGAGGATGAGATCCAAAGGGAGTGTCCCACAGAGTTTGATCAAAGAGGCTGATTTTTTATCAAATCTGGAAGATTGCATTGGTGAGGAGTAACCCATTGAACTCACTTCTTTTGCCTTTACATCACCAATCTTCCAACACAACGAGCCTCTTGTTGTAGGAAACTCCCAAGAACCTGCCATAGAGGAGAGCATCCATGAAAAGTATGTTGCCCAAATCAGTCTGCAAGAAGTGCAAATGGAAGAGTTTGATCTTTCAAACTTGATGCTAGACGAGGAAATCAGGGATGAAGATCCGTTTGGTCTTCAAGCAGAGGAAGATAAGCTCCAAAGTGAGCAAGAAGCTCTGATTAATTGCAGTAATTCACCAAGAACACCATCAGATATTGTAATTAGTCATGAGGAGCATCATGTTGAGGATATGACAAAGTTTTTTACAAAGTTGTTTGTAGAGGTAGAACAAAGTCCAATTCAACTTACAAACAACCTCCTCCTTCGAGAAAGTCTACAAGTTGACTCCTTTCATAGAGTTGAGCTTCAAGAGAATGGGAAAATCACACGGATCATCCCGTTGGTTCCCAAACCCCCTTACCCAATCAAGTATCTGGTTAGTTTGGAGCCAAAATCAGAGTTGCAACAAGTCATGCTCATTTCAGAGCATGAGGATGAACTTCAACATACTAAAGGTCAGCAACAATTCCTCTTAAACCCAAATACACAACAACTAAAAGAGGTATTTGTTTTTTTGTTGATACTTTGAAGAGAAGGGTGGAAAACCAACTTCAAATTAGTTTTTCACTCTTATTAAAGGCCATGTTCATTGTCAATGTAATTACATGGCTGCACTTTATAAGAAAAGGAAGTTATTTCTCCCTACTTGTTTTAGGATTTGTTTAACTTCTCATTTCTTTGGTTAGAGTAGGGTAGTGTAGATTTTTTTCAGGAAAACAATTGCTTGTGCACACTCTACATGTTTCCACTTGGGACATGTATGATTTGCATGTTTGTATATATTTTTTTATGGTTTTGTTGTTGTTTGCACAATTCATTTTGGAAGGCAGTTCATTTAGGGGCCAAATCAGATAAGTTGGGCAATTTCCAAGTTTTTTCAGAGCCCATGAGATCAATTTAGTCCATTTTGGAAGGCAGAGTAGGTTTCATGGTGGAATTACATAGTTGAAGCAGTTTCTAAGCTTATTTAAATCTCCATAGATCAATTTTAGGTAGTTCCAGTTCATACTAAGTTCATAACAAATTCATGAGACATATTTTCAAAGAAAAAGATAAGTTTTTCAAAGTTTTGGGATCGATTCCATGCCCAATGGATGCTTCAAGGATACAATTATCTTCATCTAGAAAAAAGATGTCCTCTGGTGGTCACCAAATTGTTATCCCAAATTAACCCCCCCCAAAATAATTTGGATAATTCATTTTAAATGGACTTAGCCATTTCAAAAACCCTGGGACGTTTAAATGGTCATCAAATTTCCACCTCTCAAAAATACCGGCCATTGGAATTTGAAACCCGTGAGAGACTAAGTTTAAAATCATTGGAGGGTTCTATTTAAAATATTGATAGATGTTCAAATGATTGTCAAAATGTCTACACCACCAAGCACTTTAAGCACCTGCGATATGAAGGAACACATGGCTGGATTCCGGGTCTCTTTATAGCATTTGGGCTCCATGGATCTCAAGTCCCTGAAATTAGTTGAAGTGGAAATTTTTTTGGGTCCACGAGGGGCATGAAAAGTTAGCGTAGTCAAAGAGAAATAAGATGAAGCAAAGGACATGCGATGTAGATTAAATCTAGCAGGCAACTTTTCCTGATAAGCATGGAGAATTTGTGATGCAAAGGTAATAAACAATGAAAGAAAAACACAATGTAAGAGAGTTTGAAACAAGGAATGTACATGGAGCTTTCCTATTGGCTAATATTTCATAGTTATCAATCAAAGCTTTCAAACAGTCTGACATTGCAAGGTGCATGGAAATGTTTCATTGGCTCATGTCTTGTAGTTATTAGTCAAGGTTATCAAATTTTTGACATAAATAAGGGGTGTGGGATGTTCTTATTGGTCAGTGGTTCACAGTATTTCAAGGTTATATGGATAAAAGTGATTTACGAAGTAGTGTGGAGCTGTTTCATTGGCTTATGCTTCATAGTGGCCGGTACAAGTGTATAGACAATCTAAAATTTGCAAAGAGCTTGACATTTTATTAATGGCTCACATTTCATAAAGGAAGCATACCCACTCACAAGGAAAAAGAAATTAAATGAAGCAAAGCCTGACCTTGCGAACCAACCAAAAATTGACATGTGGAAAATGACAAATAAATGCACACGTGGGCAAGGGTAGTCCCCAAACTAATCAAAGGATACTAGATGTTAGGTTCCTATGTTCTCTGACATGTAAATTTTCAAATGGATATATCTTTTGATCCAGAGCTCCAAATCAAAAAAAAATTATATCGTTGAAAAGGTCCCCTTAAGCCCTTTAATTTGGCATCATAAAAATCATATTTTGGTGGCATTTGGTGGGAGAAAAAGAGGAAAAATAGTCTTGAGCACGTAAATAGTCAAATCAGATGGCTCAACCACTCAGAATTAATGAAGCATGACTTCCATTTCCTTTTGGACAATGGAATGGACATAGTAATGGCCTTGCAGGGTGCCTATATCTTTTACAGAAGAATTCAATGCATATTATTGGTGGTTGAAGTTAAAAAGTTGTGCATTTATTTTTTCTTCTTCTTTTTCTTTCCTTTGGATATAATAATGTAAAAAAATTCATTTTGAAAGAGAGAACTCTTTTTGTTGTAACGAAACTATGCCAAAATGGTGGTCAACTTCCCATAAGTTCCAGACCTCAAATTTGGTCTCTACAATGTATTTTTTCCTTCTGCCATGACTGTAATAGAATTGTGCATATTTTAAGAAATATAAAATCAGTTTTGTTACACACCTTTCTGCCTTAGCTCATTTTATTTGCAACCTTACCTTTATGCTCAATTCTAGTATGTTGTGTGTATTTCCTTAATTCTAGTTTCCTTTTTATTGTGTTGTCAATGCGTGGTAAAGTGTCTATGACATGTTTATCTTCCCTCTCTACCCTGCTATTTCCCTTTCCTTCCCCTTGTGGAGAGAGCTCAACCCCTTTTTCTGGTGCTATCACCTCTTTTAGCTTATGATTTCCCTTTCATGCATCTCCTTTTAACTCTGGTCCCTTGGAATGGTATTTTAGGATTAGATAGCTTCATTTCCAGCATTATGAGTAGTTCTAGTAGTAGAAATAGTTTGATGAACTGACCTTCTCTAGAGGTCTGTCTCACAGTGCAAGTCCCACAACTTGGAAACAGTCCTATGTTTCCTCAAAGCCACATATCAATATGATTTGGTACATATGAAATTTTGAGCTCCAACATTCACTTCTCTAATGAACCAATAACCTGAATCCACTTATTCTCAATGTATTTATAGATTCTTCCCATGTCCTCCCATGCACTAGAGAATGGGAAGGGTTATACAGGGAAGAGACACAATCTGGATGCTTCAAATCAATGACTATTCATGGATATTTTTTTTGTTATTATTAGTAAAAGGACCACCAATGAATGTAAAATGGAGGTTACACAACTCCCGTTCTATGCAGAGGGGTGGTTATGCAACCACTACTCTGCACAGCGTGGTGGTTCTGTAACTTAACAATGTGCTATCCTTTTTTTATTCAATTTTCTTCTTTTTTTGGTTTCTTTGATGAAGTGGCATTTCTTTAGATCCCTATGGATCAAGTAAAGATAGGATTGTGGGAGGAAATAGAGGGTGACTATGATGATGTAGGTGATGAAAATGTGAAGGAGGAATCTAAGGAGGATGAATACCAATCTGAAAATGATGAAGCCATGTCAAAAGTGGAAGTGCATAATGGTGTAGATATTATGGATGATGTAAATGATGAGACACGATGATGTAAATATCCAAACCAAATTCATTCATTCTTTATGCTAATACCATTCAAAAGCATTTATACCATCTAGTTTACTGGTAAAAAAGTCTATTTCTAGAGTCTAGAGTGGCTTCGATTGCCAAAAATTGATCTTTCAAGAAAAAAATTACTCCTCAACTCCATGCACTATCCTCACACCATGTACACATGCTCATTCACTTTCAAATAGGCCAAAATTTTGAAAATATTCACTTACCTTGATTTACCTCCATTTTTCATCTTCTAAATTTCTTGGTGTTTTCTCCCAAATAGGTAACATTTAACCTTTTTGCATTCATTGGCCTCTCTGATCTTCCATTCCCTACTTCACATACTCAAGACAAGTTATCTTCTACATTTAGATAATTAGAAACAATGATCTTTATTAAACTCTTCAAAAATATCTTAAAACTTCTCTTAGTTAAGCTCATAAGACCATGCTTATGCATGCTTCATAGTTAGAAGGATTCACACATGCAAAAATCAAGATGAAAATATCTCTGAACAACCTTTATTCTTGTTTTTTATGTGTCTTAAATTTCATCACTCAATTCCTTATCCTTTTCTCATAACTCCATTTTTGTTCTCTAGTGCATTTTACTCCCCACTAGCCTTGCTCTAGAAGACTGTCAGACATATCTAATTTTGTAGGAGGTTTCATGGAACATTCTAAACACATTCAAGCACCCATTTTTTCCTTCTTTCTCTGTTCCAAGTTACATGGTTGAATCCTCAATATAAAACTAGGTTCCTTTGGAAACCTACCCTTCATACTAGGCCTTTAAATGATGTTATTGTATTCTTTGAGGACTGGTAAGGAAATATCTAAATTAGAATGGTATAATTCAAAAATTCTTTCTATATCTATGAATAGACCTTCCCTCTGAGTTGTCTTCCAAATTTCAATGCTAAATTCAAAGGATACAATTTTTAAACATCAAACCTTACCTCTGTGACATCTATAACCCGATAACTACAAGTGTTTATTAAATTCTTAAAACTTGGCTTCACAACCTAAAATTTTGCACCAAATTCCAACTCACCAATAAGATCATGATCCTATTGACAATGGAGGACATCCAATTCATTAAACTTAAAACGCTTTCAATATTTCCTTATAAACTGTGCATACACAGTTCATGGTCTAATAGTGGATTTTTGCCTTGAAATAGAGTACTCACCTTTGGGTCTGGGTTCTTGACAATGAATACTTGAAAATAATATTTGACACATAAACTTTACACAGAAATAATACGGTGCTTGTGTATTTTATTAACATCAAAATCAAGCATTATAATCAAAATAGAGAGCTATAATATTTATAGATATTGGACAACTTCTATCTCTTCCACAATATATGGAACACTATAAACTAAACTAAGAAAATATGTAGGGATAGATTATTTCCCCTAACTTCCCCTAAAAGAATGCATCCAAGAGCAATAAACTAAGAAAAGAACATCATCCTCAAAAATAGGAATGAGACAAGATATGTGACAACCCATTATTAACTAAGCTAACTAAAGTAATTAAAAATATTACTTTATTACAATATCACTTTAACTCACAAGGTGAATTAAGTGTTTGTTTATTTCTAACATTCCCCCCTTAATTCATCATGCTTTGCAGTGAATAAGAGAGAAATAATCTGAATGCATCAAATTTAGGACGTGCACAAGACTTTGTGAAGATATCTACACGTTGATGTTCAGTTGGACAATGCTGAAGTTGGATGTTATTGTTTTGGACATGTTCATGAATGAAATGTACTTGCAACTCAAATTGTTTGGCACATTCATGAAAAAATGGATTCCAAACAAGTTTTATTACTCCTTCGTTGTTTACATGTAGGATTGTTGGATCTTTCTATGATATTCCCAATCCTTCAAGTATACATCGGAGCCATATCACTTCACATAAAAATCCACCTCCTGCACGATATTTTGATGTTATGGAGGATCTAGAAACATAATTCTACTTCTTACTCCCCCATGATATCAGTCTAGATCCAAAAAAGAATACAAATCCTGAAATGGATTTCCTGTCATCTATGTTTCCTGCATGATTTGAATCTGAATATCCTTTCAAGAAGAAGTTATTGTTCTTCTTGTATTCTAGGCCATAGTCCATAGTTCCTTTGATGTACCTTAGTATCCTCTTTGTTGATTTCTATTGAGAAACCCTTGGTTCTTACATGAACTGTGAAAGATACCTGACTACATAGTTGATATCCGACCTCAAGTAGATGAGACTCTTGATCAACTACCGATAGAGAGTTGCATTTACTTGTGGTGATGCATCTATTTGAGATAGTTGAAGTCTTGTCTTCATAGGTGTGGCAATTATTTTAGAATCCATCAAATTGAACTTCTCGAGAATTTTCTTGGTGTATTTCAATTTTGACATAAAGATATGATTTTATCTTTTCTAAACTTCAAGTTCACGATAATAATGTAGAAGCCCGAGATCGGTCATGTCGAATGATCATGTTAAATATTTCTTTATTGATTCAATCATCTTCATTGATCCTCCAGTGATGAATAGATCATCGACATATGCTACAATGATCACTATCTCCCCCCGTTAATTTTTGAGATAGAGATTAGGATTGTATGGACTCCTATTGAATCCATGTTGAATGAGATGCTCACTGATTTTAGTATACTATGCCATGGGAAACTGCTTTAAACCATATAGTGATGTTATAAGTTTACATACCTTTTCCTCTTTACCTGGTATGACAAAACCTTCTAGTTGAGTCATGTAAAATTATTCCTATAAATCACCATTAAGAAAGACACTTTGAACATCCATTTGGTGTATTTATCAACCAAATTATGGAGCTAGAGAAAAGATTAACCTAAATGTTTTTATCTTAGCTGTGGGAGCAAAAGTCTCCTCATAATCAATGGCTTCTATTTGAGCATATCCCTTAGCAACTATTCTAGCCTTGTGTTTATCAATTTTTCCGTCTGCTTTGTATTTCATTTTGAAGATCCATCTGCATCCAATCAAATTTTTCCCTGGTGGAAGATCTGTAAGTTGCCATGTATTATTTTTCATAAGTGACTTATATTTTGCATCCATAACATCTTTCCAAGTTTTAGACTGTAGGGCTTCTGAAAATGTGGACAACTTAGTAGTTTCAACAAATTTACCCATTAAGACCAAATTGACCTCATTTCGAGCCATACTACGAGTCCTCATTCTAGTGGTAGATGTGTCGGTGGCACTATCCAATTTTTCATCTCTCATCATACTTGTATACCATTTAGGCATACTTTTAGTGGTTCATGTGGGAGGTTGAATTTTACCATCTACCCCATCATCACTTTCATTATCAAACTGATTACCGTCCTTTGTTTTCAATGTAGGGATGATCTTTTCATCATGTGAGTGTATGGAAGGAGCATCTGCTTCTTTCTTCTCAAAGAACTCAACATCCCAAATAGTGTATAAATACCTTTTTCTTGGATCCATAAGCATGTATCCAAGTGCTTCATCATTGTATCCCAAGAAGATAAATTTTTCTGATTTCAAATCAAGCTTAGTCCTTTGTTTCTTAGGAATTTGCATACTCGCATTACATCCAAAAAATATAAGGTGTGAAATAGATGGCTTATTCCTTGACCATGCTTCCTATGGAATTACTCCATCAAGAGTTGTAGTGGGAACTCTGTTTAGTAGATAGACAACTGTTTTAGTTGCTTCGGCCCAAAATGTTTTGGATAAACTCGCATCATCAATCATTCATCGCACCATATCCATGATAGTAAGATTTCACCTTTTAATAACACCATTTTGTTGCGGTGTGTGAGGATGATCCTTTTGATGACGAATGCCATATGTTTCCAAAAAATCATTGAACTCATTACTGGTGTATTCACCCCCTCGATCTGAGTGGAGTGTTTTAATTTTCCTT
Organism: Taxus chinensis; assembly: GCA_019776745.2. Classification (NCBI taxonomy): domain Eukaryota; kingdom Viridiplantae; phylum Streptophyta; class Pinopsida; order Cupressales; family Taxaceae; genus Taxus; species Taxus chinensis. Next base: position 323,320,551 of record CM034147.1, on the reverse strand, counting down.
CTAGATTCTATTTCAATAAAGGATTTTAACTTCTTGAAAGTTTCAAAAGCTTGGTATTATGTACGAAGACAATATATCCACAATTTCCTTGAAAAACAATCAATAAAGAGCATGGAATATTGAAACCCAAAGTGGCTAGGTTTCATTGGTCTGCATAGATCGGTATGCACCAAGTCAAGTTTTACCTTAGCTCAAAATGTACTATTTTTGAATGGTTTTCTATGTTGTTTTCTTGCGAAAAAATGTTGACATTTATCTAAACCATTTTTAGAGGTGGAAAACCCCTAACCACGTCATATCAAAGAAGTGTGTCAAGATAGCCAAAACTCACATGTCCAAGTCTTCGATGCCATAGTTGAGCTAATGATGTATCCTTGACTACAAGTGCTTGATCATTTTGTTGAAAAAAATCCAACTGAAACATTTTTCTCACATTTGAAGATTTTGCAAAAAAAATTGAGATTCGTGAATTATCTCGAATTATGCACATCTTTTTACTGCCTTTACAATCAAAGTCAATTTTGAGATTGTGATCTAATAATTAACTCATGGATAATTTTTTTGGTTAAACCAGGGACATACAGAGCATCTGTAATTTTTCAAGTATGTTTCCCAATTGGAAGTGAAATGGAACCAATGCCTTCAACATTGTATGATGTATCATCCACCAAAGACACATGATTGTTTGTGAGTGTTTTACTCATTGTGAAGAACCAATATTTCTTTCCTTTCATGTGTCGAGTTGCACCCGAGTCGACATAACAAATTTGATTTGTAGAATTGGATACTTCATTTGACTGTGTAGAATATAGGAAGTCATCATCATCAAATTGATCTTCCTGTTCGGTTACATTTCATTTCTGAGTTGGTTTCTTCTTCCACTTTTGATTATTTTGTTCCTGTTTACTCTGTTGTTGGCTTGATTTTGTTTGTTGGTTATCAATAGTTTTGCCACTTGACGATCCTTGTTGGAATGTGTTGTACCAACAATTATGTAACTCAAGTCCTTTTTGACCAAAAATAGGACACTTTTGTTGGGCCTTTTGGCCTTATTGAGTCTTACCTTGCTTCAGAGGCTGTTTACTAGACTTAGCCTATTTATTTTTTTATTTTTATTACAAGCAAGTTCCTGCTCTTCAGTTTCACTAGTTAAGTGAATAGCTTCTTCTTTTTGTAGCATATTCACTAACTGTTCAAAAGTTGTTGTTTGACCAGTTATGTTTAACGTGGTCACAAAAATCCTATACGAAGGAGGAAGATCTCTCAACATTATAGGAACGAGTGATGTGTCAGTTACTTCTTCTTCTAAATCTTGAAGTGATGCAGGCAATGTCGCTACTCTTCTCAAAAAAATTTCAACTTTCTCAGTTGGTTGCATTTTCAAGTTCAATAGTTGACTTTGGAGATGAAGTATTGTGTTCTTATTTTTGGACTCATATACCATTTTCAACTAGTCCTAAGATTATTTTGTTGTTGTGGCCTCATGAATAAGAGGTTGTACCTCATCTGAAACACTAAACAAGATTATTAACTTTGCTTTTTGATTTACACGATCAAATGTAGCTTGTTGTGTAACATCTGTTGCATATGTTGTTAATGTACCAGAAACAATAGACCATATATTTTCAAAATCAAGTTGTGCATGAATTTTTGTTTTTCATGCTGGGTAATTATCAGAACGTAAATGTTGAGAATATGGGAAAAATAATTTTGGTGCCGTAATTGCGGCTATTGTGAAGACTGATAAACAGTAGAAGAAAAAAAATTGAACACTATTCCCCCCTTAAAGCATGCACACACCCCCCCCCCCCCCCCCCCCCCAAAAAAAAAAAAAAAAAAAAAAAATAAAAAAATATTTTATTTATTTTAGGCATGCTTTTCCAATTATTTACAATATTTGGCACTATGGGCCATGTTAAAAATTTGGCTCTGTGGCCGATTTGCAAAAATAAAATGGCTTTCTTGGCGGATTTGAAAAAATTAAAATTTAGGACTATTTGGCCTCTTTTCAACTACAAACAACCTCTAATTTTTGTAATTTTTACAAGAAAAAGCTTCCTAAAAACTAGACCAAGACGTAGAACTCAAAAAACCATACACTTTCAAAAAAATGGCACCTCAATCTGAGGTAACAGTTGAAAGTTATGACTTGTTTAAATTCCGATTTCAATATCTTTCTGGGCCCCTTTCCAAATATGGAATTTTTTTTCTATCCTTCTAATTTTTTAAACAAAATCCAAAAATGGAGATTTTTTTAAAAACAAATTTATTAAAAAGAAAACACAGATTAGGGCTTATGTGGCTGCGTAGAGCCTTATTTCCTCCATCGCCACATCGGTTTATCAACCTTTATAGCTCTTTTTTTTACTTCACTTTTCGCAGGATTCACTTCTCTGAAACAACATTTTTTTCCTTGTATTGTCTGTATGATTTTCATGGTCTTCTCATGGATGGGTGTGCAAATGGAGGTCAGTTTGCAAACATGATCACTTGTTTTCTTCCTTTAGCCATTGTTTCTATTGTTTTGGCTACTTTTTCCTTTGCTCCCGTTCATGCAAGGTTGAACGCTTGGAGAGGTCAATTTGGAGATTGATCCAATGCCACAACTCGCTGATAGGGTCTAAGAAAACAACTGATAATGAGGGTATCTTATTTTAGATACAAAAAACCCCAAAACAATTGTATATAAATTTTTATTGAGTTAAAAACAATAAATTTATTTTAATTCAAGAAGTGAGATTCAAACTATAAATTAAAAAAAATCACTTCATGTGTAATTTTATGCAGTACTGCTTTTGTTGCTGCTAGTGTGTGGAGTAGGGGCAGGGGTTATGTGAGGAGGCTAGGTGAGAAACTATGGCTCCTCCTAGATCAATCTTCTTATTCCTCCTCCCTCAAACTTCCTACACTCCCTAGCACTCACATGTTCAGGATCTTCCAGCTTTGATACCAAATCTTGACAATGAAATATATCTTATGAAATAAATCTTGATAATAAATACTTGAAAAGAATATTTGACACATAAGATTTACATAGAAATAAGAAGATGCTTATGTATTTTATTAATATCAAAATCAAAAATTACAATCAAGAGAGAGAGAGAGAGTTGCAATATTTATAAATATTAGAAAGCTTCTATCTCTTCCGTAATATATGTAACAATATCAACTAAACTAAGAAAATATGCAGGAATAACTTATTGCCCCTAACTACCCCTAAACGAATGCATCTGAGAATAATAAACTAAGAAAATAACATCATCCTCAAAAATAGGAATGAGACAAGTGAAAGGAACGATAACCAGATTGTACCAAGCCAAGAACACAGATGCTAATCAAACACCACGATCTATAAGATGAAAGCAATTCACCAGAATAACTTTACATAAAACCTTTGCAAATAAATGAGAAGCAATATCATATATTATTATGGAACTCAATGCAATACATTGAGAATGGGCCTTGCTTAAATAGGAAAGGAATAACAATCTAAGAACCAGTCAAGGTCGTAGAGCAAGCCATAAATCAAGGAAATAACTAGTCATCAAAGAACTATTCAAGACCATAGATTTAGGAGAGAACTAGACATCAAGGATCTAGTAAATACCATAGATCAAGGAAAGAACTAGTTAATACCATAGATCAAAGAAAGAACTAGTCAATACTATAGATCAAGGAAAGAATTATACCTAACAACTAGATAATATCTCCTAATATCTAAATAAGATAAAAGAAATATCCACACACATAAGTGGGTAAGGATAAATACAATAAAGGTAAATAAAGTACCTAGGTGAACATGAGCTAAGGTAAATACCTACTCTAACAACAAGATAGGTGAAAACCCATTATTAACTAAGCTAACTAAAGTAATTAAAAATATTACTTTATTACGATATCACTTTAACTCACATGGTGAATTAAGTGTTAGTTTATTTCTAACATGGGTTGATGTAATTCTCTCTCACATATTCATAGCCTTCTTATCACTAGTTCCTATTGTTCCAAATCAGCAGCACCCCTGGATGCAAATCAGGTTTCTAAGTTGATGTTTCAGGCATCCAGTGTGATTGCACAACATTGAAACCTCTCTCCAAGTGTGGGACTTGTAAAATGAGAGAGGAATCTCTAGATTAGAGGCTGGTTCCTCAAACTCCTCTGATCAGATCTGTTATTTACACAATTGCAGAGGTTTGAATCCTAATCCTACTCTAAATTCCAAGGAGACAGAGATAGAAAGTGTAAAAATTGAAACTAAACTAATAGGTGATACACCAAAGGAGTGGTGAACACTTCTTGTTCATGCGAAATTGACACAATTTCATAAAATGCAACATGAAACATCATACATAGGCTGATAAGATGTAATTAGAGGTCTGAAATGAAGCAAGACAATACAAAGGACTGAAAATTGATCACAGAGTCTGCACTGTCATTTTCATTGTCAAAATCCTTGCATTTGCAACATCAAAGAGATAGAAACTTGTTACAATCATGAAGAAGGTCTGATAATTGCAAAAAACACTTGTTGAAGGTGAAAGAAGAAGCTTGCTATCCAAAAAAATGTTCAACCCCCAAAAAAAGAGCCAAATCTGGCTTTTACAATGCATGGGTCGAGCCCAGGAGAGAGAAAACATGTAAAAAACATGGGAGCCATTCCCCATTGAATGAAGATGCATTAAAATAGCATGGGCATCCTTACAAACCCATGCCTTGACATTTTTAACCATGCTGGGAGAGAATGCGAGCCATTCTTCATTAAAATCGGTGGTTGAAACGTCATTTCTGTTCATGACCAAGTGCCAGAAGTGTGTTTTGATTTTATCTCTCCAAAATCCACCAAAATGCAAAATTTACCTTGGAATCTTGTAGAAAATTTCACCAGCTTTCCATTGATATAAACAACGTGAAAAACTGAGCTCTGGATCGAAAGATATGGCAATTTGAAGTTTTAGGGAAAAATAGGGCCAAATCGGGTCGCTTTGATATTTTTGGCCTGGACACGTGGCGAGTTCTGATTGGCTGCGGGCCTTCTAGGGTAAAATTTCCCACAAAAACTCCACCGAGCCATAACTTGAAAAATACAAGGAGTTAGGAGGAAAAATTTACCTGTCTGGAAAGCTGAGAGAGAGCTCTATCCAATGGTGCCATTTTTAGAAAGATTTGAGTGCCTAAAAATAAAAAATGGAGAATGAGGCATAAGAGAGGTAAGAACACAAGGAGTTAGCCACAAAAATGAGCAGGGGTACATTTTGGATAACAATTTTGGTGACTCAGAGGGGTCATCTGCCTGTTAGATGAAGATACCAGTTGCCTGAAGCAGCCCATTGGGCATGGAGTCATAAAATTTTCTGTTTGGAATCCCAACTGACTTACTCATGGAAGATGAATTTTCTGTTGCAAGGAGGAAGATGGAATATCACCTGATGGAAGGAAGGACTGAAAAACATCTCCAGGGATAGCAAGCTTGTGCCAAAGCACTTAGGGAAAGCAAAACAACCTATAGCAAAACAATGTGCACAAGCACTTTGAGGAATGAAAACCTAAGCTAATATTTACAAGGTGGAGAATTTCCCTTTAGTAGCAATGCTTTAGATAGATTCCATTGACTGGAATCTACAATTCTTTGCCATCTAATGAAGACAATTGGAAGGCATTTTTGTCCTTACACTTTGTGACCATGTATGGGCCACTCCAAATGGCATCAAATTTTGAATGCCTTCCCAGTTTTTCTCTATCTACATCCCATTTTAACACTAGATCTCCAACTTGGAAAGATCTACTCTTGGCCTTCCTATTAAAGGTCTTCTTGATCAAAGCTTGATCCTTCTCCATTTCTTGGGATGCCTAATCTCTAATCTCTTGGAGCTCCATCAACTCTGCATATCTCACCTCCATGGGCCCAAACTCTAGCAACTCTAACTGCTTCATGAGTTCCAATGTTGGCAACTCAAGTGACATGGGCAAGATTTCCTCTTTTCCATAAACAAGCCTGAATGGAGAGTTACCTGTGGATCTCTTGGGAGTTATCCTATCAGCCCATAAGGCTGATTTCATTTTGGTATGCCAAGACCTCTGATTCTCATCAAGAGTCCTCCTAATGATCCTCAACAAGTTCTTGTTTGTAGATTCAGCCTGGCCATTACCTTGAGGGTAGTAGTTTGATGAAGTAATTAGGTAGATCCCGTTCTTGAAAGCCCACTCAGTCACCTTGGATCCAATGAATGATAATGCATTATCTGAGATTATTGTAGCAGTTATGCCAAATCTGGTTACTATCACCTCATAGAAGTCTAAGATGCTAGACTCATTTGCTTCCTTAAGTGCTACTGCTTCAGTCCACTTGGTGAAGTAGTCTGTGGCTGTCAAAATCCACTTATGCCCTTGGCTTGAATTCGGATTAATGAATCCAATGAAGTCCAAACCCCATTGCATGAATGGCTGGTCAACTGAAATTGGATGCAAGGGAAGGGCAGCAAGCCTCTCTTTACTTGTGAAGAATTCACAATTCTTGCACCTTTTGATCCACCCAAAGAAATCACTGAAAATCTTGGGCCAATAATAACCAACCTTCATGATTTTTAGAGCTCTCACTCTTGGTGCAAAATGACCACCAGCTGGTCCACCATGGAACTCTTCCAACACCCTATGAATCTGATTTGTGCTAATGCATCTCAGTAGCACTCCATTCACATCTTTCTTGAACAAAACACCGTCTACTATGGCATATGGGACAACCTACAATCTGAAGTGTCTTCTTTGGGTCTTACTCATCTCTGGAGGGCATAGGCTTGTGCTTAGGAAGTGCATTATACCTTGGGTTCAGCAAGGAGTGGGGACACCATTATTTTCTCCTTGGGTGCTACCTTGCACATGGCTGTCTTGAACTGTCAAAACAACCTCTTCTTTATTGCATACTCCTTTTTGCTTGCCCAGAATCCGCTGCTCACATAATCCTTTTCCTCTTACCAGCTTGGTGACCTTGATCTCAATGTCATACTCCATGACACGAGTGATCCAACCTGCCCTTTTCTCATTCAAATCCTTGTTGAGGAGGAAGTCCTTTACTCCTGCATGAGAGACCAACAACTGAACCTTGTTGTTTGAGACTAGATGCTTGAATTTCTTCAAGCTTCTGATTACTGCAAGTACATGCTTCTCAATAAAAGAATATCTCACCTCATAGTCATCTAGGCTTTGGCTAAAGAAAGAAATTGTCTGCTCATCATTGTCCTTGTTCTGCTGTACCAAAATGTTAGAAATAGTATCATTACCTCCAAATGCATAGAGGATGAAATCCTTGGAGAAATCTAGGTTGATGAGAGATAGTGCTTGGGAGATGGCTTCTTTGATTGCTTCAAAACTCTCCTTGCCTTCTGCTGTCCACTTGAAAGCCATGCTTTTCTTTTACAATTTGGTGATAGGTTTGACAAGGGATGCAAAATATGGGACAAACCTCCGAACAAAATTTATTCTCCCCAAGAAACTCTGAAGTGCCTTCTTGTGGCTTGGCAATGGTAGTGCTCTTATGGCTTCAACTCTCTCTGGATCAATTGCTAATCCTTCTTTGGAGACAATATGGCCAAGGAGCTTTCCTTCATGTGCTAGGAAGATACACTTCTTAGGATTCAAAGACAATCCAAATCTCCTGCACCTTTGGAAGACTTGTCTCAAATGAGAGAGGTGGTCTACTGCATTCTTTGAAAAAATAGTGATGTCATCAAGATATATCAGCACCATGTTGTTAATCAAACCTTTGAACGCCATGTCCATTGCTCTTTGGAAGGTAGCTCCAGCGTTGGATAGCCCAAATGGCATTTTCCTGTATGCATAAGTTCCCCATTTGGTTGTGAAGGCTGTCTTGAATTGATCTTCTTCCTTCACCATAATCTGATTGTACCCTGAGTAGCCATCAAGCAATGAAAACCTTTCAGAGCCAGCAACAACTTGTAAAATCTGCTCCATAGAAGGAAGTGGGTAATGGTCCTTGAGAGATGCTCTATTCAAATCTCTGAAATCAACACACAATCTGATCTCTCCGCTCTTCTTTCTGACTGGAACTAAGTTGGCAACCCAACTAGAATGCTTGATTGGGAATATGATTCTTGACTCAATCAACTTGGTAAATTCCTTCCTCATGAGAGGTTCCATGTGTGGATTGATTGGCCTTTGTTTCTGCCTGATGGGCTTAGTATTTGGATCCAACTCAATGGTGTGTTGAGCTAACTTGGGATTGAAACATTTCAAATCTTCGCAGCTCCAAGCAAACACATCAGGGAACTCTTGACACAACTGTATGAACTCATACCTTTCTTGTTCAGTTGTCATCTTTCCAATTTGCAATGGTTTGTTCTCTTCCACCAAGATGGATATTAAATCTTCTCTCTTAACCTGAATGTTTGCTTTCTCTTTCCTAAATTGATCATTGGGATTGAAAATGGACTCCAAAGTGATAAGTCCCTTGGGCAGCTTGTTAGTTCTCAGTTGTACCACTTGGTCACCATACTACTATTCCAATTTTTCCTGATTTTTAGCTGAGAACTCAGCTTCTTCTTGTAAGAAATGGATGATTTGCTGGTCATTCTCAAACACTTGCCAACTTACATTGTTATCCAGCACTAAAGGCCTCACAATCACATGGATGTTTGGATGTACCTTGTCCTTTTGAATGCTTTCCACAATATCAAAGGCTGCCCCAACTGCTGCAAGCCTGTCAGCAGCTTGGTTTTCTTTTCTAGGAATGGATTTTATGCTAAATCCCTCAAAATCTTCAATGAGGTCCCACACCCTGTTCTTATAGCACTTGAGTAGATTATTCTTGATAGCATGCTGCCCCTTAACTTGGTTTACAATCAATTCACTGTCACCAAAGACTTGCAAGTTCTTTATTCCTCTCTTTATTTCCCAATGCATCCCTTACACCAAGGCTTCATATTCAGCAGTGTTATTGGAGCATGCAAACTGAAATCTAAAAGCTGAATAGTACTTTACTCCTTGAGTTGAAATAAGCATAGCTCCACCTCCTGCACCTTGTCTACTCCTTGATCCATAAAAAAAAAGCTGCCATACCTCATTGTCATCCTTGTGGTTTGGCTTGGTGATGCTAGGAATGGGCTGATCTTCTGATGTATGCAATAAACCCCTAGCTCAGATTCTTCTACTTCTTGATAAGGATCAAAAGCATGCACCTTTTTTGCCCATTCATCAAGAGTTAGATCCAGGATGCTTCCAACCTTGGTGTCAGCTTCATCAGTGCTTGGGTGATCTTCTTGATCAAATTTCAAAAAGTTGGCATTGATCTGACTTGGAGTGTAGGGCTCAATGTGGAAGTTTGAAATAGGTTCAGACCTGATTGTAGCTTTGGTTCCATACCTTGTTCTGAACAACATGTGTGACCAATCAGTAGACAAATATCCTCCAATCTTGGCTGTGAAATATCTTGACAAACATAGGGCAAAGAGTGGTGGAAGGTCTATAACTGATACATATTGTAAAACAACAACATTTAGACATGCATGCAAGGTAAGACTCAAGTTTCTAATCACCCCAACTGTTGTTACTGCTGTCCCATCCAACTGCAATACCCCTTTAGATATGGCTTCATATTGAAGTCCTAGCTGATCAGCTATTTGCTTGGGCATCACTGAGCTACTTACCCCGGAATCAATCATGCAATTGTGCACCAATTGGTTTCCAATGATTAATGAGACATAAAAAGGAGGGGGCTTCAACATTTTACCTTACTGTCCTCCATGATTCCCTTCAAGCTGGGCAGCATTTGTGAGCACCTTCTCTTGCATTTGGACTTGCTGATTTAAAGTTGGCCAGTTCTTCATGGCAGCTTGTAGCAAATCTCTTTGGTGTGGGATAGATAGGGATTCCCACATTGATATATTTACATTTGTCTTCTTCATCTGATTAATGATACTAAATGGTGATGGAGGATCTCTTTGCTGTCCCTTGGTTTACATATTCATCCCTTGCATGTGGGAAGCAACAATTGGTATTTGAGTTGGTCTAGGAGCTGTTCTTGGCTGCCCTTTTGCATTTACAACTGGATTTTGTTTACCAACCATTTGTGGAGACATAAAAGGTTGTGGATTGGTTGGAGCTAATGGTTGTTCTTCACCCAAATTCCTTCTTTTTTACCTTGTGTTGGCTGCAACACCTTGAGAGACTATTTGATTTATGCCACAAAAATCCTCTACCTGTCAGTTCACAAGTGTGGTGTCATTTGGAGCTGATTGCTTCTGGAATGTTTCTTGTTGTTGGTTGTTTCCTTGACTACCCTCACCCTCCACATTAGTAGTTGTCACCATTAATGTTTGATTCAATGCACCGTTGAAGCACATAGATTGGTTGTGAGGTTCATTACATGGAAAACACCAATCATACTCCTGAGCAACGTTGTTTTGTGTTGGCGCCAATGCCTTAGAGGCATATATAGCATTTGGATTATAGGGCTGAAATGGTCTGTTGGCAGGAGGCCTTGCTTGATTTAGATTTGCAGCTCTATTGGGTGGTCTATAAGGTCGATATGGTTGCCTGTTAGGCTGAGCTTGAGGTTGGAAGGAAGGTCTAAAACTTTGGGCTTGTTGCCTCTTGAGAGTAACCAGCTCATTACCTAAATTTTGCAATTGCTTCATGACTTCTTGAAGCTCATTTGGGGCACTTAGAGATGAAGTAGAAGCTTCATTTGAACTATGATTTCTAGGAGTGGGAGAAGGAGCCAAATTAGGTTCTTGATTAGTGTTGGGCTCTCTAAACTTGGAAACAATGGCACGGGAGGTCTAGGGGCTAGTTTGCCGGCTTGGATCAAACAATTTTCAGCCCTAATGGCAATGCTATAAGCCATAGGGATAGTTATGCCTCCCATGGACTGAATCAACATAGAAATATCAGAATTTAGAGCTTTGAGATAGTAAAGAAAAGCACCTTCTACTATTGGCCTGACTACCACTGGAATTCTCTCCCAAGTCCTTTGAAATATGAAATTAAAATCAGTCAGCTGCTCATTGGGAGCTCTTTTGATAGTTGTCAGCTGCTCCAAAAGGGACAAGTTGTCTCCCTTTTCCCCAAATTTCTCATGGAGGGCTATACAAAGCTGATTCCAATTTTGAATAGAACCTGAGGCAAGGCTTCTAAACTATTGCAAAGCCTTCCCCTTGAATGAAGATGCCAGCAATTTAACAGCAACTTGTATCTCATTGATTTCATGGATTGCACAAATGCTAGCAATATCCTTAACATGATCACCAGGTGTGGTCTGATTTTCTCTAGTGAAGTATGAAATGTTCTTCAATGCTGCAATTGGGATTGGATTTTGTGCATTGAGAGCAAGTGGGCTGCTACCAGTGAAATTGACATAGGGGTTGTTTTGTGCCAATCTAATTGGTCTTAAAACCCTTGTTGATTGAATGAAAGGCCTACCAGGTGGAGGAGTTGAGAGAGTTCTATTTGGTGGAGATGGAGACCTTTGGATTCTCCTCCCACTTTGCCTTATTCTTGGAGATAACTACAGATATTCAAAAAACACCTCTCCCTCTCCAGCTCTTGACCTTTTGTTGATTCTTCTCATGAGTTTTTAGGTCTGCACTGCTAAAGCTAGCTAATTCTTCCCCTTGGAGTCGCCAGATGTGCAATTTATAGCTCTTTTAAGCAAGAAAATTGTAGCAGATGCACATCAACTTTGCTGCAATGAAAATGAGACCTCTAAGGTCCCACCGGGCATGCCAAAACTATTGTTGCAAATCAGCAACACCCCTGGATGTAAATCAGGTTTCTAAGTTGATGTTTCAGGCATCCAGTGTGATTGCATAACATTAAAACCTCTCTCCAAGTGTGGGACTTATAAAATGAGAGAGGAATCTCCAGAATAGAGGCTATTTCCTCAAACTCCTCTGATCATATATGTTATTTACACAATTGCAGAGGTTTGAATCCTAATCCTACTCTAAATTCTAAGGAGACAGAGATAGAAAATGCAAAAATTGAAACTAAACTAATAGGTGATACACCAAAGGAGTGGTGAACACTTCTTGTTCATGCAAATTGACACAATTTCATAAAATGCAACATGAAACATCATACACAGGCTGATAAGATACAATTAGAGGTTTGAAATGAAGCAAGACAATACAAACAAAGGACTAAAAATTGATCACAGAGTCTGCATTGTCATTTTCACTGTCAAAATCCTTGCATTTGCAACATCAAAGAGGAAAAAACCTGTTACAATCATGAAGAAGGTCTGATACTTGCAAAAATCACTTGTTAAAGGTGAAAGAAGAAGCTTGCTATCCAAAAAAATGTTCAACCCCCCAAAAATGAGCCAAATCTGGCTTTTACAATGCATGGGTTAAGCCCAGGAGAGAGAAAACATGTAAAAAAAGTGGGAGCCATTCCCCATTGATTGAAGATGCATTAAAATAGCATGGGTGTCCTTACAGACCCATTCCCTGACATTTTTAACCATGCTGGGAGAGAATGCGAGCATTCTTCATTAAAATCGGTGGTTGAAACGTCATTTTTGTTCATGACCAAGTGCCATAAGCGTTTTTTGATTTTCTCTCTCCAAAATTCACCAAAATGTAAAATTTACTTTGTAATCTTGTAGATAATTTCACCAGCTTTCCATTGATATAAAGAACGTGAAAAACCGAGCTCTGGATCGAAAGATATGGCAATTTGAAGTTTTAGGGAAAAACAGGGCCAAATCGGGTCGCTTTGATATTTTTGGCCTGGACACGTGGCGAGTTCTGATTGGCTGCGGGCCTTCTAGGGGAAAATTTCCTACAAAAACTCCACCGAGCCATAACTTGAAAAATACAAGGAGTTAGGAGGAAAACTTTACCTTTCTGGAAAGCTGAGAGAGAGCTTTATCCAATGGTTGCATTTTTAGAAAGATTTGATTGCCTAAAAATAAAAAATGGAGACTGAGGCACAAGAGAGGTAAGAACACAAGGAGTTAGCCACAAAAATGAGTAGGGGAAAATTTTGGATAACAATTCCCACATATTATTCATTCATTATAACACTCAATAGGTTTCTTTAAGTCACATTTCACAGTCAAGGTAGTGCTCAGGAGTTTAGTCAATGCATACAACACAAGTAACAATACATTCACTCTTAAAGGTTTGTATGGAATGGTTTCATCCTTGTCAATATGTGGAGAAGCGTACCACACACTATAGACACTCAAGATCATTAAGGATATCAATAATACCTATACATTACTTCACACATTCCTATCTTACATACTGTTGGTCCGAAAATCTGTCGGGTGGGCAGATCTATGGATAGACAAGCCAACAGTGTGCAGGGCATAGCCCCTCTTTGAGACAACAAAGTGAAACTGGTTTATTACTATTCTACCAGTAGGAACCTGTGTAAATATAATAGTATTCTACCTTCAGGGGTTTGGGATCTTGTCCCAGTTGGAGTATTTCCGATGAAGAACGGAAAGGAACGAAGGAAGGAAAGGAAGGAAGACGGATCTAAAGGGAGAAAAGAAATGAATTCCAAAGTATAAAGGTCAGAGGGTCTATGTTTTGGGCTGGTAGTAAACAGATCCGAACCTAATTTCATAGATGAACAAAGCAATACTGATGAACAAATGACAAAAAAGTAGAGATAGATTCAACAGAATAAACACATAGATCTAACATAAGAAAAATCAGATGCCCATAACACACATATTTAGGACAAAGTCTTAATATTTTGTATTAATGTTTTCTTCTATTACAAAAGTACAAAGCCTTTTCTTCTCACTTCTATTTTTCATCTAAAAAGTGTCCACCGCTTGAATACAAAAAGTATTCAAGTATATATAGAAGAAGGAGAAGAGAGAAGGCAAAAAGAAACCAACAACTAATTACAAAATATCTAAAAGTCAATGTTGACTTTGGACAACTTGGTGGATGACAACATCCCATGGTGCAACATGGATGATGTCATTGTTTGTGCCAACATACTCTTAGATATTTACAAAAAGAAAACCAGGAGGAAGAAAGCTATTCATCATCATCCTACGGTTGAAAGGGGGTATCTTGCTTCTGCTATTGTTCAGGAGAGGTGATGTGGAATTGGGTCCAATATTCCATGAACTTACTGACCATCAGCTAAAGTTGATCCTGAGCAGGACCCTTTGTATGATCGCCAATGACCTCACAAGTCTCCCACTCATCTCTGAGTTTTTCAGGGAGATTGAAATATTCATTACCTGCCTCCATCAGGTACCCCAAAAAATCATGGCAAGCCAGAAGGTTATTGATGCATTCAGTGTCAAAAGTGGCTTCTGGCCCTAGCCCTTGTGAGATGATCTCCTTGAAGATCCGAATAGTTTCATCTGCCTTCCTCAAGGTGAAAGACGGAGTGAGAAATCCTAGAGACATTCTTAGAGAAATTTGCTCCATTTGATGGATTGCATCTAGGGCTTCCTCCTTGACCTTGTCAATCTTCTCTAGGACGAATTCCATCTGATCGACTTGGTAGTCCAACGAAACAAGGATTTTGCTGGGTAACCTGGGGTGATCGAAAATGCCAAATTTTACCAAATCATCGACTGAGAAGTCAAGCATTTTCTGGAACGTCTTGTGTTGTAACCTAGAATGGTCTAACTCTTCGGAGATAGGTCCCGCAATCACCTTGAGATCTTTGTTCACCTGACCAATGTTCTGATACAATTCGGTGAACTTGACAATTACCTCCTTGCTGTCTTAGAGGATCTGATCTCTCCAGGTGGAAACTGCCATACCTTGTTCACCAATTTTGGTGTATTCATTTATCTTATCCTGGCTTAGGACCTCAGGTGTTTCGGTGGCAGTTGTAGGAGGTGCACTGTCCATTTTCTGCAAGGCGTGGAGAAGATGTTTGTTCTGCTCTTTTAATAGCCTCTTCTCTTCCTTTGCTTCTTGGAGATTCTTGCAAAGGGAATCCACCGCAGATAGGGCTTCACCTTGAAGGATTTTAGAAGACGTTCCCATTGTGACCTGCGTCACTGTATAATCTGTAGGAGACAGATCCTTTTTATCCTTTGAAGGATCGGGATACGCAATCTCCATCACTCTTTCTCCCGATGCACTCTGAGAGAAGCGAGTTATCAGATTTTTCTTCTTAGCTCCCTTTGCTGGGATGACAGAGAAGTCCATTGGTGTAATAGTGACTTTCCTCTTATGTTGGCTCAGGTGCTGAGAAAGCCATGCTAGACCTAAGGGAGTGGGACCAGTGGTGGAAGAGGGAGCAGCTGCGGTGGATGAGGGAAAATTCATAGAGACACGTGGTGGTGGAATCGAGAGAGAGGCCAAGAAAGTTCTCATGGGAGGGGGAGATACTGCAGGTGAGGTAGTTGTGGGAATGGAAGGGAGCTGAGAGATGAGAAAAGAAATAGTGGGGGACAGCTCCGTGAGAGAAGAGAAGATAGAGGACAAGGAAGGGGAAACAATAAAAGATGAGGGAGAGGATAAAACCAAAGGAATGGTCACTTGAGTCACCTGAGAAGGGGGAGAAGGGATGGTGGGAAACTCCATGGCCGTAGTAGTGGTAACATCCTGAGTGGATGTGCCCATTGGAACACTCTCTGCCGCTTCTTTCTCTGAGGATGCCAGAGTTACAACTTGTTCTTGCGTGATGGAGGGAGGAATTTTAGGAGCTTCTTGAGCAGAGCTTGATTCTCCCTCTTTATCCTTGTCTTTTCCCTTTAGCAGATGTTTCAGCCTGACAAGTGTGTTTCCCAAAGGGGACGTGGTGAAATATACTTTGAGGTAGATAAGGCCATTCATTCTGCACCAGTGTTCTGTCTGCCACAATGTTTCTTTAACCCTCACCTCAATGGTCTGAGGTGCCTTTGTTTTATCTATTTTGGCAAATGGCTAGCTGTCACCATCCATGTCTAAATACACCTGATCAACTTCTTGATCGGTAGTTTGATAACCTTTTGGAACGATGGCCATGCCATACTGAATAATCTCTGCCAGGATCAGGCAAGAGTGATCCTTTCTTTGGAGTTAGACCTCATGATACAGGTTGATGTAGATATCCTCGATTTGTGGAATGTGGATCGGATTGAGTTTTACCCTAGAGAGGTAATTTGTTGGATCGAAGGTGGGCCTTGCCAGGAAATTGTACTTAAAATTGAGCAGTTCTAGCTCTGCGAACATTTCCCAGGCTTTGTGGTGGGAAATGCAGGTGTACCTGCCCACTGTAAGGGGGAAAGGATTCCCACCCTTCTTTCTCTTTAGAAACTTCTCATGGTATGTTATGAGCTGTCTGGACAGCTCCAAAAGGATTAGCTTAGGGCCAGCATACCTTGGCAATTTAGTGGGCTCCCCCAAGAAGTTAGCTGCTCTGAGATAGGTGAAGGTAGGGAATTGGGTAAATAGTGCTCCCCACTTCTCAGTCGATGTGACTATGCTCTTGGTCATCCAACCATGAGTCATATTTGGCCTCAAAAGGCAGATGATGCCGTAGAAGAAAGCATCATTGATCTTGGTAAACTGTGAGATGCTATTTTCCAGCTTCAACTCTAGGTAGTATTCGTATATCTTTACCTGAGGCCAAACTCTGCATCGGCTCAGTGATGGATAATCTCTCTCCGAGGCTGCAACATAGACTACGTAGGAATTCATGTAGAACCTCCCCGTCGTGGTGAGTTGTTGGAGCTGCTAAGATATGGTGCTGCTTATGATCTCTGCCCACTCAAAGCACTGATCGGGCACATTCTTATTCATGGTTTCTAGGTACCTGAGCATCCATTTGTGAAAGTAATGGGCATCAGAAATCCCAAAAACTTGACTTAGGAACGTGATGGTATCACTCAGTTCCTCACAGAAGTCACTATAGTGAATAACTTGTGGCCACCTGGTTATCACCTTCTTGTTCTTTAAGTACACTTCATTCATCAGTTGCATGCATTTTTCCTCGTTATCCTCCCACGCCTTGATGTAGTCCTATTGGCTTACAGCCACAAAATGTCGGTGGTGAGGAATACCTAGCATGATCTGGAAGTGCTGGGCAGTGAGGTTGATTATGACCTTGCCCTTTTCATTTTTGACACACCTTGTGTCTTTGTTGTAACAACGGGCCACCACCATCATAAACTCATTGTTTATTGCACAGACGGGGATCCCCCCAGTAAAATGCAGACCACTACCCACTAGCTTGTCCATCCAAGGACTTCATGTGACCCTCCTGGTTCTGGTCCATAAATCATCCATGTCGATGTGGCCGAGTTCAAAATATCTGATATCTAGATCACATTCTACCTGGGACTCGAGCATTCTGACCCTTTGATACTTGTATTTCATCTCTTCCTCTATAAGCTTAGCCTTACCCTTTGACTTGGTTGGCCTTTTTCTTGATGTAGACATATGCAGATCTGGGTTTAGTTGCTGATCTGCAAGAAGAAGGAGTGAAGTCCAACACAAAAGAGCCATGTTAGCCATCAGATCTTCCATTAAAGCATCATAGAATGAGGAGTTAGCGATTTTAAGGCTTCTGGGCGTAGGGCGCAGGTACACTACAGGCTATAGGGTTAATAGTATGGCGCACTGAAGCAGAGTGTTACAAGGAATAAATCAGTGCCAAAGGGCACAGGGCGCAAGGATTTTGCATATAACATCATTGTTATTGTAGACAGGGGTGCGCCTGTGCCATTATATGTGGTTTTATACTGGGCGTAAATAATTTTAGTGTTGCATGGGAGCAGGATGCGCCAATGGCACATGTAATTTGCGTGTAACATGGAATTTTGGTGTGCTGAAGGGCACATGATTAATGCATGTAGCACTAACTTTATGTGCACAAAGGGGGACTTTGGTGCGGTGCAAGGAAAGCTTGCATGGCACTTTGTTGTTGTTAGTGGGATTGCGCTTGCGCCAGGTTTAGGATTTACTTGGTTTATGCATGGCACAGGGATCTTGCGTGTTGCAATCAAGTTCAGTGCACCCTCTTGGCATGACTATGTTTTCTGTAACAAGGGTGGCGATTGCGCCCAAAAAAATGTTGATCAGTAACAACTTTTAAGTTTTCTCTCCTTTCTTGATAGGTTTGTGGGTATTTTTAGGCATCCTTCTTCATGGATTTAGATGGTGAAGGGGGCACAACAAAGGGATCTAGAATCATTTTTGAGGCAGAGCCCTCTTGGCCAGCAGATCTGGAAAGAGGGTGAAAATGGTTTGGGAGGGGAGACTTGTAAAATGGCAGGAGGGGTTTAAAGTTTCTCAGATCCATTTCACCAAACTCACAAACAACCAACAAAAATGAAAACACAAGAGAAACAAGGACCACTTACCCAGAATATATAGAATGAGAAGAACAAAGCGGGGTCCATGAATGTGACACGAGAATGACGGGTGTGCTGATAGGTGCAGAGAAATAAATATCATCACATGTTTTTTATTGTGAAAGTGACAGGGCGGATGCACCTATATATAGCCAAAAGCGCAATAAATGCGCCAACCACTTTTTAAAGGGGTGCACCAAAATGCGTGTCGATATGGAAAAATTTGTGCCCTTTGGCGCGGATATGGTTTTGTCAACATGGAATTATTTGCGCCTTTGGGAAAATTTAGGACTGTCAACACTAGATTTCGAGTGCCTTGGGGCACCAAAACATGGTGCAACATTTTTGTTGCTGACAGAAAGGCGCATGTGCCTTGGCACATGTAAGAAAGGTGCATCACAGGAAGGCGCATCAATTGTTGTGTCAACACTTCAAAAGGTGCGCCAAAGGAAATAAAGAGGGTGAAAATTTGGTCTGTGTTGCACAGATAAAAGGTGTGCCCAGCCAAAAAAGGACCAAAATGACCAAGTTCGGAAAACTAGATTTCCCGGAAAGGGGCTTTACAACATTCCGAACACTGAGGGACCTCGACGAGGAACCAGACAAAATTTTGGTATGGTTACTTGTAAAATTGCTCTTGTCAATTTTACATGATAACACATACACAAATCAATGATTTATAATCCATCTATAAACAAAGTATATTCATACAAAACTTCCTATATTATTCTATGAGACTTGAAACCTCTACATGCTCACTAGATACATTCTCAAGGTTCTATAAGCACACCATCAAGAAGATATCAAAACGATGCAAGAAGATTCATGCACAATGCCAAAAATAGAGTTACCATAACAAAATAACTACATTCATACAAAGTTCTTGTCTCTTGCATCTTTCCTCTCCTTCCCTATCTCAAAGTATAATATTGTAATCGATTCGTCTCCTTCTATATGCTCGAGTTTTCCATTGCATGTAACTCCCATTTTGAATTGTAACTTCCCTTCTAAGAGTCATACTGACTCATTTTGCTTTCATAATCCAAAATAGGCAATCTTACAACATTTGTACACCTGTAATGTCTCTTACACCTCATATTTGACCTATGACACCACACACACACACACCTTAAACCTATAAAACAACCTTAAAATACCTTATGAAGTCATAATAATTTATTTTTACCCTTAGGATACTTAGACACAAAATGGAGGTAAAGATATGGATTTGAAAATTGAAAATTTGAGACTCCATCACTAACCTCCTAACTCATCCACCTAACCTCATAACATGGAAAATTGAAATTTTGTAGTCATTCACTGATGCCCCTGCATCATACACCCAAGGAGGAGAAAAAAATTTCATGTAATTTGTTTGCACATTCATGTTCTCGGTTAATTCTTCATCACTTTTGCTTCCATTTGATCTTATTTCAATTCCCTCATTACCCATGTTGATTTTAAGACCACATGGATCCCATACTTTCTTCTTTAATCTTGCATATTATTTGAGATGTCTTCCTTCCTTCTTGAGATTGTTCTTCATCTCATCCATCTTCCATCCTTTATCAGTTGTACTTGTAAAATCAAGCACAAAAAAATGCATTGTATTTCATGACTCTTGATGTTGTCCACCTCTATATAGCCTTTGTTACATATAATTCCATCATTTTCTTTGCTTAAATGGGTTGTATGATGCTCATACACTTCACTTTTCCTCTTTTCATCATTCTAATTCACTTCACCAACTGAATCTTCCTCTTTGAGACCCTTTTCTAGGTCCATAATCTCTTCATCATGAGATTCTTCATTCTCTCTTTCATCTTTCTCTTCTCTTACTTCAATTTCTTCCTCTTTCTTTAACTGTCTCTCTCTCTTCACTAATATGCTTCTCAACCTCAGCGACTACTTCTTTCTCTCTTCCTCTAAACTTTTCCTTCTCTTCATCTGCTCTCTCAAGTGCTTTCATGTGTACTGTACCTCTCTTATTGTCCCCAAACTATACAAACATGTCCAAGGCCTCTTCTAAGACTTGATATTCTTCTTCTCTCCTGTTTCACACCTATGATCAGTCACTTCTCCTTTCTTTTCCTCATTCTCCTTCACTTATGTACCTATTTTATTATTCCTTAACAAGAATCTCTTAACAACCATTAGCATAATCATGTTTCATGGTCTCATTTCTTTCTTTTAACATTCAAGTCACACATTTCTTCATCATTTACCAGACTATATTCATCCTTCTGAGGATTCATAAACAAGAAACTTTCATTTTTCCTTTGAAATGGATTTCCTACCTCATCACCAACCTGTTTTTTTTTCTGCTTCTTTGGGCTCACTAATTCTTTGAATCCTCTCATACATAATTTCTTTGACTTATTTCTCTATCTCGTTTACATGGATCCTCTTGAAAATATGAGCTATAGGCCATTTGGCCCTTTTCTTCATCATAAATGAAATTTCTCTATCTTCTCTCATCAACAAATCTTATAATTTCCTTACATCCTCTCTCAATGTTTTCAAATTTCTCTCCATCTAGTCCTCTTGTATTATTTTCTCATCTCTCTTCTTATGAGATTATCTCCCCTTTATTTCTCTCCCCTTCTTTCCTATCATCTTTACCAACTCCACTAGTTCTTCATGGTCTATTTTTGTCCTTGTCTCTTCACCTATCACTTCACAACCACAACTTCACACTATCTTGTTAGCAATCAAAAATAAAATCTCACTCAAAACTCAATACCATGGTATGATACCAAATGATGCAAATATCTAAACCAAATTCATCCATTATTTATGTTAAAACCTTTCAAAATCATTTATGCCATCTAGTTCACTGGTAAAAAGATTTTGTTCTATAGTTTAGAGTGGCTTCAATTGCCAAAAAATGATCTTTCAAGAAAAAATATCCTAAACTCCATGCACTGTCATCACACCATGTACAAGGGCTCATTCACTTTTAAATATACTAAAATTTTGAAAATATTCACTTAACCTACTTTACCTCCATTTTCATCTTCTAGCTTCTTGGCGTTTGCTCCCAAATAGGTAACATTTGACCTTTTTTCATTCATTGAACTCTCTGATCTTCCATGCCCTACTTCACATACTCAACAAAATTTATCTTCTTCATCTAGATGATTAGAAACAATGATCTTTGTCAAACTCTTCAAAAATATCCTAAAACTGCCCTTCGCTAAGCTCATAAGACTATGCTTCTGCATGATTCATAGTTAGAAGGATTTACACATGCCAAAAATCAAGATGAAAATATATCTGAACACCCTTTATCCTTATTGTTATGTTTCTTAAATTTCATCACTCAGCTCCCTAGCCTTCTCTCACAACTCCATTTTTGTTCTCTAGTGTATTTTACTCCCCACTAGCCCTGCTCCAGAAGACTGTCAGGAATATCTCATTTTTTGGGAGGTTTCATGGCACAATCTAAAAAAATTCAAGCACCTATTTTGTCCTTTTTTCTATGTTCCAAGTTATACAGTTGAATCCTCAATATAAAACCGGGTTCCTTTGTAAACCTGCCCTTCCTACTAGGACTTCAAACCGTGTCATTATATTCTTTGAGGATTGGTAAGGAAATCTATAAATTCAACTAGTGAACTTTTAAAATTCTTTCTATATCTTTAAATATAATTTCCCTCCAAGTTATCTTCCAAATTTCAAGGCTAAATTCGAAGGATAAAGGTTTTAGACATCAAACCCTACCTCTGTGACATCTATAACCTGAGAACTACAAGTGTTTATAAAATTCTTAAAAAATTTGCACAAAATTCCAACTCATCAATAAGCTCATGATCTTCTTGACAATGGAGGACATCCAATTCATTAAACTTAAAATGATTTCAAGATTACCTTATAAATTGTGCATACTCGGTTCATGGTCTAGCAATGCATTTTTTCATTGAAACAAAGTACTCAACTTTGGGTCTAGGTTGATGTAATTATCTCTCACACATCCCTAGACTACTTATCACAAGCTCCCACATATTATTCATTCATTATATCACTCAAAAGGTTCTTTTAAGTCATGTTTCTTAGTCAAGCTAGTGCTCAGGAATTTAGTCAATGCATGTAAAACAAGTAACAATTCATTCACTCTTCAATGTTTGTATGGAATGGTTTCATCTCTGTTAGTACATGGGGAAGCTTACCGCATAATGTTAACACTCAAGATCATCAAGGATATTCAATAATACCTATACATTACTTCACATAGTCTTATCTTACATACACAAATCAATGCTTTATCATCTATTTATAAACATGTTATCATACAAAAATTCCTATATTATCAAATCCTCGACATGATCACTAGATACATTCTCAAGGTTCTATAGCCACACCATTAAGAATATCTTATAACCATGCAACCAAAATATTAATAATATGTGTAGTGAGTAGATTAGTGTCATAAGGTGGAGTAGGATGAGGTATAGGATCAACAATGGTGTCACCCTTGTCTACAAGGTCTTGTATGATGTTGTAGAGTTGGGGACATGATTCAGTAGAATGAACATAAGTACAATTTTAGAAACATATTTCATACAATACATGCCAAAAAATAAGGGTGATATGGATGGGAGAGTGATAAAATTGGTATCAAACAACTTCTTTAGAATGGAAGAAAGTGATTTATTCAATAATGTGACGTTACGAAGGCGTTGGAAAAAGTGATAAGATGTCATAGGGAAAGGTGTAGGAAAATATGTGGGTATAACAGGTGATGAAATATGAGGAGGATCTAATTGGATGAAATTGTGAACATGTTAGTGAGGTAGTGGAATATGTGGAGGACAAATAAAACATGTGGCAAGGAAATAGGATGTCCAAGATGGACATCCTCAAGGTATTTTTCCATATTTACAAAATCATAGAATGTGTGTAGTAGATGTATTTATAAGTGATATGACATGTGGGGGACACAAATTTTAGAAAATAGGTCGATGAGATATGATTATGGGAGTGGAAATGCAAGGCAGTGGATGAGCACAAACCAACTGGTGAAAAAGTGAAGAATGGACTCATTATGAGTTTGTCAAAGGATGTGAAGATCAACAAAAGTTGCTTTAGGTGTAATATGGATGGAGAAGTGAGATAAAAAAATTCCTACAAGTTGTGTAAATGTATAAGTGTTATATTATGGGAATCTTGAATACCAATCAAGTGTTTGGACAACAAGTGAAAGCGAGAAGGTTCACAAGAGGAGCATGTCAAAATGTTGAATTAGGTGACATGCATAGAAAAATATATGTAAGTAATGCGGGGGATTTGCGGTACTGTAAAATTTATAAAATGTAGTTAATTTGACATGTGGTGGATAGGGGTTGCATGACACACTAGGGTGGATAGGATTATTACAAATTTGGTGATAATAGGGCACAGGTGGAAGTCCCCCCAAGTGTTGGGACATAAACATGGCAAGGAATTTGAGAAGGTGTTGGCGGAACAAGTCAGGGTGCGATAAAATGTGGGGGTGAATATAAGCCATGAGAAATGACTAGGTAAAACGGGTGGGCGAAGAGAGGTAAAATTAAAGCACACACACAGGGGACTAAAGCATGCAAGGGTCGAGGCATGTAAGGAGCGGACTCAAATGCATGAAGAAGTGGAGAAGAGTAACCAAATGGAGGATGAATTAAGCATTGTGTGTGACATGATTGGAAAAGTTAATAAGATTACCAGTGACCATGAATTTATTTTCAGTTTTTATTTTATTATTATCATTTTGTTATGTATGGTGTTAAGTGAGAAATGGGGAAAGTTGTTGGTGCTGCTAGGAAAAATAGTGCGCGACATTTAATTTTTCCTTTGATTTTTTTTAGGATTTCAGTCATGGGCACGAATGAGAATTATGGGAGGAGGAGCCAGACTAGTTGCGAGTGTGACCATAAGGTAGCCCTATTTTTAGTTTTTTTTTCCGGTGTGTGGAATAGGTTGATTGTGAGTGACTAGCACTATGAGGAGGGGGGTTAAATTGGTCACGATTGCGACTGGATGAGCCAGGTGTATGGTTTTTTTTGGCTGTTAGAGAGCATGGAGATGATTATAAGCATGAAGAGAACCAAGGTAAAAGGGATTAGGCTAGTGACAAGAGTGAAGGATTTGGGGCCCAAATGCTTGTTTTTTGTTTTTTATATTAATTTTACAGTCATAGGTGTGATTGTGATTAATGGGGGTGGTTAACAAGCAAAGGTAGATGCGATAAAATTAGAAATGTGGTGTGTGAAGGTGGAAGCAAGTAGAATGGTCATGCCTATGACTGGAAAGGAAGAGCGGGTCTTGATCATGTCACAATTCCAAATTATAGTGTTATGTTTTGGCTTCGCTACAAATGGAGATTGCATGGGTGAGAGGAGATTAGGACCTATTCATAGTGTGACTACATGGGAGTAAGTAGGAAAAGAGAATACTCATAGGTGATTGCAATGCGTAGGAGTAATAAAGGTCTAAAGAGTTGGAGGGAATAGAGATGAAGTAAGGAAAGGAGTGTGGTTAGATGACAAAGGGGAACATGGTGGATGCCATGAGCTGATTGTGGCTTTGATTGGTAGGGTGTGGAAGGTGATGGGGGAAGGATGAATGAAGGGAGAAATGCAGAAGGAGAGACATGAAGTAGGTGAGTGGTGGTAGAGTAACGAGGGCAAGATGAAAACATGGGAGAAATGGGGGTTAGGACCTGATCACAGATGCAACCGGGTGGGTGCTTATTATTTTTTTTAGTGTTTCTGGTGGAAGGGCCACTTGCAAGTGTGACTGACATAAGGTTAGGGGAGTGTAACCCAGTGCAGAGAAGTGATGTGGATGAGTTTTGGGATGAGACAAGTGGGTGAGCTAGTGAGGAGTTCAGACTGGGTTGTGAATGTGACCAGGTGGAAGAAGGGGGTAGATAGGATAGTGGATGGGCCGCATGTGTCATGTGAATAAATACCCAAATATTTAATCATTAAAGGACTATTTAATTATTATATAATAAAAGTTTGAGTTGAGATTATTTATAACATAGGTACTATAATAAACTATTTAAAAATAAATGTGGGAGTTAATAACCCAAGTATGTGACTAAAAGAAGATTAATTAAAATGAAAGATGTGGGACCGTTGTGTTGGTTCATAACTACCCATGGGAATTTTATGAAAAAGAGGCATATGAAATTAAAAGAGGAAGACATTATTTCGGGGAAAGAAAAGTGATAAGTGAATTTTGGAGTAAATTGTAATCACCATGATATTTAACCCATGGATAGTAATTCCAAGGTAGACAAGGGTACACGCAGGCAGTGGGCAAGAGAGAGGGGCACCAAGGGTGTCCTAACCAAGGGTACAGCATATACCTCAGATTGATCCTAGCTAGGGAAATGAGAAAATACACATGGTGTATAAAATTTCCTCTCAATAGTGCGGCCATAGTCTAGTGTCTGTTACCGGAGTGTGCATTGGAATTTTGTATCAATTGCTTACCATTTGTCTCAGATAAGCTTCTCTCTAAACTATGTATTTACTGTTAGAATAATTGTTAGAGAACACATAAGGAGTCTGTGCGGGAGAGAAGGCCAGGATCAAGGGCACGGAGGGATAGGAAGGACCCGCACACGGAAGGAAAGTTCAACATTCAGGACTTAGCCAATTTTGAGCATGATGACCTATTTTTAGAAAATGGCATGCAGAACACACCAACGATGTAAAGACGTGCATGCCATGCATTGTCTATTTTTGGAGGATCGGATCAAAGCATTTTGCATGGAGATGAGATAAGAATAGGATTGACACTTTAGTTAACTATAAGAGGCCTATAGATAGCACACTTGCATGTGTGGCTATGCCTATGAATGGCACGTGGCTATTAATAGCATGCGGCCTATTTCTGGAATAGATAAGCGGTGAAGGGAAATTCCCTACCCTATATATATGATGTGAGGTACATAGTGGTAATATATGAGTGTGATGGATGTATGAAGGTATAGAGATATATGCATATGACTGAATTACTATATCAGATCCATATGTGCATTGGTATCGATTGACATTATTGTAAGGAGCTTCTATGTTTATTAATAGATGGAAGATATTGGCTGAATCTAAGTGTCATTCCTGTGTGTAATTGAGTAGTGCATGTTATTGATTCAGTCATGATTACTGTTTAAAGCTTGTTCTTTCATAGATCTGAAAGTAGCATACATTGTAGAATGATAGATTAGTTATGAATCTATATGTTTCTTCCTTCATCATGTTAACATCCTGCTACAGCAACCCTAAAGAGGGACCTGTACCTTTGTGCACTTTGGGTGAGAACTCCGTCTAGACTGAGTGATGTGCCAACGTGTCTAGGGAGTTATTTGGTAAATTCTAGGCTGCATCATTGGTTCCATTACCGGGACCTCTTTTTCAATTATTTTTAGGATGGTTCACGATGAAGACGTACCAGTTAACTCTAGAAAGTATTGAGGAATGGATACATGATCTGGAGGAAGAATATGCACAGCGGTTCAGCAGTGGATCTGAGTTTAACGCACACACTTTGGTAGAACAAAATCTATATGATAGCATATATGAGATATTTTTCACCATCTTTCCAGTAGAATTATACGAGTGGCTTACTGCTTATGCATCTCACTGGAATTGGAGGTATTACGCACTTGTCTAGATGCAGGAAGAATTTCAGGCCCTTTATGATGCTGATTTGATGTAGACTTGCGCTATGGATACGTGGTTTTGTGGTGTACTAAACAGTTATATTCTGGAATATTCAATTTTGATGTACTCTTGCTTGGAGGTAGCTGAATTCCAGTTTTTGTGGTATCCAAGAGGAGCATATTTGTGAGGTATTCCACTAGAAATCAAGATCTTGATGGTAACTTTGAACCTAGAGAGTAAACCGATGGCTAACTAAACTTCACCACGTGTGAGGGTAGGAATAGGTTTGGTGAAAGATGGCAGACCTAGCAGTAGAGAGGTAGAGAGAGGAAGGTGGCTTAAGTATAATGAGGCATGCGAGAGGGAGATAGAAAATCACTGTTATGTTGTAGAAAGTATGGCATTGAGGAGAGAGATGGATCGTGAAGGATTTATAGCTCACATATAAGACGTGGAGCCAGAGCATCAACAACTCCCCATCTTGGAAAATATGACAGAGATCCCCCCTTGGCCTCACATAGAAGTGCACCAGTAGAGACTACCTGGACCATGCAGGCACGCATCTTAATCCACCTAGTGACCTAGCC
Organism: Taxus chinensis; assembly: GCA_019776745.2. NCBI lineage: Eukaryota > Viridiplantae > Streptophyta > Pinopsida > Cupressales > Taxaceae > Taxus > Taxus chinensis. The sequence goes on along the minus strand of CM034147.1, from coordinate 323,293,036 downwards.
CTTGCGCTTGGTTTTCCAGTATCTAGTACGACAAGTAACCAGAAAGATAATTTGGGAAGCAGGAGAGAAGGAGTAAGTCAGGGAGCAAGTACATCAATGGCAGGATAGATGAGTTTCAATGATATTTGGAGGAACATCCTTAGGCGCATCATCCACACAGAATGTGAGCGCACAGAATGTTGGATTCACCTCTGGAAGTGGAACTACCTCACAGACTGTAGGGGTTCAGTATAGTACTACTATCAAAGCACATAGGGGAGTACATCTATAGGTCATATTCCTGCTAAAGGTGGAGGATCAGGAGGTATAGGTGGTTCTAGTTCCGGTGGATCTGGTGGTTTTGGAGGTAGAGGGAACATAGGAGGTTTTGGATTAGGTGGTCAAGGTCTGTAGCAACCACAAAATATTTATATGGAGATGTCTCTTCGCATCTTCTGGAGTATAAAGGCATAGAGGATGCTGCCAAACATGTACATATGTGTGAGATCTTGTGGCACGCTAAAGGGATCATGGATGTTGAGCATAAGTCAAGTCAATTTACTATTACATTACAGGGACGTGCACACGGCTTGTATAGGAAGTTTGACCTTGATAAAAATTTCATGGATTATGCAGCATTGAAAGATGCTTTCTTGAAAGAGTTCCATATCCCTGAGTTTGAGTAGAAGAGTATTAGTGCGCTCAAGGATATCAAGCAAGGCACTACTGAGAGTGTACGTGAGTATGATGCTCATTTTAAGACACTTCTATCTAAGATATCTTATGATATTCATGCTAACCAGCATGCACAATGGTTCGTTGGAGGATTGATTACACCATTTAGAAGGGCATTATCACATAAGACATACACTGATCTGCATGAAGCACTAGAAGCATCTTTACATGCTGAGGCAGTTGGGAGCATTGACACTAGTGTTAGTCCATTCTTAGAGCCATAGATTGTAGCTATGGAAAAAAAAATAGAGAAGCTATCAGTAAATTCAACCCATGAAACGTTCTTAAGAATTTGGTGTATAGATTGTGAAGTGGAAGGTCACGCCAAGGATAGTTGCCCTCATAGATCTATACACTCATTACTGTTGGATTTTGAGATCTGTCATTTGAATCATGATGCTAGTCACTGTCCTTTGTTACAACACGTGATAAGGAAGAATGTATCTTTCTTTTACAAAATTTGCAGGTCCACGACCCATGATACTGAAGGATTGTCGGTTGATTGGTCAAATCTAGGATGCTATAGACATTGGGGTATGACAAATAAGTGTAATAGATAATTCTAAGGGTAAGATGAGCACCAAGATCGGGATCATAATCAAACGCATTATGACAGGAATGAGGGGGGAATTGAAGGAGTTCGTGGAAGGGGACGTGGATATCACGGTCGATATGGGGGATGAGGTTATGGCGGAGGAAGAGGTGAGTTCCCTCATGGAACATGTTATACATGCGGATCTCCTGACCACTATAGGCACGATTGTTCTCATAATACTGCATGTTCTTTCTGCAGGAAGAACCATAGCTATGAAGAGTGTGTGGACTTATATGAGCATCTGAGTAAGCAGCATAAGCAAGAAAACAAAGGCACTGGGATGGTTAGAATCTAGTGTGCGGTAGAGGATCAATGGATGCCCAAGATAGCAAAAGGACATGAGGCATTGATAGTAAAGATTACTACATGTGTTGAAGTGGCACGCGTAAAAGAAGCATTGCACTAGAAGCCTATGATCACCAAGGATGAGGTTTTACATGCAAGGTACCCAGATCCTGCTCATCAGAAGGAGGTTTGCCAGGATACCATGGAAGTGCTAAGGAATCTTCAGGGTGAGATAAAATACTTAAAGAAGTAGAAGAAATCATAAGAGATAGTCTAAAATGATATCGATGATATGGGAGAAGTGTGCAGAATGTTGCGCTAGGAGAACATTATCCGACTATTAGGAATTTGGTTAAAGGGGAACACTCTGTGCGTAAGTCTTGAGACTGGACGGTAGATCCTACATGCAAATATTCCCATTGATAGCATTGACTATGATAAGGAAATTAATTTGAATGTTTTTGTAGATGAGTGGCCGTTGAGCAACATATTGATTAGTACAGGTGCGGAAGTAAATGTGCTTACATTCGATGCATGGGTTAAAATGGGGAGGCCTCCATTGCAGCCATCATCTAATGTGTTATTTATGGTAAATTGGACTAAGGCTACTCCCATAGGAGTTTTGAAGGATGTATCTATAACCGTACAAGGGGCCAATTTCACTGTGAATTTTGAGGTATTAGCACTTGTAGAAGCAGAAAATTTTCCAGCCTTGTTTGGACGCCCTTGGTGTTATGCGAATAATGCTGACTTGAGATTCAATAAGGGGTATATTAGCTTTGAGAACAAGGAGAAAAGGGTTGTGATACCATTGAAATATGGGAAGTCTACACCATATTTTAAGCCTCTAAGTGAGGATGACTTAAACCAAATTTATGTACCCGTTATTCAGGACCCAGAGGTCAATGAGCCATCAAAAGAAGGCATCCTATAGTGGGAGGATTCTCATTCCATTAGTGATACTACGAGTATTACTTGCAACAATTGGGCTCATGGTACATATGAATTAGTAGGGCACGAAGTAAAAAGTGTGGTTGTGTGTAAGAATGGACTTCGTTCAGTCTGATGGATAGGTAGTACAGTACCTCGATATACAGTGGTAGAAGTTCTTTCTACATTTTTGGAAGCCATGGAAACACAGTGGACAGATCAAATTAAGAGAAGAGTTATGTTAGTATATACCTTGCGTGGGACAACAGCGTGTTGGTGGGTAGTCCACAGAGATAATCTTATAGAATGGGAAGAGATTGGAATCACCCTATCTATTAGGTTTGTAAGGAACAATGCACCTATATAGATCTACACTTATCATGGTGATCAACCTGTTCAACATCACATTCAGCAGTGTGAGAGACTCTGGAAAACGGGACAAGAAGCATTACCACCTTCACTCTGGTGCATAGATTGTACTCTACGGTTACAAGGAAAATGTATATGAGAAACATCGAGAGACTTGATTTGACAGGGATGATCCAGACCTTTGACTACTTTTCTTCTCAACCTATAATAGAAGAGGCATTAAAAATTTTCAAGTGCTTAACTATGGGAGATAGTGCAAAAGCAGAAGAGCATATTAGGGAATTATTTGGTGAGACAGAGTCCAAAGCACATTTTGATAAGGAAGAGGAAATGGACTTCATACTACTTGAACGCACTTGCCTTGAGAAAGTGAAGGGAAAGATGGTTTACATTGTGGATGATGAGGAAATTGAAAACCTAGATATTAAACATTCACAAGGGGTGCGTGAGGTCTTGGACAATGTAGAAAAAAATGCGTGCTCCTGTCATGAACCCATGAAGACAAAGAAGGTGAATATAGGCTCAGAGGCTGAGCCTAAGGAGACCATAATTGGAGACTACTAGTCAAACTTGGAGGTAGAAAATATCATTGAGTTACTCAGGGATTATCGAGACTTATTCCCTCGAGGGTATCATGAACTTAAAGGTGTGCATAAATCACTTGGGGAAATGAAGATAAAGCTTAAAGACGGTGCACACCCAGTTAGAAATAAGCCTTATAGAATGAATCCTAATTTTCATGAAAATTTAAAAGAAGAAATTGATAAAATGTTGAAATCTGGAATTATCAAACCCCTTGATGAGTTAGAATGGGTTAGCCTAATGGTGATCAGTATCAAGAAGGATGGATAAATTAGAATATGGTGGACTACAAGGAGTTGAATGTTGCATGTGTAATAGATCCATTCCCTATGCCATTCAATGAGGAAATACTAGAAGGTGTGGCAGGGCGTGAAATATACTCCTTTACATATGGGTTTTATAGGTATCATCAGGTTAGGATTACTCAAGAGGATCAAGAAAAGACAACATTTACTACTGAATGGGGTAGTTTTTCCTATACTATGATGCCTTTTGGATTGAAAAATGTGCCTGTTGTATTCTCGCGCATAGTTGTTTAGGCATTCAAATATTTTATTCACAACTTCTTACAGGTCTACCTAGATGATTGGACAATATATGGGCTTGTGAAAGATCATTGTGACAATTTGCACTTAATGTTTGAATGGTGCAGACAGTTGAGTATCTCTTTGAACATGAAGAAGTGCATATTTTCCACACCATTTGGAATACTGTTAGGACATATAATCTACAAGGAAGGTTTGCTCATTGATCCAGCTAAGGTTGCAGTCATTTTAGGCCTGGAGGTGCCTACCAGTCAAAGCGAGGTGCGTAGATTTTTAGGTCATACATGATATTATAGAAAATTCATCAAAGGGTATGCCAAAATTGTTGCACCCTTGGAAGAGTTACTAAAGGGGAAAGGTAAATTTTATTGGGGAGAACCACAACAACACACGTTTGAGATATTAAAAGAGAAACTTACTACCACGCCCATTCTACGCTTTCCCTCATGGGATAAACTATTTCATGTGCATGTGGACGCCTCTGGCATGGCCATTGGCATTGTGTTAGCTCATCTTGGAGAAGGTATTGTCGATCATCCAATTTGTTTTTCTAGTAGGAAGCTGACTCCTCCTGAAAATAATTATACAACTACAAAGCATGAAGCTTTGTCCATGATCTATGCATTGCACAAGTTTTGACATTACTTGTTAGCAACACCATTTGTGTTTTATACAAATCACATGGCATTGAAGTACTTGGTAAACAAGCCCGTCTTATAGGGGCACATATGCAGATGGGTACTCTTATTTCAAGATTTTTATTTCACTGTTGTGGTGAAGCCAGGGAAAATCAATTATGGACCAGACCATTTATCTAGAATCAACTCGGGAGAGAAATAAAAAAAAATTGAAGAAACCATGCCAAATGCATATTTATATAGGTTACAATGTGCACCATCAAAATTAGAATACATTTTTGTATTTCTTGCGGATTGGTATAGCACCAGAAGGATTGAAGGCATTAGAAAAGAAACAACTTGCTATACCAGAGACACCATTTATGTTAATCAATGGTGACCTCTACAAGTTAGGCAGAGATGAAGTATTATGTCATTGTGTATTAGAGCATGAGCGCAAGGATATTATGGAAGAAGCTCATGGTGGTATTGTAGGAGGCCATTATGCAGGTGATGCAACTTCCCGGAAGATCCTACTTTCTGGATTATGGTGGGAGACATTGTATAAGGACTGTAAAGAATATTGTAAGGCGTGTGATCATTATCAGTGCCTAGGAAAACCAGGACAAAGAGATGAGATGCCTTTGAGACCAATTACTAGTGCAGAACCATTTGAGAAATGGGCCATTGATTTTGTAGGACCTATTTCTCCAGCCACGCATAGGACTGGATCATGTTATATCATTACTTTCACATATTATCTCACACGTGGGGTAGAAGCAGCACCTACAAAGGATTGTACAACAGCTACAATGGCTAGGTTTCTATGGGAGAATGTTATTACAAGATATGGATGTCCTTTAAGCTTGACAAGTGATAGGGGTACACACTTTTTGAATGAGACAATCAGGATCCTATTAGATGAGTTTATGGTTGCACACCATAAAACTACACCCTACCATCCTCAGGAAAATGGAACTACTGAGGCTTTCAACAAGATTTTGAGCTAGAATTTGACAAAAATTTGTGATGTTGGAAGAAAGGATTGGGATGACAAAGTGTCAGCTGTTCTTTGGGCATATAGAACAACTTATAAGTGATTGAACAAAGCCACACCATTTCAGCTAGTGTTTTGCATAGAAGCACATAACATATAGTCATTCTCCCTATCAAATTTATGTTACCTTCTTTGCACATGTGCGTGCTGGAGGTATAGCTGATGAACAAGATTTAGAAGAGCGTATCGAGAAGATGATTCAACTGGATGAGAAACGAGCCATAGGATAATGGATTCAGAAGCAAGAAAAGGCCAGGAAGAAGGCATGGCATGACAGAAACATAAGGGATAAGAATTTTGAGACTAGACAAATGGTACTTCTTTATGACTCTAAGTTCTTGTGCCATCCAGGAAAGCTCAAAGTACATTGGTTGGGGCTATATTTCATCACTCACATACTTGAAAGAGGTGCTTTCTAGTTAGAAGCACTTGATGGAACATAGCTACCCAGTTACTTTAACGGGAGTAGGATGAAGCCTTACTATAAATAAGACTTTTTGGTTGTTATAATAAGGAAGTATTTCCATTTAGATTAGGTTTCCCTTCTGTCTTTCCTTAATGTATTACCTTCATTATCACTATGCTTTGTCAATTTAGTTTTTGTTATTGTGTAAAGCGTGCTTGTGTGCATGAAGATAATTACTATGTGAAGAATGTTTATGCACAGAGGTATACACATACCTTTAGTGTGGGGTGGTTGTATTTATCCAAGTAAAAGACTGTGGAAATTGAAAGGTGAAAGGAATAAGCTGCTACGGTGTGCTTTAAGTCAAAAGAAGATTGCTTGTCAAAAGTAACCAAGGATGGAGATGAATGAAAGGATAGTATAAGGAAAGGTAAGCAAAGGCCATGGTAGCTATAAGGAGAAGGTACAGTGATGAGGTACTCGGGTGCAATGGCGCGTGCTTAAGAGAAGTCTATGACTAGAGGGTAGGAAGGCGTGCTAGAAGGTTATAGCTAGGGCGTGAAGATGTACCACATGTAAAATTGAATTTGGTTAGTAAATGAGAGAATATTTGGTAGGTGAAGGAGTAATAAATGCATCAAAATTTGAAAATTTGAAAAAAAATTATAAGGATGGGATGTAGATTCATTTTACCGTTGCGACTAAGATAATTTGAGGAAAGATCTAATTGTGAAGAGTTGAGTGATCGGTTTAAGGTGTGAAGGGTGTGAAACCAAGCGTGATAAACAAATTTGTGCAAAAAGAAGCTTGCGTCCCCGGTGGTGAAGGGTTTGAGTGAAGGAAGGAGGTAGAGAGGAGTTAGGGCACAAAGTTTCCACCTAGGGCACGATTGAATCGAGGTAGGGTTTGATTCGTAAGTTTCAGAGTTATAGAGGAGACAATTTCAAGGTAAAAATTGCACCTAAGAAGGAAGTTGCAGTATTAGTAAAAGGAAAGAAGAAGGTGGTCATCGAGGAAGAAGAGATGGCACCCAAAAGCCATTTTTCATAAATGCAATATCCAGAAGGATTCATCATTGGCTAGGAGTGGGATTCACCCATCAGAAAAATAAAAGTGAGTGAATACAATCACAGGACTGAGAATAAGAAGGATATCGATTCCTTGCTCACTGCTAGGATGAACAAGTGTACGACAGATGACATGCCAATTTTTGATGATGTAGGTGAGAAGCTTCTGAAGAGAATTGGGGTCTACCAATTATATGAGCTTCCATATTTTGGGAAGTATGAGCCCTTGTATCAGTGGCTCATGAGTAGAGTGCATGAGGACTTCTTCTACTTTGTAGGATGCAGAGTTAGAATCTCATCTACACTTATCTCATCAGTTATAGGTTTGAAGGCCACAGGAGAGGACATAAAGAATGATCTCATAGATAAAGCCACAATCTTGAAGACCAGACAAGAGTTGGAATACCTGAAGGGTCCATGTGGGTATGGATATAGAAAAATTGAAGAACTGTCTGGTTGTGCAAGCAGTAACACACCTTTTTACAAAGTTGAATGATCAAGAGCGGTGGTCACAGGTAAATACTATGTGGTTACATGTTGCGCGTAAGATGTCAAAAGGAGCAATCTACAATATTACAGGCTATATTGTAGAACAAATAGTTGAGGAAGCATGCACAGGAGGGAAGATCAGCTTTGGGGTTGTTCTACTATCACTAGTATTCATGGAAATTGGAGTACCAGATGGGCTGAAGGAAAAATTATGGGAATACCCCATGGAGAATAAGTCACCAGCTGAAAGGTTCAACAAGTATCTATGTAAAGGGGCCATGACAAACAACGTAAAGTAAAGGGTGGAGAAATGGTATGATAGGCTCCACATGATATTTGGAGAAGAGTGGCACATCCCAAAGGACCTACCATCAGTACTAGGAAAACAAGTCCAGTTTTTTGTATATCAACATTTATGTATTGCATGCTTCCCAATAAAATAATGAGTCTAGAGCCCTTGGTGTAAATTGCCTAATGCATTCACTGCAAGATATTTCCAAGCATCTGTTCATAGATTTATAGACATGTGCTGACTAGTATTCAATACAGATAAGGTAGACTACCACATTGAGAAATAAGTATGTGTATCCTGGAAGAAGTTCCTTCATTGAGAGGATCATTTCAGAGGTGTTGAATATTAAGCCAATAAGTTTGGTTGTAGCAGATGTAGGGGTAGTGTTGGTGTATCTTCAGCTGAAGCCAAAGATGGAGAATAAAAATTATGTGGAAGGTGAGTTCACTCTTCCAGCACCACCAAAGGGAAAGCATACAGTGGAGAACATCCCAGCGCATAAGCCCACATAGCCAATGTAAGTGAAGGATGAGGAGGAGGAAAGTGAAGATAGTGGTGGTTTGGAGCATAGAGGTAGGAGACATCCTATAAATAAGGGTGAAGCTGAGCTCGCCATTACACTTCCTTAGCCATGAGAGGGGGATGATGAGGAATTAAATGTAGTCCAAGCTGAGCACAGATTTAAGAAGGTGCTCAGGAGAAGAACCCAAGGTGCTACTCCAACCACGGTGCGCAGATCACCTAGATTCTCTCCACATAAGGAGGAAACCATGCAAAGAAAGAGGAAACTGCAGTTGGATGAGGAGGTGGAAGAGTCAAAGGAAAGTGTGCCTAATTCTCCTACACTTCCAGAGAAGATAGAAGAATAGGGTGAGGAATCAAAGGGAAGAGAAGAGGAAGATAATAGACCAGAGCAGACAACTACCGAGAATGTTCAGGACATGGAGACGCAAGTGCCAAATTTGGAAGCTAAAGTCCCTAAGCAGTAACATTCTAGAAGAACAAGTGGGGAGCACATTCCACCAACCATGGGGTATGCAGAGGACGCAAGTAAAATTTTATGTGCCCGCTTCCAGACCACGATAGCACATAAGGATTTATTTAGGTAGGAGCTAATGGATGAGGATATGGAAACTGTGCACACTTGAAAGCAACTATCATGGTCAATGCACACCCACATGGATGAGCCTGAATTTGATGTATGTGAAGAGTCATGCATTTTGAGATAGCTGAAGAAGGCACCCCAAGCTAGACACATGATAGTAAATCCTACTATCATGTCAGATGAGCAGGTAAGCAACACATTGGTGAAGGTTTCTACTGAAGTGGCTAGAAGAAACATGGACAAAGATGCAACAATCAGAGCACTACGTGAGGAGATGAAGACAAAGGATGCGGAGATAGTGCACATAACACAAGAGAAGGACTTCATGCAGAAGAAGAACAAAGTATTTATCTGCATTGTAGAGGATATTGGGGATAATGTCATTAGAGTAAGGCCACACTTGGAGGCCAAGCTACCACAGATGTTTCCTTCAGTGATACACTATGTGGGAAAGTTGGTGAACTTGGTACTTAAAGACAAACCTCTACACATGACAGTGCCAAGAAAGTCAGAGTAAGATGCAGAACAAGAGAAATCATCAGTGATGTAAAAGATTGCATCTTATGAAGGGCTACTACAAGTGTTACAAGAAGTATTGAAGGAATCATACTAGGCTTTAAATATCTACACAGCTCCAGAGGCGCTTATCAATATAAAGACCCTAGAAGAAAATGATGAAGTCCAAAAAGTAATGAAGAATGAGACATTGGGCTACGCAGAAAGATTGATAATATTTAAATAGAAGTGCGAGGCACTAGAAGCAGCATCAGAGCCATACAAGACTTGGCTGGAAGAGCTTGGGAAGCTAATTGTGCAGAAGATGGATATTTTAGAAGGAAGAATGACATCAATTTCCAGCTTTGTGTTGGTTCTGCAGAATGAAAATGGAGAGATTGCGAGGGATGAGTTGGAATCCATTGCTGTGGACATCCTAAAAAAAGCAAAACAAAAACTCATTGAATGAAAAATTTTGGAGGCCAAAATAAAGGAGGAGTATCTAGAATCGATATTGCAAAATGATACAAATGAGTTCGTCTCATAAAAATTCTTTATTTATCTACATTCTTTCATTCTTATTCTTTCTATTATTATATTCTTTACTTCATTTTTTTGAGGAATACCCATTGTCAGGATGACAATGAGATTAGTGTGGGGTAATGTTGATAAGAGAATACTTGTTAGAGAACACACAAGGAGTCCGCGTGGGAGAGAAGGCTGGGATTAAGAGCGCAGAAGGACAAGAAGGACCCACGCGTGGAAGGCATATTCAACATTCAGGACTTAGCTGATTTTGAGCATGATGACCTATTCTTATAATATGGCGTGCAGAACACACCAACGATGAAGAGACGTGTCTGTCATGCATTGTCTATTTTTGGAGGATCGAATCGAATCATTTTGCATGTGGACAAGCTAAGAATAGGATTGACCCTTCAGTTAACTATAAGAGGCCTATAAATAGCACACTTGCATGTGTGGTTATGCCCGTGAATGGCGCATTGCTATTAATAGCATGCAACCTATTTCTTGAATAGATAAGCGGTGAAGGGAAATTCCCCACCCTATATATATGATGTGAGGTACATAGTGGTAAGAGAGGGAGTGATATGGATGTATGAAGGTATAGAGATATATGCATATGATTGAATTATTGTATCAGATCCATAAGTGCATTGGTATCAATTGACATTATTGTAAGGAGATTCTATGTTTATTAATAGATGGAAGATATTGTCTGAATCTAAGTGTCATTCCTGTGTGTAATCGAGTCTAGTGCATGTTATTAATTCAGTCATGATTACTATTTAAAGCTTGTTCTTTTATAAATATGAAAGTAGCATACATTGTAGAATGATATATTAGTTATGAATCTATATGTTTCTTCCTTCATCACGCTAACATCCTGCTACAACAACCCTAAATAGGGACCTGATACCTTTGCGCAATTCAGGTGAGCGCTCAGTCTGGGCTGAGTGATGTGCTAGAGCGTCTAGGGAGTTATCTGGTAAATTCTAGGCTGTAATAGAGATTTAGATCCTAAAAGATTTATAATGTTGACACATTACTCTTAATTTGTATGTAATAATTACTGTTTAACAATAATAATATAATTAACCTTAAATAACATGAAAATAAAATAAATTATATTAAATTAATGTACAAAATAAATATATAAAAGTTAAAAGAAAATAAATTTACTAATTTGGTAAATTTCATTTTCACACTAAGAGAATGGACAACCCATTTTTATTGGGCCACTTGCTATTAAATATGTGATTTTTAAAAATTATGATTTCTTATTGACTACACTTAATCCCCTAATTTTTTTTTTAAAGTTACATATTTTTATTCCGTAGAATTAATCTTAAAAAATTCCATGTATTTACATAAGTAATTTAAGATAAAGTGGTATAAATATTTACAATCTTTGACGTGTAAATCAAAGTTTTCTACTCCTTAAACAAAACATACTTATATAGTACTTTGGTTTTGAGTGTATAAAACCATGCCCAACACTCGGTATATATGAATCCATATTAGTGTATTAACACATTATATTATACCACTCCAAAGCCTATACATTATTTTTCGTTCACCAGTAGGCGTCTACCTTTGAAGTTGCCTTTGCTGGAAAGTGTCAAAATCTGGCAATGATTGCGGAGAAGACTTTTTCCCAAAATAGTATCTTCTCCTATGCCAAAATAAATAAATAAATATTTGTATTATATCCGGGTCATTTGCAAATCATGTGCACTGCTAATTAATATATACATATATATAGTATATTTACAACACATCATGTATTAAATTGGGTACCTCCAAATACAGTTCCTGAACTCTTAGGTACTCTTGGGTCTTCTCACACTTCTAAACAAATATGTCAGGCTCCACCCCCTTTATGTTGCAATTTTTTCTAATAACCTTATGTATGGAACACCAGTCTTTGAGATCATGAACATTATTCCTCATGTCGTCTCTAGAACCAGAGGAACCATCTGAATTAGAATGGTCAAATTTAAGTGCCCTTCTAAGCTTCTCCCTTATGCTGCTGCAGTCAATCAAATCCCTCCACATTGCTAGTAGGTTTGAATTCCGCAAAAGGTTATATATATAACATTCGGTGCTATAATATGGTATGTTGGGTAGCACTTAATTGATGATAGAACAAAATTGCTTAAAATATATAGGTATACTGAGATTGAAATGTTAGCTAAATAAACCGATGAATCACGAGACAATCAAAATAATGGAAAAATATTAATGTTGATGTCAAAAGAAAAGAAACTATACCAATTTTTTGTGAAATGAATTGTAATAATCCCAAATAGAGGATTTATGGAACTCAATAAAAAACAAGGCCATGAAATGACAAATCTTGCCGAAGTAAATACATTTAAGGCAAAGAACGGATTTAATAGGGAGTTGTATTTTATGAATGAGTGAAATAATCTCAAACCTAATCTCTCACCATATTAGTTTATTTTACAATAGAAGTGTCAATGTTTTGCTATATGGTTATCTTTATTAGATTGAATATCATTTATCCATTTTGGGTTTGTCCCCCTTTTAGTGGATTTTGTTGTTTTAGTTTTAAGTATTTGTTGGCTATTGGAGTTCTTATTTTCACTACTACTTGCTATTGTAAACTGTTGTATTTTTTTAGGTCCGAGAAAATTTATGTATGAGAAACCATTTTAATACATGTTATTATAATGCTAAAGTGGAATACCTAAATCCGTTCCAGTCTTTTAGGAAACATTTATAGAAAAACAATCCTTGAACAAAATATTTTAAACTTACATTCAACCAAATACACCATGTGTTACACAGGGTGAACCTCTGATTATGTGATAAAACAAACACTAATAATTAGAGCAAAACCAGTTTAGTTTTGGTCAGATGAAGATTGTATTTACAATAAGAACATTAATGTGCCAATTTAAGACAAAATTATATCCAATTTAAGCCATGTGAACACAAACAAGTTACCATGCCAAACCATAACTTTGAAATTCAAGTTAAGGGATATTATTGAGATGAGATTAAGTAGTTAAAAAAATAGAGGATTGAAAAGATCTATCTAAAAAACAAATACCATATAATTCTTGTTACAAAAATAAAGAAACAAAAAAGATTTGTCAAGATCCAAGGGAGAAAATGAGATTCTACTAATGTGAGACCAATCCAATGATCATTTACACCAAACGAAATCACCTCCAAGAAAATTTTCATGCATAATATACATAATTTGACAGGTTAGGATAAGCTTTCATCACCTAGTATTTTAAATAAGGAGATGGAAAAATGCATACCTAGAAAATTTTCTAACATCTATGCTTATTATGCAAGCAAGGAGAAGTGGAAAATGAGAAGCATGAGATGTTGTAGTGCCCTATGCATGAAAAATTAAAAAAATCATTGTCATTACAACATGACAATTTAAATAGTCTTCATAGTAAATGCATTTAAGGTGAAGAACAAAATGGATATGGAATTGTATTTTAGTGAAATAAGCTCAAACCTAATCTCTGGCCATACTAGTTTATTTTACAATAGAAGTGTCAATGTCAATGTTTTGTTATGTGGTTTTCTTTATTAGATTGAATATCATTTATCGATTTTGGGTTTGTCTCCTTTTTAGTGGATTTTTTTGTTGTATTAGTTTTAAGTATTTATTGGCTATTGGCTATTGGAGTTTTTATTTTCACTACTACTTGCTATTGTAAATTGTTGTAATTTTTAGGTCCATGAATATTTATGTCCATGAGAAACCATTTTAATACGTTAGGTCCAAGAATATTTATGTATGAGAAACCACTTTAATACATGTTATTATAATGCTAAAGTGGAATACCTCAATTAGTTCCAGTCTTTTAGGAAACATTTATAACAAAACAATCCTTGAAAAAAATATTTTAAACTGACATTCAACTAAATATACCATATGTTACGTAGGGTGAACCTCTGATTATGTGATAAAGCAAACACTAAAAATTAGAGGAAACCCAGTTTACTTCTAGTCAGATGAAGATTGTATTTACACTAAGAACATTAATGCTACAAGAAATATTTTCCAAACTATAAGATACAAATACTAAATTTTAACATTAACTTATTGGGTCATCATAAATAATAAATAAAAATTAAGTTTTTCATAAAAAATTTAATGCTTCGAAATTCATGTGGTAAAAAAATGAAATTCAATGTTTTTTCTTACCACATGAAAGTCAATGTTACCCAACACTAACATATCTCTTGTTCAGTGGATTCCCCCAAAATATGGTTGGTATAAGTTGAACTTAGATAGTGCCTCTAAAGGAAACCCAGGGGTAGGTAATGGATGAGGTCTCATCAGAAACCAACAGGGTCAACTAATTACTGCTTATGTAGGCCCCATGGGTAAGCAATCCAATCACTCTGCTGAGGCCCTTGCTGCTATTTGGGGAATCAGAATGGCTAGGATTCTCGATGTAAAAAATCTCATTATGGAGAAGGTTTCTTTGAATATCATTAACAACCTCACTGGAACCTAAACACCCAATATGACCATTAGTGATTTCATTGATGAAGATAATAAGCTATGTAATGGTCTTAATATTATTATTCAACATGTGTATAGGGAGGAAAATAGAGCCGCAGATGCACTTGCGAATGTAGGTGTTCCCATGAATAACTATAATCAGTGGCATGATGACAAGGACCTCCTCTGCACATCTCATTCTATCATCATTAATGGTGATCCAAAAATAATCAAGTTTTCATCTACTTGATTTTAGACCCTTATATGCTTTAATTATTTGCCGACAATTTGCTCCTTTTTAAGTAATCAATTTAAAAATTAATGCAAGACAATAAAGACAATTGCACAATGATTGATTATGGAGTTCGGAAATTGCCTACATCTCCGGGTTCTTATCGAACCATTCCACTAGTCAAAAATTGTAAGTTACAATAGTACTTTCACAAGAAAACCTAATGGAAACTATTCAGAACTTGCTTAGAAGAATAACCTGACCTTTATAAGACAAGGGTGAAAAATAGCACCCGACTTCCACCTTCCTAGCATATTCAGAAAGCTCTATGACACCAACTCCACTATTCAAAATCCTCTGGTTCTCGATCATCCTTCCAGACACTTCGTAATGCCCTATGGAACTCTGTTCGATATTCCAGGATTCATAATAATTTGGTGTGGCGCTATGGGCTGACTAGGTAGTATTAATAACTCCTAGCCACAATAATGCCTATTTAAATAAATAGGTCTTCAAAACTTTATAATAAGCCTAATAAATAGGTCTTATCAAAATAATCTCCTCCGCTTGCTTGGGAAATATTCCTCAAGCTCTTGCTTTGAGCTTCCAAGTTGTGTTGTGTGTGTCACTATGGGCCTATTGGGTAGTTTACATTTTACTCCCAATCATAAATATTCCATCTAATATTGCCTAAAATAATAGACCAATAGACAATATTTGTCTATAGTAATTTTTAGGAATTTAGTATAGTTTTACAACACTATATTAAAATTTCCCTATTACTAATTTTGACACATCCCACAAATAAGCTTAAAAAATAATAAGCTTCTCAAGCTAATGTGTGTGTTACAAAGAAATGGGTTCCCTATTTATACAATTTTAGGGCCCCTTAAAATAATGCAAAATTATTATCCTTAGGCTAAGATTAGCCTATATCCATAGAATACATGGGATTAAATCCCTAGTGGGCTGATTTGCATATTTAATTGGGATAAAACCCCCACATTAGCCTACTCCACCATTTTCCACACATGCTAAGTGGATGTATTAAAAATAGGAGGTAATATACCACTTTTTTGGGGAGAAGATAATGTTAAAGGCCTATTAAAGCCTTTTCACGTGGGTTTTAAAGTGGTCAAAGGACCACTTGGGCATAACCGCCCCCACCTTATTCTCACGTGGATTTCCACGCCTAGCATTTGCATGCCCCCCTACCACCGCTTCACTCCTCCTCTACGTGGAAGCATAGCATGTTGGCGGTTTATGTGGGTTTGGAGGATTATGTGGTTATACTAATGTTTGAACATTAATATGTGTGTGTGTGTGTGGCATTTGGAAATAACTATGGCAAAGAATTACAAAGTAAAATGTAACTCGGTCCATGTATACTTAGCTAATTAGCTCAATGTCAACCCTTGATAGGCAAATCAATCGTATTCAATTCGTGGTGGCAAGCCACGTGGTGGCTTGTGTACCCACCATGTCAACGATAATACCATAGTCCACATGGCGGTTGGGCTCCCCTACGTAACAATAGTTAAGCCTCTTGTTCCGACGAGCAATATTTTTATGAATGTCAAAGACCAGAGATCGAAAATCAACAAATGACTCCCTTTGCCTTTTTGCCACGTGTCACAGTGCCATTGGTCCAATATTGACCAGTTGACTAGAGTTGACTTTCTCGTTGACTTAACTTTGACCGGACATATCTAGAGCTCTCGATGTCCGTTTGTCATGTTCTCACAATCGATGGAAAGCTCTCGACACGATCTTCTGCACTGACACCATTTAGGGATGTTCAGGGAAATTTTGAAAATAATCCCCTAATCACACCTCCCCACTGTGAAAGGATTTTTTTTCCCAAAAAGCTTATATTGGAACATTTTGCCATCTCATCTTGAATCTAGAAACTCTACTGCCACCTCAGAAGTTCTGCTATAGTAGACCCTTGGGTCTTCTCCTCTGCAACCTTCTCACTTCGACAACTTTTCTCTGATCCTGGGACCAGTGGGTTATGGGCCCATGATGCTTCCACTGTGCCACTTTGATATCCGAAGAAGACCTTTACGCCTCTGCTATATGGTGCTAAGTTTCTGAATGAAACTTCAACACTCCTATTGTGTGGTGCTAAGCTTCCAAATATCTGACAATAAGGATCTTCTTTTACTCTATAACATAACTCTTGGCTCCGAGTTGATTGTATAGAATCTAAATTGGTTTGAAGGAGTTCCATGTTACATAGAGCTATTATTGATCGATGTCGATGATGGACAATAAATTGTCCTTTTTCAGACCTCAACGCCTCCAATACATGATGTTAAGCCTCTTTCAAGACCTCGAGCCTCTAATGCATGATGCTAAGTTTGTTGATCAGCTACCATTCATATGTACGGTTGCAATGCCTTGACACTGAATAACATTTCAAGCTGATCCTTTGAGAGCTCCTCTTGTTGACACACTAATATCAGGTACCACTTTGCTGCACAGTCACAATGCCTCTACAGAGAATGAAGTTCCAAGCTGACTCTTGCGAACTCTATTGTCTACACAAATGGCAGATCAATCTCCAAGCTTTATATGAGTCAAATCCTATATCCAAACTGTAACAGGTACTCACAAGCTGATTAGGAGATATGTTTGGAGAATTAATCAAATTTTCTAAGTAAGAAAATCCACTGAGTATGGTAAACCTTTCTCTCAACATTTTCTCACAGAATCTGATCTCCAAACCAATACTGCATACTATTCATCAACCTGAATTATGCAATATATAATTGAAAAACTGTTGACTTACCCATTTTAAAGGACTTTCACTTTTAGGTATTACCTGGTCCTAGGTTGGCTTGTTAATTGGTGGTGGAGTAGAAACTTCCTTTGCCTTTATAATAGGCCTCAATTCCATCTTTGGCTTTCCATTACTCTGATGGCGAGATGGATGCAGTTTCCAACAATTTTCCACCCGGTGCCCATTCCTCTGGCAATGAACATAAATTTTCCTCTTAATCTCCTTCTGGGATGAGGAACTCTTTCTACCATTTCTCAACTCTGCATGACGAGATTGGTCTTTCTGACTTGCCTTGTTCTTGACGAATGACATCAACTTCTTCATCAGTGTCCTTCTTTTCCAGCATCTGGCCATAGAATGATTATGCAATCCAAAAAAAGTGCATGGAAAGGAATTCCACATCTTTTAAAAATCATAACCATACTTATTAAGCTGCAAAATTGGATCAGAAGTTTTATTGTGCTTGTGATTATGGTAAGAAACTGGAGGTGGAATATCATTACCTCTTTGCTGATTTCTCTTACCACATCCTGTCAGTGATGACGAAGCACAAATTTCCTGCTCAAAATCTTCTTGCAGGACTAGTGGGGTATTCTCTTTTCTTTCAGAAGCTTTTCTCCCATCAACATTCTTGGAGCATTCTCCAATTTCCATCCCCGCACTATGGTAAACCAAACCTACAAAATGAGGACGATCCTCGACCTGTATTGGGTTAGATATGTCTTGGCCATTTTTACCAAGGCCTCTTCCATCAAATCCCATTTTATCTAGTAACTTGGATCCAATTCCTCTAGTATGATTTTCAAACAAATGAAAGACTTCATTACTTGAATCCAAAACCAAATGGGAGGAAGAAGAAGATTCCAGTGGTGAATAAATTACAGTGCAATCATCTACCCTAGTCAATGTATCTAAAGTTGAAGGCATTTCCTTTCTCTGATCACCACACTGCAACCTTGCCAAGAGCTCATCCTTGGTTTGCAATTCTGATTTCAAGCGAGCATTCTCCTCTTCTACAGAGTAATACATTGATCGCAGGAGAGAGTTCTCTTCCTGGATCTGGTGATTATAAGCTTTAATTTCCTCAAGCTTTTCCTGTTTAGACATCTTTCCCATAGTGCACTTGTTCCCTGTTCACAAAAATTGAACCAACTGTACCAATCTTAAAGCAATCAGTCTATTAATTAGATTTTCTGAAGCAAAAATGGAGCTAAACCAGCTCTGATACCAAAATTTCTCAGAGATTAGCAAGTTTGCAAGCCAATAACCTGCTCTAATACCAAACTTGATCCGAAAATAATCAAGTTTTTATCTACCTGATTTCAGACCCTTATAGGCTTTAATTATTTGCCGACAATTTGCTCCTTTTTAAGTAATCAATTAAAAAATTAATGCAAGACAATAAAGACAATTACACAATGATTGATTATGGAGTTCGGAAATTGTTTACGTCTCCGGGTTCTTATCGAACCATTCCACTAGTCAAAACTTGTAAGTTACAATAGTGATTTCACAAGAAAACCTAGTAGTAACCATTAAGAACTTACTTAGAAGATTAACCAAACCTTTAGAAGACAAGGGTGAAAGATAGCACCTGAACTTCCACCTTCCTGGCATATTCGGCAAGCTCGATGGCACTAGCTCCACTATTCGGAATCCTCCAGTTCTCAATTGGCCTTCTAGATGCTTCGTAATGCCCTATGGCACTCCGGTTGATATTCCAGGATTCACAATAATTTGGTGTGGTGCTATGGGCCAACTAGGTAGTATTAATAACTCCTAGCCACAATAATGCCTATTTAGATAAATAGGTCTTCACAACTTTATAATAAGCCTAATAAATAGGTCTTATAAAAAAAATCTCCTCCGCTTGCTTGGGCAAAATTCCTCAAGCTCTTGCTTTGAGCTTCCAAGTTGTGTTGTGTGTGTCACTATGGGCCTATTGGGTAGTTTACATTTTACTCCCAATCATAAATATTCCATCTAATATTGCCTAAAATAATAGGCCAATAGACAAAAATTTTCTATAGTAATTTTTAGGAATTTAGTATAGTTTTACAACACTATATTAAAATTTCCCTATTACTAATTTTGACACATCCCACAAATAAGCTTAAAAAATAATAAGCTTCTCAGGCTAATGTGTGTGTTACAAAGAAATGGGTTCCCTATTTATACAATTTTAGGGCCCCTTAAAATAATGCAAAATTATTATCCTTAGGCTAATATTAGCCTATACCCGTAGAAAAATACATGGGATTAAATCCCTAGTGGGCTGATTTGCATATTTAATTGGGATAAAATCCCCACATTAGCCTACTCCACCATTTTCCATGCATGCTAAGTGGATGTATTAAAAATAGGAGGTAATATCCCACTTTTTTTGGGAGAAGATAATGTTAAAGGCTTATTAAAGCCTTTTCACGTGGGTTTTAAAGTGGTCAAAGGACCACTTGGGCATAACTGCCTCCACCTTATTCTCACATGGATTTCCACGCCTAGCATTTGCATGCCCCCTACCACCGCTTCA
This sequence comes from Taxus chinensis, assembly GCA_019776745.2. Classification (NCBI taxonomy): domain Eukaryota; kingdom Viridiplantae; phylum Streptophyta; class Pinopsida; order Cupressales; family Taxaceae; genus Taxus; species Taxus chinensis. The sequence continues at coordinate 323,272,915 of CM034147.1, read as the reverse complement.
CTCCTCCTCTACGTGGAAGCATAGCATGTTGGTGGTTTATGTGGGTTTGGAGGATTATGTGGTTATACTAATGTTTGAACATATATATATATATATATATATATATATATATATATATATATATATATATATATATATATATATATATATATATGCGTGGCATTTGGAAATAACTATGGAAAAGAATTACAAAGTAAAATGTAACTCGGTCCATGTATACTCAGCTAATTAGCTCGATGTCGACCCTTGATAGGAAAATCGATTGTATTCGATTCATGGTGGCAAGCCACATGGTGGCTTGTGGACCCACCACATCGGCAATAATACCATAGTCCACACGGCGGTCAGGCTCCCCTTCGTAACAAAAGTTGAGCCTCTTGTTCTGACGAGAAATCTTTTACGCCTGTCGAAGACCGGAGATCGAAAACCAACAAACGACTCCCTTTACCTTTTCACCACGTGTCACAATGCCATTGGTCCAATATTGAATTGTTGACTAGAGTTGACTTTCTCGTTGACTGAACTTTGACCAGACATATCTAGAGCTCCCGATGTCCATTTGTCACGTTCTCACAATTGATGGAAAGCTCTCGACACAATCTTCTTCACTGACACCATTTAGGGTTGTTTAGGGAACTTTTGAAAATTATCCCCTGATCAAATGGAGCTACCACCCAAACCATCATTACAACTTAGGCGACGACCTATGCACGTGTGGAAACCCCCTCATCGGTGATTGCAACAGATCGGATCTATTAATTTTAATTTAATCTTCTCCTCAAATCCAGAGGACTTATGTATTAAGGAATAGGGTTGGAGAAAGGTGACAACATTTATTTGGGTAGTCGTCTAGTATCTAGGCTACCAAATTGTTGTCAAAAGGCATAATTGCTGTTATTACGAGTATACAATAGCTCTGCCACCAACTCCATTCACGATGGGAGGGCCACCATGTAAATTAGAACTAGTTTTTGACCCCTTGTGGAAACACAATGTTGAACTTTTGGAAGCCATCAATATTGGAGGTTTTGTATACTTCATGCAACGAATCAGGGGCCATGATAAACATATCTCTATGCAATTTGCAACTAATTGGAAAGACAAAAATATCAATTTGAAGGGTAGAGAATTCAACATTTCTAAGCACTTTATTTCCTTCATCACAGGCTTGAGTATGGAGGGAAAAAAGTTATTTCGCAATAAGTTTGACATGGATGCAGAGGAAAGGCTTTTCTTGGACGATGGCAAAGAAATCCAAATAACACATGCCGACATTGTCTGCTCTTCCATTCTACAACCTTTTGATGAAGTTGCTTGCATGGTGGTTTGTTACATAACACTGGAAGGCAGGTTGTCCACCCTTCCATTACACCATTTGGTTATGCTTAACCACTTCAAGAGAGATGCAAAGGTCAGTCTACCTTATTACATTTTGGATTCTTTGGAAAAATTTGTTTTAGAGGTTCAAGGGCATATATGAGTACTACCACTGCATCAGGGAGTCATCTTCCTTATTCAGCAATACATCCTAGATGTAACTATAAATGACCCCGGCCCTCATATAGCTCCTCCTCCTCCCCCCAGCAGCTTTGTATTAGATCTAATAATCCCAGCTTTTGGGAACTTGTATCTAAACCCCCACCTACTAAGCAGATTCTCAAAAGTAGCAAGAAAGAAAAGGAGGTAATTAGAGTAGAAAGCCTTCCAGAGATCAGCCATGATACTCCTAGTGCTTAGGTCACTCCTAATATACTTGAAAATTTTAAACAACAGGCAGATGCTTGGAAATATATTGAAGATAATGTAAATTTTCTCCTAAAGACTGGTATCAAGATCACCACAGACCCTGCTCCATTACCAACCTACATGAGGAAGTAAACCCACTCTTTAGTCAAGTCAAAGAACTTGAAGAAAAATATAATAATCAATTAGCCATTCACAGAGTAGTTATTGACCTCCTCCAGGTTCATATTAACTAGATTTGTGATGTTAGTGGGATTCCTGCATCAACATGGAAGAAAGGAAGGATAACTAATAAGTTCATCAAATAGACCAATATGGACACTAATGTCAGGGAAGCCATGAGTCTTTACAAGGCCCTCAAAGTCACACTTAAGGTGTATAGAAAATATGTGAATTAGTATATTGTATGCCTCTGTGTTCTTAGTGTAGCTGTTGTTTTGTTGTTTCCAAGCTACTATTTTGTTGTTGTTAGTCTATTGTTGGGCTACTTTTAGGTAGTTTTCCCCTTCCTTAGTACTCGTATATATTTATCTATCTTTTTAGGCTTTTGGTTGGGGTGTGGCCCCCATGTATCAAAAAACCACTATGTACTTTCATGTTTATCTTGGTTGTTGAGCCTTTTTGTTTGTACTGCAGGGTATGGTCCCTTCAAAACCATTTACCTATAATAAAAAAAAATGAAATTCAATGTCAACAAAACAAAGGTAATGGTAATATGCTCTTGATTAGGACATAATTGGAAAGTGCAGTGGTGAGAAGGTAAAGGTTGTCCCATATTATAAACACTTGGGTCTTGAAATTCACTTTGGTCCTAACTAGAATTATTTTGTGGAGAAACAAGCAACGTGACGTTTGAAATATATTTACTCCATGCAAATCATTTCCAAGCTCAATCATGGAGATAGAAATTAAGGAAGTCACTCTTCAAGATCCTATTACAAACAATAGTTTTATATGGATGTCCTGTTTGGGGGTTTTCAAAAAAATCCTGAAAAAATCTAGGTCCAAAAATGCTTCTTGAATCCTAATAGATGATCTTGGAAAAAATGTCTAGGCCCATTTTCCATGTTAGCAAAAACATGCATGCTACTCTTAGAAGGAGAAACCTTGTGCCAATTTAAGCCATACTTATATCCAATTTAAGCCAAGTGAACACAAAAAAGTTACCATACCAAACAATAAGTTTAAAACTCAAGTTAAGGGATAGTATTGAGATGAGATTAAGTAGTTAAAAAAATAGAGGATTGAAAAGATCTATCTAAAAAACAAATACCATATAATTCTTGTTACAAAAATAAAGTAACAAAAAATATTTGTCAAGATCCATGGGAGAAAATGAGATTCTACTAATGTGAGACCAATCTAATGATCATTTACACCAAAAAAAATTACCTCCAAGAAAATGTCCATGCATAATATACATAATTTGACAGGTTAGGCTAAACTCTCATCACTTAGCAGTTTAAATAAGGAGATGGAAAAATGCATACCTAGAAATTTTTTAACATCTATGCTTATTATGCAAGCAAGGAGAAGTGGAAAATGAGAAGCATGTGATGCTGTAGTGCCCTATGCATGAAAAAAATTTAAAAAATAATCACTGTCATTACAACATGACAATTTAAATAGTCTTCATAGTTTATTGAATCAAAGACCCACTAAGAAAGTAGGCAGTTCTATTGACAATGTCTTAGAGCACCAAAAGCAAGCTTTGATGTGATACAATTGATATGGATTAACTTTGAGATGACAGTGGCAACTAAAATGCAGAAAAATTTGGGTAATTATGTTGTAACAATGTTCTTTGTCTCATAAATCCCATATTGTCTCCTATGACCATAAATTAAAAAAAAAAATATTCTATTATACTCTAAGTATAATTTTGACAAACACAATTTTAAAAGAATATCCATTTTTAAAAAGGAATCCTACCTAACAACATAATGAATGGGAGCCCTTGAAAATATAATGTAACACTAGAGGAAACCCACCTTCTGAATAAAAACCCTTCATTAAGGATTTAATCAATTATAGAACAAAATGACAATTACAAGAATTAAAGTCAAAGCATGGATCAAAGACACATTTCAAGAATGTTTGATGTGTTAATGGAATGAAATATGCAAACACACTCAAATCAGAAGACCAACCACTTAGTTTCCTTTCTATGTCTATTCCTTGGTGAAAAATTTTGAGCCTCAGAGCAACACCAATATGAGTTGGATTAGCATGCAACTAGCATTGATCTCTAACATCTAAAGTTAGGTTACCATTATGTTGGTTGTTCAAGAAATGAGGAAATTTCCTTGGAAGGTCCATAACTGGATCCTAAAAACAAATATTGTGTATGGCCATTCTAAAGCCCTTGCAACAGGTACTACAATAACATTGCCTACTTGCTGGAAAGTCTCAAAATATGGAAATGTTTTCTGAGAAGACTTTTTCCTGAAATATTATTTTCTCCTATGCAGAGATAAATATATAAATATTTGGATTCTATCAATGTCATTTTCAACTCCTCTGCAATGCTAATTAGTATATACATACAGATAGTCTATTTGGAACACATCATTTATTAAATTGGGTACCTCCAAATACAGTTCATGAACTCTTGGGTCTTCTCGCACTTCCAAAAAAATATGCCAGGCTCTACCCCCTCTATGTTGGAATTTTTTCTAATAACCTTCCGTATGGAACACCACTCTTCGAGATCATCAACGTTATTGGTCATGTTGTCTGCATAACCAGAGGAACCATCCTAATCAGAATGGCCAAATTTAAGTGCCCCTAGATAAGCTTCTCCCTTATGTTGTTGTTGTCAACCGAATCCCTCCACATTGTTAGTAGGCTTGAATTCCGCAACATATATATATATATATATATATATATATATATGTATTTATGTATGTATGTATATGTATATACATACACACAAACACAAACACAAACGTTCGGTGCTACAATATGGTATGATGGCTAGAACTTAATTGACGATATAACAAAATTACTTAAAATATATAGGTATGATGAGATTGAAATATTAGCTAAATAAACCAATGAATCGCTAGACAATTAAAAGAACAAAAAAAGAATAATGTTGATTCCAAAGAAAAGAAACCATACCATTTTTTTTGTGAAATGAATTGTAATAATCCCAAATGGAGGATTTATGCAACTCTATAAAAAATAAGGCCATGAAATGGAAAATCCCGCTGAAGTAAATGCATTTAAGGTGAAGAACAGAATGGATAGGGAATTGTATTTTATGAATGAGTGAAATAAGCTCAAACCTAATCTCTGGCCATATTAGTTTATTTTACAATAGAAGTGTCAATGTTTTGTTATATGGTTATCTTTATTAGATTGAATATCATTTATCGATTTTGGGTTTGTCCCCTTTTTAGTGGATTTTTTTGTTGTTTTAGTTTTAAGTATTTATTGGCTATTGGAGTTTTTATTTTCACTACTACTTGCTATTGTAAATTGTTGTATTTTTAGGTCCATGAATATTTATGTATGAGAAACCATTTCAATACATGTTACTCTAATGCTAAAGTGGAATACCTGAATCAGTTCCAGTCTTATAGGAAACATTTCTAGCAAAATAATCCTTGAAAAAAATATTTTAAACTTACATTCAACCAAATACACCATGTGTTATGCAAGGTGAACCTATGATTATGTGTTAAAGTAAGCACTACAAATTAGAGGAAACCCAATTTAGTTTTGGTCTGATGAAGATTGTATTTACACTAAGAACATTAATGTTACAAGAAGTATTTTCCAAACTATAAGATAAAAATACTAAATCTTAACATTAAATTATTGGGTCATCATAAATAATAAATAAAATTTAAGTTTTTCATAAAAAAATTTAATGCTTGGAAATTCATGTGGTAAAAAAATGAAATTCAATGTCAACAAAACAAAGGTAATGGTAATAGGCTCCTGATTAGGACATAACTGGAAAGTACAATTGTGAGAAGGTAAAGGTTGTCCCATATTATAAACACTTGGGCCTTGAATTTCACTCTTGTCCTAACTAGAATTCTTGTGTGGAGAAACAAGCAACAAGAGGTTTGAAAGATATTTAATCAATGCAAAACTTTTCCGAGCTCAATCATGGAGCTAGAAATTAAGGAAGCCACTCTTCAAGATCCCATTACAAATAATAGTTTTATATGGATGTCCTGTTTGGGGGTTTTCGAAAGAATCCTGAAAAAATATAGGTTTATAAATGCTTCTTAATCCTAATAGATGATCTTGGAAAAAGTATCTAGACCCCTTGTCCAATGATGTTAGTAAAAATATGCATGCTACTCTTAGAAGGAGAAACCTTGTGCCAATTTAAGACAGACTTATATCCAATTTAAGCCATGTGAACACAAACAAGTTACCATACCAATAAATAAGTTTGAAACTCAAGTTAAGGGATAATATTGAGATGAGATTAAGTGGTTAAAAAAATAGGGGATTGTAAAGACCATACTAAAAAATACATACCTTATAAGTCTTGTTACAAAAATAAAGTAACAAAAAATGTTTGTGAAGATCCGTGGGAGAAAATGAGATTCTACTAATGTGAGACCAATCCAATGATCATTTACACCAAACAAAATTACCTCCAAGAAAATGTTCATGAATAATAGACATCATTTGACAGGTTAGGCTAATCTCTCATCACCTAGCAGTTGAAATAAGGAGATGGAAAAATAAATACAAAGAAAAGTGTCTAACATCTATGCTTATTATGCAAGCAAGGAGAAGTGGAATATGAGAAGCATGTGATGTTGTAGTGCACTATGCATGAAAAATTGAAACAAAATCACTGTCATTACAACATGAACATTTAAATAGTCTTCATAGTTTATCAAATTAAAGATCCACTAAGAAAGTAGGCAGTTCTATTGATAATGTCTAAAAACACCATAAGCAAGCTTTGATGTGATACAATTGATATGTATTAACGTTGAGATGACAATGGAAGCTAAAGTGAAAAAACCTTTGGGTAATTATGTTGTAACAATGTGCTTTGCCTCATAAATCCCATAGGGTCTCCCATGGCCATAAATTTAAAAATTTATATTCTATTATACTCTAAGTATAATTTTGATAAACACAATTTTAAAAGAATATCCATTTTTAAAAAAGGCATCCTACCTAACAACACAATGAATGGGAGCTCTTGAAAATATAATGTGACACCAGAGGCAACCCACCTTTTTAATAAAAACCCTTCATTAAGGATTTAATCAATTGTAGAACAAAATGTTAATTACAAGAATTAAAGTCAAAGCATGGATCAAAGACACATTTCAATAATGTTTGATGTGTCAATGGAATGAAATCTGTAAACATACTCAAATTGGAAGGCCAACCACTTAGTTTCCTTTCTATGTATATTCCTTGGTGACAAAATTTGAGCCTCAGAGAAACACCAATATGAGTTGGATTAGCATGCAACTAGCATTGATCTCTAACATTTAAAGCTAGGTTACCATTATGTTCGTTATTCAAGCAATAAGGAAATTTCTTTGGAAGCTCCATACCTAGATCCTCATTATAAATATTTTGTATGACCATTCCCAAGGAAAATCCCAAAGCCCTTGTAACATGTACTGTAACAATATTGCCTACTTGAATATATCTGTATTTTTAGAAAAAGGGCATGTTTGTTACATTTTCAATAAAAATGTCAAAAATCTAGAGTGAATTCAATCAAATTTTGATGTAAACTTGTCTTTCACATTCCCATAAAGCTTGTAGTAGTAAGGAAACTCTTGTAATCTTGATTTCTCATGAATAGAAAGATCTCTATCGTGTTCAGGGTGTAAAATGGCTTGCATAAATAGGATGAACATCAATTTATTTGCAAATTACATCTTCTGCCTGAGAAAAGCTAACAAAATATGTGGCATTGAAGATGTGATATCAACCAAACCTAATTATGGGGCTCAAACCTGATGATGTAGGAGCATCATATGTGCTTAGGTGTTTAGAGGGTCTAGGAATATTGGCAAGATGGTTTACACTCCATGTTGGAGTTATTCAAAACCAAAATGTGTATGTAAATGGTTTTTGAGGGAGTAAATATGCTTAGTAAAGAGTGAAATTGGCTTGATAAGGTGAATGTAGGCTAAATAAGGCCGTATAGGCCATAAAAATATGTAAGATTGTTTTCATACGTGGCCTTAGGTTGTTTATAGGTGATTTGACCAGGTTTCAAGTTTAGATTATTGTGGAGTCAAGAATAGGGGGTGGTTGCACCATTTTAGGAGTTGTTGTTTGTTGATGCTAGTATGAAAAACACTCAAAGAGGAGAAATTTTAATGTGAAAAGGTGTGTGATGTGGGGTAACAGAGTTGAACAATGAATAATAAAAGAAGATGATTAAATTTGTAGAGGTTTAATCCCTATTTTACATGATTATTGTATTTTGTATAGACTATGCATATATCTTTGATTTCTGGCCAAAAGCTAAGTTTATGACAGTGAAGAAATAGTGGTTTTTATGGATCTTGAAGACTCAGATAGGAGGGTAGGCAGGATTAGATCGTCCTAGAATTTTCTTATCCTATGTTCACAATTTCCTGTAGCCTCACTTTCTTACTCTCGGGCCCAAACTAGGGCATCACTGTATAAAGAATCTACCCATTAGAAAATAATGAAATTTTGACATCCTCTCTGTCCAACGGAGTATTAGGGATGTGAAAAGTATCAACCTTCAATTTGCACATGTGTTAGAAATATGACCTAGTTTGTATCTCTAGTTTGTTACTGTGTGCAGGTATGAGAGATTTAGGTACATGCATGAAAAGAAAGGAGAGTGAGGATCTGAGAACGTTCAGGGAACATGTTGAAGGCATGATGAAGGTGTTCCAATGAGGTTTCAGGTGGGACTAACTCCACAAGCCTCTGTAGTCATAATACTAGGTAGGAAATATGTCTAACTTGCTTGTGACAGGGTCAAAAAGGTCATATTATGTACAAAGGACAAGGGCTTGAAAGTAAGGTATCTTCTAGAACACAGTAAAGTGTACTCAATTCACTGATCGGTCTTGTATGAGTAATGGTAGAACTTTAGACATTTGAAGATTTATCCCTTAGGAGGGCTAATAACCAAGGAGACCTAATAAAAGAAATCTATGATAGTTGGATAGACTATATGGGAAGTGATGGTCAAAACACTTTGCAACAACTGGAATGAGGGGCCTTATACAGTTTCAAGATGATTTCAAGTCCTTATAGGGAGTTTAGGCTATTTGACTTATGGTTAGTTCCATTAGGCTATAACTAGGTGATAAAAGGACTAGTGTGCTAGAAGGATTTTTAAATTGAGATTCTATGAGCATGTATTGAGTTTTGAGAAAGAAGGTAGTGAAGGGAATGATCCTCAAGAGCAGGGCATAGTCAAGTAGAAGAAACCCAAAAATATGAATAAAGGGTCTAACATTATATACCAAGAACATCAAGAAAGCTAGTATGTAGTTGGATTCCAAAGGGAGTGAGAAACAGAGAAACGTCAAAGTTGTAAACTTATAAGTTAACTTACACCGTTGTGGTATCAGATCCTGGATTTTATATATATATATATATATATATATATATATATATATATATATATAACACTAACTAACTAACAACACTAACAACAGAGCAAGATGATGATGGCACAAATGTATCCAAGAATGCTTAAAACAAGCAGGAGAATTTGATTAGCATGTTGATGGACCTAGATGAAGACACAAATAGAGTCAAGAATGGATACATTAGAGTATCTGATCAGAGAAAGGATGTTATCTTCAGAGTGCAGCAGGAGGAAGGAGTCTACAAGCTATTCAACGGAAGGATTCAAGCTTTCTAAGAAAAATCCAAAAGGTATGTCTATGTTTGATGATGAGAATACAAATTGTAATGACTATACGAATGCTATAGATATGGACTGTCCTAGGAGAATCGAAAAAGGACAAATAACAAGATCAAATCAGTGGTGTGAAAGGAATGAAGTGATGAGAAATGAATCTCTCTTGATGAGGAGAGTCTTGATTAAGCCAAGAGGTAAAAAGACAGAATTGAGTGGTCAAAACACATATGTGAGTCGGAGAAGGAGTTTGTTCAGAACCAGATGCAAGTCTAGAGGCAAAGTGTGTAATGTTATCATAGATGGCGGAAGCACAAATAATGTTGTGTCTGAGTACATGGTGCGGTGGAATAGAGAACTAATCTGCAAACACACGCGTGAAAATGCATGCAGTGTAATCCACAATTCGGTAATAGATAAATTATTTTATTGATGGCCAAAATTAAAAAAGAAAGCGATTGTTCGTTTTCTCAAAACTATAATATTGCTAAAGTGGAGAATTAATATGTACTTAAAAATACTGAATTGCTATTAGTTGTGGATTGCAGTTGTCGTTTGATATGGTGGAAGAGTGGTTAGCTAAGCACCCAGAAGCATCATTAACTTCCAAACAAGATTTATTTAAAGAGGTGGAACTTTTTCAGGATTACGAGGTAACGACAGTATTGCTAACATGAAAGTAAATGCTGATCGTCTGGACCATAATGCCTTCATCTCTTATCAGAAATGTTTCATAACACGGATATGAAGCAAATATAACCTTTCCTTGTGTTGATTCAGAAACCGTTTCAGATGGTTAATTGCATCTCACAAACACCAAAAATGCGGATTGTTAAACCGCCATAGCAGGCGAACCAAATTATATCGAGTTCCCCTGTTCTAACCGAATAGTAGCAGACGAACCAAATATAAAGAGTTCCCCTGTTCTGACCGAATAGTAGCAGATTGGGAGAATTCGTCTTCTCCCACAAAGCATTTCATTTTCACTTCATTCCTGCTCCTGCTCGTCACCATTCCAAATAAAAACACAGCATCAACTGAGCAGAAGATTTAAATGGCAGACTACAATTCTGAGTGGAGTGTTAAGAAATTTCAACACCCCTTTAAACCCACAATCGGGTGGAAGATTCAATGCTCTGCTGAATTAAACCCAACAATTTAAAAAACAAATATAGGAAACAATCTCGAACGAAAGGATGCGTCGGCTGAGAGACACTGCATTAAACAACGGAATTGCCTTCAACAATATTATCAATAAGAACATCTCCATGGAGGGGCAACATATCATAACAATACTTCTCAGATCCATCACGAGGCTCTTAACGCTGTACAGGCTCAAATTTAAAAGCAAAAAATAATTGTTTTTTGATTTGTATTAAGATTAAACAATGAATATCCGCATAATTGTTTTTGATTTTTGTTTTTTTTTTTGTTTTTGAATAATTAATAATCCATTCAATTTCTCAGCAACCAAACCATTCATCGCAAATTCTGCTGATAAATAGCTAACAAATCTCCTTCAAATTTGCACATTCAATCCAGGTGGCATATTATTATTGATCATAAGAAAAAGCTCTTTCCAACTAATAGAGAATAACTGAGGGGCTAGAGAATAAAACCTCCACCCAATATAATTAAATTTAAAGGTTTATTTTTTTACAAATAAAATGAATTTAAACAAACTTTAGTCCAAAAAAATGTAAATACAAGTAGCTCCTTCTAATTGATTCATGACAAAATAAATATTTGTTGGTGGAGACAATATTTTACAAATAAAATAAATTTAGACAGTCAAACTTTAGTCCAAAAAAATGTAAATACAAGTGGCACCCTCTAATTGATTCATGAAAAAATAAATATTTGTTTCGGTGGAGACAATATACCTGCCTTAAAACAACAAATAAACAATCCTCTATAAACATACCCACCAAGAAAAATGAACCAAAAAATCCTTATAAAAATGGTTCATCAATATTGATTTAAAAACTAGTAGTTGCTCCTCCATGGGGAGCAAGGATACGTTGTGATTTGAGCAGGAGCAGAATACCTCGCAACAGGAAGCCAAGAACTAGGTGAGATTTACAACATACTATTGTTTATAGCAACTCAGAGTTGTTTCCAGCTATAGCTGTGTATATAAATATTGAGTTCGATGTAATACCTCTATGTTGGTTGATAATGTGCTGTAATGTAGATGACATAATTGGATAATAGTAGAAAGATCAGATTTAAGAAGTCGATAGTAAGCTTACAACAAAGATGTTGCGTTATTTCCTAGAGAAGAGAGTAACATACAAATTGAAATAGACAAACACTTGGTCATCCAATGTGAAGTAAGATGCATATGCAATATGGTATTCTACGCAGATGGAAATAGATGTCTTCAATAGTTTGCAACTGTTTGGTAAAGTTGGAGGTCTAGCAGGTGGTTTGTATACTATGCATATGACCTCACCAATTTCTCCATTAATTAATCTAGCTTCTACCCATAGGTTGGATGTCAGCATGAATTTTTCTCCCACACATAGAAGTAAGTTCTGCTCTAGTTGTGTATTGGGCAATGTCGATCTGCTAGTGCTTGGGATTTGTTGGCGATGACTAAGAGCAATACACATATTTAGAGTTTTAAGTATGCACTTGTTATGTACAATGGCTAACTTGTTGGTCGCATACAAATGGGTGTACATTTTGAAGGTTTTTTGTTCTTCTATTTCTGTAGCAGACATTGTTCTTGTCATGAGTAGCCTCTAATCATCTTCAGTAGTGTCTGAGTTTTTGAGGTTTGATAGTAGTTCCCTAAACCTAATTTGTGCCACTATACAACCTTCTTGGCAAAAATTGGTGTCTAACAGTATAACAATATTGAATTTATTCTAGAGTATTTGGCGAACTGTGTTGCCAACATACATTGACACATCATTAACAAGAGGTCGTTGCTTTAAGTCGATAGATGGTCCAATCGAAATATGTTCAAGAAATTAAGCCACAATCCAATAGTCTAATTCTCATCATTGAATAAAATGCCTAAATGTTGAAACAAAAAACATATATATATTTTTTGTGTAAATGAAATTGTGCCATATTAGTTTAAATTTAAAATAGTAGACCATTATACCTTTAAAAAGATTAAGATAATCATTCATATTTGTATTGGGTGGAGTATACTTTTGCTTTTTATTAGGAAAATAATACAATGTGGAGCCCCTATTTATTTTAATATTTTTTGATCATTACATATTAATTTAATTAGATTCACATATTTTTTAATTATTTAATAAAATTTTAAAAAATAATACAATTATTAATAAGTATAATACAATATTTAGTATATATTAAAAATACAAACAAACATTAAAATTGATATGTGTACACATATTATTATGCTTGTAAAGTGGTCACCAAATCATGTTGTCCTTTACCAAGCATGTTACATGTTTTTAAAAATTCAGGTAGCTCTAGTAAATCGATAGCCAATCATAAAAGTTAGTATATTCATGGCATCATTATTTTCCAAGGCTTTCGCTTGACATATTTATTAATTTATGTGAATATTATAATTAAATTCCTAAAAAAAACTGACACAATTACGAAAAAGGATTACAAGGATTGGTAATGGGACCTATAACTTTTATCAAGGTGTTTAGTTTGAGAGCCATATAGGTGTGTCAAATTTAAACGTTGGTTGCAATAGTAAGCCTAAAAATGATAGTGTCACCAAAAACTATTGTTGACCATTAAATTCTAAGCACACATTTGCAACTTTTGTATTTGTTACATACCATATTATATTTAATAATTATATTATTTTTCCCTTAAATTATTCATTGTTTGATAATTATATTAACCTCCTTTTAAATTGTTCAATAATAGATGGTATTTGGGCACAATATAATTGTATTATTAGTTCACGTATAAAGGAAAAAAGAAAAGAAAAAAAGGACTTTGTACTCTATCATATGGCCAACAATGTTTTTGATAGATTTATTGTGTAAAAAGAAAAGCTTGCAAATGATAATTATAAAGAGAGTAATTTAAAATTAGTGATTAATTACGCCGGAGGTGTGGCTATCCCGCACTTGATCTCCAACGACGACGCAAAGGAGGTTGAGGTGCTTGTCATTCGGACTCTTGCTTCCACTGCCCCCCTGATTTAGCTACCTGTCTTTCCAGAGGCGTCTGTCATGGTCTATGAGAGCGGTGTTTTGCTTCTGCTGCAGGTGAAGCCATTTCTGCCCCTTTTTGCCACGAGTATTCCTTTGTTTGTTATTTTTGGTTTGTTTGTTGCTGTAACCAGTGTTTTTTGTTTTTGGTCCCTGTTGATTTACTTCTACCAACACTTCCTCTTGTTGATTTGCTTCTGCCGGCCCTACTTGGAATCTTCATTCACACCATCCCCACGAGGCATCGATTTATTCTTCATCTCTGTCTTCTTACCCCCTAAAGTGATTTTTTGTTTTTCCCTCTTTATGTTGCTTGTTTAATGCTGCAGGAAAGCCATTCTAATGACTGTGTTCTTCAAGCTTTAGCCATTTAGCCCAATAATTTGAAACATTACTTTGAAACATTTTTTCATGGCATTGAAATTTAGAAAAGAAGTGGTTTTAGAATTTCTAGGTCTTGGGTGCATTTTCTATCTACAATAAAGATTCGGTTTGAGATGCAGGTGCCTAATGCTAGGTGCTAAGTAAAACATAATTTTACAAAAAAAGTCGAAAATCTAATCGAATAAAAAAAATGTATGTATCCCCCAATGTTAATCTCTTTTTGCTACTTGCCTTCGAAGCCTGTATTTTTGCGCACCAAGAATGTGAGTGTAGTGAAATGGGATTGTTGAATAGAGGATTATGCACATTACAGACATACTTGAAGATGGCTTTTCAAATGGTAGTTTTTTTGCTTTGGCTGTCATCTATACTAAGCTTGGGATCAACTAATTTTGTGGGAATTATCCAAATTTAGGCTATTAATGGATGGATTGCCAGGTCTTTGACAAAATGTCGGGAAACAATCCCCCTATCACTTATAGCATGCATTGCCATTTTTAATGTTTTCACTTGATTCCTCGACACAGTCCTCACCTGCAAATTAATTTCAACTTGTTTAGCTAATAACTAGCTAGCTAGACATTTATTGATTCATTTTATGCTAACCAAGTACCTTATCTACAATGATCGAGATGACTCCTTCTGTACATGAAGGAGTTGTGAGAGAGCCAGTGTATCTGTAGTATTTCCTACTCCCCAACTTTATATGTTTGGGATCCACAATTATGAGATCTGGCATAATCTCCACTCTTCTGGAGGCCATTTTTAGTAGTTGGGTGTTCTTGATCTTGATCATTTGTGTCAATTCTGGTTGGTGAGGAGAAAGAGAGCTTTGGATTGCCTTGACACCTTCGGACAATGCTTTGCTGATTTGGGCCATACAATTATAAGATTTGGCAAAGTTACCACTTGTCGAGAGGCCATTTTTTTAGTTGTTTGGTGTTTTTGATCATTTGTATCATTTCCAGGTGGCGAGAATATATTTTTTTGGCATCAGATATAGGATATTGTAAAATAGTTGGAAAATTTTTAGAATAGTTTGACAATGGGTGCTAGTAATCTTGGAGGCCAGAAGAAGATTGAAGAAGAAGAGAGTAACGGAGGTTTGGTCGTGCCCTCCTATTCAATGTCCATTGACATGAAGTTGCCTCCCTTGGAAATGGAAGCCTAAGTCAAGTTTGTAAAAACAATGTTATGTCTATGCTTGAAGTGCACTATCTATCAAGGCAACATAAAAAACAATATTGTTTACCATGCTTGCAGAGATGTGTGTAGAAATCTGATCAAGAGATGCAGTTGTTTACCTGATACCCACTTCAAGTTGGAGACTGTCTGGTGGAATTATAAATCTTTGTAAATATAGCTTTTCATGTTCTGGACTTGACTGTAATTGGAAAAAGTCTTTTAGGCAATGGTAGGCATGGGTTTCAATAGAAGTGCAAAGAGATGCAAAGAAAAATGGGAAAATATTGAACAAATACCTTAGAAAAACCAAAGGTAACTTTGTAAAGAGGGCGCTAAATACAAAGACCTATCCCTATTTCCACAAGTTGTTCACCTTGTATCAGACATGACTTCTCCCATCTCCAACATATGCTAAGTCTGAGAATAGGATAAAAAACCATAATTCCAATCCAACACCCCTAACAAATATTCATAAAGATGGCTATCAAGGAAAATTCAATGAGCTCCACATTAACAACCAGAACTCCATGATCTTATCTGCAATTCCTTCATCAAACCAAGTACCAATACAGGAAAATAATGTTCTCAGTGATTTCATGGGGCTATTGACTCAAAAGAGTATGAAATGGAACAATAATATATCATCCATACAATTGAAAATAATCAAGTAGTTTCCTTGAACTCAAAATCTATTGATGATTTCCCTGGTGGTAGTAACAAAAATAGTCTTGGCAGCAGATTCAAGATGGATAGTCTAGTGAAGGAAATGTTAGAAAAGAAACATAATCAACAACAACTACATTTCAATGGGTTTGACAAAAATGAACACGAATTCCTTAGAGGAAATGAAGGACATCAAGACCATCAACACCCACAAAAGATTCAAAAAATTTGAGCTCTTAAATACACAGAAGAACACCAACATTCACATGCAAATACATCAAAGTCTGCATTGAGTAACTTGGTTCAAACACTATTTGCCACTTATTCCATTTGTCCTCCTCCAACAACATAATATGCCAAATTATTCCATGCCACTTACATTGGAAATAACATCTCACTTTGTATAAAAACTAACATGTAACATGTAGATATTACCTAGATAGAAAATAAATACTATTCCATTCTTAAAGGGCTAATAGATCCTGAGCAAGTACCCCTCCAATGGGTACCCAGGTAAAGAATACCACTATATGATTATCCATTATAATAGTACATTAGTCCCCGCAATGAAGCAGTACCAGGCCATTTGGAATTGGGATTTACATTTTTTTTAATATAAGTTTTGTGTGTTTTTTTATAAATAAATTGATGTGAAGTATAGACCTTACTTTTCTAAGATTCCTACAAAATAAAAAATACAAAATTCAAACTTAGATTCTTGAGTTAAATGAATCAAATTGGATATTATAAGATTTCATTGTCCAAGCTTCCTACGGATATTCTTAAATGTGGCTTTCTTAAGTTAGCTTTAGTACAGGGTAGCACTGTTATAATGAGCGTTGGATATTGTCTCTTTCGGTATTGAAGCTTGGACATGTATATCTTAACAGAACATTCAATGAAAGTGTAAAACCTCATATGTGGCTGTGTGACAGTAACAAAGGTCAAGTTTTTTTTTTCATAAATAGATTAAAGCAACTAATATAATGTTCCCTAATAGAGGTGGAATGAATTACATTATTTAGTAATATGTACATATTTTTGTTTTTGATGCAATGAACATGGACTGGGAATGCGATTGAAGGATTGTTGGTACTGAAACTTATTAAACATAAACCTTTATTCGGCAGGGAGTCTAGATTGTAACCTGAATTTTATAAATGGATTTATAGGAATACAGTAAACCTCTGCATGTTTAGTATATGACTATGTATTTTCTTTGGATGTCAATTAACACAGAATAAATAAAAAATCTACATCCACATGAAATACCCAATTGGACTTAGGTATCACTCTGACAATCATGTGATTCGAATTTGAAATCTCCCTTTCATAAAATTACATTGTTCTATCAGTAATTTTTTAGGAATATAGATGTATATAATCGTATATGAGAAATCACTTTAATATCTATGAATTAATTTATCATATTCCAACCTCTACGCATGTGCCTTCCTTTAATGCTTGCGATGCCAAGTGTTCGATGATACTATTGTAAGAAACAATATAGTGAAATTGTAATGAGATGTAAGAGTTTTAAATAAAAGGTAAATACATATTTGTAAAGATACTTCATTAACGTAAGGTTTTATCACTGTTTGCACTTTTTGTTTGGATTCTAGCATTTATGGATAGATAAAAAGTAAGTAACTGTGGTGTGGAAAAAACAACTCTTCTTTTTGACTTGTATAATGAAAATACTGTAACTTTTGTCTTTTTGTCCAACACTTATGTAGAAATGTACATGTGTTATTAGAGACCTATATTTGTCTCCACCCTGTACATATGTTTTGCTGAGTTATTTTTGTGGGGTCCGAACTACTCTGCTTATTGCTGGCCTTGGATTTTACTCAAGCCTTTCTAGCTCAATCCTTTACATTTTTCTACTATCTATATGCCATACAACATGCTACGGTTATGGCCATGGATACGTAGAAGCAACATATAACCAAAATTTGACTCTTAGGTTACACTCTTATCATAGTGACTAGGCGTCTGTCCCTTTTACTTGTTTCATACGGAAATAAATTAAAAATTTATGTGTCCTTATGGATCTTTATTGCACTTCATCTGATAGAAATAAATAAAGGTTTAAACAATAGAGCTTTTACTGAATTTAAACAAATTATGGTGCTCCCAATAACACAAAAACAAACTACTATATGCATTACACACAATAAAATAACTGATATTATAAAACATTGCATAGACACAAACTAAAATAACAAAACAAAATAACACGCACCCAAAAAAACAAAAAAATAAAACCATTGCACCACACGGCGTGATCTTGCTCATCTTGGAGCGACCACTAGTCATTAAAAAGTCAGACATTACAATCTTAGACCACCACCTTTCGAAGCCAATGTAGAATTCCCATACACGTAAGAGCTTAGGCTATATACATATGCCACCCGACAAGCGACGTGCCATGTAAAAGCGACCATCTCCCCCTTACCAACACCAGCCCACATTTTCAATATAATCCCATTGCTACTCCTCACTATATTTTGTTTTCCCAACTAAAAACGATGAAACGATGGGACAAATCCTTTAACATCAAACCAAGAAACCGTAATAGGATATTATACTCTGTCGACCTCATTAGGAAAGTGTCTTGAATTACAAAAAAAATAGAAATTCCCTCAATTTCTTTGGTTTCTTTTTCATGAAATTCTATACATCTTTCCTACTGAATTGAATCCATCTATTCGGAAAGACAAGATGTTAAAGAAATCTTTTATCCGCTATGTGTGCAGAGCAAACAATCCACGTTCGAACCGTCATAACAACATTCCGACTGCCAAATCTTCCACCTTTGTAAATCATGTTATAGAACAGGTGCGCGCTACATTCATATGCATTTTTAAAATTGCATTATTTCCAGGTTTTTTTTGCACTGCGATGGTAAGGCGGTGCAGAGATGAACAAGTCAAGTAAAAAAGAGTTAACAAAACGCATGCATTTAATGGTAGCCATCAAAGAGCTCCTGTCTGCTAAAAAAATTTTAGTATAATCTGCATTCATATATTCCCATGTAAACATATCCTAACAAACAAAGGATGACCGAAACACAAATAAGGAAAA
The DNA here is from genome assembly GCA_019776745.2 of Taxus chinensis. NCBI lineage: Eukaryota > Viridiplantae > Streptophyta > Pinopsida > Cupressales > Taxaceae > Taxus > Taxus chinensis. The sequence goes on along the minus strand of CM034147.1, from coordinate 323,253,832 downwards.
TAATGGATACCTACGCGACCAGTCCGAGCCAAGCGAAGAATAGCGGAAAACAAATTCAAGGCGGATAAGAGAAAGACGTGTTCCAATAAAAACAAATAAAAGAGCACAGGCCAACGAAACAGCATATGGAGAAGGACGACGAAAAAACGGGAAAGTGCCTCTCAGTGGAAGACGCCTACTACGTAATTACAATGTAGAATATTGTTTTAAAACATATTTATTTCACTAATTTTTATTACTATACTTGACATATGTGTATACTTGTGTATTACTATTTAATGAGATAATCTCAAATTTCAACTTCTCGTAAAAACCTATTTCTCGCGAAGGGTGAATTGTGTATACACTGAAAGCATTGGATCAAATTCACAGAATAATGCAGTAATATTTCTTCATATTATGCACGAGAAACACAATACATATATATATAGGACTAACATTTCCTATAAAATAGGAAGCCTAGGAAGGCTCCTATACCAATTCTCTAACAACTCGTAACCAAACGTATAACTAATAATATGAGTTGTTATACCAACTCATATTATATTACAAATAACATGCATGATTAATAATGTTAAACACTATCAATCCTAACATTCACCCCCTTAGTGTGAACATTATTAATTCCAAATATTCACCCCCTTAATGTGAACACGGGGAAAAACCATATTTTGAAGAAGTTGAACCACCTTCTGAAAGCACTGCTTAAACCAGATACAAACTCCATAGATTATCTCTTTACCCTCGTAAAGGCGTATTGTCGAGCCAAATTATGCAAAAATGCTCCCTTCCTCTTTGGGTTCCTACGGGACTTTCCCTTCCTCCCTAGGTGCCTGAATTTTGAATCTCCAAGATCCACAAGCTTAGCACTAATTGGATAACTATCCCTTGAGTTTACCTCAAAATTTTCTCCTCCTCCCCAAAAGCGAGTTTACTGAAAATATGAATCTTCCCCAAAATTCTGGAAAGATGTTTATTAAGCAAAGCAACACATTGAAAAAATGTCACTAAAGCATTTCACGGCCCCATCGGTGGCGACTGACGAGAGGTCGTTGATCGACCTCCAACTTCCATTTATCTCCATCCTCTGGTGTCATGCTACTAGCCCAATTGGTTTTAGCTTTGAGGATCTTTGAACAATTCACCCCATAAGATGGATGTCACATACAAGTGAAAATGTTTCCAATTATTGAACAGTGAGCCAATTTTTGTAAAAAAATTAAGACTTTTTACAATGACACAATTTTTATAATGACTCATTTTTGACACTTTTAATGACATGAACTATGACTGTCTGCAATGACTCACAATTGACATTAACATGACTTTAAAAAAATATTGATTTGACTATTGACGACATTCATAAACCTTTTTTGACAATATTAATGACTTTTGACACATGACTAATTAAAACGAGATGATAACACAAAATATTGACTTGACCCAATACACTCAGTAGTACAATGATGATTAGAGAGTAATCATGACACCAAAAAGAAAGCAAACTATAAAATTTGACAAGATCATTATGAAACAACACGAGGTGATTACAAGGACAACTTTAAAATAGAGACCAAAGAAACAACTTGCACGTAAAAATGGATGGAAGGACATAGGAAGCTAATATAGATGAAAATCGACTTAAAATATATAACACTACTCAGCTGTTGGAGTTCATCTGCAAATACTGTTTCTCTTGATAAAATTGACACAAATAGACGGAGGACACATGTTATTCGTGTCATTTCCATCTTCTCTCACAATAGATTTAAGAGTGATCTCCATGCAACGTTGGTGTCTAATTTATTCTTTCTCAACACGTTGCAAAATTTGAATGAATGTTGAATAAAAATATGAATGCCAAGATTTGATTATTTCCTATTTTGCTAGAGGTGTAATTCTCTTTCCACCTTATCTAAGTTTGCAAAGAGCTCGAGCCAATCCAATCTAGATATTAGTGGAGATGCCACCACAAATAAAATTAATAAATTATTGAATATTGCGCTTTTGAAAGATAACTAGTGTGCTAGATCTGTGGAGATTAAAATCCAGTGTGCTAGATTCGTTGAGAATTTTGGCGTATTCATAGACATCATATTTTATGCTGCCAAGTTAGGAATTATGAGGAGATCTCAATTTGAATTCGATGTCCGTGTGAGTATAGATCCAACCATCTGGTTGATGAAATGTGATTCCTAATGTAAAGTAAACCATGCCATAATATAAATACACATCTATAGGAAGAGATCAGAATGTTACCAAAATTGATGCAAATGCAAGATCTTTGTATTGAAATAACTGCTCTAGCCGATGTTGAATTTGATGTAGACAATTTGAGCTTAGCACATAAGTTTTAATACACATAGGAGTGGGTAGTTGTTAGAAGCCACCACCTATAGAGGCCATAATACCAAAGCAAACAATGCTAAAACAGAACACAAAAAAACATGAAACAAACTCACTCAACCTAGTACAAATATAATGTATCCTCTCATCTACAGGGAGAGAAATAGTACAACCCCCTTTAAAGAATTAATATGCTTCCATTATAAGATTGTTTTCTTTGATACCAAATGAAAGCACTAGATCAGATTTATAGAATAATGCAATAATATTTCTTCATATTATGCATGAGAAACACAATACATATATATAGGGCTAACATTTCCTATAAATAGGAAGCCTATTAAGGCTCCTATAAAAATTCTCTAAATATTTACAAGTTGTTTTTAACAACTCGTAACCAAACATATAACTAATAATATGAGTTGTTATACCAACTCGTATTATATTACAAATAACAATCATGATTAATAATGTTAAACACTATCAATCCTAACATACACAGAGGGAGCCAAATTAGTAATGGCAGAATGAAATCTCAAAACGACATGGATTACAATGAACTGGAACATTAACACTAACAATTGGGTAGGAAAGTAAGCCATTTAATTTTCTAATTAGAAATGTTGAAAAAAATAATTTGCAGAAACTAAGAGTAAATCTAGTAATTTTGAAAAGAATATAAGAAAGAGCAACACCCTTCTTCTGATGAGGATTCTACTTCTAATAAAACAAAAAATTCTTCTATTTCTTCTGATTCTTCTAGTGATGAGAAAGAAAATTTGAATAAGAATTCTAAAGAAATATAAATTTTTTCTTAAAAAATTAAGTTACTTGGATATGTAGGGGAAGTAGGGACAGGAGGCTAGGTCGAAACTTAGTTAACTAGTTTAGAAAGATATTTTGAATTACAAAATACTAGTAAGTTAGGCCTAACAAAATTAGCTTCTTATCAATTGAAAAATGTTTCCCTTAACTGGTGGGAAGATACATTGAGATCGGAAAAAATTAAAGCCCATAAGGTCCCATGGAATAAGTTATAAAATATGTTTAGGAAGAAGTATTTATCTGAACATTTCTTACAACAAAGGTAAAACAAATTCTTTGATTTTAAACCATGTTTAAAAAATGTCAACGAGAACAAACAAACTTTTGAGAATCTAAATAGATTTGTGCCTTTCATTTCCTGAACTGAAAAAGTCATCAGATTTATTAATGTTCTAAGAGAGGAATATAAGTCTAGTGTATGGTGTGTGAAACCTACCTCTGTTGACAAGGCTACTCAAATAGCTGAGAAATTTGAAAAATATAAAATTGTTTTTCACCAAAAGAAAGAAGATTATAAGAAAAAGAATTACAAATTCCATTTTAAAAATAGAAAAAGACTATTCAGTGAAACTGTTAAGTGTAATCATACTCAGATTAGGAATCAACAAAGGAAACAAGATTATGTTAAAACTAAACTAGAAGAAATTAAATGTTGGAATTGCGGAGGTACCCATTTTGCTATGGGTTGTCCTCAAAAAAAGAATAGTTGGGATAAGAACAAAAAAATAAAAAAATTGACGATAAGTCAAAAGAAGGGAACCAAAACATGAAAGTTTTTGCTGTTGTTGATACATGTATTGTACATAAATAAGTGTCATTGATTGAAGTAAAATAGACTATTAATAATACAACTCTTGTTTTATTGATTTATTCAGGTAGTAGTGATAGTTTTATATCGCCTAACTTAGTTGAAAAATTGAACTTGTTTTCCAAAAAAATCAAACCCATAACTGTTGAGATGGCTGATGGACGGATAGTAAGACAAACATGAGCTTTAGTGGAAGAATTAAATTTTCAAATTGATAATATTATATCTCGTGAATCGTTTCATGTACTTAACTTAGGTCAATATGATGCCATTTTGAGGATGACCTAGTGAGAAAAGAATCACGCTCTTATTAAGTGTGAAAATAAACAAGTATGTATTCAATATCAATATGAAGTTACTCATATTTTGCAAGGAACTAAAAGAAAACTGACTTTAAAAACTATATCTGTTGTTCAACTTAAAATAAGTCTTGAGGAAAAATGTAAAGTTTTTGTGTTGTGATTACTCAAAAAAATGATAAACTACAAATAGATATAGATGTTTATGTAGTAGTCCAAGAATTTATGGATGTATTATTCCCTTATGATGTTGAAGAGTTACCACTCAGGAGACTTGTATAACATGTTATTGATCTCAAACCTGGAGCTGAACCAATGTCAATAGAACCTTATAGACAATCTATACTGGAACTAGCTAAGCTAAAAATATAATTAGCCAAATTATTAAAACAAGAAAAAATTAGGCCTAGTATTTCTCGTTAGGGTGCTCCAGTGTTGTTCATGAAAAAGAAAGATGGGACTAGGAGATTATGTATTGAATATAAACAGTTGAATAAACTAACTATTAAGAATAAATATCCTTTACCTATATTGATGATTTATTAGATCAATTGAATGGTGCTAAATATTTTTCTAAGATTGATTTACATTCTGAATATCACTAAATTAGAATAAAAGATACTAACATTGCAAAAACTACCTTTAGAACTAGATATGGACATTATGAATTTGTTGTTATGCCTTTTGGATTAACAAATTCCCCAGCCACATTTATGACATTGATGCATGATGTTTAAGACCTTTCTTATATGTGTTTTTGGTTATCTTTTTAGACAACATTTTGATCTATTCCAAAAATGAAGAAGAAAATGAGAAACATGTTAGATTAGTGATAGAAATTTTAAGAAAACATTAGTTATATGGTATTCTAGGTAAATGTGAATTTTTCAAAACTGAAGTCTCGTATCTAGGACATGTTACCTCTGAAAAAGGAATTGCACTAGATCCTTTAAAATTAAAATTCCTAAAAAATTGGGATAGACATAAGGATGTAAATTAAATTAGGTGTTTTATTGGATTATTAGGATTTTATCAAAGGTTTATTAAAAACTATTCTAAATTATCTGCTCTAGTCACAAATTTAACAAAGAAAATTTACACATATCATTGGTATGAGGAATGTGAAGCTACTTTTAGTAAATTGAAAGAAACATTAACAAGTGCACCTATGTTATGTACTCCCAATTTTTCTAAACCTTTCACTGTTGCTACTAATGCTTGTGGTTCTGGTATTGGATGTGTATTGATGCAAGATAACAAAGATGTATGTTTTGGATCTAGAAAAGTGTTGTCTATTATAAAGAGCTACCGTACTCATGATTTGGAATTATTTATGCTTTAAATATTTGGAGGCATTACTTATTAGGTCACAAATTTGTTTTGAAAACTGATCACATGGGTCTACATTATATTTTTACTCAACCACTTTTAAATATGAGATAAAGAAGATCGGTAATGTTATTAAGTCTGTATGATTTTAAAATATAATATGTACCTAGTAAGGAAAATTTATTTGCAGATGCTTTAAGTAGAAAAATAATGTGTGCAAATGCTTTGTCCTTAGAAAGAAGTCAATTTGAACAAGAGATAAAAGATGCATTGCTTAATGATATTTATTTTCATGAATTGTATTTTGGTTTGAAAAATGGAACATCTAATATGCATTTAAAAGATAAACTTACTTCTTATTTACTTGGTGTGAATGGGTTGTTATACCATAAAGGTAGATTGTGCATTCCAGACCTTCCTAACTTAAAACAAAAAATCTTAAGAGGTTCTCATGATATTCTTATAATTGGTCATCCTGGATTTCAAAAGACATGCTTATCAGTTAAAAAATTATTTTTGGCCTGGAATGAAGCAAGACATTATAAATTACATACAATGGTATATGGCTTGCCAAAAATTTAAAACTGAGCAATGTCGTAAACCTAGTTAGCTATAACCTTTATCTATTCCTGACTGGAAATGGGAGCCAGTTAGTATGGATTTTATTACAAGATTACATAAGACCAAGAGTGGTTATGATGCTATCCTTGTGGTGGTTGATAGATGAACTAAAATGACACATTTTCTACCAACCAAAATCAAAACTTCTGCTTCTGATCATATAACTCATTTGGTTACAAAGGAATTTTTTTGTTTGCATGGTCTTCCTAAAGGTTTAGTAATTGGTAGAGATCCTACATTTACTTCTTCTTTTTGGAGATAAGTATTTGATGAATTGGGTACTAGTTTGATTTTTAGTACTTCTTATCATCTAGAGTCAGATGGAAAAACTGAAACTATAAATATAATTTTAGAGGATATGCTTAGGATGTATACAGGTGAAAAAATTGGGAATTGGGAACATTATTTGTACTTGATTGAATTTTCTTATAATCAAGGTTATCACACTACGACCAAAATGACCCTTTTTGAAGTTGTTTATGGTAGGAATTGTACCGTTGCAATTTATTGGTCGAATTCTGAACATAGATCTTGGTATGTAAATGATAACTTAAAAGAAATGGAAGATATTATAAAGAAAGAAAAAAAAACCATGAAATCTGTCCAAGATAGGTATAAACATTGGGTTGATTTAAAAAGATTTGTTAGATAATTTGAAATAGTTGATCAAGTGTTTCTTAGAGTTAAAGTTAAGACACATTATTTAAAATTAGGTAAAATGCTAAGTTGGTTCCTTGTTATTGTGGGCCATTTGAAATTTTGGAAAAAATAGGAACTCTTGCTTATAGACTTGCTTTATGTCCTGAGTTATGTAGAATACATAATGTGTTTCATGCAAGTTTGTTAAAGAAATATGTATATGATACTAAACATGTTATAGATTGGAAAAACATAGTTATTGAGCCTACATGTGAATTTAAAATTGAACCTGAATTAATTTTGGAAAGAAGGGCTAAAAATATTAGAAATAGAGAAATTAAAGAGGTCAAAGTAAAGTGGACTTTTTGTGACGTTGAAAGTGGTACCTGAGAAAGAGAAGATTTTATGAAAGATCGATATCCTAAATTATTTAACTAATAACTTGTGTTTTTTTTGCGTGATTTTCAAATTAAACTTGGAACTACTGAGGATAATAGCTAATTCAAGGGGGAGAAATGTTATGTGACTAAATCCCCAAATATTTAATCATCAAAGGATTGTTGAATTATTATATAATAATAGTTTGAGTTGAGATTATTTTTAACAAAGGTACTATAATAAACTATTGAAAAATAAATGTGGGAGTTAATACCCTGAGTATGTGACTAAAATAATATTAATTAAAATGAAAGATGTGGGACTAATGTGTTGGTTCATAACTACCCATGGGAACATTATAAAAAGAGGGATATCAAATCAAAAGAGGAAGACATTATTTCGGGGAAAGAAAAGTGACAAGTGAATTTTGGAGTGAATTTTTAATCACCATGAAATTTAACCTATGGATAGTAATTCCAAGGTAGACAAGGGTACAAACAAGTAGTGGGCAAGAGAGAGGGGCACTAGGGGTGTCCGAACTAGGGGTATGGTGTATGCCTCAGATGGTTCTTAGCCAGGGGAATGCGAAAATACACATGGTGCATAACATTTCCTCTCAATAGTGCGGCCATAGTCTGGTGTGTGTTACAGAGTGTGCATCGGAATTTTGTATCAATTACTTATCATTTTTCTCAGATAAGTTTTTCTCTGAACTATTTAATTACTGTTGTAAATTAATTTACAAAAAGAAGATAAACCTTTGGTCTTATTTAAATACACATGTGAATATTTATTTTATTTTATTATTTACATTGATGAAATATGAAATTTTTTAATATAAAATAGAAGGTAATAGAGTTTAGGATATGCACGATAAATTTTAATTGGTTGAAATAAAAATATTTTAATTTACTTAAACATATAATGTAATTCTAGATTTAATAATAAGTTTTGGGAATTCCAACAATGGTCTAAGCTTAACCTGTCTTTAAGAAACTAGGGTTCTATGGTTTCACTTAGTTACTGGGTAAACCCTAACCTATTTTATCAGATCATTTTATCTAATAATATAGATCTTAAGAACTAATTTATCTATTGGAGTGAAGTTAATATTTTTTAACTAATGTAGATTATGGGAAATTCATACATTTCAACAGGTGTGATTAGAATTGGTGGTAGTGATTGGATATGCAACATAAAGGTGGGTGGTGCAACATAGGTGAGTAGCACAAAATTAATGGGAAACTTGTGGAGAGGTGCAATGAAGTTGGTGAGTCAATGAGTTAGTGACTAGGACCTAGTGGACAAAGTGGGTAGTGGGGAGTAAGGGTTGGGTCCCAATAATAACTGGTTTTGAAGAAGAAAGGTTAAGAGGAAAGTGAAGAGGATAATCCACAAGGTGGGGAGGAAGAGTAGGATGATCGTGGGTGTAAATAACATAGTGCTCATGGAAGACATTTGAGAGGGGAGGGGAGAAATAATAACCTTGGTGGGTTGGAAAGGGTGGAGGTTATGCTAAGGTTGTTTGAAAATTATAGGGTGGTTGCATGAAGGTTGTGTCTGTGAATATGGTGAAGTGGTGAGGTGGAAAAAATAAAGTGTAATATAATTAGTGAAGTGGATGGATGGACTGAAGAGTAAAAGGTATGGACTGTACATGAAGGGGGTTGGAGATGGTAAATGGTGCTAGATAGATGCGGGATAATTATACATGTGAATGAGATTATGTAAACTATGGATGAATAGAGTGTGTAAGATTATAAAGATGAAAAAAATTGAAAATTTTAAGGGATGAAAAATTGTAGGCTAGTCATGCCTGCGACTGAGATAGGGAAAAATTGAAAATGACAGAATGAAGGAAATGGGATGAGGAGACTATATGGGTAATGATGGATTGCAAAAAAGGTTTGATGGAAAATCAAAATATAGTCGGACTTGTAACTAGGTTTGGCAAAATATGAAAATGATCGGAATGTACAAATAATGTGGAAAATAATAGAAACTATGTTGGATGGCAGGGGTAGTAACAGATGTAACGATTGAATGTGGTCAAAAAAGTGTTTTGGGAGGTTGGTTTGGTTTTTTTTGTCTTTTTATGTAAAATTAATATGCTATGATATGTAAAAAATTGGATCTTATCACTTTAAATAAAATGTGCCTTTTGATATACCATAAATAGTACATAAAAGGGACTCGCTAGATCAATAACAACCCATTCAAATGGGATACCTCATACATAAGTTGATTATGTCCCATCTCTTTGGATTTTATGGCTAATGACTAATGATAGTGGGAAATAGGGGAATGGATGTGTATGCATATCCCTATTACTCCCTAACAGTTTATAGGTTGATGCCATAAATGTCATTGTTTTGGTTATGTTACATGGAATATATAGTAATTCAATCATGATGGATTAACAAAAAGTGTGACCTAGAGGAACTATAAATACCAAACATTGTTTTGAGGATGAATCTCGTGTTGTGTCCAATAGAAAAGTAAAAATACCGAAGCCATTTATGATTCCCAAGATCATCCAAGGGAACTAAGTAAGAGGATATATAACACCTGATTCATGATATATGTGAATAATAGAAAATAAATTTCTTTCTGTTAAATAATTTATTTTATAAACATACTTACAAAACAATCATGTTTGTGACTACTGTGAAACTAGATTGTTAGATTTTAAAAAAAATTGGGAGACAAACACAACTATGACTGACCTAATTTTTTAAATATTTTTATGGAAAATATTTAAGATCAAATGTTATAAAAAATTAAAAATAAATCAAAAGGACTATCAACTCCAATGAAAAATAAGGCTAGATTTAGAAAATGACAAGAATTTACCCCAACCTAAATGATCCCAACGTGGTTGCCAAAATGTATACATATAGATTTGGATCACCTATAATATTATTTAGTCGATATAAAATCTCCAAATCAATGTTACTTAAGTAACTTGTCTTACGCTTCCACCATTGAAAATGAGAAGGAAAATCATGGGTTATTTCACTAGATAAAGAAGGTAAACTTCCAAGTCTGAATCTAAATTTACATAGAAACAATCAAATACACATTTTTTTAATTTTTGGTGGTTAAGGGACATATCTCAATCAAATAATTAACCATTTTAAGGAGATTAAACATTTTTAACTATATAAAATTACAAAATCACGCATACAAATAAATGATATACCTAACTCATTCATAAACTAGTTGTGATTCACCAAAAATTGCAAGAAGAATGTAAGACAATTGCAAGGATGAATAACACCTATGTTGAAGTTTTTTCCAAAACCATAGTTTCATGGGTTGTAATAGTCCTTTGTGACATGCCTTTTCCTCTTCAAAACTTGTAATACCAAAATATGTATGAAAAGAAGTAAAAACTAAGGTATGGGATCAAAAAGTGCATAAAGAGTCAAGTGGTTGGAATGATAGGGGTTAGTGATGTTTTATAATTTTTGAGTTCATAGAAGGTTGTGACGCATATGGGTGAAATGTACATAGACGGGTGAGATGATAAGGGTCCATAGTGCATTGGGGATTGAAATGGGTAGGTGTGATGGATAAATTTTAATGTGAATGGGCAAGGGTTAGTAAATGAGTGATGAGGTGTCTTTTATCACCTTTTTGTGTGGTCTACTAATTTTATCATATTTTATGGGATTATTATGTTTTATAATGTTTTTGGTATTTTTAGCTTAATGACCTTATGCACAAGGTGAATTTTCTAGTGTATACAATAAGAAAATTGGAACAAGAAAATTTTATACATTAAAATTTTCCTCAGTTAAATGTAGTTTTTTCTTTTATTACCCAAAAATGTTGTTATCTTGAAAATATAAATATTCTAAATGGAATAAATATTACATTATTGATTTTAACTTTCAATATGTAGGGTGCATTGCTATATTTTTGTAGAATATATAAGAAACAACATATTACTTCATATATTTTATGTTCATATGTGGCATTACCTCTTAAAATTTGGATCTTTCCACTAAAATATTAAAGACCAATATTTTGAACATTTAAGGATAAGAGGCACTAATAATTTTCTCAACAAAATGTCAAAAAAACCTAGTATTTTTCTAATACATTTGTTTTTTCAACATTAAAAAATTGAGAAGTTTTAGGATTTGTAACATATGTAATATTGCTTTGTTCTTATGTAAATACCTAAATATAGAATTATGACATTTGGTAATTAATCCTTGATATTTATCTCAACCCAAAACTCATTGTGCACTTAATTAACCAAAATTGAATGAAATGTAATTAATTCCTTTAACTTATATTCTGTTGGATAATGGTTAGAAACATGTTGTATATTTAGACTCATTAAGATCATTAATCAAAGGATAGGTGAGACATGGAGGCAATATGTGAGGTGGGAAAGGGAACTTTTGAATTTGGAAATGGGTGGGATGGTGTTGGGGAATAGGAGAATATAGACCCATTGTAGGAGGGTGAGCTTTGGAAGCAGGATCAGGTCAAAGGCATGAATGATGCAACGTTCTCGATTGAGAGGGACAAACTAAAAAACACTGTCCCATCCACGTGGGTGGCTAGGGTGCAGGAGAAAAAATGTGACCATGACCAGTATGGAGGCAGTTCTTCAGCCTAAGGTGAGTGACATGTGCATTTCTCTCACAATACCTGACTTGATAGCAGAATGTGCTAAGGTGAAGATGGATCATACCTTCCTAGCCAAGATTCTTGATGGGAGGCCAACTATCGGTGACTTTAGGAAATGGGCCACCCGAAGATGGATGCCTAAAGGAGATATGGAGGTGGTAGCCTACTCCAATGCCTTATTTAGTATCATCATGTCTTTAAAAGAGGATGTCACTACCATTTTGGCTGGTGGACCGTGGTTTATAGGTCGAGCTATGGTTCTAGTCCAAAGATGGAATCTTGGGTTTAATCCTATGGAATCAAAAATGCGGGAGTGCCCAGTATGGGTTTGTTTACTAGGCTTGTCGCTCAAATATTGGGAGCCTAAATTCATTAAAGAAATTTCCAGGGCTATAGGGGATCTCATTGTTGTTGACCCCACAACTTGAGATAAAATGAGACTGTTGCATTCTAGATTCTATACAAATGTGGTTATAGATAATAAAATTCCACGAAGTATTACACTCACCTCGAAATGGGGAGAATAATAACAGAGAATAGATTATGATCCTAGTTCGTTATCGTGTTTCTCATGCCTTAAGGATGGTCACAATGCCAAATCCTATACGAAACATAAAGATAATAAGGGGAACAAGGTGTACCAAGTCAAGGAAGGCTCTATAAATCCTTCCAATGGGGTTCATCTTGAGACTGGGGAATCTTCAAAGGTTGTATCCATTGGAAACTTGAAGTTATTTGAAAAATTATTGGGCCCGATCATTGAAGAAATTAGGCCGACATAAGAGAAAGTAAAAGAGAAGGAGGACAAGGAAGCTAGCATGATGTAGAAGATTGAGGAGAACTAAGAAAAGTTAGAAAAAGACTTGGGTACGGTCATTGAAGAGATTATGTAGCCCAAAGGGAAGGTAAATGAGTAGGAAGCTAAGGAAGTAAGCTCGATGCAAAGTCTTAAGGATATTTTAAACAAGTTAGAAAAAATTTCTGACATCGATGAAGAATATCAGATTAAATCTCTAGTGGTGGAGGATATGTATGGTACTCCTGGTTTTTTTTCCCAGAAGTAGGACTCTAAACCGGTATTGGTTAGCAACATATTTGCAGCAATAGGACTAGAAGAGATTGAAACAATGTAAACCATAGGCATGGAAGAGATAGATATTGTGGATGCTAGACTTAGTCTAGTCTCGACACCACTATCCCAGCCATATAAGTATGCTAAAACCCCCACCTCAAAAGATGATGTGGGTACGAAAAAATGGGGTGTAGGAAGGCCACTTGTGAGAGTGACCAGAGAAAGACAAACAATAAAGGAAGTGGTGGAAGGAAGCCAAAGATCCTTGACAGGTAAGAGAGGTTCTAAACTCAAATGATTATTACATCATGGAATATTAGAGGGTTGAATAACCTTGGGAAACATAGATTTTTGTATGATATTAAGATAAGTAATCGTGTAGATATCCTTTTGATTCAAGAAATTAAAAAGAAAGGTGATAAGTTTAGAGAAATCAAAATGAAGATATGGAAAGAAGTTATGTTCAGTAGCGTGGACTCTGTGGGGGCTTCAGGAGGTCCAGCGTGTCTTTAGAATGGGAATAGTGTGGAAGGATAATTATTAATTCAAAACTGACATCATTTAGGTGTTTTCTTTACTGATCAAATCATAAAAAGAAGATGGATACTCTTAAATGTATAAGCCCCAAATTTGGTGTGAGGCAAGAAAGAGCTATGGAATGAGATTACAACCTTCAGGAGGTGTTTTAGTGATTTGGATTAGATGGTAGGAGGATATATTGATACTCCCCTTCTCCCGTTTGATAAACAAGGAAGAGTCACCACTTTCTCAGAAAGCATGGATGACCTTGCAGATTTCCTGCATGTTAATGGACTATTGGATTTGGATCTTAGGGGCTCCAAGTTTACCTGGTCGAATAGAAGAAATGGTGCTGACTTGATCCAAATTAGACTTGATAGATTCTTGGTTAACTTTCAATAGGTGTAGAGTCATGTGTACTCACTCTCTGCTCTTCCAAGGACATGACCAGATCACAATTCCTTGCTTTTAAATTTTTATGAAGCCTAACAGGTTAAAGGAAGGAATTTTAGATTCGAAAATATGTGGACATTGCACCCATACTTAATTAATAGGATTGAAGAATGGTGGAACCTCCCCACCATTAGTAACAACATGTATAGGGTGGCTGATAAACTATAGAATGTTAAAAATAACATTAAGAGGTGGAATAAGGAAATATTTGGAAATATTTTTCAAAAGAAAAGGGTGATGGAAGATTTAAGGATCTTTGTGGAGATTATGAAGGAAGGGGGTGGAGCATTCAAAACAAAGATCAAGAGAAAATGTTTCTCTCTGAATACCATAACATGCTGGCTAAATAAGAAATGTATTGGAAATAAAAATCTAGGATCAAATGGCTCAAGGAGGGTGACAGGAACACCAAGTTATTTCACGTCTCATCCTCCATTAAAGAGAATAAAACCAGAATTCGTAAAGTTGCTAAGCCAGATGGGACTTTAGATAAGGAGGAAGATGATGTTTTTTAGACTATCTTGGGATATTTTCAGAACCTATATGCTAAAGGTAATCAGGTTGAGAGAGGGAAGATGTTAGATACACTTTATCTATTTGAGAATTCTATCAATGAAGAAGAGAACAAAGTGATTATGGAAGTCCCAAAGGAGGAGGAAATTAGAGCCATTATCTTCCTGATGAAGGGGGATAAGACCCTTGGAATGGATGGATTTATGGATTTCTTCTTCCCAATGTACTGGGAAATTATTAATAAATATGTGGTACAAGCAGTGCATGATTTCTTTTCTAAGGGATTGATGTTAAAACATATCAACCAAACTTTCCTTGTGTTGATCCCTAATATGAATGGAGCCTCGGACCTAAAATATTTCAGACCAATAAGTTTGTGTAATATGGTTTATAAAATATGCTCTAAAATTCTATGCCTTCAGATTTCATGAAGTTCTCCAAAAATTCGTTTTTCCTAACCAAGGGCCTTTTTTCCCTGGTAGAAAGTTTTTAGACAATATCATTTCCATCCATGAACACATGTAATTAGTGGAAAATTATAATAGGGAGGCTATGTTGGTCAAATTGGACATGCATAAATTATATGATAGAGTGCCCTAGGAGTTTTTGAATATGATATTAGAAAATTTGGGAATTAACTTGTTTGTTTTACAACTGATTGAGTGCACAACTACTCCAAGATTTTCTGTCTTGATCAATGGTAAACCCCATGGGTTCTTCAAAGATAAGAGAGGCCTTCGTTAGGGAGAACCTCTCTCCCCATTCCTTTATATGATTTTGGCTGAAACCCTTTCCATATTTTTTCAGAGAGCTATGAGAATTGGAAGCCTCAAAGGCATTCTTGTCACCAATGGGGTGGTCTCGATTAGTCTCCAATAATTTTTAGATGACACCTTCCTTATGGGGCAAGTGATGGTGGAAGAAGTTAGAGAGCTTTAGGATATTAGTAAGGATTATGAGGAAGTCTCAGGTTAGCTAATAAATTTTCATAAGAGCTCTTGATTTTTTATTAATGTCAACCTCCAACAACAAAGAAGGCTAGTAACCATAATGGAGTGCAGAATAAAAACCTTTTTAGATAACTACTTGGGCATGCCCTTGTGTGGCAACAATATTACCATGGACACATGAAATCCCCTGATTGAAAGGTTTCAAAGGAAACTTACTTCATGGAAAGGTACCCTTCTCACTCAAGTTGGAAAATCCCAACTATAAATTTGGAAAGAGTTTTGTACAACAATTTTTTTTGTATATCTGACACAATACAATATTTTCTTCTAATATCAATTCAACCAACAATATAAAAATATATAGGAGGATTTTATCCTACATTCAAGGAGAACAAACTCCAAAAATTTCTTCAGCAAACTATCCTACGGGTGTTCTCACAACCACCCAATATACCTCCAAACCTATTTATGTGTGTGGTTATAACAACCATTATACACATAAGTCATATAACTAATTATATTACGCTAATCTATAATGTGAGAACTAAACTAATTTCCTAACATTCCACCCCTTAGTACAAACATGGGGAAAACCTACCTTTGTACTTGTAACTGCTCGTGATCTGGTGATTTTCACAGGATAATCATAAACCCGACGGATGGTTTTGCAAACGGTTGACCACAAACCGAGAATGGTGGTTTTACATTTGGTTTACCACAAACCAAAAGGTGATGGTTTTGCGAATGGTTTACCAACAACCAAGAATGGTGGTTTTGTAATTGGTTTATCACAAACCAAAAATGAAGGTTTTCGAGTGGTTTACCTACAACCACATCATGATGTGTCAAGTACTATTATCGGCCCTCATCACATTTTATTGCGGGGAATAACATAGGAAAGTCTACTGATGTGGTCTGCTATGCCCATTGAGAACTGGAAATCCAACACTGATGTCGTGTTCCCCTCCTTGATGTGAAATTTCTAATTGGATTGAAAACTGCAGACATGCAAGCATTTTCAGAGTTGAAGTCTATGGATACAATATGCTAGTTTAATTTCTTGACAATGCCACCATAACTGATATAAATCCTCATTGCATGGCGACTTACGTTAGTCATTGAATGACCTGCTTCCTTTGTTGCCTCTATCCTCCGTTGTGCCAAAATGCTAGCTCAGCTGAACTTTGAACATAGGTGTTGGAGTGTTTGATTTTTCATTACTTAGGATCACACATCAAAAAATTATACCAATATGACGTCACGAGGGGTTCACTTAATTACAAAGTATTTGTATTCAACATCGTGTGTTTAAAGGGTACTTAAAGAATTTTACCTATAATTCTAGTTTTCGACCTCTATAATGATTTAAACATTGGAATCAATACCCCCCTATTCACCTAAACATAATATTTATTATGAGACAATAGACAAAGTGATAGAAACTCATTTTTTCCATGTACAAAACTTGACCCATTTTGAAGAATTACAAAAAGATAATTTACCAACTTTTTAATTTGACTATAATGACTAATACATTACACATGAGATAACAATATCATAATGGGTAAGTGCACAACAAGTTGGGGGACAATTTTTAAGTGGACATCAAATCCTGAATTTTACATTAAAAACAACAAAACTATCAAGATTTAGTCTTCCGCGGACTTGAACCTATGCCGAAAAGTAAAAAATATTTCATAAAAATTGAAGTACACATTAATGTTAGATGGAGACTAAATACTTGATTTGTAGATCTAATACTGATTTTAAAGTGAAGGTAGACAAGGATAAATATCATTATCTAATGAATTTTATGTACTAATAGTAGGTCTTTAAGACACTTGGACTTATCACGTGGCATGAAGAGTGGGCGATGTCTACGTTTAAGACTGCAAAATTTGTTTCACTTATCAGAATGTGATCAAAAGTTCTTATACCATCCCAACCGTTGAGATGACAATGTGGTATACATGTTAAAAACCAAATCCAAATTATGTTGATGTTCAATATTTTTTGAGTGAACATTATGGCGGGCAAATTGGAGCAAGTGCTCTGTTTTCTGTATGTTTTCATACCACTTTCACGGAAAAAATCATAAAAAATAAAATATTACTCAAAAATGGAATACAAAATAAAATCCATCCCAAGCATCTTTGATATTTGTTGTGCATATAACTTCGTCATTGAAACATTGAAAAAAATATATATCAGATTTTTGGTCATCCAAATTGTGGGCAAACGTTTGACTATAATCATTACTCGGCATCACACATCAAAAAATTATACCAAGTAATTGACATTTTGAGTGGTTCACTTAATATAGCTAATCTTGTATAACATTTGCGTTACAAAAAATAGTATTTTAGAATACCCTTATATTCCAGATGCTACGATTCATATTAATATAATCAGTTGTCTAATACCCCCTTCTGAGTGCATATTATTAGAATGAATAATACCCTACAAGTTGATATTCCATGTATGTTACCCATTTTTCAATTATGATGTCCACGGATGACCCCCTATATATTGTCCATCCTAACTATCCTACACAGAAAAAATATCATATTTCTCACTCAATTTTTTTTAATATTTGTTTCCTCTCAAAAGATAGTTTGAAGCCATTGAAGACCTATTACAAATCACCCTATAAATGTTAAGCTTTAATCATTTATCAATAGTTCTTAAAATAATTAAGATGGTGAAATAATATCACTTGCGTTGAAAATCATACTCAATCCTAGTTTTCTACCATCTTATTATTTCTTGGTTAAGAATCTCTTAATTGAGATTTCTTTATTCAAAAATACATTATAATTTAACTTTGTGAACACACTCCTTTTGTAATTTTAAGGTATTTACTTTTTAAAACTAGGGTTCAAATGTTTTAGTTTTATATTAAAATTAAACCTCCCTTTCCTTTGGCCCACCTCTCTAACCTACCCCCAATACCTGATTCAAAATATTAATAAATTAAAACCTTTCACCCCCTCATGTCTACTGGTATATTGAATTTAATTTTATTAATTTTAATTACCTCAATATGAACCCACGTGCTAGGATATTTCCTATCTAATGAACCCCCCATGTATGACGTCAATCCAAAGCTACACACAAAACATTATTCAATGAAGACATCAATTAGATCCTAGATAAGAATTAGAATGTCATTTGATTCACTCACAAGAAATGCCTTAATTGATTCATGAGATTTTGTACCCATATGTCTTCCTTCATATCGCATGAGAATAATGCGAAGTCCAGAATCTAGTGGCATCAAATACAAAATTCAATGGCATTCAAAATTATATCCAATACAAAATTCAATGAACCATTTCTATGTAGGACATGAAAAAAGTTTTAAATGCTTCGTAAATGTTTAGGTACCTTGCACCAATTTACTTTATAACTTCCTGCAACTCTCTTCATGAATTGGGGCACTAACATAACAGGTCTGCCCCTTGAAAACACTCAAAATCCCATCACAGACAAGGACTAATTTTCTCTGATACCAAATATAAATTTGGAAAGAGTTTTACATAACAATATTTTTCTGTATATCTCACACAATACAATATTTTCTTCTCATATCAATTCAAACGACAATATACAAATATATAGGAGGATTTTATCCTACATTCAAAGAGAACAAACTCCACAAATATCTCCAACAAACTATACTACGGGTGTTCTCACAACCACCCAATATACCTCTAAACCTATTTATGCGTGTGGTTATAACAACCATTATACACGTAAGTCATATAACTAATTATATTACACTAACCCATAATGTGAGCAGTAAAATAATTTCCTAACACCAAATTCTCCAGAGTTCCTTATAGGGAGTTTCCACCTACATCATGTCGATCTCTAAGATCCCGAGAAAGGTTAGGAATATCCTTAAAAATATCCAAAGAAGGTTTCTCTGACCCAAAATAGAAGATAAAGCTAGAATACCATTGGTGGCATGGGAGAATGTGAAAAATCCAAAAAGGTATGGGGGAATATGATTAAAAAATTTAAAATTCATGAACAAATCCCTCATTTCCAAAATAGGGTAGAGAATCTACAAGGAATAGGGCATGTCGGTTGGAATTATACAGGAATAATATATGTTGAATGTTGGTGGAAGAGATGCTCTGCTAAAGCCCTTAGAGTTGCCAAGAGGATCCATCTTTTGGAATAATCTTTGTCACTACAGACACCTTCTATTTCAAGGGATGAGGTGGAATATTAGAGAAGGAAATAAAGTAATGTTATGGGAGGATTCTTGGATTGATAAGAAACCATTAGGGGAAAGTGAGCCATGGAACTTTGTCAAATTCCACTTTAACCAAATATTTGGAGATAAGCCTCAAAACTACTGGAACCATGATCCTCAAGAGATAAAGTGGGTTACTATCCAACCTCCTACTAGCTACGGTGGACCAATTAGACCCTTTGAAGAGATCAGTAATAGATTAAGAAGAACTCCCATCCCTAATAGACTATTGGAGGGTGAACTAATTTTAAGCAATATGAACTTAGGGGAGTATGAAGTTAAATATAGGTATGATATTTTTTGTGAAAATGAGGAGGAGAACAAGGACTGTGCTAGAGTTTGGAATAAATATCTAACTCCTAAAATTAATTTCTTCATGTGGGAATATATTCTAAAAAAAATATTGAATATGGAAATTTTTAGGAAATGGGGTATGATCCTTATCAATAGGTGCTATCTATGTTAGAAGGAAGCTAAATCTATCCACCATCTATTTATAGAATGCAAGTTCTCTTTCCTAGTTATAACGAACATAATGCATATCTTTAATTTCCAACTTCCCCTCCCAGGAATCTTAAATAATTTGTTATACTAATGGAAAGGGGATTTCAAGCCTAAGATCATCAATCTAATTTGGAAGTGTTCACTCTAACATAGTTTATGGTGTATTTGGCTTGAGAGGAACAACAAGATCTTCCAAAATAAGGAGGCAAGTATAACTAAGGTGGTTCACAAGATTAAGAAAAATATCAGAGATAACATTGAAATATACAAACACAAGTGGGATGATTCCTTATCTAAGGAAGATATCAATATTATCCAAGCTCTAAGAATAAATCTGATCAAAACTATAGTGAAAAATGGGAAAAAGAAGGATATGAAGAAATCCAAATGGAAACCATTGCCCAAGGATTGGGTAAAACTAAATTTTGATGGTTTTGCGAAGCCAATGGAGGGAAAGGCTCGTGGGGGTGGTTTGATTATGGATCATATTTAAAAATGATTAATTGCATATGATGTCCTGTTAGGGAATAATTCTAGCAATTATGCAGAATCATATGCAGTCGTGAAGGGACTTAGAATTACTAAGAGACTCCAGTATAGGAAAATAATTATAAAAGGAGACTCCCTGTTAATCATTAAAGCCATTGAAGGGAATTATAAATATGGCTAGAACATAAAAACATGATACTTGAAGCATAGAGTATGATGGAATCCTTTGATGATGTGGCGTTGTGCCATGTGTTTCTTGACAATAATTCTAGCACGGATGAGCTGACCAATCAAGGTAATGATTTGGCGGATTGGGGAAAATAGAGGGGAGACATGCCTTGGAGCCACAAGAACAAATGTATTAATGATGAAAAGTACCTCTAGTAAAGATCACATGGGCCATAAAATATTAAGACATTTTAAGAGGAATAGGTACATCAGAATTAAGTGCTCCATTTTGACGGCAGGAAAAGATAAAGGTGGTTTTGAGGGGAATAGAACCAATAAAAAAAGGACAAGAAAATTAATAGATCAGAATGAGCTAAACATGGGTGGTGAGAGGTTATAGACTGAGCCCAGTTTATTCCAAGTGGTGAAATAAAATTATATGATTTGGAGGATCTGAAGGAAGGGATGCTTCACTGAGTACATCAAGCGCATCAAAGGTAAAGATCCTGACCTTGTTGTTGATTTTTCCAAATTTTGGGACCAGGGGAGGGTTAAATTTAGGGGGACAAAGATGCATGTATCTGAACAATATATTTCTGATGTTACTAGGATTTTGATGGAGGGTTTAAAATTATTCAAAGACAAGAAACACCAGAACCATGAAATCTTTTTTTTTCCCTAATGAAAATGTGCACTTATTTGAAGATGACACTACTAGAACATGCTTGCTTGAGAGGTGAGACAATTTCTGTAAAGTGGTTATGCGTTATCTCAATCTCGAGGGAAAATTTCACAAAAATTATACCCATCATATTTCAATGTTGAACTATTTTCATTGTAACCACGCCATGAGCTTTCCAATATTCTTACTTATGTCCATGTCTATCTCTTTTGCGGATTTTAAAGGGGAAAATGTGGACACCCCTTTGCACTATAGTTTGATTATATTTCTTGTCCAACATGGAAAAACTTGTTTACCCCCTATACCCCAACATGCTAACTCGGATGATGAGACATTGGCGAATAGACTGAAAAGGAATAAGTAGAAGGAAAATGTGGGGAGTGATAGTGAAGGTGTGGCTATGGAGGTGCTTTCTGACTTGAAGAAGGGAGATTCATATAAAAAGAAGGAATTGATTGAAGATTTTGTTGGAGTTCCCATTAACTTTTCCTAGAAGACTAACATGTAGGAGGCTATAGATACTTTTCTCAAAATCACCAAACAACTAGTACGAGACATGAGGGAATGGAATATAAAAAAAATTTCCATGGAAAAAAGATTTAATGGCCTAAATGTGGACTTCACCATACAGGAACACATGATCTTGATTCTACAGGACCAACTGGCTAAGCAAGACAACCAAGGGAAGGGCATGGGGCTGACTCTTAGTATCTCGAATGAGGACGAGGATGAAGATGACTTCAGGGATGGAAAACATGAAATGATCTCGTCTCCCAGGAAGGAAATGGCCAACCTTAATCAAGGTCCCAACTCTCACACCAGAAGCAAAAAAAAAAAAAACTTTAGCTACCTTTTGACAGACTAGTATGTTGGTTTTTTGTCCTGTTTTCTATTCGGGTATACTTTTTGTTATAAAAAATATAAAATGTAACTGAGTCTGTCCTTTCCTCACCCCATGTTGGGCCTTTGTGTTGATCAAGTGGTTTTCCCCTATCAGGGTCCTTGCTTGTTTTTGGGCTGTGTGCTGCCTAGCCTCTTGTTTTTTGATATGCACTGTGGGTTTTTTGGTCCCCTCAAAACAAGATTATTACCTAATCTAAAATATATGAACTTCAAGGAAAAAATTCTAGAAACAAAAACATTTAATTTATTAAATATGAAGAGAATAGTGCAATTATTTGATAAAGTAGTATAAGAAATTATATGAGTGTGTAAACTAGTTGTGTATAATGAGGAAGACCTGTAAGTGTTTTTTCTTGAGAGTTGAAATTCAAAGATGCATATAGACATGATTGTATAGAATGAAAAAAGAGTGGACTATAGTCTATCTCTCTATGGTATGGTTTCATAATCTTGAGTGCTATGGTCTTGGAACTTTTGGTGCTTTCCTATGAAATGAATATATGCTTCGTTATTTTGTGCTGGGTTTCAAAGATGTGTAACACTATCTAAAATGATCTGTAATGGATACAAATTATAGACATCTACACTAAAACTTCATGGACACATTAGATAAAATATATATAAATTCATGTGTGGTGAGGCTAGATTGACCATGGCTATCAACCCTTCTAAATTGATCTAGGAATTGAAATACACCCCTTTGAGTAAGAGAAAACACCATTATGTAGTTCTCTTAGTGTATATGTAAGAGTGAATGATAAGATAAACCAACCCTTAATGTGCCTTTAATTATTTTGATCAAAATACAAATGGCATAACTATGGATAACCTAAATTGTACCCTTCACGATTGTGTATAAGATTCTCATGTATGCAAAACTATAATCAATTCCCTTTACCATTTTGATGTTAGGAAATGTGTAACCTTTGGTTGATTTTGAATATGGATTAGCTCGTGGATGGGGAAACTACAATATTTGACATGGTTAAGTGATTCTTATCTGATACAAATGATTCTTCCAAGAGTGCATTGATGATATTTTAGAATTTCTAGTCATTTTTTACCTCCAACTCGTCTTTTAGACCCCAAGTGCACTAGCCTATCACCCAACATAAGATGGGTGCTCACCCAAGGCGTGCGCATGCGCTGAGACCCTCTTTTATGTGAGCATTGTAAGAATACTTTGCCATTAATGGAGGAATGATTTATAGAACATAAACATGCACGTCATCTAATAAAAAGGTAGTGGAACTAATTATAAGCACAAATGCACCATGAGATAAACATAAACATCACAACGACATAATAAAATCAGATTTGAATCAAGTACAAAATGAAAACACACTAGGGTTTGGTCTATAAATAGATATTTGGAACATAGCTTCATATATTGATTATAATCGTTTACAGTAGCCATATTACATCAAACATGGTCATATCAGACCATACACATAAGGGAATAACATCCCAAACCTACAAAACTACTCTGCACAGAGAGCCCTAGCTATGTTCTTCCATACCAGATCTCTTTTTAGACCCGAGCGCCTACATCTATGCATGAAATCATCCTTTCCTATCCTCTCTCTACCACTAAAAACAACAACATCAACCTACCACAAAAATGGAAAACCCCAACATCACAAACCCTTTATCCCATAACATTCTTGCAGGACTTCGTTACCTCTAAATCCCCCCTTATTTTGGACCCAAACACTCCTTTAAATAGAATATGGATCTTTCCTTCACCACCATAGTTTCACCCACGAGAAGATCTCATGCCGGATGGAAACGTGCTCCTTCATACTCGAGTGATTATGAAAATTTTCAAAGTCCTCCACTAACTGTAATGATTCTCTTTTGGAATATTCCCTTCATGGAATATTATTTCCTTGAGCTCCAAGGCTCCATGCTAGCACCTTATCCACTCATCATGCCTTCTCGAGCGTTCACATTTTTTTCCCTACGATGCCACCTTAGAAATGCGGCTAAGTCCCCAAACCATTTCTTGCTTCCGCATGCTAACCTTTATTTCTCGCGTACCTTTCCTTGAGCTCTTTTCTACCTTACTTTCCTTGTGTGTGTATGCTCTTCCTCTACCTTAGGACTTAGTCAATTTCAGGGTCTAGAAAAATTATTTAGTATTAAAGCTAGAAAAAAGAGCTATCAATTTCAAAAGAGATATTAATTTTTTTTTCTACATTCAGAAATGGGGGCATATCGAGATTTCAATTGGGACATATCAAAAAATATGTGAGAATCATACTTATATATCAAATGAAACATAAATTTGACATGGTTTGACACAATTAATAGATTTCATAATCACTTAGTATGATTCAAACAAACAAAAACAATAAAATGAAATGGTTTTCAGAAGTGGTGTTTGAACTCACACCCTTTTTAGAGGGCCGAAAATTGAGTCTAATTCCTTATACCACTCGAACATCCTTGAAATCCCGTTATGGTTTCTAGAATCAAACTTATGTTAACAATGATTTGAAATCCCCCACTTTTTGGAAACGAGAAGCAAAAAACCCAATCCGATGCACTCGATAAGTTAAAACATACCAAAATTTTCCACCGTAATGTAGCGAACCTATCAATATGCTTTGATCTCCCTTAAAAATTAAAAACACTAATTAAAAATTGCTTCCCACCGTAATCTAATAAACATTACATGATTAATTTTAACCTAGCAATATGTAGGGTACATTATTATATTTTTGTATAATATGAAAGAAAATAAAAATTACTTAATATATTTTATGTTCAGGAATGAGACATTAAATTTTAAATTTTTTACCTTTACACTAAATAAGAAAGACCAAATACTAAAATTTTGAACATTTAAGGGTAAGAAAACTAATAATTTTTGTACCAAAATTTTGCAAAGAATACATTTGATTTTTGAACATTACAAAACTTGAGAAGTGTAAAAATTTCTAACATATGTAATACTACATTGTTCATGCATAGATACCTAAATCTAGACATATGAAATGTATAAATTAACCCTTGGCATTTATCTCATCCCATAACTCATTTTTCACTAAATTAAATAATTCCTACACATCCCTTTCTCAAATAGAACTACCACCCATTACATCACACTTTTTTTCCATCATTAACTAGTCAAAATCCTACTCTTAGAATATACACACATCTAGACACCATCTCCAACTAAATTTTTTCATCATGATCCATCATATGTGCTTCCCGACATGTTCCATACCAGCCATGGCCATGAAGACTAAGTTTTGCACATAGCTCTCCATCCAAAAATTGAAGCACGAGATACTAGTGCAAAGACTAAACACAATTTGAGGTCATTGTTTACACATATTTAGTCACTTTGGTGAATTTATTACTATCAAATTTTCAAGTCTCTATTAATGGCTTCCATGACACAATAGTGAAAGGACAATGAGACCCTTCTTCACTTCATGAGGATCTGGTGGGCAGAATCACTTGAAAATTGGAGAAAACACTCCTCGAAAAATATAGTTTCAAGAGAGCTAAATTTTTTGCCAAAAGTACCTAATTTTTAGGGATATTGAGGACATTTTTTTCAGCATTATCCCTTTCTCAAATAAATTTTAAATTTCCTAAAGATCTGGCAAGCGAAATCATCCGAAACTCGAAGTGAAGGATCCTCAAAAAATTTAGTTTTATTTAAACTATTTCTTGCATAATGGAGTTTCTGATTTTGAAAGATATGGAGGACTGAGTTTTTCTCAGCATTCTTCTTACTATGTTGAAAAATTAATTTTACCAATTATTTGGATGAAGGTATCATCTAAAATTTGGAGTGGGGAATCTTGGAATAAAACCCATAATTTCAAGACAACTTTCATTGGAATCTAACACCCGCAGTGCACTTACTAAAAATAGCATGCATCCATGGAAACACATGAATAAAAATATTAAGTGGTCAAATAAGGTGAATTATTGACATCTGTGGTCCTCCATACATGAAATAAATATCAAGAAGTGAAAATAATGCAAAATTACCAAAAATAGCGTCCCAGGTAGGACATGCTAAAATTAGAAAATTTCAGTTTTCAGTGCAAAAAGTTGATGTTGGCTTCATTTTCACTAATCCGACTGATTTTTTTCATCCTTACATGGTTGTAAATTTATCTCACATCTCAAATATGAGAATTAACTCTCCATAAGGATCCTACAACATTGTTTTGAGCACATTTTTGTCAAGGAACATGACAGAGCATATCGAGACACAACAACTGAAATTAAAGGACATTTTGTGATCAGAAAAGGATTTAAAAAGGCTCAAGATCACCATTGGAATCAAAATTCATCAAATTATGTCATCGTGATTGTAATTAAAATGAAAAAATCTTAAGGAAAGTTGAGAAACATCGTGCCTTGAATCCATCATCATCTCCCCGAGAAGTAAGTTGAAGTGAGAGCTACTCAAGTCATTAAAGTATTCAAGAAATTTTATGTTAAGTATCAAAGGATCCTCCTTTCTCATTGAAATTACCTGATAAAAAAGGTATGAAATCATCCCAAGTCTGATTTAATTCAAGTACTCTAGAGTAGTGAAGGTTAAATATGTGATTTTCATGTGTGGCATCATGAATGGAAGAACAAGGAATCATCCAAATTTCATTTGATGTCATAGTGTTCTTAAATAGTCAATAAAACACCTAGTAGTGTGGTTAATCCTCAAAGGATGAAAATTTAAATCGAATCTCACTTCAGTACCGTTAAGGGACATTGATCATGAACCTTCAAAAAGGAAGATAATGAAAAGAGGATGTACAATGGTTCCATAGTTCAAAAAGATTCATAATAAGGTAAATCTAATTGTAGATCCCATAGAGCATCATGATTCAAGTAAGAGTGATCCATCACAACATCATTCTCTTCAAGAGAATCCAAGTGTATATTTCTTGATTGCGGAAATCTTCCCATGTGAAACATGAGAAAAAGAGGTTTATAAATAGTTTCTAGAGTTTGGAAAGGTAAGAAGGTAATGATCTTCATTCAAAGCATTGTGTGTTCAAGAATAGGAAATCATATTTCTTTCATTTTCTGCCACACGCTCGGTACTATTTTTAAACACTTACCTAAGGAATTGTAGTGTGAGAATATATCAAGAAGGAGAGACATTGTTGTCATCTCATTCCATACTAGCCTATGGCCACTTCTCAAGAATTTCACTCAAGGGTAACCCTTTAACCCACTTGATGAAGACTCGTTTAAAAAAGAAAAGGATAAACATGAAAAGTTTTGAGAAATAATGGAGTTGTTTCTCATGATCATTAGATCCATTTGTGAGAGACAAAGGATCAAGAAAGTGATCCTCACTCTCACCGTGAGATCAAGAAGGAACCATCATGAGTGATACCTGCAGTCATCTTAGGATCACATTGTAATGCTTCATGATAGCTTTTCTAAACGCTCATTCAGTAGTATGGAGTGTTCATGCATTCTGTAGATAAGGTGGAAATTGTTATTATCGTTATTCACATTAGAAATTTCTTCATAAAAAAATGGCTCCATCTTCACCAGATTATTCAACCACTTCACTTTCTCTCTTCTCTATCTCGTCATATTCTAATTTTCAATTGAGCATGTACTTTTTGTTATTTTGTTCTATATACATTTATGTGACCCTTAGATAAACATTGTGATATCCCTTTTTGAAATAATAAGAAAAAGACTCAGTTTATATGAATATAAAATGTCACAAGTGACGAGGATAGGTGAAGATTCATGTTGCTGGTAGATGAAAGGATAGATCTATAATGGTATAAATTTGAATGGATTATCCATTCCAAAGGGATTGGAAATTATTTGATTGAATGTCATATTTTTGATAATCACAAATTCTACATCAAAACAATAAAAGCTACAATTCTTCTATTTTCTTGTCTTATGTTCCTCTACTCTCACTTTCTAACTTTGAATACATGATATTCTTGTAAAATGAAGAAAGGTGTCTATGCGTTTGATTAATGAATAAATCAAATCATGTGTTTATGGTTTGTGTTATGTTATCAATGTTTTTACATTGTTGTGTTGTGCTAATTAGATATGGACTTTCTCTTGTTATTGTATGTGAACTCTTGATAGTTCCTACACAATAAAAGTAACCCTCTCTCTTCTTAGTTTTACTAACTCACCTTTACCGATCATCGGTACTGCAAATTCATCCCATATACCCTTGTACAAAAACTTTTCCACATGTTTAGTGGAGTGTTATTTTGTGATCCCATGACCTATTGACCACCCCACAACATTTAGGTAGTTTAAATATTTTACATTTAATTGTGAGAGCCTCCCCACACACAAGAAAGAGGGTATTAACACTACAATGTTGGTGAAAACTCAATAATTTACAGCACGAAAAATTATTTCACCAACATTGTCCTAGTAATTTGTGTGTCATTTGAATGAGATATATTGTCACAAAATTCATTTTATAAGAACATTCACATAACCCATTTTAAGGGCCTTACCTCTTATATATTTATGTTTCTTAGGAGATCAAAATAACACACCCAATTTCTATATCACCCTCAAAATTATATTCAACCAATTCTAATTCTACATATATCATACACAACAACCATGTACAATTTTTTAAGATAAATATCACACACCAAAGATATTTACTGAGTTTTGGAGGTCCTAATTAGCTTCTTCATCAAAAAATACTTTGCAATATACATTTTACACAAATATATTAGGTGAAAAATTATAAAGGTTTGATGACTCTTTGGATAATTTCTATGTAGTCATGATGGGTACCACTCAACCCAAAAGTGCTAACCTTTTTTTTAGGTCCCTAATAAAATTAGAAGAAGAAGGATTCCTAATAAATTATATAGTTAAAGTTGTGGAATTTCAACCATAGTAGATGAATCGACAAACATAGATGAACATAGTTCTAGAAGCTAGACCCATATTATATCCATAGAGGAAAAAGACAACCACATATAACAAAGTCACAAGGGTGACTTCGTATGAGATAGGTGAATTCATTCTGCACACAAAACTAGACTCCCACAATTTTTTACAACTTAACAAAAACCTACACACCCACTTATACATTTTCATATCACTTTCATCACATCTCTATTTAAGATTTATGTAATCCTATCTAAACCTAGTTTTTTACATTTTTAGTTAACTCATCTATACTAGTGTAATTTACCATATTTTATATAGACATGCTTTAAGATATAAATATGTCATATGTTGTAATATGATCTTATTTCATTTTTTAAAAATTCGCTAAATAATTTTTACGATTTTTTAAGGGACCCTTAAAATTTCCCCTACTATAACTCAGCTTTCACATTCACTGGTCAACCCACTTAAGATAGAATTATGATGAATACATGGGAAGGATTTGTCGTAACTTGCCACTAAGGGTATTAGATTCCCCTTAATCGGTTCTAGTTCAAGGAGAAATGGACATTTACATTTTCAGACCAAAGCTCGTTATTGAATCTCTATCTAATATTGACGTGATCCTGGCGTGAATTCGCTAGTTTTTACATGTTTTGTTAACGGTCATAAATATTAGTGTCGGGAATTAAAAAATAAAGTTGTTATCTGGTGCATGATTTAGGGCCTAAATCCATCAGATGACCGTTGCACTATCGATCTTAGCTCACATTTACGGCGATAGTTTGAATACTTCAAATTATCAATTTAAAGTCTACGAGGAGTGTTCTATTTTAGTGACTACTCTTCACACTTCTGTCACGTATATGTTTGCTATGCTTTTCTTGTGTCTCAGTCCCTTAGAATGGTATAAGATTTAAATGCATCATTTCTGATTTTAGAAGAAGACATGTCTGCCAGCTTAGCATTTCTTCCAGAGCCCGACTTATGCAATTGTACGAGGTCTCGAATGTTCGATTCTCCGCACCTATCCAGCCTTATGGAGGACGAGCTTCAGCTTGACGAAAAAGAAGCAACACGAATCATGTGAGAACGAGCCAGATTTGGTTATAATCCAATTGAGCGCCATGCAAATACGTTTTCATGCTTATCATTCCTATCGTATGCGATCTCGGCTCCCGGATCTATGAGGACTCTCCATTCCACTTCTCCAATTGAGCTCTTGAATGGCGTAGCGGGCAAATAACGGGGTAGACATCCTCGGGTGTCTATACCCTGGTGATTCCACACACCTGACCAAATATACCATCTGGCAATTGGATACTGCAGCTCTTTTGAGTCTTGAAGCGTTACTATGATTTGAGCCTCATGCCTAACTAAGAATTTGTGGAAATACTAGATGATACCGGCAATGGAAAAAGATGCCGTTATACAGACGAATCCAGGCTGAAACCACAGCCATCTTCATCATATGATTACCATGTTAGTAAGCTTCCCAACAAAAATAAAAGGTGCAACGCTCAGGGGCGACAAATCTGGATCGCTTAATGGGAATTCCTTATTTCTGAACTGTGCAAGTAAAGCTCGAGCGTTCGAGTATTCTCACAGGAGACATGAGCTCTTCGGTAATAAAAAAGTCGCCTCCAGAGAAACGTGATGTGCAGAAATATGACAGATTAGGCCGAGGAGGATACCACTAGCATGTCTATCATTACACATGACTCATGTGCTTGACACGAGATTCCTCTGTTGGTATACCTCTCCTTCTTGCGATAAAAAATCGTGCAAGAGAGGTGGGTAATTTTTCCTGCTTTATATATTGTTTTGATAAGTATGCAAGGTATTGCAGTTTGACATATTTAATGTGTGACATTATTTGTTGGGTTCTAGGTTAACATACACCTAATGTACCACCTATGAGAAGCATCTACACAGAGATTCGCAAGCTACTAAGGCATGTCTCAGCGATCTCTGCCGTCAGCCTGGATGCAATGGCTAATATGTGCTCGTGATTTTTTTCCTGGAAGTATTGTCGATGCACTGGAATAATACCTCTCCTAGTTGCCTGGTTTGTGGTAACGGAAATATTTTAGACGGATCTTGAATTGATCTTGTTGGCAGCCTTCTACCCAAAAAAAGAAAAATTGTTCATTGAGCAAGATTTATATTTTTGCCTTGTGCTTTCAGATTTATTTGGTTTTGATGAACTACATTAATAAGTTTTCTTAGTGGCCTCTTATTCTAAATTAAATCTTAGCGAGTAAATTGATACCTCAAAATTAAACTTTCCTATGTTGATTCATGTTTCCCCTGATACTGAGGACCTCAATCAAGAACACTTCATTTGACAAATCTTGTATCATGTGCTCAAACAAAATGAAGAAGTAGTGTTCATCTAGAAAACTTGTATTACTACTTGCAATCATTGGAAAGAAAACAATAAGATAATTATACTTGTGACTCTCGACCATGGATCCATTGCTCATAATCCTCCATTATCCTTATTGACATAATCTCTTCTACCCTTTATAATAATTTTATTCCCCGATTCATCAAAGTAATCTCAAAACATGCATTAACCCTACCACTCAAGCCTAGGTCTAGATATGCCTCTTAGGTTTATATGCTCAAAATCATAATATAGGATTCTCACCACCCTCAAAACTCCTAATAAATTTTTTCTAGCCTATTACAAGGTGTTTATACCCAATTCATAGTCATATTCGTCTTTCTCACCTACAATCTCTCCTTGAGGCCTTATTGGCTTGTAGCCCTGTCAAAACACAAATGCCCTTGTATCTCACTTTCTCAAGAAGCAACCCCACAACCTCTATGGTGATTCTAAGACACATTATCAAGCTCTCACTCATGCCCAAATTTCACCTACGGTTACTTTGTACAAAATTTTACTTCCTTTGTTGTGTAGGGGGACAACTAGGTCTATTTGGGTCCTAGGTTACAACAGCAGAGGATTTTCTTCATCAAAACACCTAAATTATGATAGATCCACATGTAAAATGGTACTAACATACTTCCCTCAAAATTTAGTGACTCAACTTCATGATTTACCCCGTCATGCACCCCCTTTTCTCTTGCAAATGTACCTGTACAACCTAGACTGTAAAACCTTTCATTATTCATTCACATGTGCAAGTTAGAAATATGAACTTGGCAAACTTCTAGATATCATTTGGGCATAGATGATCCTAAAATTTAAAGAAGTTTGGATGGGTAGAATTTAAATAGCATTAGGCCCTAGTTCTAGCATGAGGACATAGAATTAGAGCTATAGGTAAAATTATAGTCTTTCAAGAGCTAGAAAAATTCTAAGTTGAATATTTTACCATCCTCTAACTAGTCAAACCTTCATAGTATTCAAAATATGTGTTTGATCCTAATTGCCACTTTTGCTCTCTTGGTTTGGACAAAGACATTATAAACAATTTGTAAAATTCAAGTATACTACATGTAAAACCACATTATATTTCTTGTATCATGAATCATACATCTTCCTTTCTTGTCTAGAACTCAGTACATCATGTATATTCCTTCATCTTGATTGACTCTCCTCGAATTCTGTCTTCACTTTTCTAATTTATCCTACTAACGTAAGTTTCCTAGCTCCTAAGAGAGCTCAACCAACTCTAAATTTAACATAGAATGAAACTTATCCCCTAAACTCTCTCTCTCTCTCCACTCATTATCAACCACATTTAGCTCATGAAAATTCATTTCATATCTTTATAGCCTTAATTAGGCCTAAAACAACAATTCATACACCTAAACTACATGCTTACAAGCTTATTTATCTTTCACATTCACGTAATCAAGTAAAATCACTAACACACCTAGTAAATCATGTTGAAATAGTCTCATATGACCTTATAGCATTTAGTCTTTGATGCTCCTGCATCAGGCTACCCTTTAAGAAAAAATTGAGCTCCCGCTCAATGCAACATTGTGATTTCTTCCTCCTTTCTTTCCAATCTTTCCTTTCCCTTTGCAATGGTGCACTCTGACTTCTTTGTACCTTTTTACTTGCTTGTACTCTCTTTTCTATTGATGTTTCTAGCCTCCCTACCACCACTATTGTAGTGCCATAATTTTACACACACAATTACAATAGTAAAATACTAGGATATTTTTTTTTTACTTACATTGCTCACTACACACAACACAACAAGGGCTCCAAGTACAAAAAATCGACTCACATACAACAATCACATAAGTTATCAACTCACATAGAAACATGAAAATGACATAGGCATGTCGATGCCACACTTTTCCCAAAGAAAAAATACTAGCAATGACCCAACCACAAGAAACATGACTTCAGGAATGGTGAACCCACAACACATCATTATGTAAATGTATTTTAGTTACGATTAACATTCCAAGAACATTATTGAGAAAGGATAAATTTCTCATTTGTCCACCCACATATTCTTAAGTTTATTCCATGGTTAAAATATAGTTTGACCATCTTATGTTGGCTTCTTATACTTTATAAAAATTTCCATAACTAACATACTTATTTCTGCATAAGTCAAATTACATACAAAGTACTTAATTATCTTATTATTATGTGAAGAATATTCTTCTCGAACATATATTCAGTATCTACCTTTCTATTCTTACAACTCAAGTGAAGGTTACTTGGTGTTTATATAGCGTTATAAGGATTTGACGGAGATTTATATACAAGATAAATTTTTACCAAAAACATTCCTCGATCACAGTAGAGATATTTCCCCTACCATAGTTATTCTAATTCAAAGACTTAATGACTTTTTTTTTTTATATTTATATATCATTTGTTTTCTCGTAGTTTGATCACAAAAATGCAATACATATTCTTTGAAACACAAGAGTATTTTAATTCGAGATATAAGGTATCCAAGAGAGACAATATCCCTAACCTCAATTCTCATTTTTACTCTTATATGCTTTATTTTCTACGTCACATTAAGGTCTTATTTTTATCATTGTCTTGTACAAGGAGTTACAAAGTGTTTAACCAAAATCTTGAAGAAATATATGATTAGAAGACTTGAAGCTACACACGAACCCTAAATTAACATCCAAATCAACGAGGTTTAGATTAATTTCCAACTTCACCTAAGGGTCTACCCCTCAACTAAACATGAGTTTTAAGCGAGAGGAAAAATTTATGCTAAACCACCTTCTAGAAAGGACCAAGGTGTTATGATGAGAGAAACCAAGGTAACACAGTTAGTTGAGCAAAGCTAAGGGGTTCATTAACAAGAGATTAAGACCTAAAGAAACTAAGTCACAACCTCCTTCCATGTCATCTAGATCCAACAGGGATTTCATTTGATGAAGAGCTTTAATTTTAAATCTAAATTTGAAAGACAAGGTAGTCCGCTAGGCTATGAAGGAGGGGTTAACTCTACACATTCCAAGGAAAATTTTGATTGTGTCATTCCTATCAGATGGGTTAAGACAATGTCACTAAAACTACTGACTAAGATGATAAGTCCAGTCTTGAACTCTGATTTTCCTAAATTAGGACATTCCACCGAGAGCAAAGATTAAGTTCATCCTACGGTTTTCAATGTCTTCTATGGTAAGGAGTATCACACATGAATAACAAGTTATGTCCCGATGTTGAACAAGGGTAGTGTGTTTTCGATTAAATCTCTTTATTACATTTACTAAGTATGAAAGCACAAGATGACTCATTGATCATTTATTGAATATTGAATATGCACTACAAGATATTACTCCAAATTCATTTACTTTATATAAATATCACACCTTTTTTTTTACCATGTGTACTATGAATCAAAATTGAACCTAAGATTAAATGCACATTTCCTAGATGTCCTAGAAACTAGCATTTCATACATATCAAAAAATTATCAATTATAATCCTTTTGTAACATGAGACTACATTATACATATATTCATTTAACAATGAACTATAAAAATTACAA
The DNA here is from genome assembly GCA_019776745.2 of Taxus chinensis. Taxonomy (NCBI): domain Eukaryota; kingdom Viridiplantae; phylum Streptophyta; class Pinopsida; order Cupressales; family Taxaceae; genus Taxus; species Taxus chinensis. The sequence goes on along the minus strand of CM034147.1, from coordinate 323,218,584 downwards.
TGATAATAATTAAATTACACATCACCTTTTTCATCGTCATTCTTCCATCCTGCAAAACCCACGTGAGCATGATATCAACAATAAATTGCTGGCATGGCATCCACCCTAATCTAACATAATTATCATTTTTTAGTTTCCCTATCTACAAATGATAATAATTACAATTTGCAAATGAAAGAAAAGGGTTTAGAGAGATGTATTCAATGCATTTCATTTCACTTCACTTTGTAACCCAGGAGAGAGAAAGAGAAGGGAAGAGAGAGAAAACACCATTTTGTCAAAATTTCTATTCCACACAACAGATACACTAAAAGGTTTTAAATAGTTATTTACATGTGTTAAAAGTTTCCAGGGTGGTTTGGAAACCCTACGAGGGTCCTGCAGCTTTCTATTTTTACATTTTCTCACTAGCTACAAAATGTTCAAAATGGGCTCAGAGGCTAAGAAACTACTTCCAAAAGTTATCTTCTGATGAGAATGCACACCATGATAAAATTTCTACGTGTCCCTAGATATACCAAGAGTTCATAGCAGTTGACAGAAATGGGAAAGAATGAACGGTTTGCGTTTGGCGGCTAGTTCTCCAAGGCCATTGGTCATATTTGACCCAGTTGTAAATGAATAAAATTTAGCTCGAGGGCCCAGAAAACCACATCCATAACTGACATTCGATGGATGAGCATGCAACGAGACACTTCCTACAAGTTCCCCTATATGAGGAGAATTCATCAGAGTCGATGAGACAAAGAACTAGAAAACCATTTTCAAACGGCGATAAGTTTTCTGGAGTGACAAGTTGAAATTGGTCCAGTTTGACCTTGTCAAACTATGGCCGAAGGCCTACAAAATGGCTTTGCCAAACTATCCAGAAGAGAGTTTTTCCCTAAACTGAAAGTTCCATGCAATTTTCTAGAAGAAACACAAGAGGTTTGTGAAGACGGATACAAATTTCTCTATCCAGGTTTCAAATGGCGGTTCCAAACGAAAGCCAACTTTCTAGATTTAACAACTTTCTATTGTTGTAAACCAGTGTAACAGGGATCCTATAAGAGCGTCAAAAAGGTCACATGTGTTCATTCGGGCTCAATCCAGAGGTCAAGGTGACACCTCACATAATGAGGTACACGAATAAATTTTAACATCTCATTTTCAGAGTTACGAAGAGTACTAAATGAGCCTCCGAAAAATGCAAAAATTAACTATTTAAAACGAGAGATGATCAAAATTATTATTGGGAAGTCAATTTCATCTGGTCAATAAAACCATGTTGTAGCGATCCAGTTGGATAGGAATTTTTCTACATCACCTCAGAATGAGGGCGGAAGTTCATGTTTTAATGTAAATGGGTTATTTTGACTTTGTGAGTTTTTGACATGACATTTCGTTGTTTTTGTAACGAGTTGAAAACAAACATTTAACAGTATTAAAATCCTAATATTTTAAAATTCTATCAAGTTGCAAAAGAGAATTAAAAACACGAGAATTATGAGAGGTAAGGGAAGATGAACCATGCCTGGAAGGGATGGATTTGGTCAAACCCGAAGGCTTCGGTTCAGCATCTCGCTTGGCACTTCGTCAACTAGTTCACGAGCCTGGATCTAACCTCCACTATGTCACACCAACTTCCCAATCACTTGAATTTTTCCATCAGAATAATTAGTTGCTTGTGTGTTTCTAAAACCTTTTGAACAAATCCATTATGTGCATACTCTGCCATCCTAGCATTCCATGAGACAACATTTCTTTGAGGCATTCGAACAAACAATTCACACGTATTTTCCACAAATCCATTTTGTGCATATCATGAGATCATGGCACTCCATGAGACCGCATTTCTTTGAGGCATTCTATCAAACAGTTCATTTTCCTTGTGTATGCTTCCGCAATTTTCATACTTGTCTACTAGCACACTTGCAACTAAAAATCCTCTACCATTATGCTTTGACGGTTGTCCGAGGCCTGCTCTAAAGTTCCCATTTTTACAGAGGCTAGGAGGATGCTGAAAAAGGTTGTGGAGTCTAGCTTTACACGTACCAATTACATTTTCTTGAAAGTTTCCAAGGCCTTTTCAAAAAACTCATTTTTTTTGCACATCCTGTAATCATTGCAGTCTATAAAGCACATTTCTTGCAGGCATTGTCGAACAGTTTGCATGATTCCACATTTTGCATATGTATCTGCTAGGGTAGTTCCAACTACAACATCTAACATAGTTTTCCTAACCTTTTATGCTTTGATGGATGTTGTAGACACCAAATTCGTGTCTTATGACCCCTTGTGACCCGCATCCCATTTCGTAACCTAACCTCATTACCTAAACCTTACACAATTATTTATTAATTACCTTATAATTGATAAATCCACATCACCTTACCCGCCACCTCACTTTGCCACCTCATCATGACCTAGCCCTAACCCTAAACTAACCTAATTAAGACCCATGACTTGGTCTAGACTCACATCCATAACTAATGCCTCCTTACTCGCACCCAAAGCCGACCTTCTAGCCACTTGACCAAGCCCGCAACTGATCTCTCGGGAGAAAAGCAGGAAAGGTGGGCTATTTTACTAAAAATAGCCTACTTTTTCCTTACCGATGCCGGTTCCTACTCGACCGCCATCGGTTACACAACCGCCATCGGTTCCCTGGAAATGGGCTCCCCAAACCAAAACAACAATCGAAATTTCATTTTGGGGATCAGTCGAAGGATTTCTGGATCAATAGAGAGCATTGGGAGCGAGAAACAGAGTCCAGATCTTCACTTGACCGAGCAGAGACGAGTGGAAATACCAGAAGTGTTTACAACTAAGGAGATCAACTTGCATCTTTGCCAAAACCAATAAGTCACATCTTGCATGTCCTCTGTTATAAATTTCTTATGCTTCTTGAATCTCAGTCCTCCTAAATCTGTTTCTGAATCCACTACCCAACGTGCCATTGCATCTAACTGTCATTCTTTTATCCCTCATCATCTCATTTCCTAATATCATCCATAAACCAGCCTTACAAACACCATAGCTACCAAGAAGATCCTAGAACCCACCGGTATCGGTTATCAGTAACCGGCATCGGTTCCTCTGATCAAAACCAGAAAACCAGCCTTTCCTCTACCCAGTTCAACGAAACAACTTAATTGATATCTTACATTCTTTTGTGTTAATTCATATTAGCAGGGGAACTGACCACCTTCGAAAGGAAGTTTTATATTTCCTGGGCCCAAGGCAGTTCCTCATTTATTGTCTAATTAAAATCTTGTGGTCTTGTGTTCTTATTTGCAGGTAGTCCTTCCAAGACAAAAAGGAGTTCTTCGCAGTCAGCTTGATCTTTCTCTACGGTACGCGCACACCATCTTGACATTCCACAGGTATTCCTCCTAGCCCCTAACCTTATCTGTTTCTAAAAGGAACGAAACATTTCCGAGTGAAACATTTTGGCACGCCCGGTGGGACCCATTTTGGGTTTCTTTCTCTTGCTTATTTTCATTTTAGGAAGCATATTTGCTGTTGCTGCTTTTGTTATATATTTCGTAAAGAATTTGTCTTGCTTTCCTAGTTTCGCATTAGTGAAATTCATCTCTCTTGCTTCATCGAACATAATTTTCGATTTGGGTTTAAAACACATGCATTGCATTCCTGCTTGTTGTTCTTCAATTCTAGTGAACATAGATTAAGTAACAGGTCATACACGTGGGGGTGATATCCACGGTATTGACAGGAAATTAACCGTAGTTTCACTGCACAACACATACCGAATCACTTCACAATTAACACAACAGCTCAAACATCCCCCCTTTTCCGCGGTATTCCTCCACCCGATTGAGGTAACCTTATAAGCCAAAACAAACTTGACATTTCCCCTAGGTCTTGTTGTTTAGGATTCTGAAATCATCTTACGTCTAAAGGCATAAGCCCACGATAACTAAAATTAACCCTATGATTAGTCTCTGGATTTGCGTGTGCATCTTGCTTGTTTTCAAATTCTGTTTTCTCTGTCATACTTTGTCTTCTGTGATCAATAAGTTGATAAATATACTCAACGTTGCTAAAAATCAAATTAGCAGCCTTTTATATCTTCTTATCCTAGACTTTTGACACCGGCATCGGTTAAGGGACCGACGTCGTTTTCTCTGCGACCGACACCGGTTAGTAAACCGATATCGGTTACTGTCTTCATCAGCCCCTGACAAACCATCAACTTGCCAAATTCATCATTCTGAGGTTGTTTTTGTTCTTGATAGATTAAAAATTTCCTGTGTGTTCTTGTCCATGGTTGTCATCACTCGGAAGCAAGCCGCCGCCATGGTTTCACATGCCTACTCTGTGTCTTTGCCTGAATCACCCCCTTCACATTCTATAGGGAACCCTACGGACACCAGTGAGATCCCCCAAATTCCTGTAGGAGACAAGGACTTTGCCAAATTTCTGGATGCTAATCCCAGCGCTGTACAATACTATTTGTCTCATGCCCCTGACTGTACGCCTGATGGTCAGCTCCTTATTGGCATGCCTATTAGTATAGTTGCTCATTTAGCTCCCACTCCTCCTGATAACACTGCCTTACTGCCTGCATCTCTAGCCCCGTCTCCCAATCCGACGGCTTCAGAGGTTCATACGACCCCGATTAGCTTTCCTTTGGTTAATCTTGGACCCCACGTATCGTTACCACCAACTGCCCCTACCTCATCTCTCTTTCAGACCACCCCATTCATGACTTGCTCTCTGCCACCTATCCACACGAGCTTTCCTTCTCAAGCTCCGCCTACCTTCTCACTTCCATACACGTATCCAGTAACCTCAACACCTTATATGGGACATCCCTATTCTGTTGCTCCAACATACTCATCCTCCATACCTTATCAACACTTAGCCCCACCATTGTCCAGCGGAAGCCCTTGGTCCAACTTGCCTCCGTTTGCCACAACCGCACCATCATCTCATCCAACCACAGATTTCATTAAACAAATGATGGACAAAATGCAAAACCTGGAGGCTTCTGTTTCGGGAAGTCATAGCGCCTTGACATACGAGAAAGTTTGTCGAGAGCCCATTCACCCTTCTGTCCCCGTCATTCATATCCTCCTCAATGGGAGTTGCCAAAATTTACTCGTTTTAACAGTAAAGAGGATCCTCAACAACATTTGCGATCATTTAGACATGCTTGTTATTTGATTGCCCATGATGACGCCTTGTTACTCCGCACCTTTCCCATGTCCTTATCAGGACCCGCCTTGGAGTGGTACAGTGCTTTAACCCAGCACTCGATCTTCTCTTTTAACCAACTAGCCCAATCTTTCTTGGATCATTTCTCCATTAACATTGCCAAGAAAGTATCTATCACCGACCTCTATGCCATCCGACAATTTGAGGACGAATCTATCGCAGATTTCATTGGACGATGGCAGGGCCTTATCAACCAACTTACGTATGCCTTGCCTCAAACCGAACTTATCGAAATGTTTACGCGGGCCTGCGCTAAGCACATCTCCCCCACCCTCCAAATTCAAACTTTTCGTACATTCGACGAGGCCTTTACCATGGCTCGGAAACTAGAAATTCGAGCCTAAGAAAAAGAGAAATTGTGGTTGCGTAACAAAAACCCCAATTTCCGAACTCCAGATTCTACCAACAAGCCAAACACCACCACTCCTCACGCGTCCACTTCTTCTAAATCAAAAGGAGCTGTCCACGCGGTAATGGTCAAATCTCAAACACCGTCCAATACTCCGCCGAAAACCACTTATAAGTACAAAGCCGAGCCCACCAATTACACTCCCTTGGGAGAAACTTATGGCGTCATCCTGGAGAAATTGCTCAAAGTTGGGGCTATCACCTTGCCCCCTGTTAAACCTCACTCTGGGTTTGACTCCACCCGCGCAATACCTTCCTGGTACAAAGAAAATGACTTTTGTAACTTTCACCACATAAAAGGACATAGTCATGAAAACTGCAAGATGTTGAAAAACATAGTGTAGGATATGGTTGACGCAGGGGATATAACTCTCGATAATCCTAATGCCCTTGCTAACCGAAATCTGAAAATTTTCAACAAGCCATTCCTGAGTCACTCGTCCAACAGTAACATAAACCAAGATATCTTAGCTGAGGAGAGTGTTCATGAGATCCATGCAGTCTTCGATTCTCAGCCAAAAACTTCTATTGAAATTTTTTTGAATCAAGCCTCTCCACCAACATAGGAGTCTGAACCTCCTTCACCACCATCAAGCAAAAAGTGAAATGATTCCTTTACCCATAGATGGGTTAACTACCCAGACTTCTCTTCTCATCGATGAGTCTTCTTACACCACATCCCTACAAGACTGTGAGCGGATGTTATCTAATTTATATATTTCCCAAACGTCCCCTTCTACCGCTCTTACTGCATAAGAGGAAGAGCTCGCCACTCCTTTTGTCATCCTTTAGATGAGAAATCTTCTTACACCAACATCACTACACTTCTTTAACCATAACGGACCCCCTCAAACACGCCATCTTACCTATTAGTTCTTCATCGCCTAAATATTTTCAGTGACCGGTTGACCTCTTAACATCTATTAATACAGTGCCTCATTTACCTCCTGTGTCACACCCACAGTGGACTGGAATTACAACCCACCTTTCTTCCGTACAACAATTACAAATCACACCTAGAGACTGTCATTCTACAGAAGATAGACATGCCCTATGGGAACGTTTAAGTACCCCCTTTTCTTCCTCAAATGCAAATGACTGATCCTGATGTCTCCACCATATACCCGAAGTGTTTACAGAAGCTTAAAATGCCCCTGTTCTCACCTTCACCCCCCTCACCTCTACCAAATGCCCCGTCCACTTCTATCAACTTAACCAGATCTTCCCCTACGCTTGGGACCTCACCAATGCCCAGTCTAACGCACCCGCCTAAGCGACTCAATCTATCCAAAAATAAATCCGTCCCGCCACCTAGGAGACAAAACTCAATTCGTGCCCCTATCACAATCAAAACCATCATCGTCATACCTACCCTCCATATTGGGACCCCATCCCTCTACCTTACATCAATATATAATACCTCCTACGTTTTCTTCAAAACAACCTACGCCTTCCACACCTATACAGAAATTCCAGGGTATAGCAACACTGTCACTCCGCGTATGTTGTCCACCTATCAACCCTAAACAAATTCCATCATCAAAATATTTTTTTTCGGTCACTCCTATTTCCCCGTGGTTGTTTTCGGATACCACATCAGCTGCGGCCTCATCATCCAACATAGCTTCTGCGCCAAAGAAATCACGTTTAGCGAAAACCACGTATCAACACCCCTCGGCTAAACCACCACCCGTGCGAACCAACCACGCCCAAACATTACCAAAACCCGCACAACCAATACCCTCATCCTCTTCCGATTTTGACCCACTCAAAGGATCTTACGCCAAAATCCTTGTTATGTTGGTGGAGAATGCGACCATTTCCCTACCTCCACTTAGACCTTATGACCCATCTAAACCCCGACCCATGGGTTACGATGAGTCTAAAATCTGCGCTTATCACCGCACACCAGGACATGATGTGGAGGGATGCAAAGCTCCTAAAACCATCCTTCGTTAGTCACCTCTCTTGGATAGAAAGATTAAGAAAGACAACTTACGAAGGGAGAGACCTTTACTTTCCATTCCCTCTCCTATACCATCTGTCCCCCGCCTCACCAAGATCTATCATTATTACAACCCCACCTCTTGAAGACCATGAGTTATCCCAACCATCTTCCTCATCTCAGGTCTACGAGATTAATATGATTAGTGTCGCTACTCGAGGGCAGAAAAACAATGGGAAAGCAAAAGAAAACACACCTGCGGCATCTCTTTCTCCTGTCAAACATCCCGATTGCACCACCACCTAAAGTGGTCATTCGCGGACCCACCTATCCCATCTCTAATGGCATTGCCCACCGAAATATGATTAAATAGCTTCACCAATCGCCCGTAAAAATGACACTGTATGATCTCATTCAGACTTCTAAATCTCATCGACAAGCTCTCGTTGAGATCCTTCAAGGGATAGAAGTTTTACCTAATGAAACCCTACCTGTCGCCTCCATTCTAACACCTAATCACGTTGCCTCTCTCACTAAACAGCCCACTACTCCCAATCACTTCTGTCTCTATACCACAAGCTGCTGCAGTCAGTTTCTCCAAAGATGAAATTGTTGACTTTGGTATAGAAGACCCTGACCTTGCCCTTTTCATTTCCGCTTATGTCCGAGACATTCGAGTACGTCAGTGTTATGATTGACAGGGGCGCTAGCCTAAACATCATCTCTTCAAAAGCCTTCCAACAAATGAATATCCCTTCTAGTTGCATGTGTGCCAACCCCATCATGTTGCGGTCATTCAATGACGCTATTACTTCTACCTTAGGCACCGTGATCCTCAACATTCGGGTAGGACCACATACTTTACCTGAACTCTTCTATGTCTTAGAGGGAGAGTTCCAATATAATATATTGCTGGGTCGTCCTTGGATCCGAGCCATGGGATGCATTCCCTCAACATTACATAGATGCATAAAATTTGAGTACGAGGGGAAGTTCTACACCGTAAAAGCTGACCCTCCCCCCTTTAAAACCTGCAATATGTTATACCACCCTAACGATGTGCTTATACCAATCAAGACACCCATACATTCAACCCAACCATCCTCTTCAAATCCACCTCAGCCATCCACCTTAACCGCGCCTACGCCTAAAACTGATGAAACCACCATCGCAAAAACCACTTCCCTTCCCGCAGATAACATTCCAACCTCTGACCCCTTAGTAGATGTTTTTTAGTGCCTTACGCTGGGGGAGTACCGCCTATATAACGTTAGTTCTTTCCCTACCCTGCAGGAGTACAGACAATTACATGCACATCCCACCTACGATCGTCGCGTGGGGGAGATAATCTCTTACGGACCACCCCATTGCCGCACTAACCTAACGTATGGGGGTGTTGACGCATCCTCCATTACCCCTGAACCTCCTCTTGGTGTGGTTCCTTTCCAATCTGATTTTCAATACTTGACAAATCGTCATTTCGCCCTCACCTTCTTGACTCGCTCTGCGTGGAAAGGCTTTGGTTTTGGCCTTTACGAACAAGGCCGACATACACTCATTCCCGTGACTACCTGTAAACATAATGATCGCAGTGGTCTCAGTTTTCCCGAAACACCTACACAGGAGACACCTCCTGTCAGCTGTATCCTGGAAGAAGAAGACGTCACCCCTACCAAACCATCATCACCCACAGAATCGATGGACCCTGAATCTATCCCTCCTAACTTTTTTTTTTCATAAATGCTATCTTCATAGGTCTCTCACTTATCAACGTGATAATGAGGACCCATCTTCTCTTCCCCTTCTGTATCCAGACATGATCGAAGAGGATTCACCTTTGATTAATGTTGTGGAATGCCAGGATGATGACTCCATCCTCACTTACCTTGGTGCGGATGATTATTATATTCAACGAGCCTTACCATCTGAAACCTAAACCATGCTGAACGAATCTACTATAGAAATCAATATCCACACGGAGGAGGATCCTCACATTGTGAAGATTGGACAATCCCTTAACACATCAGAACAAGCCGCCTTTACTACCTTTCTCCGTGCTCGCAACCAAGCTTTCGCATGGTCTTATGCTGACATGCCAGGAATTGATCCTACCATTGCCGTCCATAACATCACCCTAAACCCTGATTCCAAACCAGTCAAACAGAAATTGAGAAAAATGCATCCACGCATTGCTCTCTTGGTCAAAGAGGAACTCCAACAAATCCTTTCTGTTTCCTTCATCTTGCCTATTGACTATCCTCAATGGATTTCTAACATCGTACCTGTCACTAAAGCGACAGGTGGACTTCGGATATGCACAGATTTCTGGGATCTTAACCTCGCTTGCCCTAAGGATGACTTCCCCTTACCTAGCATTGACCAACTTGTTGATCTAACTGCAGGCCATGAGATGCTCTCTCTCATGGATGGCTTTTCAGGATACAACCAAATTTTGGTTGCCCCTACCGATCAACACAAAACTGCCTTCATAACTCCTTGGGGAACCTTCTGTTATCGTGTCATGCCATTTGGCCTTAAGAATGCTGGTGCTACCTATCAGCGGCTATGACCTACATTTTTCATGACATTATGCACACTATCCTTGAAGATTATGTCGACGATCTTCTCGGCAAGTCTAAACATCATAGTGAACATCTCGATATTTTAACCATTATTTTTTATCGCCTGTTACAATATTCTGTCCGCCTTCAACCAAAGAAATGTGTCTTTGGTGTTCTTATCGGGAAAACTTCTTGGCTTTATCATCTCTTTGCGTGGCATTGAGTCGATCCATCTAAAGTCAAAGCTATCCTAGAAATGCCCCCACCCAAAATCTCAAACAATTGCGTAGTTTACAAGGTAAGCTCCAATCTATCCGACGTTTCATCTCCAACTCTCGGATCGGTGTCGACCTTTTCATCACCTTCTTAAAAAGGACATTGCCTTTTAATGGTAGTGAGGAGTGTCACCAAGCCTTCGAAGCTCTCAAAATCCTATTCTCTTGCAGCCACCCGTGCGTATCCCACCCCAGGACAACCGCCCTTTCTACCTTTATCTTTCCGCCACTAGACCATGCTATAGGTGCTATGCTCGCACATCTGATTCGGCACGATGAGAACCGTCCGTTTTATTATATAAGTCGTACCCTCGGTGGATTATGAGACTATGTTACACATGTTAGAAAAATTTGCCTTGCCCTATCATTTGTAAGCACAAACTCCGCACTACCTTCTAAGCACAAGACTTTCGTCATCACAACACAGACCCCATCCTGTAGACACCAAATTCGTGTCTTATGACCCCTTGTGACCCGCATCTCATTTCGCAACCTAACCTCATTACCTAAACTTTACACAATTATTTATTAATTACCTTGTAATTGATAAATCCACATCACCTTACCCGCCACCTCACTTTGCCACCTCATCATGACCTAGCCCTAACCCTAAACTAACCTAATTAAGACCCATGACTTGGTCTAGACTCACATCCATAACTAATGCCTCCTTACTCGCACCCAAAGCCGACCTTCTAGCCATTTGACCAAGCCTGCAACTGATCTCTTGGGAGAAAAGCAGGGAAGGTGGGCTATTTTACTAAAAATAGCCTACTTTTTCCTTACCGATGCCGGTTCCTACTCGACCTCCGTCGGTTGATCGTAACTGCAGGTCACGAGATGCTCTCTCTCATAAATGGGCTTTTCAGGATACAACCAAATTTTGGTTGCCCCTGCCGATCAACTAAAAACTGCCTTCATAACAACGGATCGGGAACCCTTCATTTTGGAGATCGTGTCAAAGCCATTTCTGGATCAACAGAGATGCATTGCGATGCGAGGAATCAGAGTCCTATGGATCTTCACTTGACATGAGCATTATGCACGAGTAAAGAAACCTTGAAGATGTATGTACAACCAAGGAGATCAACTTGCATCTGCAAGTCAAAACATAGTAAGTCAACATCTTGCATGTCCTTTGTTATAACATTGCTTATGCTTCTTGAATCTCCTGTCCTCCTAATATCCTGTTTGCCTGAAACCACTACCCAATGTGCCTTTGCATCTAACTGTCAGGAAAACTTCTTGGCTTCTAATCGTCCCATTTCCTAATACCATCCAAAAACTAGCCATCTACAAGTAACCATAGCTATCCAAGAAGATGCCTAGAACCCACCGGTAAATCGGTTATCAGTAACCGGCATTGCGTAGTTATACAAGGTAACTGGCATCGGTTCAATCTGATCAAAACCAGAAAACCAGCATTTCATCTCCCTACTCTCAGATCGGTGTAACAAAACAATTTAATTGATATTCTTGCAAAGGACTTTTGTGTTAATTCATATTAGCAGTGAGGAACTGTCACCAAGCCTTCGAAAGGAAGTTTTATATCCTATCTCTGGCATCCACAAGTGCAGTTATCCTCACCCTATTGTTTAATCAAAATTTCTACCTGTGGTCTTGTCGCCACTTACCATGCTAGGTAGGTCCTATGCTCAAGCACAAAAAGGAGTTCGGCACGACGAGAACAGGCCTGATCTTATCTCTACGGTACGTCATACACCATCGTCGATTAGTCAGACTAGGTATTCACATCCTAGACCCTAATTGTGCCTTGCCCTATCATTTCTAAAAGGAATGAAAGGATCCGACAGCAACCTTCTAAATCCCAAGAAGCTTTCGAAATCATTCCGACACGAAACACATCCATTACATGTATGCCAAACTGCATCTGAACCAACGCATTGCTCAGATGGCTCATGCTTCTCGTTGACCTCGACCTTGAGTTTGTCCACCAGAAATCAATCAAAGGAAAAACTCATCGCAGACCAACTTGCGGAAGCTCCTTTACCTGGGGAACAATTTACCAATTTCACATTTCCCCGACGAACTCATCGCTACTCTTTCACTCACAGGAGGAGTCGTACCCAATGACTCTCTTCTTCGATGGCTCCAAATGCTATCGTGGCGGAGGAGCTGGCGTTGTTCTTATTCCTCTCGACGCTGAGCCTATGCCTCTTTCATTCTGACTCGATTTCCCTTGCACTAATAATACAGCGGAATATGAGGCCCTTGTTCTGGGTCTCCAGGTTACGTTGCACTTAGGTATCAAATCTATCAACATTTTTGGCGACTCTCAATTAGTATTCAATCAAGTTATGGGCGTCTACCAATGCAAAAACAAGGAACTTCAAAAATACAAACACTACGTGGATTCACTTCTAGCCTTATTTACTCACTATTCTATAAAAACCATTCCATGCTCCACTAACAAATTTGCAGACACTATGGCTTACCTAGCCTCGCAAATTCCCGCCGCCACCAACTGACTCTGAATTATTCGTTGTGGTCCAAAAAATTTTTGCCCCATCTTACTCAGCCCCCGGTTGTTTGTATGATAAATAATATGTCTGCTAGTTTGCAGGATACTTGGTATCCACCAATTTCACGACTACCTTACAATCTCTGTCCTCCCTCCTGACCTTACTCGTAATGGAAAACGTGCTTTTCTTAAAAGTGTTTCACGTTATGTTGTCGTGGGGGGACTCCTCTATAAATGTGGGCTTTGATGGCATCCCTCCTTCGCTGTCTAACTGGCGCGGAGGCCACTCATACCATCCAACAGGTCCATGACGGTATTTGTGGTGGACATTTCAGTGGCCTTGCCGTGGCCAAAACGAATCCTTCACCTTGGTTATTATTGGCCTACTCTCAATAACGACTGCTAATAATATGTTAAGCGTTGTGTTATGTGTCAGCAACATGCCCAACCTTCAACATACTCCTAGCCACCCGCTCCAGATCGCTCGAGATCTTTGGCCCTTCTCACAATGGGGTTTAGACCTTATTGGTGAGATTCACCCCAACCTCTTCACAACGTCACCATTGGATAATCACAACGACCAAATATTACACAAAATTGGTGGAGGCTATTCCACTCATTTCAATCAAAAAAGAAAAAATTGTCGAGTTCATTAACCACCACATTATCTGTCATTTTGGTGTTCCTCATCGCCTGATAACAGATAATGGTAAATCTTTTAAAAACAAGTTGTTACAAGACCTTTGTGACAACTTTGGTATCAAACTTAGTTTCTCATCACCTTACTATCCACAAGCCAATGGGCAAGCCGAGTCCTCTAATAAAAAACTAACCAAAATCCTCATGAAAGTTGTCAATGAATCCAGAAGAAATTGGCACGATCACATTTCCTTTGCCCTTTGGGCTTATCGTACTAGCATTCGTACCTCTACTAATGCCACACCTTTTTCTTTGGTATACGGTACCGAGGCTGTTTTGCCTCTCGAAATACAAATACCCTCCCTTAGAATATCTCTTCAGGATATTCTCACCAACGATGATTTCCGTCAAGAGCGGTTAGCCCAATTGGAGCTTCTTGACGAACGCCGTCTTACAGCTCTTGATCACCTTCAAATCTATCAAAAACGCATTAAACATGCTTATGATAAGCGACTTCATGAGCGTACCTTTAAGGTTGGTGATCTTGTCCTCAAAGAGAATCAACATGTAACCAAACTAGAAAAGAGCAAACGTGGAAAATTTGCTCCCAATTGGATTGGGCCTTATATAATCACTCACATCTATGGATCAGGTACTTATCGTTTAGCTTCGCTTAATGGTAAACCTGAGCCTGAGCCCCTTAATGCCTTGCATCTTCGACCATTCTATTGTTGAAATTAGTGTTATATCACTTCTTATCCGCCTACTGCTTGTCCCTTGAGCTCCCATACCACTACATACACTTGTTTTCCTACATCTCGAAATAAAATCAAGCTCACTTCTCACCTCCCCTTAACGATGCCTTCCCCTTTTTAGTCTAGTCCATGACTTCAACGTATTAAAATAAGCCATATTCTTATGGGATTTTCTTGAGTCAAACTTCCTACTAAACTAGATGCTTCACGCTAAAAAGAATATCTAGTCATCTAAATTAAATATAGACTGCTCCCTCGAAGGACAGCTATATGCCAAATTATTGCTGCTATTCCTCTATAGACTGCTCCCCGAAGGACAGCTATGCACTAAAATCATATCTGCTACTATAAATAGACTGCTCCCTCGAAGGACAGCTATACACAGTCAGCCTCTAGCAGAAGCTTCTCGCATTGATCAGCTTCGTGAAGACCTCAAGAATAATACAATCAATATCCCTTGTAGACTTCCCGCATCGATCAGTCTACATTCAATAAAATAAAAGCCTCATTCAAAAGGAACTTTTGAGTCATGGACTTGTCTATTTAGGGTAGGTTCTCTTTCGTCAGAACACTCACTTTGTAATAAGTTCTCCGCACCTCAGCTATACCATCCACCTCACCTCACCATTTGTTTCAACTCAAGGGACGTAATGTACGCTCGATATATTGTGATCACACAACTCTTTTCACCTATTGACTTCTCGTCTATGCACGGTACCTAGGGCTCCAAGCTCGTTCTACGTTGTGTGGTTTGTTTAGCTCTTTTCACCTACGGAGCACTCTTTCTGCTTTGCCTCGCATCTAGGATTGTGTGTTGACCTTAATCAGGACATGGTTCCCTTCTACTTGGGTAGGCTAACTTTCGCTTCCCTTATACCTTTTACAACATCACCAATTCATTACCAACACCATCAACCTTACCTTTACCAATCTTAATATTTTTACCAACCAACCAATTGCCTAAACCATACCAAATTACCTGAATTCGCCTCTCCCTGATCCTAAGGGAGAACTACATCGGTCTGAGGCCCCTCCTTGCTTTGTGCAATGGGCTATGTAGGCAGCACTTCGGAGACATGGGGTCTCCCAAGGTTAGCTCGACCATCCCCTACCATAATCTATCATGTGTGGTAAAATAAATATTTCTGTGTATTTCTATTTAATCACATTCCTCTTTATCCTTTTTCAAAACACCGAAAATCAAAACACAAACATTCTTATTTTTATCGTAACTCAAATCAACATACATATTCAGCTTTATTTAGATGTTAAACAAATACATCTTCTCTATCATCGACACGTAGGTCGGCATCCTTATTTATTCTTATACCTTGCTAACATTTACTCAGACCCTCACGCCTCATCCCGAACTAGGTGATGATCGTGATCATCGACCCCTCTCGCCGGGCCTCTCTGTCCTCAAAGGTACCACGGCTATTGGTACCGCCGCCCACTGATCTGCCAATCTCTCCTGTAACATATGAATACGCCCTCTCGCATGGAGGACTCCAGCCTCTAGTCTCCCCGCCCGTGACTCCGCAACCGCTAACAATCCTCTTGTCTCATTCACCTGCGTTTGGAGCTGCTGAACTAAACGCTGCAGACGATCCCTCTCTGCTGTAATCACAGCTATGTCAGGGCGCTCACGTACACCTCGCAGTTCTGCTACCCACCATAATCTATAGGCCTCTGTCGTTCCTGCATCCATTACCCTGCGATCGGCTGCTACCTCTTCAGGCCCTTCTGGAGGTGTTGGCCGGGGAGGTGAGAATGCTGCCTCGGCGTCGATCCTCATATATGGTCTATAAGCCAGGGGTATATCCTGCACAAATCTAAATTGTCGCCGCACGCGATCTATAGGAATCCTCTCATATTCACCTGGCCTGTGCCCCGCGATCCACCTCATTCGCTCTACACCCCTTAACTCCTCAGCTATGCTCTCTGTTACCATATAGTTACCGTAAGGCCTCCAACAGATATCCGCAACCGTCACCCTCTCCCATACCTACCTGTAATACTCAATGTCACCCGTCACGGCCTGAGATCTTGCCTCTTGTTCTGTCTGGACCCATCGTCTGAATCCCAACCTCTGTACTCCGGTCTCTCCTGCCTGGAGGGATTGGCCTATTGGTCACACACAAACAATGTGCTCATAGGCCCAACAGTGTAATAAGTATGAACAATCCAGCGTCGTCCTGTGATTTCGCCTACAAGCCCATAAACCCCTGTATAGCTCCGCCAAATATGCAGGTGCCCACGCAAACGTAACGTTCCTTTCTACCATCTCCCAGATAACACACATCAATGCCTTTGGAAATCTTCCTCCTTCTGCCCTCGGTAATGCATAATACCCTACCGCTATCATTAATATCACTGCTAACCTTGTCTCCTCAGGGTGTGCTGCATACATTACCCCATATGTAAAGGATAAACCTCGCTGTGTCAAATCTCGTGCGTATGGACCAAATACTGCTGTTATCGCTCCCCGTGCCGCGCTAGGTAGTGCCTGATATACTGGTTCTCCTGTAATAGGGAGTCTCAAAATACGGAACACATCTTCCAATGTTACTGTCATCTCCCCTGTTGGCAGATAGAAGGTATTTGTCTCGGGATTCCATCTCTCAATCAACGCCTGTAACATACCATGGTTACGTGCGATTCGTGAATAATAACGGATTCCACTTAACCCCAAACGATTTATCAATGTCCATTCCGCTGGTGTTACATCCGCTCGGATCCGTGACAGCAGCGCCGGTACACTATCATTCATCCTTATCCCCGCCTCTGCCTGCATACGTTAAAACAACAAATAGCCGTTCAATAAATCAAATCACCACGGGTTTTTTCTCAAATTCTGGAAATTCCTACAGCAACCGGTATCGGTTTATACAGCTAACCGGTATCGGTTGAGTAACCGATACCGGTTATCCCTAACCGATATCGGTCACTGTTACTTTCATACACCTTGCCTAAACAACCACCTACGACAATAAATTTGCTCGTTTATTCCTCTTTGTATACATACAGACATACCCGAAACCCTTGATTACCTACCACGTAACACTCACCTCATTTATAACTCTTGTTATCATCTTTTCTTTCTCATATCTACCCACCTACTCTCCCCCATCTTATTCACAAAACATGCAGTAGTCAAATCACAACCAAAACATTTACCTCTTGGGTTGCAGTAGCTTGAGGTGGCCCTTGTCTTCCCTCTTGTCCCTGCCTGCTGGATGTTTCTCCTCGTCCTGCCATTATCACCACTCTTTTCAAATTCACCTTTCTACTTTCTGAATCTCCGATCGCATTCACCTTCCCAGTCTCTTTTCTTATCACCCAAATCTCTCATTCACTTTCCTTGTCTCTTTTCTCCTTATCACTCAAATCTCTCATGCAAATACCTGTCTCAGTCGTCAAAAAGCGTCGCGTTCACGTATTTAACCTCTTGCATGGCTCTAAAATTAAAACTTAAGTTGCCACCCTAGCTTTTCTATTTTTAGAAAAGCTCATACCTAAATAACCGGTATCGGTTACTTAACCGATATCGGTCTATCAGCTACCGATATCGGTTCCTTAACCGATATCGGTTACACACCTATCTTTTCTCAACAGCGTTCTTTTCTTCATTTCTCACCTAAATTTTTGTCGCGCCCGCCTCTTTTCCTGCATAAACAACACAATTTACCACATTTGTTCATCCACCACACATAGCATTACAATTTCATTAACATCATTTATTTTATACAAATACACAAACCATCAACTACGGATATCAAGAAACTATCAATCTATACATCATTTGGATCCAACTCATCAGTTACATATATCACAATGTCACAAAACCACCAATTCATCACATAACCTGACATTCATATATACGTACAAAAAAAAAACAAAAACATCAGCATCATCCATCTATCAACATGTCAATTAAACTCATCACACATTCTATATATTACCAGCCATTAACCAAATATTTAAACACATTTTGAACACTGCATGTGGATCAAAACATCGTCTCTATATATATATATATATATATATATATATATATATATATACAAGTTTTCAAAAATACAATGTGCCCTACATCGGGGCCTCTGTGATCTCATCATACAACAAAGCCGGCACGCAGGCCGCAATAACTGTCAAAAAATCTCGACTCGGCTCGCAGGCCGGTCCCCTCGTATCAAAAATAGCTATATACTCGGCTCGCAGACCGGTATCCACTATACAACCCCTACTCGGCTCGCAGGCCGGTATACAATAAATGAATGAATGAATACATGAATAATACATAGGCACGCAGGCCTCTATCAATACACCCGGTTCGCAGACCGGTGCCCATCTCTAAAATACAACAACCATGTCTGGGATCTCTCAGCTCTCCCCACCGCCCTCGGCACCTCTCCCCGCTGGTCCCTGTGGTGCCTCTCGCCTCCTGCCCGTCACGGACATGCCAGCTGTGGCTGCACCTCCCTGAGATCTCTGGCTGTGAGAGGTCTCTGCCCTATGTGCTGCATAAGCCTGATACTCGACTCCGGTACCATCAAGAATATCCTGATAATATCGGGCCTCTGCTCTAACCTCCATATAGCGCTCTCGAGCCACTGACGGAGCTGGGGCTGGTCCCCTGGCACCTACAACCAATGCCCCCTGAGCCTGTGCTGGTGCTGCTGGTGGTGCCTGTGGCCGCCTGGGGCTGTGGCTGGTGCTGGTGGTAGGTGCCGGTACCTGTGCTGCTGCCTGTACCTGCACCTGTGGCTGTGGTGCTGGTGGTGGTGCTGCCTGTGCCTGTGCCTGAGCCTGGGCTAGCTGCCCCTGTAAGACCCCTATCTGTGCCTGCGCAGTAGCTAGCTGCCCCTGTAAGAGCTGCACCTGACCCCTGAGCTGATCTCTCTCTCCTATCACTGCAGCCAAGTCTGGCTGTGCAGGCGGTACTATCCTGGCTGCTCTCTGCCCAGCCCACCACACCCTGTATGCTCCCGTGCACCCAGCATCATCTACACCCTCACCTGCTGGCCTCTCTGCTACCCAATCTGGATCCAAAGGCTGTGGTGCAGGCAGTGGGGCCTCTACATCATCCCTCCTGTACTGAGGGAAGGGAGGTGGCTCGTCCTGTCGCAGCCCCATCTGCCTGCGTACCCTCTCCAGGGGTATCCGCTCGTACTCTCCTGGCCTCCGTCCTGCTATCCAGAATGTGTACTGGATTAGGCGCAACTGTAAGCGGGCTCCTCTGCCAGGGTGGTGACCTCTGTAGGGTCTCCATACAATGTCTACTGCTGTAAGGCCCTCTAGCAAATGTCTATAGTATGCCACATCCCGACCTGCAACAACTGCTCGTGGCTGGCCCACGACCCCCAACCACCTCTGAAAGCCATATCGGTATATGACCTGTGGCCCTGGCTACTGGGGTAACCCTACTGGCCTGATACATACGATGTGCTCGTATGCCCAACAATGCAACAAAAATGTAGAGCAAATACCGAATCGCCTCCTCCGGCGATAGCCCCATAGCTCCCTGTATAATTACACCAGATATACTGGTGCCCAGGCGTAACAGGTGTGCTCCTCCACCATCTCAAGCAGCACCCCCATCAATGCTCGTGGGAAGCGGCCTCCCTCTGAGTCCGGGAGGGCGAAGCAGGTGATCCCAACCATCATCAACACAGCCAGTCGTGTCTCGTGTCGATGCGCACGGTACATGTCACCGTACCCGATACTCGCGCTATGGTAGGTCAGTAGCGCGGCTGCATCCCCAAAAACCTGCAGTATGCTGTCCATGGCAGTCTCTGAATCTACCTGGAAGACTGCCTCTCCCTCGATAGGTAACCGAAGGATGCGATACACATCCTCCAATGTGACGGTCATCTCCCCAGTCGGGAGATGGAACACATTGGTCGCCGGATCCCATCTCTCGATGAGGGCGACCATCAGGCTGTGATCTCTCTCTATCGCTCTGTACCTCTGGACTCCACCGAGTCCCACCTCGCGCATGATGGCCCAATGAGCCGCAGATACGTGTGGCCTCATCCGCACCAACAGCGGGGGCATCCTATCCCGCATCGTCAACTGCTGACGTGCCTGCAAAACCAACCCACATCCTTAGACCTACTCTTTATTACAACATCTACTTTATCATCTAAACACCCCTTTTTATCCCCCCGACCATACCCTGACTCTCTACCACCCCCCTCTAGCAACCTACCACCCTACAAACCCAAAACCATCCCACCCAAAACCAACAAAAAACAAAACCCAAACAAAACACATGCAACCCAACCCCAACACAACCCAACCCCACAACACCAAACCCAACTCCCACACCGACCAACCCAAACCCAACCCAACCCAACCTACACCAAACCCTTCTCCACAACCCAACCCAACCCTACACCAAACCCTTCTCCACCTCCTAACCCAACCCAACACCAAACCCTTCTCCCACCCCAACTCAAACCCAACCCAACCCTACACCAAACCCTTCTCCACTCCTAACCCAACCCCCACACAAACCCTTCTCCACAACCCCAACCCACACCCACCCACAACCCAACCCAACCCCCACTCCCACCCACAACCCAACCCAAAAACCCAAAACAACCAACCCACCCACACAACCCACAAACCAAAACACACAAGCCACCGACGCCGGCCGATACATGACCGACGCCGGTCACCAACAACACTCCCTTTCCCTAAAATTGTGCGACCGATGCCGGTCGCTTAGTGACCGACATCGGTCACTGTCTTCTCCTGGAGCCGAACCCCCGCGCGGCCCCCAAAACCCATTTTTTACCTATTTCTACCCATCTACCCACCCAAATACCCTAAAAACTTACCCACCTACCCACCTTAGCCTATCTAGCCTATCTACCCTCTCCCTTTTTCAAATCATTTCCATTTTCTCATTATTTCCTAAAAAAGGTTAATTCCTACCCAAACCCCCAATTTAGCATAATACAACCAAATCACCAAATTAAAGAGTTTCGAATCTACCCGAACGACGACACGTCATCGTGGTGGGATGGGTGGTGGCGGTCCAGCTGGTCCAGCCCCTCCAGCTCCTCCTGCCTGTGCCATGGCTCCAATCCTGATCTGCTGGGTCCCCGGCCAATCAACTGCTGCCTCCTCCTTAATCGGGCCCACTATCAACTCTCTCCGCCAATACAATAGCTCCACCTCACTCAATCAAGCCTCTAATCCCAACTCTCCACGTCAGACAAGTCGATTTGGTTTGCAAATAACAAAAGTGACAATGACAAGCCGTATTTTTCTTTTTATAGGTTTTTCGCCTTTCACCGATATCGGTTTCATTTTGCCCTAAGGAACCGGTATCGGTCCCTTAACCGATATCGGTCATGCAGAATCGACATCGGTTCTCTACCCAACTTTCACCCCCATTCTTTGCCCTTATTTACTCCTTGCCTCTTTTTCACCAATATCACCTCTATCCACCTTTGCTGCACACCATTTGTTCACCTTGTCCAGCCTGACCTAAGGCCTCAACCTACCTATTCGGCCCGACCTAAGGCCTCAACCTACCCTATTTGGCCCGACCTAAGGCCTCAACCTACCCATTCGGCCTGACCCAAGGCCTCAACCTACCTATTCGGCCCGACCCAAGGCCTCAACCTACCTATTTGGCCCGACCCAAGGCCTCGCCCTACCCATTTGGCCCGACCCAAGGCCTCGCCCTACCCCATTTGGCCCGACCCACGGCCTCAACCTACCTATTTGGCCTCGACCCACGGCCTCACCTAACCTATTTGGCCCGACCCAAGGCCTCGCCCTACCTCAACCTTTGGCCCGACCCAAGGCCTCAACCTACCGATTGGCCCGACCCAAGGCCTCGCCCTACCTATTTGGCCCGACCCAAGGCCTCAAACCTACCTAATTTGGCCCGACCCAAGGCCTCACCCTAACCTATTTGGCCCCGACCAAAGGCCTCAACCTACCTATCCGGCCCCCACCCAAGGCCTCGCACCTAACAACTTGGCCCAAGACCCACTCTAGACCGTACCACTTCCATCCCAACCACTTACCCAAGGCCGTATCACTTCAATACCATACACAATTTTATTTTTATCCATCCATCATGTACCTTTTGTTCAATCGAGCTCACCTGTTCGTGTTTTAGCATGATTAGGGTCCTTGACTTGATCTGTCGACCAACTTTGCCTAGACCTAGACCGTGACGTTTATCTCAACCAAACCAACCTTTTGGTACTGCCGAACATGCCTAAACGTTCATGTACCTTACCTGTTATATACCCTGGGGCTACTTCCTATGCCTTGGATACCAGGATTATATCACCCTTGTTTGGATAAACTATCGACCTTTGCCTCTGCACTGCTGGTTTGCTAGTCAAATCATGTACCCTAGTCGTACTATTGCATTTCAACATGCGTCTGCTTCCTTGGACCTACCCCACCACCTTACCATCCTCTCTACAACATGTACCCTTTATCAACCCTATCCCTGATTTCCCATTCACTCAATCTGCGATAGATTTGAGGGGGATTACCTATATCCTTAACATGAGAAACCACTTCATATTATTGTCCGCGCAGCTTTACAGAACAAGCTACACGACAATAAGGGGCTAATGTAGACACCAAATTTGTGTCTTACGACCCCTTGTGACCCGCATCTCATCTCGCAATCTAACCTCATCACCTAAACCTTACACAATTATTTATTAATTACCTTATAATTGATAAATCCACATCACCTTACCCGCCACCTCACTTTGCCACCTCATCATGACCTAGCCCTAACCCTAAACTAACCTAATTAAGACCCATGACTTGGTCTAGACTCACATCCATAACTAATGCCTCCTTACTCGCACCCAAAGCCGACCTTCTAGCCACTTGACCAAGCCCGCAACTGATCTCTTGGGAGAAAAGCAGGGAAGGTGGGCTATTTTACTAAAAATAGCCTACTTTTTCCTTACCGATGCCGGTTCCTACTCGACCCGCCGTCGGTTACGCAACCGCCATCGGTTCCCTGTAAATGGGCTCCCCAAACCAAAACAAAGGATCGGAATTTCATTTTGGAAGATCAGTCAAAGGATTTCTGGATCAACAGAGAGCATTGCGAGCGAGGAACAGAGTCCAGATCTTCACTTGACCGAGCAGAGACGAGTGGAAATACCAGAAGTGTTTACAACCAAGGAGATCAACTTGCATCTTTGTCAAAACCAGTAAGTCACATCTTGCATTTCCTCTGTTATAACATTTCTTATGCTTCTTGAATCTCAGTCCTCCTAAATTCCTTTCTGAATCCACTACCCAACGTGCCATTGCATCTAACTGTCATTCTTTTAACCCTCATCATCTCATTTCCTAATATCATCCATAAACCAGCCTTACAAACACCATAGCTACCAAGAAGATCCTAGAACCCACCGGTATCGGTTATCAATAACCGGCATCAGTTATCAGTAACCAGCATCGGTTCCTCTGATCGAAAACCAGAAAACCAGCCTTTCCTACCTACCCAGTTCAACGAAACAACTTAATTGATATCTTACAGTCTTTTGTGTTAATTCATATTAGCAGGGGAACTGACCACCTTCGAAAGGAAGTTTTATATTTCCTGGGCCCAAGGCAGTTCCCTCATTTATTGTCTAATTAAAATCTTGTGGTCTTGTGTTCTTATTTGCAGGTAGTCCTTCCAAGACAAAAAGGAGTTCTTCGCATTCAGCTTGATCTTTCTCTACGGTACGCGCACACCATCTCGACATTGCACAGGTATTCCTCCTAGCCCCTAACCTTATCTGTTTCTAAAACGAACGAAACATTTCCGAGTGAAACAGATGTCTATTCCCTGTTCCAAAGCTCCGATTTTGGCACAGGATGGACATATGCTGGAAAAGGAAACTCAGCAAGCTGGAGACCTACTTGTTATATGGTGAAATAGTGTGACTGTCTCATGAGGAAATTTGTGTCTACTGTGTACTGTCATCCCCACATTCCAAGAGAAGCTGTCTCATTCTCTCATTTGGTCAAACACTAAAACCAGTGCCCACCTATGCATTTGAAACTACCACATCTGACAAAATCCCTCTCTCCATGTGCTTTGATAGTTGTCCACGCAGTAAGGGGGGTTCATTTTTTTTTTGACGTAGGTTGGGACAATGCTAGCACAGGCCACACAAAATCATGGCACTCCATGAGATGATGTTTGAAAGGGCATATCCTTGGGATAGTCCAAAAGAAAATGCCCTGGTTTTGCTCAGCCACCACCCACAAACCTGACCTTGTGTTTTTTTTTTTTGCATTGCTGTCGGCCACCCCCAACTCGCCCATTCTAAAAAGCAGCGACTAGACCCTAACTGAAACTTTTTATTTTATTTTATATTAAATTATATATGTAATTTTTTTATTGGATTAAGTGACTATTTTAGTTTATGCGTTTTCCATTATTAGCCTAAATCTCCAAGCTCTCTCGCTTCCTGCGCCTAGCTAGACGATGGCAGAAAAATACATTTTAAAACACTGGCCTCCCTAAGCACACAACAAAATGCAAAAATTTCAAATAATGCCATGGAGCTTCCATCCCTAAGCATGCAAATGGCCACCTATCAAATTTGAGAAAGAGATTTTTCCTTAACAGGGAAATCGAAAAGGCGAAGCCAGCAAGGATCAGTAGGAGCACAACAATGTTAAACACTTGGCAACATGGTCATCGAAGAAGAAAAAGGAGAATGAGGGACGGTGCATTACATTCTCCTCCCCTTAAGAAAGCATCATCCTCGATGCGACATACAATGAAGAAGGAGAAATGGTAGAGCAACAAGGGAATGAATATGGCAAAGGCATTCTCTCAGGTTAAGATTTCAGATGTAAAAGCATGGTCACAGGGTGGGCCCCTAGGAACAATTAGGTAGAAATTTTTAACTTTCAAGGTTATGTGAAGATTGGTAGTTCCATTTTACCGTATTACTTAGTCAACATTTTCTTTTATCAGTATTTCTTATCTTAAGTATTATAATATTCATTTGCTTAGAATTTATTTATTTATTTAATTATTTTTTGAGTTGGCTTAAGTTCGTGGGTGCCCAACAATAACTAACTTCAAGATGTCACACAAAACTTAACACAACACAAACAACCCATGAGGCATCTTACTACCTACTTTCATGGTTTGTATCATTTTACAACGTCTTTTAATTCCTCCAAACTATGGAAT
Organism: Taxus chinensis; assembly: GCA_019776745.2. NCBI lineage: Eukaryota > Viridiplantae > Streptophyta > Pinopsida > Cupressales > Taxaceae > Taxus > Taxus chinensis. The sequence goes on along the minus strand of CM034147.1, from coordinate 323,193,096 downwards.
GACCACAGTAGTAGACCATATAGCAAATAATTTCCAACAATTACGTCACTAGACATATATCTAGTACACACACATGACTGTCAACATCGGGTCATCACACTGATACATATACAACAAGTATCAGCATGACCCAAATACAATCCATGACTGCATCAACGTAGTGCCAAGACAATACCCAATAGTCCCATACTAACCAAGGGAAAATTCAAGCCTCAAACATAACAAGGTGTCAAAAGACTCACAAGGGTACACATAACTCACTATACCAACTCCACACATCTCAAAATATCAAGAAATAACTCCATATGTCTCCTGAAGCATCATAAAACAACTCCATATACCTCCCAAACCATCACCAAATAACTCCATATACCTCCCAAGGAGAAATAATCATAGTACCAAAACCAAGTCAGGTCACTCAACCATAGAGCCCCATACAGAATATCAGGTCACTCCACCATAGAGTGCCATAAAGAATAACAGGTCACTCAACCATATATGCTCGTCTCCTTTCTCCTTTTAATGAGGTTGGGTCACCCTATGGCCCTGGGCACATAGAGCCCCGTCACCCCCAACCCAAGTGACATAATAACTCATTGTTCAATAACCTGCTAGTTATATGTAACTCCTTGGGGCATACCCCCATACAATAAAGTGGGTCTATAGGTTCAACCACTTCTTGGTTAATCCCATGACCCTATTCGAACACATTACAACATTAGAAGCATCATAACAATCCATTCAAATGCCAAGTGGCACAATCAAAAAGCCTTGGGCTAGGCCACAAAACTTTTAAATATGAAAAGAAAATTTTAAAACTAAGAAAAAAAATGGCTAATTAGCCATGGTTAGTGCAAAATCCAAATGTTAATGCAACAATAAAATAAATGCCCAAAATATAAGAACATGTTAATTAAGAAAACGACTGGTTCTAGCTAAAAGAGATAAGGATTAATTTAAAAATAAAATATGTATTGAGAAAATAGCACATTACAATCACTATGTGACCTCATACTACAACCAAAGGGGTACTCATCGAGTTGGTGGCACTCAGACATCAAGCCTCAGCTTGTAAAAATATACATGTAACTAGAAAAGGAGTATATCAAATAATGTAACTATCATCATCCCTACCTGAATCATTCCTCCATACTCCCACAATGATTAACATAGTCAAAATCACATAGGATCATTTAATGAAAAATCCAATAGGAAAGAGAAGGGAACTCTAGTTGCATAAGTTGAGCCTAAGGTGGTGTGCACCCACAATATACTGAGCAAGCTCGAAGTATACTAAACAGATAGAAGTGGGTTTTCAGTTTATATAAGACTCCACTTCCTCACTCATACTTTACTCAAGATTATGAGAACCTGGTCCACACCTCCTCTCTCTATACATACACTCTTGACAATTTATCCCCTTAGGGTTGTCTAGTGTAAGGTTCACAACATACACATAACTACATCACTAACACAATGGTGATTCACACACAATAACCATAATGTCTTACGCATGGTATAAATATATATGGTAAAACACAATCATTACTTTCATGGGTTACGATACATCATATTACCCACATCCTGCACCCAAAGTGCAATCAATGTATACTAGGGATCATACTAACCATATGCTCCTAAATCACGACATGAACCATCACATATTACATGAGTTATACGTATGAGGAATACAATTTATAACCTTACCACATATAGTCGATTGCAATACAAAACGATGATGCACAAAACTAATTCACAATACGGTGATGACATCATGATGAAATGTGATTCACTTTACATCAATTTTGTCATGCAATACATCAATACACCTCCACATCACATAAATTCCAAATGTTTTAACACTCTGCAATTCACAATATCATTCTGTTTAAAAACAACAAGGTGGTACATCACACCTGAATCCCCCATTAAATCAAAAAACATAGAGAGTGAATACTCTCATCACAAGCACATCAATAAGATAACAAATATGCACTAAGTGACATACACAACATGTGTGTTCACAATTTCACAATTACGACATAGTTCACATAACAACATATATCACATTACTCTTCCAATATCCACCACCATCATGCAGAATCATCACAACTCCAATCCATCCCAGAGGTTCGAGAGCATGAACCTTTGCTCTGATACCATATGAAGTGCCCACATTTTACACACCCAAATACAACAGTAAAATACCAGGATAATTTTTTTTTTACTTACATTGCTCACTACACACAACACAGCAAGGGCTCCAAGTACAGAAACTTGACTCACATACGACAATCACATAAGTCATCGACTCACATAGACACATGAAAATGACATAGGCATGTCGATGCCACACTTTTCCCAATGAACAAATACTAGCAATGACCCAACCACAAGAAACATGACTTCAGGAATGGCAAACCCACAACACATCATTTCTTTAAATGTATTTTAGTTACGATTAACATTCCAAGAACATTATTGAGCAAGGATAAATTTCTCGTTTGTCCACCCACATATTCTTAAGTTTATTCCATGGTTAAAATATCAGTTCGACCATCTTATGTTGGCTTCTTATACTTTATAAAAGTTTCCATAACTAACATACTTATTTGGCATAAATCAAATTGCATACAAAATACTTAATTATCTTATTATTATGTTAAGAATATTCTTCTCAAACATATATTCAATGTCTACTTTTTAACTCTTACAACTCAAGTGAAGGTGACTTGGTGTTCATATAGCAATATTAGGATTTTATAGAGATTTAGATACAAGATAAATTTTTACCAAAAGCATTCCTCGATCATGGTAGAGATATTTCCCCTACCATAGTTATTCTAATTCAATGACTTAATGACTTCCTTTTTTTATATATTTATATATCTTTCGTTTTCTCGTAGTTTGATCACAACAATGCAATACATATTCTTTGAAACACAAGAGTATTTTTAATCGAGATATAAGGTCTCCAAGAGTGGCAGTATCCCTAACCTCAATTCTCGTTTTTACTCTTATATGCTTTATTTTCTACGTCACATTAAGGTCTTATTTTTAGCATTGTCTTGTACAAGGAGTTACGAAGTGTTTGACCAACCTCTTGAAGGCATACATGATTAGGAGACTTGAAGCTACACACGAACCCTAAATTAACATCCAAATCAACTGAGGTTTAGAGTAATTTCCAACTTCACCTAAGGGTCTACCCCTCAACTATACATGAGTTTTAAGCAAGAGGACAAATTTATGCTAAACCACCTTCCAGAAAGGACCAAGGTGTTATGATGAGAGAAACCAAGGTAACACATTAGCTGAGCGGAGCTAAGGGGTTCATTAACAAGAGGTTAAGACCTAGAACAACTAAGTCACAACCTCCATCCATGTCGTCTGGATCCAACAGGGATTTCATTCGATGAAGAAATTTAATTTTAAATCTATCTTTGAAAGACAAGGTAGTCTGCTAGGCTACGAAGGAGGGGTTAACTCTACACACTCCAAGAAAAAATTTGACTGTGTCACTCCTATCAGACGGGTTTATGACATCATCACTAAACATTCTGACTAAGATGATAAGCCCATTCTTGCCTCTGAATTGCCTAAACTAGAACGTTCCATCGAGAGCAAAGATTTAAGTTCATCTTACGGTTTTCAATGTCTTCTATGGTAAGGAGTATCACACATGAAAACAAGTTATGTCCCGATGTTGAACAAGGGTAGTGTGTTTCAATTAAATCTCTTTATTACATTTACCAAGTATGAATGCACAAGATGACTCATTGATCATTTATTGAACATTGAAATATGCACTACAAGATATTACTTCAAATTCATTTACCTTATATAAATATCACACCTTTTTTTACCATGTGTACTATGAATCAAAATTGAACCTAAGATTAAATGCACATTTCCTAGATGTCCTTGAAACTAGCATTTCATACATATCAACAAATTATCAAATATAACCTTTTGTAACATGAGGACTACATTATACATTTATTCATTTAACAATGAACTATATAAATTACAATGATAATAATTAAATTACACATCGCCTTTTTCATCGTCATTCTTCCATCCTGCAAAACCCACATGAGCATGATATCAACGATAATTCACTGGCATGGCATCCACCCTAATCTACATAATTATCATTTTTTCAATTTTCCCATTTACATATGATAACAATTAAAATTTGCAATGAAAGAAAAGGATTTAGAGACATGTATTCAATGCATTTCATTTCACTTCATTTTGTAACCTAGGAGAGAGAAAGAGAAGGGAAGAGAGAGAAAACACCATTTTGTCAAAAGTTCTATTTCACACAAAAAGTTACACTAAAGAGTTTTAAACATTTATTTGCATGTGTTAAAAGTTTACCAGGGTGGTTTGGCAACCCTACGAGGGTCCCGCAGCTTTCTATTTTTACATTTTCTCACTAGCTACAAAAACGTTCAAAATGGGCTCAGAGGCTAAGAAACTGCTTCCAAAAGTTATCTTCCGATGAGAACACACACCATGATTAAATTTCTACATGTCCCCAGATATACCAAGAGTTCATAGCAACTAACGAAATGGGAAAAAGTGAATGGTTTTCGTTTGGTGGCTAGTTTTCTAGGGCCATTACTGGTCGTAGTTGACCCAGTTGCAAATGAACAAAATTTAGCTCAAGGGCCCAGAAAACCACGCCCATAACTGACGTTCAATGGATGAGCATGCAACAAGACACTTCCTACATGTTCCCACATATGAGGAGAATTCATTAGAGTTGACGAGACAGAGAACTAGAAAACCATTTTCAAACGACGATAAGTTTTCTAAAGCGACAAGTCAAAATTAGTCCAATTTGACCTGTCAAACTACGACCAGAGGCCTACAAAATGGCTTTGCCAAACTATCCAGAAAAGTGTTTTTCCCTAAATTGAAAGTTCCATGAATTTTTCTAGTAAAAACACTAGAGGTTTGTGAAACGGATAATAATTTCTCTATCCAAGTGTCAAATGGCGGTTCAAAACGAAAGCCAACTTTCTAGATTTAACAGCTTTCTACTACTGTAAAACAGTGTAATAAGGCTCCTATAAGAGCGTCAAAAGGGTCACATATGTTCATTCAGGGTCAAACCAAAGGTCAAGGTGACACCTCACATATGAAGGTACACGAATAAAGCTTAACATCTTGTTTTGAGAGTTACGAAGTGTAGTTAATGAGTCTCCAAAAATCTGAAAGTTAACTATTTAAACTGGGAGATGATCAACATTATTACTGGAAAGTCAATTTTTTCTGGTCGAGAAAACAATGTTGTAGTGATCCAGTTGGGTAGGAAGTTTTCTACATCACCTCAGAATGAGGGTGGAAGTTCATGTTTTAATGTAAACGGGTTATTTTGACTTCGTGAGTTTTTGACATGACATTTCATTGTTTTTGCAACGAGTTGAAAACAAACATTTAACGGTATTAAAATCCTAATATTTTAAAATTATTTCAAGTTGTGAAAAGAGAACTAAAAACATGAGAGTTATGAAAGATGAAGGGAAGATGAACCATGCCTGGAAGGAACGGAGTCGGTCAAACCTGCAGGCTTCGGTTTAGCATATCGCTTGGCACTTCATCAACCAGTTCAGAGCCTAGATCTAACCTCCACCACGTCACACCAACTTCCTGAACACTTGAAGTTTTCCAATAGAATAAGTAGTTTCTTGTGCACTTATAAAACCTTTTGAACAGATCCATTATGTGCATATCTTGTCATCCTGGCATTCCATGAGACAACATTTCTTTGAGGCATTCCAACAAACAGTTCACACGCCTTTTCCACAAATCCATTTTTTACATATCATGAGATCATGGCACTCCATGAGACCACATTTCTTTGAGGCATTATATCAAATAGTTCACTTTCCTTGTGTATGCTTCTGCAATTTGCATACTTGTCTAACTAATTCACTTGCAACTAAAAATCCTCTACCATTATGCTTTGACGGTTGTCCGCGGCCTGCTCTAAAGCTCCCATTTTGACAGAGGCTGGGAGGATGCTAAAAAAGGTTGTGGAGTCTGGCTCTACACGTACCAATTACATTTGCTTGAAATTTTCCAAGGCCTTTTCAACAAACTCATTTTTTTGCACATCCTGCAATCATTACAGTCTATAAAACACATTTCTTTTAGACATTGTCGAACAGTTCACATGCTTCCACATTTTGCATATGTATCTACTAGGGCAGTTCCAACTACAGCATCTGACATAATTTTTCTAACCTTTTATGCTTTGATGGATGTCTATTCCCTGTTCCAAAGCTCCCATTTTGGCACAGGCTGGACGTATGCTGGCAAAGGAAACTCAGCAGGTTGGAGACTTGCTTGTTATATGGTGAAACAGTGTGACTGTCTCATGAGGAAACCCGCGTCTACTGTGTACTACCATCCCCACATTCCAAGAGAAGTTGTCTCGTTCTTTCATTTGGTCAAACACTAAAACCAACGCCCACCTATGCATTTGAAACTACCACATCTGACAAAATCCCTCTCTCCATGTGCTTTGATAGTTGTCCACACAGTAAGGGGGGGTTCATTTTTTTTTACCCAGGCTGGGAGAATGCCAGCACAGGCCACACAAATCCATGGCACTCCATGAGATGACATTTGGTGAGGCATATCCTTGGGACAGTCCAAAAGAAAACACCCTGGTTTTGCTCAGCCGCCACCCACAAATCTGACCAGGTGTTTTTTTTTTTGCATTGCCACTGCCCCCCCTAACTCGCCCATTCCAAAAAGTAGCAACCAAACCCTAACTGAAACATTTTTATTTTATTTCCCTCCATATTAAATCTATATAACATGTAAAACAAATTTTATTGGATTAAGTGACTATGTTTAGTTTATGCATTTTCCATTATTACCTTAAAATCTCCAAGCTCTCTCACTTCCTACGCCTTGAGCTATTTTTTTACCATGGTAGAAAAATACATTTTCAACCATTTCTGGCCTCCCTAAGCATTTCATTAAAAAAATGCACAATATTTTCAATAATACCATGGAGCTTCCATCCCTAAGCACGCAATGGCCACCTATCGAATTCAGAAAGAGATTTTTCCTTAACAGGGAAATCGAAAAGGCGAAGCCAACAAGGATTAGCAGGAGCACAACAATGTTAAACGCTTGGCAACATGGTCGTCAAAGAAGAAAAAGGAGAATGAGGGACGGGGCATTACATTCTCCTCCCCTTAAGAAAGCATCATCCTCGATGCGACATACAATGAAGAAGGAGAAATGGTAGGTAACAAGGAATGAATATGGCAAAGGTACGCTCTAAGGTTAAGATTTCAGACACAAAATCACGGTCACGGGTGGCCCTAGGAACATTAGGTATAAATTTTTAATTTTCAAGGTTCTTTGAAGATTGGTAGTTCCAGTTTACCGTGTTACTTAGTTTATTTTTTCCTTTATAATACTTCGTATCTCAGTATTATAATATTCATTGCTTAGAAATTCTCAATGTTTTTTAGTCCTTATGTTTGTGGGTGCCCAATAGTAACTAACATCAAGATGTTACACAAAACTTAACACAACACAAAACCCATGAGACATCTTGCTACCTACTTTCATGACTGTATCACATCACAAGACCGTTAACTCCACCAAACCATGGAATGACCACAAGTATACCACATAGCAAATAATTTCTGACGATTATGTCACAAACATCGATCCAGTACACACATATGACTGACAAATCGGGTCAACACATTGATACATATATAACGAGTATCACAAGACCCAAATAAATCCATGAATGTAACAACATAGTTCCAATCCAATATCCAATACTCCATACCAACCAAGGGAAGAGTCAAGCCTCAAACATAACAAGGTGTCAAAAGACTCACAAGGGTACACATAACTCACTATACCAACTCCACACATCTCAAAATATCAAGAAATAACTCCATATATCTCCTGAAGCATCATAAAACAACTCCATATACCTCCCAAACCATCACCAAATAACTCCATATACCTCCCAAGGAGAAATAATCATAGTGCCAAAACCAAGTCAGGTCACTCAACCATAGAGCCCCATCAAGAATATCAAGTCACTCCACCATAGAGTGCCATAAAGAATAACAGGTCACTCAACCATAGAGGCCCATCTCCTTTCTCCTTTTAATGAGGCTAGGTCACCCTATGGCCCTGGGCACATAGAGCCCCGTCACCCCCAACCCAAGTGACATAATAACTCGTGGTTCAACAACCCGCTAGTTATCTGTAACTCCTTGGGGCATACCCCCATACAATGAAGTGGGTCCATAGGTTCAACCACTCCATGGTTAATCCCATGACCCTATTCCAACACATTACGACATTAGAACCAACATAACAATCCATTCAAATGCCAAGTGGCAAAATTAAAAGCCTTGGGCTAGGCTACAAAACTTTTAAATATGATAAGAAAGTTTTAAAACTAAGAAAAAAAAATGGCTAATTAGCCATGGTTAGTGCAAAATCCAAATGTTAATGCAACAATCAAATAAATGCCCAAAATATAAGAACATGTCAATCAAGAAAATGGCTGGTTCTAGCTAAAAGAGATAATGATTAATTTACGAATAAAATACGTATTGAGAAAAATAGCACATTACAATCACTATGTGGCCTCATACCGCCACCAAAGGGGTACTCATCGAGTTGCTGGCACTCAGACATCGAGCCTCAGCTCATAAAAATATACATGTAACCAGAAATGAGTATATCAAATAATGTAACTGTCATCATCTCTACCTGAATCATTCCTCCATACTCCCACAAGGATCAACATAGTCAAAATCACATAGGATTATTCAATGAACAATCCAATAGGAAAGAGCAGGGAACTCTAGTTGCATAAGTTGAGCCTAAGGTGGTGCACACCCACAATATACTGAGCAAGCTCGAAGTATACTAAATAGATAGAAGTGGGTTTTCAGTCTATATAAGACTCCACTTCCTCACTCGTACTCGGCTCAAGATTATGAAAACCTGGTCCACGCCTCCTCTCTCCACACATACACTCTTGACAATTTATCCCCTTAGGGTCATCTAGTGTAAGGTTCACAACATACACATAACTACATCACTAACACAATGGTGATTCACGCACATTAACCATAACATCTTATGTATGGTATATATATATACAGGGTATAACACAATCATTACTTTCATGGGTTACGATACATCACATTACCACATCCTGCACCCAAAGTGCAATCACTGTACACTAGGGATCATACTCACCATATGCCCCTAAATCACGACATGAACCATCACATATTACATGAATTATACGTATGAGGAACACAATGTCTAACCTTACAACATATAGTCAATTGTAATACAACACAATGATGCACACAACTAATCACAATACGGTGATGACATCACAATAAACTGTGATTCACTTTACATCAATTTTGTCATGCAATACATCAATACACCTTCACATCACATAAAGTCAAAATGTTTCAACCCTCTGCAATTCACAATATCATTCCATTCACAAACAACAAGGCAGTACATCACACCTAAATTCCCATTGAATCAACAACATAGAGGAGTGAATACTCTCATCACAAGCACATCATATGATAACAAATATGCACTAAGTGACATGCACCACATGTGCTTCCATAAGGTCACAATTACGACATAGTTCACATAACAACATATATCACATTACTCTTCCAATATCCACCACCATCATGTAGAATCATCACAACTCCAATCCATCCCAGAGGTTCGAGAGCATGAACCTCCACTCTGATACCATATGTAGTGCCATAATTTTACACACATGATTACAACAATAAAATACCAGGATAATTTTTTTTGACTTACATTGCTCACTGCACACAACACGGCAAGGGCTCCAAGTACAGAAACTCGACTCACATACAACAATCACATAAGTCATCGACTCACATAGACACATGAAAACGACATAGGCATGTCAATGCCACACTTTTCCCAATGAACGAATACTAGCAATGACCCAACCACAAGAAACATGACTTCAGGAATGGCAAACCCACAACACATCATTTCTTTAAATGTATTTTAGTTACGATTAACATTCCAAGAACATTATTGAGCAAGGATAAATTTCTCGTTTTTCCACCCACATATTCTTAAGTTTATTCCACAGTTAAAATATCATTCACCATCTTATGTTGGCTTCTTATACTTTATAAAAATTTCCATAACTAACATACTTATTTGGCATAAATCAAATTGCATATAAAAGTACTTAATTATCTTATTATTATGTTAAGAATATTCTTCTCAAACATATATTCAATGTCTACCTTTTTATTCTTACAACTCAAGTGAATGTGACTTGGTGTCCATATAGCAATATTAGGATTTAATGGAGATTTAGATACAAGATAAATTTTTACCAAAAGCATTCCTCGATCACGGTAGAGATATTTCCCCTACCATAGTTATTCTAATTCAATGACTTAATGAATTCCTATTTTTTATATTTATATATCTTTTTTTTTCTCATAGTCTGATCACAACAATGCAATACATATTCTTTCAAACACAAAAGTATTTTTAATTGAGATGTAAGGTCTCCAAGAGTGGCAGTATCCCTAACCTCAATTCTCGTTTTTACTCTTATATGCTTTATTTTCTACGTCACATTAAGGTCTTATTTTTAGCATTGTCTTGTACAAGGAGTTACAAAGTGTTTGACCAACCTCTTGAAGACATATATGATTAGAAGACTTGAAGCTACACACGAACCCTAAATTAACATCCAAAACAACTAAGGTTTAGATTAATTTCCAACTTCACCTAAGGGTCTACCCCTCAACTAAACATGAGTTTTAAGCGAGAGGACAAATTTATGCTAAACCACCTTCCAGAAAGGACCAAGGTGTTATGATGAGAGAAACCAAGGTAACACAGTTAGCTAAGGAGAGCTAAGGGGTTCATTAACAAGAGATTAAGACCTAAAGCAACTAAGTCACAACCTCCTTCCATGTCGTCTAGATCCAACAGGGATTTCATTCGATGAAGAGCTTTAATTTTAAATCTAACTTTGAAAGACAAGGTAGTCCACTAGGCTATGAAGGAGGGGTTAACTCTACACATTCCAAGGAAAAATTTGACTGTGTCACTCCTATCAGACGAGTTAAGATAATGTCACTAAACCTACTGACTAAGACGATAAGTCCATTCTTGAGCTCTGATTTTCCTAAATTAGGACGTTCCATCAAGTGCAAAGATTAAGTTCATCCTATGGTTTTCAATGTCTTCTATGGTAAGGAGTATCACACATGAAAAACAAGTTATGTCCCGATGTTGAACAAGGGTAGTGTGTTTTTGATTAAATCTCTTTATTACATTTACCAAGTATTGAAAGCACAAGATGACTCAGTGATCATTTATTGAATATTGAATATGCACTACAAGATATTACTCCAAATTCATTTACTTTATATAAATATCACACCTTTTTTTTACCATGTGTACTATGAATCAAAATTGAACCTAAGATTAAATGCACATTTCCTAGATGTCCTAGAAAATAGCATTTCATACATATCAACAAATTATCAATTATAATCCTTTTGTAACATGAGACTACATTATACATTTATTCATTTAAAAATGAACTATAAAAATTACAATTATAATAATTAAATTACACATCACCTTTTTCGTCGTCATTCTTCCATCCTGCAAAACCCACGTGAGCATGATATCAACGATAAATTATTGGCATGGCATCCACCCTAATCTAACATTATTATCATTTTTTAGTTTCGCCATCTACATATGATAATAATTACAATTTTCAAATGAAAGAAAAGGGTTTAGAGACATGTATTCAATGCATTTCATTTCACTTCACTTTGTAACCTAGGAGAGAGAAAGAGAAGGGAAGAGAGAGAAAACACCATTTTGTCAAAAGTTCTATTTCACACAACAGTTACACTAAAGAGTTTTAAACAATTATTTGCATGTGTTAAAAGTTTCCAGGGTGGTTTGGCAACCCTACGAGGGTCCCACAGCTTTCTATTTTTACATTTTCTCACTAGCTACAAAACATTCAAAATGGGCTCGGAGGCTAAGAAACCGCTTCCAAAAGTTATCTTCCTATGAGAACGCACACCATGATCAACTTTCTACATTTCCCCAAATATAACAAGAGTTCATAGCAACTGACAGAAATGGGAAAGAGTGAACGGTTTGCGTTTGGTGGCTAGTTCTCCGGGGCCACTGGTCGTAGTTGACCCAGTTGCAAATGAACAAAAGGTAGCTCGAGGGCCCCGAAAATCGCATCCATAATTGACGTTCGATGGATGAGCATGTAATGAGACACTTCCTACAGGTTCCCCTATATGAGGAGAATTTATTAGAGTCGATGGGATAGAGAACTAGAAAACCATTTTCAAACGGCAACAAGTTTTCTGGAGCGACAAGTTATTTAATTGGTCCAGTTTGACCTCGTCAAACTGCGACCGGAGGCCTACAAAATGGCTTTTCCAAACTATCCAGAAGAGTGTTTTTCCCTAAACTAAATGTTTCATGCAATTGTCTAGAATAAACATGAGAGGTTTGTGAAGACGGATAATAATTTCTCTATCCAGGTTTCAAATGGCGGTTCAAAATGAAAGCCAACTTTCTAGATTTAACAGCTTTCTACTATGCTGTAAACCAGTGTAACAAGGCTCCTATAAGAGCATTAAAAAGGTCTCATGTGTTCATTCAGGGTCAAACCAAAGGTCAAGGTGACTCCTCACATACCAAGGTACACGAATGAAGCTTCACATCTCATTTTTCAGAGTTACGAAGGGTACTTAATGAGTCTCCGAAAAATGCAAAAATTAACTATTTAAAATGGGAGATGATCAACATTATTACTGGGAAGTCAATTTCATCTGGTCGATAAAACCAATGTTGTAGCAATCCAGTTGGGTAGGAATTTTTCTACATCACCTCAGAATGAGGTTGGAAGTTCATGTTTTAATGGAAACGAGTTATTTTGACTTCGTGAGTTATGACATGACATTTCATTGTTTTTGCAATGAGTTGAAATAAACATTTAACGGTACTAAAATCCTAATATTTTAAAATTATTTTAAGTTGTGAAAAAAACTAAAATACGAGAATTATGAAAGATGAAGGGAAGATGAACCATGCCTAAAAGGGACGGAGTCGGTCAAACCCACAGGCTTCGGTTCAGCATCTCGCTTGGCACTTTGTCAACCAGTTCACGAGCCTGGATCTAACCTCCACCACGTCACACCAACTTCCCAATCACTTGAATTTTTCCAACAGAATAAGTAGTTGCTTGTGCATTTCTAAAACCTTTTGAACAAATCCATTATGTGCATACCCTGCCATCCTGGCATTCCATGAGACAACATTTCTTTGAGGCATTCCAACAAACAGTTCACACGCCTTTTCCACAAATCCATTTTGTGCATATCATGAGATCATGGCACTCCATGAGACCACATTTCTTTGAGGCATTCTATCAAATAGTTCACTTGCCTTGTGTATGCTTCCGTAATTTGCATACTTGTCTACTAACACACTTGCAACTAAAAATCCTCTACCATTATGCCTTGACGGTTGTCCGAGGCCTGCTCTAAAGCTCCCATTTTGATAGAGGCTGGGAGGATGCTGAACAAGGTTGTGGAGTCTAATTTACACGTACCAATTGCATTTACTTGAAAGTTTCCAAGGCCTTTTCAACAAACTCATTTTTTTTGCACATCCTGCAATCATTGCAGTCCATAAAGAAAATTTCTTTCAGGCATTGCCAAACAGTTCGCATGCTTCCACATTTTGCATATGTATCTACCAGGGCAGTTCCAACTACAGCATCTGAAAAAATTTTTCTAACCTTTTATGCTTTGATGGATGTCTACATCCTTGTTCTAAAGCTCCCATTTTGGCACAGGATGGATGTATGTTGGCAAATGGAAACTCAGCAGGTTGGAGACCTGCTTGTTGCATACGTGAAATAATGTGACTGTCTCATGAGGAAACTCCACATTTGCTTGTATACTACTATCCCCACATTCCAAGAGAAGTTGTCTTGTTCTTTCATTTGGTCAAACACTAAAACCACCTGCCCATCTATGCATTTGAAACTACCACATCTGACAAAATCCCTCTCTCCATGTGCTGAAAGATAGTTGTCCACACAGTAAGGGGGGGTTCATTTTTTTTTTGGCGTAGGTTGGGAGAATGCCAGCACAGGCCACACAAATCCATGTCACTCCACGAGATGACATTTGGCAAGGCATATCTTGCCCAAAAGAAAATGCCCTGGTTTTGCTTAGCCAAAGACCCACAAATCTGACCTGGTGTTTTTTTTTGCATTGCCGTCACCCCCCCAACTCGGCCATTCCAAAAAGCCACGACCCAACCCTAACTGAAACGGGATTTTATTTTATTTTATATTAAATTATATTTGTATTTTTTTATTTATTAAGTGACTATGTTAGTTTATGTGTTTTCCATTATTATGACCTGAATCTCCATTACTCTCTCACTTCCTGCTCCTAAGCTTGAACATGGCAGATGAAATGATACATTTTAAACCCTGGCCTCCCTAAGACCTCAATAAAACACACAGATTTCAAATAACACCATGAAGCTTCCATCCCTAAGCATGCAACTGGCCACCTATTGAATTTGAGAAAGAGTTTTTTCCTTAACAGGGAAATCGAAAAGGTGAAGCCAACAAGGATTAGCAGGAGCACAACAATATTAAACGCTTGGAAACATGATCGTCAAAGAAGAAAAATGAGAACAAGGGACGAGGCATTACAACTATGAACTCATCCTTATAATTCTTCTTCCTACACTTTATCTTTCTGCTTGGCCTTTGTTCTTGTTCAATCACTTTCACCATACATCTCTATTGAGCTTATGCCTCAATTTCCTCATGTTCACCTGAAGTTATGGCCTTCATAATAGTGATGGGTATAAGAAGATAAGGCTTAATTTCCTCTTCAATATTTATTAGTAATATTTCCCTGTAATCCTCTTTATAGCTTCTTTGTAAGCTTGTATTACTTTTCCTCTAAAAAGGAAGTCTCTAACATTGAAATCCCATTCCTTCACATTTTCTAAGAGTGCACATGAATTCTTAGTTAGCATCCTACTCCATTATATCTAATCATAATATGAAACATCCTTACCTATATAATCTTCTTGTAATTTGAAGGCTACCGGTTCCTCATGCTTGCTTTCTCCTTGTACTACACTTGTTAATGCTTTTTGTTCTTGTGTTGAATTGAACTCTATTAGACTTTTCTATTGTAGTAGGTTTATCAGTCCTTCTTGACTATAAACAAACATTATTTCAACACCCTGACCTTTTAAACAAATTGTCTTGATCTGGTCCATGATACTTCTATCATTATTTTGTTCTTTGTCAACCGTTACCTCCTTTCTCTTAGCATCCTTGAACTTACTTCTAACCTTATCTTGTACCATATTCTTTGTCACTGTAGCAACAATTTTAATGATTGGTATTACCAAGAAATTAGCTTCAACAAGAGAATTTCTGAATTGTAATTTCTTTTTACTTTTCCTTCCTTCTTGGAAGTATGTTATCATGCTCTTCAAATAGGAAAACTACTCCTTATACTCTCTCTTGTGAATGACACAACTATATACCTCTTTTTCAGAGTTTAGGTCATTTACATCCCCACATTCTAGGATCATTAGATAACACTAAGCTTCGCCATACTCTATTTTCATCTCAAAAAATTTCTCTTTCTCAACTAGCATTGGTCCACTAGACCCATAAGAAGGCTCCTTGCATGGTACAAAAACTTTTACATGATCATTGTCTACCCGCACATTACCTTTGATGACTGTCCTTATAGGATTTTGCAACCTTCTTTTATTTCCTTGTAATCTTCTTGAAACTTAAAAACACGCACAAAAGAATCTTCAAATGTATTTCCTTGCTGGTTTACTTGCCTAGTTTGACTTCCCATTGATCCTCTTGCTTGTTCTAAGCTCTGATTTTCATTCCATGGCCCTGTTTACAATTCCATCTTTCTTGACAACTTGCTTTGATCTTCATTCAACCATATAGGTTTCCAAACCTTTCCAAGTTTACTCATTATTTCTTGGGTCTACGTTATGCTCCACATGATCATTTTATTTGGGTTTTCTTCTCTCTTTGACTCCATTATGCTTTGACTGCATTTACTCCTCATATTGGATTCTTTATCCTCTTTAATAGGTATTTGTAGAACCTTTAAGGTTTTTAGGAACATTTCATTTTTCCACCTCTAACTAGATTCACTTGTTCATGGTCTATTCATGGCCATTTTTGTCAATTAATCCTTATAACCTGCATTCACACATGCCAAAAATTAATTAGGTTAAAAAATCAAAGGTTTTTTTACCTCTTTTGCTACCTCATACATGTTTTCAATTTTCTTGCCACTTTCATTCTCCTTCATGCTTGGTGGTAAGCCTTGTCTCTTGATCTTCCCATACTCTTCTTCATCCTTTATAGTGTCTTCACTAAGAACTTGTTATTTTCCTTGAATATCATCACCTATCTCTCTTCCTTGTCTTCAATAGACCTACTTGCTTCCTTCATTCTCATGACACTCTCTTGTGTCTTCTCTCTTTGTTTTTCTTCATGACCTTGCATAAGGTCTTCCAAGATCTCATTCCATATATTCTCTTCTTTAATGTTACTCAGTTGCTTCTTGTTTTCACATTCATCATTGTGACTCAAGTTACCTTATTGGTCATTACTCTCTTTCTTCAAGAACATCCTATTCTTCCACAACCTCATTTGGGCTTGTTCATCAACTTTTCCTTATGTATCTTTGTCTACTACATTGGACTCTAGTTTCTACATTCTTCCATCAACATCATCTTCACCTTTCATGAAGGATAAGACCCGATTCTTAGTCTTCTCAAAAAACTCCTTGAAGCCAAATACCATGCTTCTCCTTTTAGTACCGGTATGCTGGTCCATCAAAGGCACTAACACATGCTGTATTCTATTCTTTGTTAGAAAACACTTATTGAACCTACCATTATACACCACCATCCTGTCATATTACCATGGCATGCCTAAGATTAGCTGACACACATCCATTGGCATCACATCAAATAACACCTCATCATGCAATTTCCAAATTTTGAAAGGTACTCTACATTGTTCATTTATAATAATATGATGATCCTTCTAAACCCATGTAACTCTATAAGGTGTAGGGTGAACTAACCTCTTTAAACCCAATTTACTAGCCATTTCATCTAAAAAAAATGTTTTCTATGCTACCATTATCTATATTAACATTATAACACTTACCTCTTGTATTACATCTAGCACTGAATAAACTGCTCCTGTAGACTAGATCATGAGATTTAGCTTGCTGATGTAGAAGGACTCTCCTTACTAACAATGATTCTCCATGCATGTAATCATCATATCCATTAATGACTTCTCTATACCTGAGCATACTACTTCCATGCTTGTCATCCTTGACCCTAGACTTCTGATCTCATATTCCATATTATTTTGTTCCTTCATCATATCATCCATATTTCCCATGAATCATTTCTGGATTAGACTCATGATTCCCTGCAATGATGTCTTCTCAACATTTTCCATGCAGACACAACTAATTCCAAGCTATCAATCAATTCCAAATACTATAAATGTCTACAATATATCTGATTATAAAGAGCAACCAAATCTGATACCAAAATGGTGTAGGGGTTATAATGATTTTCACTATATACTTCTTGTTTGTAAGCTTACCTTTTAGATTGCTTGTCCCTTCTTCTAAGAATTCAAAACTTTCCTATGTTGATTCATGCTTCCCCTACTACTGAGGACCTCCATTAACAACTCTTCATCTTAAATTTTTTTTATCATGTGTTCAAACAAACATAAAAAGTATTGTTCCTCTAGAAAACTTGTATTAGTACTTGCATTCATTAGAAAACAACCAATAAGATAAGTATACCTATGACTCTTGATCATGGCTCCATTGCTCATATACCTCCATTCTCCTTCTTGACATCATCTCTACTACCCTTTACAATATTTTTATACCATGATTCATCAAAGTAACCTCAAAACATGTATTAACCCTATCACTCAAGCCTAGGTCTAGATGCTCAAAACATTAATATAGGCTTCTCACCACCCTCAACACTCCTAAGAATTTTTTTCTAGCCTATTATAAGGTGTTTAGACCCAATTCATTGTCATATTCTTCTCTCTTACCTACAATCTCTACTTGAGGCCTTATTAGCTTGTAGCCCTCTCAACACACAAATTCCATTGTATCTCACTTTCTCAAGAAACAACCCCACAACCTCTATGGAGATCATAAGACCCTTTTATCAAGCTCTCATTCATTCCCAAATGTCACATATTGTTACTTTGTAAAAAATTGTACTTCCTTTGTAATGTAGGGTGCCAACTAGGTCTATTTGGGTCCTAGGTTATGAGAAAAGATGCTTTTCTTCATGAAATCACCTAAATTATGATAGATCCACCTATAAAATGGTAACATACTCCCCTCAAAATTTAGTGACTCAACTTCATGATTGACCCTGTCATGCACCTCCTTTTCTCTTGTAATTGTACCTATACAACCTGGACTGCAAAACCTTTCATTATTCCTTCAAACATGTGAGTTAGAACTTGGAACTTGGCACACTTCTAGAATTTTGAATGGGTAGAATTTAAATAGCACTAGGCCCTAGTTCTAGCCCAAGGACAAAGAATTGGAGCTATAGGGAAAATTTTAGTCTTTCAAGAGCTGGAAAAATTATGAGATGTATATTTTACCTTCCTCTAACTGATAAAAACCTTCATAGTATTCAAAATATGTGTTTTGATCATGACTATTAATTTTTTATGTCTCAGCTTGAGACAGAGACATTATACATAGTTTGTAAAATTCAAGTATATAACATGCAAAACCACATTCTATTGCTTGTATCATGAATCATACATCTTCCTTTCTTGTCTAGAACTTAGTAAATCATGTATATTCCTTCATCTTGACTGACTCTCCTTGAATTCTCTATCCACTTTTCTAATTTATCCTACTAAGATAATATTCCTAGCTCATAAGAGAGCTAAACCAACTCTAAATCTAACATAGAATGGAACTTATCCCCTGAAATCTCTCTCTCTCTCTCTCTCTCTCTCTCTCTCTCTCTCTCTCTCTCTCCATTCATTATCAACCATATTCAGATCATGACAACTCATTACAAATCTTTATGGGCTTAATTAGGCCTAAAACAACAATTCATATACCTAAACTACATGTTTAAAAGCTTATTCATATTTCACTTTCACCTACTCAAGTAAAATCACTAACACACCTAGTAAATCATGTTGAAATGGCCTCATATGACCTTGTATCATTTATACCTTGATGCTCCTTCATCACTCATGTTCCCCTCTATAGGTTGTATGGATGTGGTAAAATAATAACCAATTTAATTCTATGTAACCTCAAGGAATATGCACTTGATTGGTTCTATACACTTACTTTAGATCCATATGGACATTTCAAGATTTAAGAGATAGTTACCTTACACATTTTTCAATCAATATTGGGATATTGTTATCTTTTGAATATATTACTTAAGCAAAAAAACACACTACAAGACATTTATTTCACATGGAAATAAACACAATGACATAAATATATTGATTAAAGTATTGATTATTAGTTTAATTCCCAAGATTTGTGAACAAGTCATATTTCTTAATTGTACACATTTTTAGGATCTTTATCAAAAAATTAAAGTATTTTAAACCAAGCTCATGGTAAGATATATGTTAACTTATGACACCGCATGGTCATCCACCAACAAAAAGTTTCAATCAAAATCCCCTTACATGGGTAAGACAATTAAGAATAAGAAGGTTGAAATTATTAATTTTGAACAACCCAATCCTACAAAAACCATTATGAATACTTCTACAAAACATTATAATATTTTCTCGTAACCTCCTAACATTATCTCACACAAGATACTTGAGTGTAAGCTAATATAGATACCATCACATTCCATTATTGTGCTAGTATATGATTTTGAAGAGGGGAAAAATGATGGGTTATAAAAACAATTTTAACGAGACAAATTCTATACTCTATTTGAATTGGGAGGTGCCCTTTATTGTTAGCTAAATTGTGAAAGAAAATATTTACACTAATTTATCTTGAAGGTTTTGGGATTTCATCCCAAGGTTGGTTTTTTCCCTGAAAGAAATAAAATGTGGGAAGAATAGGAAACATGGGAAGATATGAGAAAAAGGTGTGGCAAAAAAGGAGAAGAGATGCTCATGCTTTCAAAAGGGAAATTCAAATCCTTACTTTAATTACATGAGTAAAAGTGACGAATAGTGATCATTCTACTGAAAGGAAAAACTAAATCAAAATAAAATATCATTAAGTGCATATAAGAACAAATAATAATATAAGAAAGAAGGAAAATCAAACACAAAGTTTGAATACATTTCTCTTTATTATCTTGTTTGATAAAAGATGTGGATATAAAAATTTAACACCTCAAATATCTAGAATTTTCATACAACTGAGAAGATCCTTTACATAGCATATGCATTATATATTTATAAATAAATCTCATTATTTCCTAGCTACATGTAAGGGAAAATAAGTCTCCCTTAGTTATAATAGTATTTTAAAAGGTGACACATGCCTAAAAGAATCAAAATGATAATTCTCCCATGAATATTTATTTGAAAAAGTCAAATTTTCTGACTTTACTAATTTAAAACTGTGATTTAGAAAAATTAATTCACACATAGAAAAAATTTAATTTACAAAATGGATTTATAAGTCAAGGATAGAATGTGTAATTTTACAAAAGAAAATTACATGATATCTTAAATTCACATTCTTCTTTCAATTTATTACTAACTGTAAATCCATCTCCTTATTCTGTACAATCATTTGCAGATCATCCTCCACACTGACTACTTTTTCTTTATATAATTGGAGGCATTCATGATAAGCATTAATTTTTTCAAAAAATTCTTATACCAGAGATTTTTTTCTTTCTTATTCTAAATTAATAAAATCAAATAACAAAAACAAACTGACCTTAGAAGATGAAAGGGTTTATTGATACATGTGATGATGAATGTTGATATTGATGAGTGATCGACGTCGATGGATCTAAGCATGCACACAAATTCTTCTCTCTAACGGGATAAACTACTTGTAATGCATAAACACTCATAAAATGATAGGATTAGATATATACATGGCATATTTCCTAGAAAAATCCAGTCCCTAAAAGTCAATGGACTTCCTTATGAGGATGTCAATCCATGTTCAAGAAATCAATCTGATAATGATAAGAAAAAATGATAAAACATATAATATAACCAATAATGCAAAGGAAAAGGGACTGGCATAGTCAAAGGATATTTGATGATGTGGTGGTACCTAATTCAAATGGAGTCTAGGGATCACAAAATTTCTCAAAGGAGAAAGCATGGGGATGGTTGTACGCTAAAAAAGGTAAGTTGAACAATGTGTTAAATTTAAGATAATTGAAAAAGTAATGGCTCAAATAACTAAGGATAGGTTGGATAGATACCTGCAAAGGCATAGTGATGACAAATGATGGGATACAAATGGATGAAGGTTAAGCTTAGGTGTTAAATGATCTAACAGATAGGG
This sequence comes from Taxus chinensis, assembly GCA_019776745.2. Classification (NCBI taxonomy): domain Eukaryota; kingdom Viridiplantae; phylum Streptophyta; class Pinopsida; order Cupressales; family Taxaceae; genus Taxus; species Taxus chinensis. The sequence goes on along the minus strand of CM034147.1, from coordinate 323,171,368 downwards.
ATTGTAGATGATTTGGAAAAATCACCTATGATTGAGATGAATGTCGGTGATTGAGGCTAATCATTGGTGATTAGGAATAATCGTTGGTGATTTCTATGGAAATGTACAGACTATTAATAAATGATATAAAGTTGATTGAGGCTTGAAAATGATGAGTAAATGATATATTTAATGCAAAAAGAAAGTTACTTACCTTGTTTAGGTTGATGAATGAATCTGAGAGGATAATATTACTTGAGAGAGGGATATTTTAGATGAAAGAATATTGTTGAGTTAATTATTGGATGTTTGAATGGCATCCAAAGGATGAAAAAGAGATTATTGATGTGCTTAATGTGGTTGTGACAATATGCAGCTATGTGACATGGCTATGATACAATGAAATACTGTGTGAGGTTTACAATAACAACCAACATGAAGAAACCTCGACCAAACTCGAGAAACCTGAACCAAATTTTAATGGAGGTCTGAAACTCACTTATATAGAATCACTGGTGATCCAGTAAAATTACCGATGATTACAGGGTGTACTTAAAACCAACCCCAACCGAATTGTTTTGAATTTATATTTCATGTGAGGGGGAAGATATGCGGATAAGGGGTTATGAAATGGTTGGGAATTTTTTTATTTTGTTTGTTATTCATTTAATTTTGTTATGTAAGTGGTTTGGGTGGGTTAGGAGGGTGTAGAACATAGTTTTACAGCTACAGGATGATATTTATGAGGAGTAAATATGATGGGGGAGAAATAAGACTTAGGATAGAGGATTATAGATGAAAATATTGAAGTGATAGTGTTGAGGGGTTAGTGAATGTGGACACAAGGATTAACGATTCTAATTATAGGTATCTACACTTCCTTAATATGTTTTTCATTAAGAACACTCATATACATGTCATGTATATCATAATTTGCTTCATTTTTAATCATATGTCCTGGGAGTTTTTGGAATGTTTTCACCTTTTCTGTCATCTTATCTAGGTAATTTTGATATCACATGTATATATTGATTGAATTATAATCAAAAGGATATTCTAGAAGAAGATTCCTTTAATTTTCCCATAATTTCCTCTATTGTTCAGGGATTTTCTTGATAATAATTGAATATTTAAGGTATATTACCTATCATTTATTTTAGGCCATGTATAACATCAATCCCTTCATTATTTGATTCCTTTACCATTTCTGCACATTCTTTGAGGATTCAAATCCTAAACTTTGAAGTTCCCGAAAGTTCAATTTGATCTCATTTTTACTCCTTGTTGATAAAATTCTCCCCAATGCGGGTATCAATGTTAGATATTGTAAAAGATTCAAGATTGGGTAGGTATTGAATGATAAAATTAATCCTAATATGATATATATCCATAGTCTCCTTTGATATCTCTACCTTAGTAGAAATATATTTTTGAATCTCCATTGTTTCTGTGATCACTTAGAGAGATTACTAGATCAACTTCTTAGACCATTCCTTGGTTTCTCAGCTCGTACATCCTATCTCTTTAGCATCAATTAGTGAGGAAAAATCTATTATATGAATTTGATGATATGTGAGGATAGAAGATTAGATAGGTTTAACCATTTTGTAAATCACAACTATGAGTTGGTTAATCTCTCTTTGAGGTCTCCTTAGTAGTTTTGTCCTTATCCATTATAAAACATTCTACATTGAGGTTTGCACTTATTTATTGGAAACATCCCTACTAATATTCCTAAGACCGATCTTGTATATTTTATAGTTTTTCACTAAGGTCTCTTTTTTTTCCTTTCTATTGGAGGTAAACATGTTTTTGTGAATCTTTCCCCCTTGTGATTAATAACAATCCTTAAAATTGCCTTGGGATTCTTGGCTACTTGGGAGGGGGTTGACTTGAGATCAATAATTATGACAAATCTTGATGAACCATCACATTTCTCTTCATTTGATTTAATTCACACAATCATTCAAGAACTATAGGGCTTCCTTGATAAAGTATCAATTACTATTGTGGATTTTGTCTTGAAGGGGAATTGGGTATGTGAATCACTAAAAAAACAAATAATTAGGGATTTTTTGGTTATGGGCATGGCTACTAAAGGAAGTGAGACAAGAGGGGTGGAATGAGGAGGAATGGGAATAAGTAATGATGATGGAGTGCAATAAGATCTTGTAATAATGATATGTGAGTTATAATGTGATAATGAATTTCTTATATAGTCTCTCGTAGGAGAGATATTATGATAAGGAAAACCCTAGGAAGATGAATGACACAAATAATGATTTATCATTGAAATCAAAATGTTTGATTAAGAAGGGGATAGACCATATGGGTTAGCAAAGACAAGATCCCACATTCAGACCCTTTCATATGGTTTTAGACAGGAGAGAGAAACTCCTAAAATATTTTTTTGTATGAATATCATATGTTTTATGCCTATTTGATTGAATACTATTTCTATATTTGTCAACATAACATGGTTTAAAGATAAGAAATTTGTATAATGGCTAGAGCGATGATGAGATTAGATTCCTAATGTGATAATTTTACTTAACAAGGATACAAGGTCAAAATTGTCACTGCACATAGACACATTACCATATTTCAGTGTCTACATTTCCCCCTTTAAGTGTGTGATTAAAAATTACATGCTTAAAGGATGAGCATACCTAAGTGTGCATACACACTTTACCTTCACTTAAAGGGAGTTCATGATGTGTTGGTGTTGACATGCTCTATGATGAAACGTGTAACATAGAGTGTATTCAATGTCTATGATATAAATTGAACTTTAACTCAAAATTTAGATAGTGCATTGTAAGTTTGAATCATTTCAAAAAGTACACAGAGGATATGTAAAACATGGAAAGAGTACAATACTTTATTTTATAGAGGGAGGATTCCCCATTTCTTTTGTGACTTGGAGAGTTTTAATGTGCTTTGGAGATGTAAATTTTTTTTTGGTGATCAGTCCCCAATGTTTTTCCCCAAGATATAGTAAAGGAAATCATACTCTGAAGGACCGTGTACTTCAATTCCTTCCCCGTTCAAGATTTTTAAGATGGAGGAGGAAAGATCAGTATATGAAGCTATCAATTTTTCTTCAATACTTTCCTTTTCTAAGAATTTAGTCAGATAATGGGAAATATTAGTCTACAAATATCACAATAATGGTGCACATTGTGCCCCCATAAGGTGCTACTAATAAACCGACAAACCATTGTTAATCAGAGAACACTTGATAGAACTCACACAAGAAGTATGCACTGGAAAACAGGCCAGGTTTAAGGGCGTGAATGGATAGGAATAACCCACGCGTGGAGGGAAAGTTCAACATTTAGGACTTAGCCAATTTTGAGCATGAAGACCTATTTTAGAATATGGCGCACATAACACACCAATGATGCAAAGACGTGCATGCCACACATTGTCTATCTTTAGAGGATCAGATCGAAGTGTTTTACAAGGAGATAAGATAAGAATAGGATTTTCACTTCAATTAACTGTAAGAGGTCTATAGATAACAAACTTTCATGTGTGGTTATGCCTATAAATGGCGCATGGATATTAATAGCATGCGGCCTATTTTTGGAATAGATAAGTGGTGAAGGGAAAGGTCCCACCCTTTATATATGATGTGAATCACATAGTAAGATATACAGATATACAGAGATAGAGAATAAAGATATATAGGTATATGCAAAGCGTAAGAGGTAAGCATAGAGAGATATGTGCATATGACTGGATTACTGTATCAGATCCATGCGCACATCGATATAGAATGCCATTATTGTAAGGTGGTTCTGTGGTTTATTAATAGATATAAGTTATTCATTGAATCTAAGTGTCATTCCTGTGTGTAATTGAGTAGTGCATGTTCTTGATTCAATCATGATTATTGTTTAAGCTTGTTCTTTCTTAGATCTGAATATGGCATGCCTTATAGAATGAGGGATTAGATATGGATCTATATGTTTCTTCCTTCATCATGCTAACATCCTGCTACATCAACCCTAAAGAGGGGCCTAGTACCTTTGTGCACTTTGGGTGAGCCCTTAGTCTAGGCTGAGTGATGTGCCATCGCGTCTAGGTTTTTATCTAGAAAATTCTAGGCTACATCAACCATACCACTATAGACATATCTATGCCTAATTTTCTTGAATATACCTTAGATGGAATGAATCATGTCATGCCCCATTGTGTAATTGTATCTGAAATGTCATTGTGAAGAAGGAATGAGACACTCATTCCCTCTAAACCTTCTCTAAACTATATAATATAAATCTATACTTATGTAAAAATCTTATAAATGTCTAGTAGAATCTATAAAAAACTTGGAATTTGAGGAAAAATTCCCTCTATATGGGAACCTATGGAGAGGTCAAGAGAATACCATGGCCATGACCGTTCTGTATAGTTTTAACCATGTTTAAATTCTTCCACATTTCAATATTTGTGACCTTTTATGAGGATTCGATCCATGTAGAAATATGTTCATGTACCCTGTAATCAGTTTGTATTTGTAGAAATATCCCATATAATACCCCCTAGTTTTATGTGCTTTGGATAAAATGTTTGAATGTGTGGATCAAAATTGTACCCATTAATATATGTTTGATAATCTATAGGATAATGTGGGAGGCTAAAGTGGTGGCCACCATTGATAATTTATACCTACAAAAAAGGGTTATACATGGTGGAAACCGTAGTGTAAAGAACAAGAAACATGCAATAAGTAACAATAAATAATACATGTGTAAAGAAACTAGTAACATCATAGAATAATAACATTCATGTCCTACTCCATAATAAAATAAGTGTGTAATTAGTATTGTAATTGTGTTATAATCCATAGAAAAAATAACAACATAAGCTATAAACATCAAAGTAATAGAAATATGAATTTCGACTCAAGTTGATTTAATTTAATTTGGATTAAATCTAATTATTGAGTAACTACTGTAATGTGTGATATAAAAATTCCAAATATACAGTAAGACGTAAGCAATAAAACATGTAAAATATAAAACCCTGAGAAAGAAGGAGAGATAAGAAGACTTAGCTGATTTCTGAATGAACATGAAGTGATCTGAGGAAGTAGAAGTGCTAAACAAGTTGTACATTGCGTCATAACTGCTCACTGTAAATTTTAGACCTCATGAATAATGTTGGACAGGGGCGCTCATGGTAGGGAAAGGGCACCTAGGCACAAGAGATGGCTTATGGGTGCCAGTGAATGTGAAAAATCTCATGACCTGTTTTCTTCTGTGTCGCAAGGGTTTCATAGTTATTCCATGTTAATTGTCTATTATTCACTTCTTGATTGCTGAAGGTGCCTGTAACCTACAAGAAAGAGATTTGCCCGCACATACCCACAAACCACATCAACCCTAAAAATGAAAATGTAGAATGGGGATTCAGATTATGTAGTATTTTATTTGTACTCAATTTCCTAGGCACACTGGTGCTTCATTCAGATAGATCTGAATGCTCACCCCAAGCGTGCAAAGCCTAAAAGGTCCCTCTTTTATGAAATCTTGTTAATACTTTAATATGTGTGTTTGTACTAACCATCAACAAATCACATTATTAATTATAAATCATAACATTCACCATTGCACAATAAAAAAATCATAATAGATCAGATAATAATTAAGATCAGATTCACCATACAATTACCATGATTAAAGACATCAATTATTAGAATCCAACCATGACTATCCATTACATTAAGTCATCAAATAACATAAGCTGAATACATTACACTCACTATCATAGAGTCATGCGCTGTAGTAACTCATGACAACATCACTCTATTACATCACATGGTCTGTGGTTTCATACATGGTGTCCAAAACTATCTAGATCATATATATATATATATATATATATATGGGTGGGGATTTTCCCTTCACCACCCATGCATCTCAAAAATAGATTGTACCCTAAAAATAGCCATGCGTACATCAATAAAGTAGTGCATGGTTTTCTAACAATTCTAATAATATATTAATCCAAAGATAAACTCTACTTTAATCCTATTATTAGCCTAACATGTGCATGTTACTTTATCCCAAAAATAGACTCTTCTTAGCCGAAAAAGTCTCCTTGTGCGTTGCATACTCCAAGTCTATTCTTATCATGTTCTTAGAAAATTGGCTAAGTTCAATCTGTCTTCCTGTGTACTTCTGCGAGCTCATCCTGTTCACTCTCCCACACGCTACCTCTATCACCATGCATACACGTGTATCTCTTCCAGTCCCAATACTTAGTCATTTTTCTACATCCAACATTACCACACACTAGGTATGTTGTCCATCCTCGATAATGCTACATTCTACCGCACAAAATAGTCATATAGTACTCTGAAAAAAATCAAAGAATAAATAATTTGAATGTATGGCTTGCACCAAAGAATAAAATAATTGAGTTATTTATTAAGTGAGGAATGGAAATTATTAAATTACTATTTTCTCTAATTCCTTCCACCCTTCTAACTCCCTACTCATATGTACAGGTGCATCACCAATAATCTTTGTAACCTCTACTGGAGTTAAATCTTCACCCCTTCCTTTCAACTACTTAATCAGAGTCTCCAGTTGTTTTCCTACATCATTCAATGCATCCATCTTCCACATTACCCAAGGAAAGATTTCTTTCAGTTTTCTTTTGATTGAGGCCCTCAACAAGTATATATTCTCATTGGGTCCATTTGGAATGCCGATATCAGATATTACTATCAATAGCAAAATATTCCCAAAAGTGATTTTTTCACCTGTGTGGGCCTCCTCAATAATTTCTTCAGCGAAACATACTGCAAGGTTATAGATTTTTCCCTGGGTAATCTTCTTTACTATATATAGCCACCATTTGTTCACTTTCCCCGATCATTCTTTTCTGTTCAATTTAGTCAGTAGGTGTGATGTTATTCTCATAACAGGTTCATCAAGCTTTGGAATGTCCATTACCTGATTCCCTCACTGATAGTTGAACTCGTTGGTATCCTTCTTTGCTATATCAATATCGTTCAAGTCCAAAATAAGTTCCACTCTTTTGTTATGAAGTCCATTATATTAGTAAATTAGTGCTGCAGCTAAGCACATCCTCCTACCAAAAAAATAGAAGAATTCCTTCTAAACGCGTGACATTAACCATTGGTATAGTCACTTAGGTTTTCCAAAGTATGGGAGATCATATAACTAAAGTAACCCTGCCCTCTACAAAAGTTTATCTCCTTCATCATAATATATGGCCTTTCTCTCTGGAGTTATTTCTCTAGTCTTTTGAATAATATCTATCATAATCTGTCATACAGTAGCATCTTTTCGATGGTTGTAATCACTAACTTACATTTTATGAAATACCCACTCCTTCCCCATTTGTACTCCATCAGGGTATTGTATTTCTGAGTACCATTCCTCCTGTAGATATTCCACTACATGATTTTCCTTTCCCTTTCCCTTTCCTTTTCCCTTAAGTGATGCGGTTGTTGCTTTCCTTGGTGTCATCCTAGCATGTAACGTCAACCTTATAACTTACCTTATTGTTGTGTTTCAAACATCCCATCAAATCATTCTCACACCATGTTCTTCACACTCATTTCTCTCTCCTTAAAGCCACGTCGTAATCCTATAAACCCCAACCAGAACCTTCAATGCCTCCAAAAATAAGTTTTCATGCCACCCCACACTTCAATCCATCTTCCAAAATAGTTTTTTCACTCGACCGCATTTGCAATTCAATTTGGTTCAAAAATTCTCTTGCTTTACACTTGATTTCGCACAAAAATCTCACTTGAAAATGCACAAGTTCTTCACAAGGTAAGGTAAAAATGAAATTATCCCGATGCCTTTTTATAGATTTTAAAATTTTTACCGCATTAAATTCTCACCACCTACCACCATACAACAACTTGAATTTTTTTCCTGATTTTTCTCGTGCCTTTTGCATTGTTTTCCATTACGTGCATCAGTCGTAACCTTCTCGCACGCTTGCTACTTCTCATGCCACAAACCTCCTTATGTGTGCTTCAATAAGCCAAAGTACATAACCCATTGTGCCTCTCACTTAAGTAGTTCACCATGTCACTTTCTACCTCGTGTTACACTGCACATCCATTCTTCATGCGTGGTTTTTATTCTAAGCATTGTCCTTATTATAACCATCCTTCTTATGAATTTTTTTTTGTACTTTCCTTTACTTTATTCCAGAAACCAACATCATCATCAATGCGCGCACTCCTTCAATTCTTAGGAAACCTTCAACACTAACAAATTTTATCTTCTATGCACACTTGCAATCTACCCCACAGTAAAAGTATGTGTAGTCCTCTACGCATGAACTTAAAATATAGTAATCATCTTCCCATGAGAAAGCGCAATTATTACAACTAAACATAGAACTAAATTGAAAAATCATAGCAACAATGAAAACAAACACATGAAAGGGAAAACTAATCTAAATGGCAATGTTGCCTTATTACAAACATAAAGAAAATCTATTTACAATAGGGATTTAGCCTACTCCCATTGAAGTTACTAGGCAAAATGGTGCCATCCAGCACCTGCAACTGACAACTCCTTGATTCATGTATCTTTGTTACCAAAAAAGGTCCCAGGCAATGCACTTTTAATTTCCCTAGGTGGCACACAAACTTGGAATCATAAAGAAGAACCATCTTTCCAACCTCAAATGTCTTATGACTGATGTTCCTATCATGTCATGCTTTCTGTCATACCTTCTTGGTCTTCTGGCTCCAATGCAAAATAACACATCAATTATCTAACTGCATCAATTTGTTAATGCACTCTTCAACAAATTTCTCATCAGCAAGTCCACATGTGCATAATATGTAGGGAAGGTAACATGAATTCAATAGGTAAGATGAATTCTGCATAATACACTAGCTGAAAAGGTGTGGCCTTTTTCAACCTCTTATAAGTGGTCATGTATGCCCAAATTATAATAGATATTTTATCATCCCAGTATTTCTTCCAACATCACATATTTTTGTCAATGTTTGTCCCAAAATCTTGTTGAAATATTTGGCAGTACCATTGGCCTATGGGTGATAAGGAGAAATCTTATGGTGTGCCAACATAAAATTTTCCAAAAGGATTTTTATTGTCTCATTAAGAAAATGAGTTCCTCTATCACTTGGTAAGCTCAATGGAAAACCATACCTACTAATAATGTTTTCCCATAAAAAATATTACTATTGTAGCCACTATGTAATCCTTTGTAGGTGGTTCCTCCACCCACCTTATAAGATAATTTGCATAAGTTATTATGTAGTGTGCATCAGTCCTACATGCAAGTGGTGAAATACAACCCATAAAGTCAATCAACCATTTCGCAAAATTCTCAATACTTGCAATAGGTCACAACAACATCTCATCTCTGTGTCTAGGATTTCCCAGGAATCGACAATGACTATATAACTTGACATATTCCTTAGTATCTTTGTATAAATTCTCCCACCAAAGTCTAGCCATTAGAATCTTGCATGAGGTAACATCACCTACATAATGACCTCTTGATATTCCACTATGAGATTCTTCCGTGATAGCCTTGCACTCATGATCTAGAACACACCAATGCAAAACCTTATCACGACCTAGCTTGTATAAATCTTCAGCAATAAATTTATAAGGTGCTATGTGTATTGTAAGTTGCTTCTTCTCTAAGGTATTCATTCCCTCAGGTTCTTGCTCAGTGCACAAAAACACTACAATGTCCTCCAGTTCTATGGGTGCAAAATTTAATCTAAATAGATATACATATGGTATTGTGTCCTCAATGATCTACATATCCTAAATAGAATTGATCCTTGATAAATGATCAGGCCCTGAATTATTTTATCCTGGTTTCACAACGACTGTGAAATCAAATTCTTAAAAAAGAAGAATCCATTTGCATATGCGCCCTTGCAAAACAAGCTTGTTGAAAAAGTACTTGAGTGCCATATGATTTTTATAAAAAAGAATGGTGTCACCAACAAGTACTATCTAAACTTGTGTAGTGCATATATCAAAGACAAAGATTCACGCTCAACAATTGTGTAATCCTACACTGCTGCTGTCAACTTCCTGCTTGCAAAGCAAATGAGATGGTCCATAATTCCTTCTCTAGGTTGTGCTAATACTGTGCCAATTGCCATGCCAGAGGCATCAACCTGAACATGAAAAGGTTTGTCCCATGAAGGAAAGTGAAAAATAGGTGTAGTAGTCATCCTTTCCTTCAATGGTTCAAATGGATGTTGTTGCATGTCACCCCAACAGAATTTACCTTTCACTCTCAACAATTCTTCCAAGGGTGTGGAAATATTTACATAACCCTAAATAAACTTCTTATAATACCATGTGTGGCCCAACAATATGTGTACCTCACTCTGATTGTTAGATTATTCCAAACCCAAGAACACAACTACCTTGGTTAGATCTATAAATAGTCCTTCTTTACAACTTATATGCCCAAGTAAAGTGCCAAACATTGTTGCAAAGATACAGTTCTTAATGTTAAGAGAGATGATATACTTCCTGCACCTCTCAAACATGAGCCTCAAGTTTTCACAATGGTGCTTTATTAACCCATAGACTATCTAGTCATCTAAATACACCCATAAAAACTTATGGATAAATTCCTGAAAAGCCTGCACAATAATGCACGAGAACACTATTGTTGCATTCTTTAGTCCAAAGGACATCACTATATATGAAAAAATTCCCCACTAAGTGTTGAAAATTGTCTTTTCTTGATCTTCCTTCGCCTTGCGCACTTGATGATACCCTGAAAACCCATCCATAAAAGAGTAAATCTCATGCCAAACAACTCTCTCAAGGATTTCCTCTTTGAATGGAGTGGGAAAAGGATCAATAACAAATGCAACACTAAGTTATTTATAGTCTACACAAATCCTTATCCTCCCATCCTTCTTAATGCTTATTACCATGGGGCTAACCCATTCAGATTCCTCAATAGGCTCAATTATACTAGACTTGAGCATTCTATCAATTTCTTCCTTTACCTTCACACACAGATTAGGATTAATCCTATAAGGCCTCTTCCTAACTGATCATGCACCCTCTTCCAACTTGATTTTCATCTCATCGAGAGAAGGATGTACTCCCTTCAACTCATGGTAGCCCCTTGGAAATAAGTCCTATACTTTACGCAATAATTCAATAATATTGGCCACTTCTTATTCTAAGCAGTAATCACCAATAATGGCCTCCTTTATCTATGCATGTATACCAATGTTAACCTTATTTTTTTTCATAGGGCCATGATATGCATGTGATTTCTCATCTTTGACATCCATTAACTTGTGTGTACCTTCACTGTGGTCAACATCTAGTGTATCTACTTCCTCATCATCTATCATGTCCACCATTTTCCCTTTTCTTTTTCTTTCCAAGTGCGGACCATTTCTTCTTCATTTGTTTCCTCAGGATCAAGGTGCACCCCAAGATAAGGTTGTCCAAATATTTATAGCATTATTTTCTCATCCTTTGCACTATCTCAAAATGTAAGGCAGTTCATAATATACAATGCTTCATTGACCAAAGGATTAGTAAAAAAATCAAAAGTATGAATCATACCTAAGCTAATATCTTGCCAATTAACAGTCTCCCTTTTCAATTCTGCATGGACATACCATGTGCATGCATAGCCACGTAAAGTAAAATAGAACGTATGTACCCAAAGTGATGCGGTATTTCCTCCTTGACTTACAGCCAAGATCTCTCACATTCTTGGGTGTGATGAGAGGTATAAGATTTCCCATGAAATTCACATGTTTGTGTAGGTACATTACACCGAGTGAACCTAGTGGAGAAAAATATTATCACTTCTCACCACTCCAAAATGCTATCTCTATGTGTTTCCCACCAACATGCCACTATCCCACACAAATTATAAACCAACATGTTTATTTGATCCCATTCATTCGGCCAATGAGTCTCCATGTGTGCAAAAATGTATCGGGATTCACTTCACGAGTATACCTCAGTACCCTATTGAATCCCAACCACCTCACCATGTGTGGTCTAATCATCCTAGTGACTCATCCTTTTACTTCACACCTAATCATTTCATATGTTCCATGAGCCTATTTTTCACAAGCAACACTTGTAGTGTCTCTTACAGACTGCGTATCTCACCAATGAAGTATACCATCCTTAGATGGTTCCAAATTCTCTAGATCATGTACTGACTGAAAATAAATTCTATTAATCTCTTCTTCACTCAAGGGCTCAACATAGAGCTCTAACTTCTTATTCAGAAAGGGTATAATCATGCGATCTTCCTCACTCTTAAAGCTAATGTATCTTTTATTAAAGTGTAAATCTTCCTTATTCGCAAATCACCAAGGTCTTCCAAGTAATTCTAAGAAGTTGTTTGCTTCAGAAAACTCTAACACCTCAAAGTCCCCAATAAACTTGAATCCCTGAATTGTAATAGTTGTATCCTTCATTAACCCAATAGGCATAGCCCTAGTTTTATTCACCATATATTACACATATGTCGATGGCTACAATGTTGGTCTACACATCTGATTCCAAGCATCTCGAGTCAGTACATTCAAAAGTGTCAATAATAATGTTGTGTAATAACCAACCATCAATTACTGCATCAAGTGTAATCCCTTTATCAAATTCATGATTCTCGAACTCGGGCCTTATGTGTATATATACCCTTGCCACCATTTTTCCCACAATAGGTATTGACATGGGCTTCACCATAAGTACGTCATGGGAGACATACTTATCCACACGTGCATGTTTCTTAGGATATAACAATGTTTTACGCAATGCGCAGTAGTCCTAGGCTACCTCACTTAGATCAAATCTAATTTTCTTAGCCTCCTTGAACCTATTAACGGTGCTCTGAAAAATATTGCGTTGTGAAGGAAAATAGTAATTTACACCATGGGATTTTTGAGCCATCTATCAAAGTAAACCTGTTTATGTAGAAGTGTTGGTATACTACGAATTGAACCTCGCCATGCACTAGGGCTAGCAGCTGATAAGGGATTCTCCATTCTACCCCAAACACATCATGTATTCTCTTGTACCACTTCTCCAAGAGTGCCTTATATGAAGTAGTCATTGTGTCAAGAGAGTATGATTTAAACCTCTTCATATGGGAAGGGTCCTTAGTAGGGTACTCCTAGACACAACTATTTGACCCATCGGGAACTCCAATCTCTGAAAACACAATAGTAAGAAGGACATTACCATACATGATATTTTCCCCATCACGTGCCACATCTATGATATCTTCTGTAATGAAGTCCAAGATGTTGTATATTGTCCCTTCTGAATTTTTTTGGCAAACATACAACCACCTCTTTTCTACTTTCATCCAATGCTCTGTCCATTCAAATTGGTTAGAAAGTGCATGGCCATCTTCATAACTAGGTTAGTGATATTGGTGATATTAAATCAGAGTGGACCTTTCTTGTATTCATATTTTGTGGCCATTTCCTTGACTGCATCCTTGTCACCCAAGTCATCATCTAGTGACTCTCTCATGCAAATAAGTCCAATGTACTCAGAAATCAATTGGCCAGTCAAGTTGACTCTCCTTCCTGCGAAGTAAAAATAATCCTCATGCAGGCACGACATCAACCACTGATACAAGCTGTCGGGTTTACAAAAATATGACAACTCATAGAGTTACAAGAGTATAACCTTCTCCAATGTGGTTTGGACCGAGTCATCATAGACAAGATTATCATCTTGTGTCCTCTCTCCCGTCAGGTGAACTAAATCCAACATTATTTCCTTCCCCACGGTGCTCATACTATGGTTGTAATCACTTAAAACCATCTTCTACATGTGAGACACCCATTCCATCCCCAAAAGAATACCATCAGGGTACTACATCTCCGCATACCACTCCTCATTAAAACTTGTCGATACGACATGTTTTCCTTTGCCCTTGCCCTTCTTTAGTGAAACATTCTATCTCTTCCTTGGTGCCATATTCCTTGTCTGGTCCTTGTAAATTATTCCTTTCTTCTTGCTTTAACTCTGTTCAATCCCTTAACTTCACTCTTATGTGAAATTCCTCCACAACCTGTGACCTAGCTCTGCAAACCCTAACCTAGAAATCTCTCCTTCCACAAGACAACGTAAAATCCATGAGAATCCACTAAACAAACTTCTCCACTCATGTACGTGTACTCCATTTCCACTCTGGTTCATAACTCTACTAAATCTTTTGTTACGCACACAAATATCCAAAAATTTCTTTTTGCAAAGATGCCCTAGTTCATAAGAGCTCTTCAACAACAAATACAAGGTAAAAAGCAGGGAAAATTTTAGTGGCGAATATTCCATTTTTGAAAATTTTGAAAAGGTGATTTTTTTTGCACGGGTCAGTGACCTATTCGCCTAAAAATTACACTTTAATTTTTTTTAGGGGTCAGCTTCGCCTACCCTTGAAAAATATCCCCTATATAAACCTAGATTATTCGCCAGGTAGAACACTTCTACTTCACATTTTTCAACAATATGATATATCCCGTATTATAGACGCGCGACAAGGGGGTAAGTTATTGACACACAAAAAGGAGAGTTTGCAGACAAGGAGATACTGTAGATATTGACGCATAGTAGATGCATGACAAAGAGTTTGTTGATGAGCAACATGGAGATTTTTTCGATGCGCAAGAAGAGGGCAGAGGCTACAGATGCGCGACAGGATATTTGTTGTCACGTGTCAAAAAAATGCATTGACGCGCGTCAACAGACCTTGTTGACGCGCATCAAAGAGGTCTGTTGACACGCGTCAATGAGGGTTATTTGTTGATGCGTGACCTTGATGGATAGTTGATGCGTGACAAGGAGGTACAACAGATATTGACGCATAGCAGACGCACGACAAAGAGTTTGTTGATGTGCGACACGGAGATTTTTTGATGAGAAAGCAGAGGTCGAAGGCTGCAGACTTGCGACAAGAGATTTTGCTGTCGGCGTCAAAAAAATGCAATGACGCGCATCAACAGACCTCATTGATGCATGTCAACAACCTTGTTGACGCGTGTCAAAGAGGTCTGTTGACGTGTGACCTTGATGGATAGTTGACGCGCTACAAAGAGGTACAACATATATTGACACATAGTAGATGCATGACAAAGAGTTTGTTGACGCGTGACACGGAAATTTTTTGATGAGAAAGCAGAGTTCGGAGGCTACAGACACACGATAGGAGATTTTGCTGTCGTGCATCAAAAAAATGCAATGACGCTCATCAACAACCTTGTTGACGTGCGTCAAAGAGGTCTGTTGATGCGTGTTAATGAGGGTTATTTGTTGACACGTGACCTTGATGGATAGTTGACACGGGAAAAGGAGGTACAACAGATATTGACGCATAGCAGACGCATGACAAAGAGTTTTTTGACGTGCAACACGGAGATTTTTTGATGAGAAAGCAAAGGTCAGAGGCTGCAGACGCGTGACAGGAGATTTTTAGACAGCACCCTCATTAACGCGCGTCACTAGACCTCTTTGATGCATGTCAACAAGGTTGTTGACGCACGTCAATGAGGTCTGTTGACGTGTGTCATTGCATTTTTTTGATGCGTGACACCAAAATCTCCTGTCGCGCGTCTATAGCCTTCTGTCGCAGCACTTGACAATCAGGAAAAATATTTTCATACAACCCCCAAAAAATTTACCTTCCTGTGAAATCGGTTCCGGTGATATTCGCTAGGTATTCTCCACCTCTGATTTCCAAGAGGTCTCTTAAAATGAACTTTGGTAAAAAGAAATAACTTACCCGACCTTCTATTCATATATTTTTTATTTTCCCACAAAAAATCCCATGCCACCTACCAACATACAACCACATTAAAGTTGGATTTTTTCAATGCCATCCTTCCACGCATTTTGTCCAGCGCTTTTCCTCCGCACCCAATCTTGCATGAAACCTCTGCAACCTTCTGGAACGTAAGACGACATGAATCAAACGTAGTCCTTTTCACCACCTACCTCATGTTTCTCTTGCACTTTTATCCTTGTACATGGTTTTTATAAAGACTTTTGACACCAATCTCCACCCATATACACTTATGTTATGTTTGCTTCTTTGACCTTACACGCTTTGATTTTTCAACTTGGGCCGCTAATCCACATTATTTTCAAAACTTTCTTCTTACCAATCTCTTCACAAAGACTCTCCTTTAACACCTTGTACCCCACACTAAAAAAATGTGCAGTTCTCTATGCATAAAAACCCTTTCAAAAAGTAAATGGATACCGGTGTGCAAATGCACCCATAAAAAAATGAAAAGATAATGTGAAGTGACAAAGAAGAGAAACACATAAAAAGGAAACTACAATAAGGGAAAACCTAAGCTACATGGTAATACTACCTTATTTATAAACACCAAGAAGACTTATTTATAGTAGGGCTTCAACCTACTCCCGTTAAAGAAACCAAGCAATTGTGTGCCATCTAGCGCTTGTAACTGAAAAGTGCTTGAATCAAGTATTTAAGTGATAGTATATGGTCCTAACCAATGCACCTTAAGCTTCCTTGGGTGGCACAAAAACTTAGAATCATAAAGTAAAACCATATTCCCAATCTCAAACTTCTTATTTTTAATGTGACGATCATGCCATGCCTTCTGTCATGATCTCTCCATCTTCTGACTCCATATGACAATGGAAAACCTCTCATTCAACTCCATAATTTATCAATGTGCTCCTATAATGCTTGTTCATCAACCAATCTTCCTACACGTGTAATACATAGAGATGACGACATAAATTCCATAGGTAGAACTACCTCCATGCCAAACACCAATTGAAAATGTGTGGCCTTGTTCAACCTTTTACAAGTCATGCGATATGCCCATAGCACTACAAATACTTTATCATCCTAGTCTCTTCTTCCGAAATCGTAAATATTTGGTAATGTGTGGCTTAGTATCTTGTTAAATGCCTCAACAATTCCATTAGCCTAAGGGTGATAGGGCGTAGTTTTTTGATGGGCCACTATAAAATCTTCCAATAAGATCCAAACAGTCTCATTTAAGAAATTCATACCCCTATCACTTGTTAATCTCAATGGACATCCATACATAATGATTATATTTTCCCATAAGAACATAGATGTTGTAGTTGTTGTATAATCCTTCATAGGTGCCACTTCTTCTCACCTTATAAGATAATATGTGTAAGTGATAATGTAGCGCGAGCTAGTCCTACACATAGTTGGGGAAATAGGGCTCACAAATTCAATATCCCATTTTCAAACAGTTATGCACTAATAATAGTTAATGGAATTTCATCTCTTCACCCTGGTTTACCAAAGTGCTGGAAATGATCACAGGCTTTGCAATACTCTATACAGTCCTTATAAATTGTTTCCCACCAAAGTACTGCCAACACGATGTTGCAAGCGACGGCATTCCCAACATAGTGACCTCCTGCAAGTCCACCATGAGATTCTTCCATGATTGCGGAACATTTATTCTCTAGCACACATCGGCACAAGATCTCATCTCATCCTAACTTATATAGGTCTCCTCTAATCAACATATAGGGTGCAACACGTATAGCCAACTAATTTTTCTCCAAGGTCTTCATTCCTTATGGCGCTACACCCATCCATAGGAAAACAACAATATCCTCTAATTAAAAGGGCATATGCTACAATTTAAAAAATTATGCATATGGAATTGTATCCTCAATGCTTTATGCATCCTCGTCTTAGTTAATCTGTGATAGATGGTTAGGTCCCAAATTTTTATTACCCGGTTTTACTACAACTAAAAATTTAAACTCCTTAAACAGTAAAATCGATCGAAATATATGCCCTTGCAAGATAGGTTTATTTACCAAGTACTTGAGTTCCATATGATCTGTGTAAAAGATAAATGGAGTGGCCAAAAAATATTTCCAGAACTTGTGCAATGCATAGATCATAGATAGCACCTCGAGCTCCTTAGTGGTGTAAATTTTCTCATCTTGTGTTAATTTCTTGCTCGCGAAACATAAGGTATGATCAATAATCCCCTCTCCAGGTTGAGCCAACACTGCTCCTATCGCCATACCTAATGCATCAACATGTACATGGAAAGGCATATCCCAAGAGGGAAAGCAAAAAATGGGTGCAGTAGTAAGTTTCTCATTTAAGGTGTCAAAATCCACATGTTACGCCTCTTGCTAATAGAACTTACTTTTATGTTTCAATAAATCTTCCATGGGTGCGGAAATATGGGAATATCCCTTGATGAATTTCTTGTAGTACCCTGTATACCCTAGGAACCTGCACACCGCACTTTGACTTGTAGGCTTTTCTAATCCCACTATAACAACAAATTTTGTGGGGTCTACCAATAAGCCTTACTTATAATTAATGTGTCCCAACAGCATGCCAAAAGGAGTGGAAAAAACACATTTCTTAATATTTAGAGAAATGCTCAACTTCTTGCATCTCTCAAACATCAACTGTGGATTGTCACAATGATCTTTGACTAACCCATACATCGTCTAGTCATCTAGGTAAAATTGGAGAAATTTATGGATGAAGTCTTGAAATACCTACACAAAAATGCACGAAAAGACAACAAGTGTGTTATTCAATCCAAAAGGCATGACTGTATAAGAAAAAATTCCCCATTTAGTGGTGAAATTTATTTTCTCCTGGTCGTCCTTCACAATTCTCACCTGGTGATAACCTCAGAATCCATCTATAAAAGAATAGATCTCTTACCCAACTGCACCTTCCAAGATCTCTTTAGTAAATGGGGTTAGGAAAGGTTCTATGATACATGAAATATTGAGTTACCTATAGTCTACACATATCTTTATTCTTCCATCATTTTTGATACTAATGACCATTGAGGTCACCCATTTAGATTCCTCAATGGCCTCAATGATCCCAGATTCTAACATCTTATCAATTTCCTCCTTAACATTTATGCACAAATTTAGGTTCATCTTATAGTTCCTTTTTTGGATGGGACATGTACGTTCTTTTAGCTTGATTCTCATTTCCCCAATGAATGATGAACTCCCTTTAATTCATGGTACCTGCATGGGAAAAAATCTTGGAAATCACATAGCAGTTTAATCACTTTCAAAACCTCTTGGTCTGCCTAGTAGTCTCCAATAACAACTTCCTTGGGCTCTGCTTCACTACTAATGTCAACCTTCTTTGTTTTCAAGGGTTCATAGTAGGTGCATGCTTGTTCATCTTATTTTTCCAATACTTTGCACCTACCTACAATATGGTTAACATCTAAATCCTCCATCTCCTCACCATCCACCAAGTACACCAACTTAACCTTTTCTTTCTCCATGTAGGAGTGCTCAAATTTTACTTCTTTCACTTCATCTTCAATGAAGCGCAACCTTATGTTAGGTTGTCCTATCAACTCCAAAATTTGGTCCTCGGCCATGGCATAATCTCCCACGGTAAGGCGTTTGACTACCTGTAATGCCTCATTCACTGATTTCTTAAGGGATTGGTACTCAAAAGTATAGATGATATCCATGTTAATCATCTCCTACCAATTCCCTGTCTTACAACATAACTCTTAATGAATGTACCATGATATGCACACAAAATCCTTCAAGTTGGAATAAAACTTATCCACCCACATGAAAGGTGGTAAATCTTTCGACACCTCCCATCCAAGTCTTCTCACACTCCTAGAACATGGCATGAGGTAGATCCCTTCTAATCATAGTCACAAATTTGAGATGGTGCACTGCCTCAGAGAAACCTTACAGAGATGGTGATTCTCAGCTTTGTGCCATTATAGAATGTTGTCTCGATGGGTCACCCACCAATGTGTCATTATTTCTGTGTAAGGTATAGGTAAAAATTTTCCTTCTCTCTACTTGACACTTCCAATGGATCTTCATTTCACATATAAAGACATCAGGGATTTCCCTCCCCAATGTACTCATGAAAACTACCTTCCTCCCAAGATGCCTCAACTAAGCACGATTTGACAACTTGAGTTGTCAGAACCCTTCAGATGACTACCAACCAACTCATATTTACCTATGTTCCAAATTGTCACAAGAAACACTTGTTGTATCACTCATAGACTGAGTGTCATCCCACTGAATAGCTCCACTTCCTTCAATGGCTGAATGAGACTTTAGGTCCCATGATGGTGTGCAACATATATCTTTTTTAAGGTATTATTCACCCAATGGTTCCACATAAGGCAGAAAACTATCCATCAGTTAAGTGGAATGATCACATGTTCCTCCTTGTTATCAAAACATGATGTAGCCCTTATTCAAATGTAGTTCAAAATCGTTTGTCATAGTAACACAAGGGGAAGCCCAAGTAATGTTGGGAAACTACCAGCCTCAACAAGCTATAAAACCTTAAAATCTCCAGTAAAATTTTCCCCTTGAATAATTATGGATGTACATTTCAACACTCCTAAGAGGCATGGCCTTTGTCCTGTTAGCCATGTATAACACATTTGAATATGGTTACAATGGGGGCCTCCCCATTTGGTTCCATGCATTTAGAGTAAGAACATTGACCTTCGTGCACATGTGTCAATCAATATATTACTCATGAGCCATACATCAACAACTACATTCAGTGTGATCTCCTTTTCATAATCAATGTTGTGAGGAGGTAGGTTAGTATGTACAACTTGTATCTCATGCCATTCTCCTATACCGCATGGTACCTTTTCCTCTTAGCCATTTTCCCAACAGATGAATAATTTTCTCCTACTCACAGCATTTGAACACACTTCCCTAACCTCATCCATATCCTGCTAAGGAACCTCAATGCTCTTCTTCTACTCCAACTGGAACGTAATTTCTCCTTCAGACAATGGATTTCTCCTTATGCAAACTCCTAATAACCTCTAATGGTTTCCTAGTACACATCCTTTTAGTGGGTATGATCTAGAATATTTCCCATATAACACTTCTTCTATAGTAATAGAGAGGCATCTTCTTTAGTTCCTCTTGGGCACTATGTAAGCCTCAACGCATGTATTGACCAAAATAGGCTCTAGCTCAGAGTTAAGCACTACCCTCGGCATCCATTGTGGGTTGGTCCTATTTACACTCACCATCTCCGTGCCTTTTTCCTTCTTCTGGTTCTTTCTCATGTGGTCATAAAACTTTGGGAATTCTTCATACATGTGCTTCTTCCCACACCATGAGCACTAAAAAAATCAGAGTATTCATGCTTGTAGTGTTCAGTCAATCCACAATTGTAATGGGTCCCATGGGGAAAATCACCTCTTCCTCTGCAATCATTAAGGCATATGAAGCCTCCAAAAAAACTTCTTCCTCGACCTCCTCCATCTGTGTACCCTTCATATCGACGATCTTTAGCCTGAGAACTACTCCCAATGCTAGTCTAGCACACACTGAGATAAATGGTATCATGGATTTAGTTTATCAATTGATAGTCCTTCGTATCGAGAATAGTGGATGTGTAAATTTTACAGTAGGATGACACATTTTCTATAGTTCACACTTAAAAAAATGACATCTACTAGGATCATGATCTCTGTGACAGATCTCACAATCCAATGATATGGCATGTACTGATCTTCGAGGGAAACTATCCTTCATGTGACCCTTCGCTTCATAATTCATGCACCAAAGTATACCATGTGTTTCATGAGCTGAATTCAAAGAAAACTTCTCAAGTTGTTTACCCATGGAAGAAATATAAGCTTCCAAAAAATGGACTCATCCTAGTGTCAGTGCTCCCCACGTCCTCAGTGTGTAAAATAACCTCCAAGGCCTCGCGTAGATCTATGAAGGTTTTGTGTGAAATGGCACGCCTGAAGAGCATGATCAAGCCCCTTAATAACCATTTTACATATTGGGATGGATGGATATCATAGGATAACTTTGATAGTAAAGTCTTAAAACATGCATCATACTCCCTCACACTCTCTGCCATACCTTAGTGGATTTCCTTCAATGCATTGATGCTATTCTATTTAAACTTGAGAATGTGGAACTCTGTCAAGAATTCATCACCTAATAAGGTATAATCCACCATCATCTGATGGGGTTCATACTTCTAGTATCAGCTATTTGTGCGCCCTTGCAATGTAGTTGCAAACTGACTTGCTTTTCACTTTGAGGCAATGATTCCATTAGCGCACCATAGAAATTCAAATTTATGGACATGCTCTGCAACATCTTCAACACCCTTATAATCAAGTAAGTGGAGTAACATCTCATAGAACACCTATTGAGGTGGCTGAGGCCCTTTTCCACTAGACCCAAGACCTTGATTTCCTCCACCAATGGACCCACTAGATCCACTAAATCCTACTCCTCTTGATCCACCAAATCATCCTCCTGTAGTAGGTAAGGGTCATCTTACATCTTTACTATCATGTTAAACTACGTGTTGACATTCTATGATGTTGAACTACTTCCAGATGTGATGCCCAAACTTTGTGTACCCCCACTTTACCCAAATTATGTGGGCAGAAAATATAACTCCAAACACAGGGAAAGTATGTGTGTCCATAGATGTACTAAATGAAAAATCATACCTCCTAGGTGTCGTCTGACTACCAAGACCAATGCAAACTATATTTTTTTTCCTCAGGAACTAAAAAACTAAGTGCAAGGGTCTGGTTACTATGTGGGTCAAGATGTGCACCTATGGCTCTTCTTCTTCCTTCACACGATGAAATCTCTCTAGAAGCTGAGTAGTATATACTGCTCAGGTTCCATGCCCTCCGCACAGAACTCAAATCCTTCCTGTAACATTTTCCTCCATAATTCCATCGCACCAATAACTTCACGTTGTCTCACCAACTCCCTTTTCTCACACTTCATTATAATTGAGCCGCCTCTCTTCTCTTTCGGCTTCCACTGCAAGGTATGCCATCTCCACCACACTAGCTTCTGCACCCCACACCTAGCAAGAGTTTAACCAACCATAAGAAATGCTTTCAAACTCAAAGTAATAATTAGGATCTTGATGGATAACTGTATAGCATACAAGAATGATCCTCTTGGATCCTTTAAGAACTCCAACTCATGAATCTCTGGGAAATAATATGTAGATATCACATATTCCAATGTATATATAGTCAACACACCTTTCCACCAAAGATCAACAAAATTCCAGGTCAGATCAGCATCCTACAACCGCTAATATTCCTTCTGGGTCTAAACACGAGGTCTATAGTACCAACTCATCCTGGATGCATATGCTAAGATCCATTCATACGACTCTACTGAAAAACAACAAAAGAATGTCTTATAGAGCTCGTGATACAGGTTCTCCTCCACCCATTTACGTGCATCAAACTTAGATCCAGTGTTAAATCACTAAGAAAACTCATCCTCCGTGCTTTTAAGCCAAACCTCGACACTGTCCAAGGTCAAGTTGTTTTATCATCACGTACCATTATTACAGCAGCTTCAAAAGAGGCCCTGGAAACAAAACCAAAATTTAGTCATTGTTTACCTCTAACTCCTCTTTTAGATCCCAAGCACACTGGCCTATCACCCAACATAAGTTGGGTGCTCACCCAAGGCATGTGTGGGCATCGAGCCCTTATTTTATGTGATCCTTGTAAGAATTATTTGCCATCAATGGGGGAATGGTTTGCAGAATAAAAACATGCATGTAATCCAATACAGAGGTATTAGAACTAATTCTAAGCACAAATGTACCATGAGATAAACATAAACATCACAATGACATAATAGAATTAGATATTAACTAAGTACAACATGAAAACACACTAGGGTTTGGTCTACAAACACATAAATTTGTAACAAAGGTTCATATATTGATTATAATCATTTATAATAGCCATATTACATCAAAAGGGGTCATATCATACCATACACATTAGGGAATAACATCCCAACCCTAAAAAAATACTCTATAAAGAGAGCCCTAGCTATGTTTTCCATCTTAGTTTTGGCTTCAAACCAAAGGGCATTAATCTATACATAGCATCATCCTTTCCTAGCCTCTCTCTAGAACTAACAATAGCAACATCAACCTACCACAATAATGGCAACCCCTAACATCTTAACCCCTTTATCCCACAACATTCTTACAGCACTTCATTACCTCTAAATCCTTCCTTTTTTTGGACCCAAGAACTCCTTTAAATATGATCTAGATCTTTCCTTCATCTCTATAGTTTCACCCATGAGTAGATCTCATGCTAGGTGGAAACTTGTTCCTCCATACTTGAGTGCTTATGAAAGCTTGCAAAAGCCTCCACTAACTGTAATTATCCTCTTTTGTAATATTCCCTTCATGGAATATTCTTTCCTTGAGCTCCAAGACTCTAGGCTGACACCTTATCCACTCATCACACCTACTCGAGCCTTCACGTGTTTTCCCTGTGATTCCACCTTAGAAATGCGGCTAATTCCTCAAACCCTTTCCTGCTTCTACAAGCTAACCTTTATCTTTTGCACACCTTTCCTTGAGCACTTTTCTACCTTAATTTCTATAAACACATGCACACGCTCTTCCTCTACCTTAGGACTTAGTCAATTTCAGGGTCTAAAACAATTATTTATTATTGAAGATAGAAAAAGGAGATATCAATGTCAAAAGAGATATTAATTTTTTTACTGCATTCAAAAATGGGGGCATATCGAGATTTCAATTGCGACATATCACAAAATATGTGAGAATCAAACTTATAGATCAAATGAAAAATAAATTTGACATAATTAATAGATTTCATAATCACTTATTATGATTCAAACAAAAAAAACAATAAAATGAAATGGTTTTAAGAAGTGGTATTTGAACTCACACCCTTTTTAGAGGGCTAAAAATTGATTCTAATTCCGTATACCACTCGAACATCCTATAAATCTTGTTATGGTTTCTCGAATCAAACTTATGTTAACAATGATTTGAAATCCCCCATTTTTTTGAAACGAGAAGCAAAAAAATCAAACCGATGCACTCGATAAGTTAAAAGAGACCAAAATTTTCCACCGTAATGTAGCGAACCTATCAATATAATTTGATCTCCTTTAAAAATTAAAAACACTAATTAAAAACTGATGCCCACCATAATCTAATAAACATTACATGATTAATTTTAACCTAGCAATATGTAGGGTGCTTTATTATATTTTTGTAGAATATGAAAGAAATGAAAAATTATTTCATATATTTTATGTTTAGGAATGTGACATTAAAATTTAAAATTTTTACCTTTACAATAAATAAGAGAGACCAAAGAACAAATTTGTGAAAATTTAAGGGTAAGAAAACTAATAATCTTTGTCCCAAATTTTGTAAGGAATACATTTGATTTTGAAAATTAAAAAACTTGAGGAGTGTAAAAATTTCTATAATAAGTAATACTACTTTGTTCATGTATAGATACCTAAATCTAGACATGAAATTTAGAAATTAACCCTTGGTATTTATCTCATCCCATAACTCATTGTGCACTAAATTAAATAATTCTTGCACATCCCTTTCTCAAATATAAATACCATCCATTACATCACACTTTTTATCCATCATTAACTAGTCAAAATCCTACTCTCAGAATATACATCACATCTAGCCACCATCTCCAACTGAAATTTTTCATCATGCACTACACCCAGATGAAGTCAACCATAATAGAAAAATTCACTTGGCTAGCTTTTTCCAAACCCTATGAATTCATCCTCCAAATATATAATAATGACATTTTCAAATTAATAAGTTATCTATTGTCATGCATTTTTACAAGCCAAAAAATTCAAAACTTGAGCCATGACAACTAAACCAAATATGAAAATTTGCTTCAAAATCTTCCCAAATCCCTCTCCTGGTCAATTTTTTATTCTGTGTCTTGATCACCCTAACCTTTCAGGTCCTCCTAATATGATGAAAAATCATGTGCAAATGTTCTAAGTAATATAACAAGGTCATTTCTTTCATTCAGTAAAGTACAACTGCAAACTATTTCTCTCACAAGCCTAGAAAGGCCAATTATAACCATTTTGAGGCATGCACGTATCCCACAGGAATGTCATGAAATATCATAATCATCTGGAGGTGGTTTTGGAGATCCAAGAAGGTGTTGGAATTGATTTATGAAATTTTATGGAAGATTTGGTGGTTTAGGGACAAACTATACAAAAGAGGGTTTTCAGATGCAAAGAATGAATGATCAAAATATGAACCCAAGCTTCTCTAAATGATTCCAAGAGATCTATGAGGAGTCATAAGGAAAAAATAGGAAATGGAAATATGAGAGAATCCTTTTCATGGTGAAAGAACAAAATTTTACACAAGACCTAAGGATTTCCCAAGACAATTCAACTTTCGCAGGTGTACCTCATTGTCTTGATCAAAATAGGGAATTTTTTGGAGTTTTAGGCATAGTTAGGTTTTGAAACATATTCCATTGATCTTGGAATATTCCTTAGAATTATAATCATATATAATTTCACCTGAAAATACCTCTTCAAGTTCTGACAACATGGGTTTCAAGTCTTCACTAGTGCAGGGTGTGTTGATCCAAAGCTTAGCCAATTTTCTCACTACCACATGTCATGATTTCAATCCTATATCTCCTTTTTCCACTTTTATCCCTTTCCCAAGGGGAAATAATGGGTTTTTTTAAATGAGTTCCACCCAATATCCCCCTCTTTAATCCCTCATATGACCCTCTCGAGCTCTATAGGGGGCTTAACTGGCAAAATTGATATTCCTCACACTGTACCAGATCATGCCACTTGGAAACATCTTGATCCATGTGCCAATTTGTGTCCCTATTATAAATTTACACCAAGGGGATAGAGGGGGAAAATGATCACCCCAACATCTATCAAACCATATTTCTTATTCACACTCGGTTGTCATTCAACCATGGTCAAACTGTGGTTACCAGAAAGACATAAAATAATCAAACTTATTTTTAAGTTAGTTTATTTGCAATGTTCAATATATATATAACATTATTTTTGTTGAAAACCTAAAAAAATCATCATAATCCATAAGAGGTTCTTCCCAACACGTTCCATACCAGCCATGGCCATGAAGACTAAGTTTTTCACATAGCTCTCCATCTAAAGATTGAAGGACGAGATTCCAGTGCGAAGACTAAACACAATTTGAGCTCATTGTTTACACATATTTAGTCACTTTGGTGAATTTATTGTTCTCAAATATTCAATCCTCCATTAATTTATTCTATGAAATAAAATTTAAAAGAAAACGAGACCCTTCTTCACTACCTGAGGATCCGACGGGCAAAATCACTTGAAAATTGGAGAAAACAATCCTAGAAAAATATAGTTTCACGCGAGCTAAATTTTGTGCCACAAAGTACCTAATTTTTAGGGATATTTAGGAATTTTTTTTGGCATTCTTCCCTTCTCAAATAAATTTTCAATTTCCTAAATATCTGGTAGGTGAAATTATCTGAAACTCAGAGCGAAGGATCCTCAAAAAATCTAGTTTTACTTGAACTATTTCTTGCACAATGGAGTTTCTGATTTTAGATATATGGAGGACTGATTTTTTCTCAACATTCTTCTCCATCTAATGAAAAATTCATTTTACCACTCATTCAGACGAATAAATCATCCAAAATTTGGAGCAGGGAATCTTGGAATAAAACTCAGAATTTCAAGACTGCTTTCGTTGCAATCTGACACCCGCAATGCACTTACTAAAAATAACACATTTCCATGGAATCACATGAATAAAAATATTAAGTGGTCAAGTAAGTTTAATTCCTTACATCCTTGGTCCTTCATACATGAAATAAATATCAGGAAGTGAAAACAACACAAAATTACCAAAAAAAGTAGTCCCAGCTAGCTCCTACTAAAAATAGAAAGTTTTAGTTTTTAGTGTAGAAAGTTGATGTTGGCTTCATTTTCACTAATATGAATAATTTTTTTCATCCTCGCATGGTTGTAAATTTATCTCACATCTCAAATACGAGAATTAACTCTCCATAAGAATCCTACAACATCATTTTGAGCACATTTTTGTCAAGGAACATGACAGTGCATATCGAGACACAAAAAATGAAATTAAAGGACATTGTGTGGTTAGAAAAGGATTTAAAAAGATTCAATATCCCCATTTGAATCAAAAATTCATCAAATTATGTCATCGTGATTGTAATTAAAATAAAAAAATATTAAGGAAAGTTGAGAACCATTGTGCCTTGAATCCATCATCATCTCCCCGAGAAGCAAGTTAAAGTGAGCTACTCAAGTCATTAAAGTATTCAGGAAATTTTATGTGAAGTATCAAAGGATCATCATTTCTCATTGAAAGCACTTGAGAACAAAGGTATGAAATCATCCCAAGTCTGATTCAATTCAAGTAATCTAGAGTAGTGAAGGCTAAATATGTGATTTTCATGTGTGGCATCATGAATGGAAGAACAAGGAATCATCCATATTTCATTTGATGTCATAGTGTTCTCAAATAGTCAATAAAACACCTCGTAGTGTGGTCAATCCTCAAAGGATGAAAATTTTAAATTAAATCTCACTTCAGTACCATTAAGGGAAATTGATCAAGAACCTTCAAAAAGGAAGGCAATGAAAAGAGTATGTACAGTGGTTCCATATTTCAAAAAGATTGATAAGAAGGTAAATCTCATTGTATATCCCATAGAGCATCTTGATTCAAGAAAGAGTGATCCATATTAGTATCCTTCTCTTCAAGAGAATCCAAGTGTATATCTCTCGATTGTGGAAACCTTCCCAAGTGAAACATGAGAAAAAGAGGTGTATAAATAGATTATACAGTCTAGAAAGGTAAGAAGGTAATGATCTTCATTTAGAGCATTGTGTGTACAAGAATGGGAAATCATATTTGTTTCATTTTCTACCATGCACTTGGTAGTGTTCTTAAAAAATCACCTAAGGAATTGTAGTGTGAGAATATATCAAGAAGGAGAGACATTTTTGTCATCTCATTCCATAACAATTTGTGGCCATTTCTTAAGAATTTCACTCAAGGGTAATCCTTTCACCCACCTGATGAAGAATCATTTCAGTAAGAGAAGGATAAACATTCTGAGGTTTGATAAATCACATATTTGTCTCTCACAATCATTAGAGCCATTTGTGAGAGTCTAAGTAGAAAGAAAGTGATCCTCACTCTCACTGTGAGATCAAGAAGGACCCATCATGAGTGATGCCCACAGTCATCTCAGGATCACATTGTAATGCTTCACAATAGTGTTTCTAAACACTCATTCAATAGTATGGAGTGTTCATGCATCTTACAAAAGGAGGAAATTGTGATCATCATGCTTCAAATCAGCTAGTTCTTCATTAACAATGGCTCCATCTTCATCAGATTAGTTAACCCCTTATCTTTCTCTCCATATTCTAATTTTCAATTGAGAATGTACTTTTGTTATTTCATCCTATTCACTTATGTGACCCTTAGCTAAACATTGTAATATTATTTTTTTAAATAATAAGAAAAATACATACTTCCTAGGAATAAAAAAGGTCACAAGTGATGAGGATAGGTGAAGAGTCACGTGGGGTAGATGAGGGGAAATTCTATAATAATATAAATTGGAATGGATTCGTCATTCCAAGGGATTGTAAATTATTGATTCAATGCATGTTGTTGAAGTTATTATATGATAGAAAATCAACACGTGAACTTCTTCACACCCGACCTCTCAAGGTCATGTCGAGACAACCGGTGTAAAATGAATGTGAATGTGAGTGTGGTGATGGAGATCAAGCTAATTGGGAAATATTATATCTTCAACACACAATTTTGGGATCTGTGAGTCTAAGGAAAATAATTCTCTCTTAACTTGAAGTGGTGTGATGGCTCGGTCTGAGATAATAGCTGCTCGAAGACTCCAATCAATGTTGAGCTCTATCGATATTATTTTTATTGGTTGTTGAACACGTGAAAAGTGAGCTGTGGGTGCCTCGTATAAATTTATAGAAAAGGTCATGGAAGTAAGAATGAGAGGCATGGTGGAGCCACAGGGATCTATGGGTGATTTTTTGGTCTGGTCTAAAAATTCTTAGCCTGATCGGCTGCTATGTTCAGTAAGGAAAGTTGTGCAATAATGTTTGGTGGAAGTGGTGAAGATTTGAATACTAATGTACGTAAAATAGTGTCAATGTTTAACTGATTAGCAGGCCCATTTGGTTGTGGGACCTAAAGATCACAACCAAAGACTCGCAGAGGTTGTGGCCCTTGTATGATTATGCACGTAATCAAGCCCTATTGTCAGGAGTAGTCCAATAGTCATAGGATTGATTAACATCGATGTTTAGCGTATTGAGTTGTTCTCTTTTCTCATCAAAATTTTTAGGTGTGCATAAGACTACCAAATGAAAGCTAGTATCAATGTCAGTTATCAATTCCAGCCCATTGGGTTATGGGACCAAGGGATCACAACTATATGTCTTTTATTTTTGTGGACTGTTGATGGTCATACAGAATGAAATAAATGATTTTGATAAGAAAAATAATTACTGAAGGAAATATAATCTATGTTTTTGGATTTTTCACAATATATCAGATGAAATCAATAAAAGAAAACTAATCTATCAAAGGAAATATTTTTCATCTTTTCTAATTTTTAAGCAATGCATTCTAATCTAATAAATAAACTAAAGACAAGTAATCAAATGAATTTAGCTGGTTACTTGTGTGAGTGTGTGAATATAATCTAAAACAAATAACCTAGTCTAATCAAAACCCTTCAAACCCTACCTTAGAGGTGAAGAAAAAATCATGACCCTGAAAGGAGCTATTGTTCCCCACAACTTCCCTGGTAATGTTAAAGAGGAAAACTTACTAATGATTTGATCTACTTGTGATTGTCTACTCTATTGAAATGAATGATTTTCTAATCTATTTGATATGCAACTGAAACTAGTGATTTAAAATTGACAATTTAACAAATAAAGCAAACAAACACACAATTCTAATATGGACAAGCAAGAGCTTTGGAAAATCTGCTTGTACATGTATTTTTCCCCTTAGTATTTTCCTTTCTTTTTCTGAGTGTTCATGTGAGTCTAAGGCATTTGGAATGCAAGAACAAAAACAGGAGGATGGTGCTTGAGCAATGACAGCTTGATGGCAATCTTGATGTAATGCAAGTAGAAGAGAGATATCATAAGAGATTAGATCTTGGCTATAAAATTCCTATCAAGATCATAACAACAATACAATGCAAGATATATAAAAATTCTTAGGCATTTTTCTTGAATACAAGCATGGAATATATAGGAATGGAGGATGGGAGGTGCCTTCAAGCTTAAGGCAAGAAGGAGCAGTTCCAACTAATTAAATCTATTTAAAAATAGGAGGAAGGAGAACTAAGTAATCAAAGCTAATTTTAGACAATTTGGCTCACAGATGTATGCTAAAAGTGAAATTAAGTGAACCACCGCATGTTAAAACATGCGTGAGGGAATATAGAAAAAGTGGGCAGGACCGCTGCCTTATGCAGGGTGGCGGTTTCAAGGTTGTTGCCCTGTTTTGGGTGGCGATTTTAGAACTGCTGCCCAGGCATAGTGGCGGTCCTTGCACTAAAGGCCAACACATGCACATAAAGAGGAAATAAGTTGGAAAAAGTGTGGGAAGGCTAAGTAAAGACATCTAAGAAACAAATATACACTAGAAATGGGATTTAGAGCTCAAACACCTTCTTGAAAGGACTTAAATCATCATTGGGGACTTTTGTAACCATTTTTTTGACAATGTAGCACATGTAATTTTGGGTGCGTACATATTGCCCCCTCTGAGAAGCATCTGAGCCATGAAAAGGCGTTAAAACGTTGAGTCCGAGTATGGAATTCCTAAAAAGGGGAGTTAGAAGTTATACCTGACACACCCATGTGTCGAAATGTCACCTCCTAAACTCTCGCTACCTGTAAGAGAAAAAGAAGAATCAAGTACAGATAGATAAAATATTGAAAAATAAATACTAAATCAAAATGACAAGAGGACTTACCATTTGTGCGGGGATATAGAGATATACCTACACCAACTCTCTAGCCCTGTGAACACATACACTCAAAATGAGGTTAAAAATAACATATATATTTATAGAAAAAAACTCACTTTTCAATCCATTTATGCATTCTTGATTTGATGAATTTGGAGCTCTGGATTCATGGTGACCATTTCTGATGAGAGTACATCAGAAACAACCGTTGTGGAATAGTGATCATGCCTCCACGTGCAGGAGATGGACCAACATGATCAAAGGTTGGTTATTTTCACTTTTTTCTTTTTATTCCTAGAATGTAAAAATGTTGAAAAGTTCACCTAGGGGGGATTATTTTCAAATTTTCTTGTCTTAAATGAGTCTCTAGGGGGGTGCCCATAGGAAATTCTTTTATTTTGTTGGAAATGGTATTTTTTTACACTTTTGAGAATTTTTTAGGGTTAAAGGCAAGTTTGGAAAATTGGTTCAGGACCATTGCCCAAAACAGGGCGGCGATCACGGGACTACCACCTTGCTTGGGCGGAGGTCCTAGAACTACCACCCTGAATTGGGTGGTAGTTCTAAACAGAATGACCAAAACATTCACTAACTTGGATTTTTTTGGATTTTTCATGTTTTAACGTGTTTTTGGTGAGATCGTCTTCTTGTATACGTTACTAAATTTCTCTTTTCTCATGTTTTGGTGAATGTAGGAGGAATACATCCGTTGGAGTAGAGAGAGAGTGTGTGTGATTGGCTCCTTGGGATTCTGGATCAGCTGATTCAGGTTGAGAGGGACATTCCATAGAGGATAGGTATCTGGAGGATTTCACAGGTACCTCACATTGCCCTTGTCAATCACATATTGTGTGACTTGTTCTCCTACTGCGACGTAGATTGAAACATCTTTTGGTTTCCAGGTGTTAGGGGTGAGTGGACCATTACTCTGGAGGATGTATACCGCATCCTTGGGCTCTCGATTCTTGGGAGGAGACTAAATTTAGAGATAACGAGATCCAGGGTCACGATGATACAGTGGGCCACATATATGGGAGATGTTGCTATCTCATCTAGTTCAAAGAAGGGGATGAAAGTCCATTCGATCACTATTTCTCCCATTCCTATCATTTGGAGAGCCATTATGGGTATCTTATCCTCACGATTGATCAAGGACAAGGGAGGTGACAGACTTCTCTACTGGTGGGCTCTTATTATCACATAGATTGAGGGACATGGTTGTAGGTGCACATGGGGAGTAGAAATCCTAGGGACTACCTACCATGACTTATACAGGGTAGTCTGATTTCAAGGGAAATCATTGACCCACCCCACTCTTTTCATGAGCTGGGTATACAAGCATATCACTCCCTATGGAAGGGGAGTACAAGTATTGGACCCAGGGGCCATCTGGGAAGTGAGGTGGACTGTTATGTTAGTTGTTAGGACACCTCATCAGCCAGTGGAATCTATTACTACAACAAACATGGTTGTTACTCCCTACCATGACATGGTCAGGCTATGGGGACAGGAGGTGACCACGGTGTTAGCTTTTTCTACTATAGGCTAGCTATTTGATAGGGCCGGGAGAGTCGAGATCCTTCCATTTGATCAGGTTCCTCAGCAGTTTTTCCTACCATATGATGACACAGCTCCCCCAGTGGTATTGGTCTATAATACCATTCAAGAGGCTTGAAGGGTCCCTAGAGGAGATCTTGGCTAGAAAGTGGTTACTCTAGGTGTGCTTATTACAATTAGGCACATGGTTTATGCTCGATGGGTAGCTGGTGCCACTCGAGCACCTTTACTCTAGATTTTTCTGCTCTTGCTCACAGTGGAGAGGAGGATGATCCTGTTAGTGTGGATTCTAATTTTTAGGAGTTTGTGGGAGGTGAGACAGAGGAGTTACTCAAAAAGGATACTAAGGAGGATTCATTCGGAGAGGAGATTGAGGAGGATGAGGTGGGTGATTCTAAGACTAGCAAGGCAACTGATATGACAAAGGAGGAGAGTGATCTTGAGTGGTATGATACTTAGGAGATGTTGAGATCCGCACACGAGGAGGCCAGTGTAGAGAGAGACCTTAGTCTCAAAGGAGCCACTTCCTCTGGGTGGGGAGCGGATGACGAGTCTGTAATCAAAAAACATTTGGCCTATGAATTTGGGGAGGCCCCATAACCACCAGTAGAAGTGTTCAGTGACCCTACCTATATGTCCAGAGATCCGAATATGTTTGACACTCTTCTCTTAACTTTTTTAATTCAAAAAATTAGTTCTGGTATTCTATTTTGATTTGTGTTTTTCAGTTTTTCTAACTTATCTATTTCTTCTCCCTTCCTTGCTTGCAGTGACTGCACAGGAGTGGAGAGAGCTCATATGATGGGTGTGTGTGGACACCCTACTGATCCCTTTGGGGAAGACCCAAGCCGAGATGACTGATGAATCAGGTCAGTCGCTAGCTACTGGTAGACACACTAACGTGTTTTCTCCCATTTGGTGAATAACGGAGGTGGTGACCTCCCTTCATACCATGGTGGTCGGATATGAGGCTACTGAGCATCTGATGAGGTGGAGCCATTCCCATAATGAGACCATAGCTAACAGCCACCACCATGAGCATTCACACATTTGGTTCACTCCCATCATCATCGTAGCCACAATAGGAGCCCTGGACATGGTTGTGCACCATCCGAGGGATCCCACAGGGATTGATAGGATACTAGGCCATTTATTGCTTTATTGTGATTTTTTCAGGCACTTAACAATTTTTTTTGTATATTTCGGGCTCATTGCGAGTGTTTTTACCATACCTAACATGTGATGGAATTGTATATAAACTTGACCCACTATGATATATACAGACTCTTATTTTTGGTTTGGTAATCCATTGTATCTGAGTTGACTCTCTTTTGGTTTATTTCTCAAGTGTACTCTAGATGTTTAGAATTTCCGTTTTTCTATGATTTTTAGAATGCATGTAATGGGTGTGAAATGATAACAGAATGTTTTCTTTTTTTGTATTTTAATATGCTGATAAATGATAATGTGAATGCAGTGTGATGTTGAACTTTAGTTTCTTTAAGCAATATTTGATACTTCATATTGTCTTGGCAAAACATTGTGATACAATGATAAGATAAGTGAGTGTACTTTCCCCACTCCCAACTCCATGCAAGCAGTAGGATGTGAGGGCTCAACAACAAGAGACAGAAAGGGCACAAGTTAAGAAATTTTATTGAATGGTAATGATGAGGGAAAGACAATGGTTTGACAGGACCAAATTGAGACACTACAACCTCACCCTACTCAAGTTACCTCATAGCTTAGAATGTGATTTACTTTCTAGTTTATCTAGACTTAGATCTGTAGATGGCTACTTGGTTGACAAAATCTAATTTTGAGGTTTTAAACTCTTTTGGAATTTTGGACATCTAACTCACTTTGTTTTTGACTTATAATTTCACAACATTTGAATGAATTATTTGTAACTTTCAAGTTTATCAAAGAGACCCCCTACACCTTTCCCCATGCTACCAGTAGGAAGCATGGGCTCATCACCGTGGACAAGGAATAGGTGAGTAAGGGCATTTCTCTCCTTTCCCAACCCTACATCACCAGTAAGAGATGCAGGCTCAACACCAAAGGTTGGTAGGGAAAAGAAATGTGTAAAATAAAATTTTTCTGTGGATTTGCATTTGACTTACTCATCTAGGAAAAATGTTTAGTATGTTCTTATTTCCAAAGATATTTTTATGGGATATATGTGACACCATGAATCTTCTAGAATAGACTATAGGAAAAGACACCTAATCTAGAAAGAGACTATAAGCAAAACAAAGTATGCAGGCCTTGGTATGATCACAGTAAAAAAAATTTGTCTTATCCTATTTGAACTGATGAAATGATTTGAAAACAATTGATGATACCATGAAAATTTGGAGAGACGTGATTTGAATTTTTTTCCAATGTTTTCTAGAAGTTTTTAGGAGTTGTTATAAAAATAAATCCCTCGATCACAAATTTAACAGAGTGAACTGGAAAATGAAAGTGCAATGTAAATGCAGTAATGTACATATGAAAATGCTTACGGATCATACGTAATTCCTCTTTAGGTGAATATATCTCACATATTTGTTAAACTCCTTGCCCTCTAGTGTACACAGGTTAAATGCCCCTTTTTTTTAGTCTTATACTACTCGATATGGACCCAACCACCTAGGTCTAAATTTTATTCCCTTGCCATGGTATTTTTGTCTATTCAGATATCAAGCCTTAAGAACAAATATCCCTCTTATATTTCACACTCGTAAAATTTCGTGTTGTATTTCTGATCCATCCATTTCAGCGTAAACATTGTGACGTTGTTAAGAGTCGATTCTAACCTCATCAAGACTTTCTAACTAAGAGAGTCATGCTTCTTGATAGCCTTATTCTCCCAATATTATTTGTAGCAAAATACAGAGACTCATTATTTCAACCTCGAGCAGTAAGACTGCTTCCACACCAAATACCAAAGAAAAGGGAGTTACCCTTATTGGTGTCTCCAATTGATGTCCGATAGGCCCACAAGTCTGGGAAAAGCTTTAAATTCCAATATCGTTTGTTCTCCTTAACAGTCTTAAGGAGGATGGACTGGAATGTTATTATTCATAGCCTTATCCTATCCATTGGCCTAAGGATAATAAAGAGAAGTCATGTTATGACTTATCTTGAACTTTACACATAATTCATGTACCTCGTCATTTTTGAATAACGTGTCATTATCCGAGATAATGACTTGTGGGACCCCATACCTACAAATGATCTAGTTCATGAACTTAGTGGTACATGGAAGAGGCATGGCTTCTACCCACTTGGTAAAGTACTTTGTGGATGTGATTATGATGTTATAGGAAGCTGTTGATGAGGGATATAATTTCCCTATTAAATCTAGGCCCCATGTGGAAAAAGGGCCATGGGGTTGCGATTGGTTGCAAAGCTTACTGGTATATGGATCTCGTGGGAGAACTATTGGCATTTGTGGCATCTATGCACAAAATCTATTGCGGCATGCTCTAGGGTGGTCCAAAAATAGCCCATCTGATGTATCTTTTGAGTAGTGGCATGGCCTTTGTAGTGACCTCCACATACTCCATTATGTGATTCATAAGGAATCCTTTCAGATTATTCTACGTCGACACATCTTAACAACATTCCATCGAAGGCCCTACGATAGAGAACTTGCTCCAAAATAACGTACTTAGTGGCAATGATGTGTAGCTTCTTTCTTTTTGTTGTGATGTTGCCCCTTCTGGGTACATATGGTCCACTATAAAATTAATCATGTTAGTATACCATGGACATGCAGAAATAGGGTACCTAGTCTCAATGAAGTACACACACTCATCAGGGAAGTCTAGATCTTCCAGATCACCTATATCTAATGGATTATTAGCTAACCTATCCGCAATGATTTTTCCTTTGACGGATTTTTGATTAAAAAAATGTTAGCTCAAATTCACCCATCATAGTTATGAAGTGCCAAACCTTCTTAGACAAGGATCCTTACATGAGGAATGTTCGTAAGTGATCTGACTTAAAGATAACCCACGTTTCTTGATTCAACATATAATGTCTTAAACACCTCATCATAAAGACTATGACAAGGAATTATTTCTCTACTTAGGTGTAATATGTCTTATAATCAAGAAAAGTTTGACTAGTAAAATTGACCCCACGCTCTCATTTATTGTCATCCTCTTGAGCCAACATGTAGGCTAGTGAAACATCCGTAGCTCACGAATACAAGATCAAAGGGTGATCTAATTTAGGAAAAATTAACATGGGAGGGGACAGTAAGGATCGTTTAACTGACTCAAATGCCTCATTGCATTCATCTATCTAATTAATGTGAGAATCCTTTTTCAAAAAATTGTTGATTGGGTGAATAGAAAAGGTCAAGTCAGGGATAAATCTTTGGATTTCCCTATTTTTTTCCAAAAAAGACCTAATCCCAAACTCATCCTTTGGTGGAATAATTTCCAATACAGATCCGATTTTGGCTAGTTCTACATCAATTCCTTGTGAATATATGATGTACCCCAAATTATTGCCTCCTCTTACATTGAATACACACTTTTCTATATTTAATGTAATGTCACATTTGATTAAGCAAGAAAGGATAATACAAAGCACCTCTAGGTGATTGCAGCACTTTTTTGCCTTAGCCAGCAGGTCATCCACGTAGGATTCCACAATCTTATGTATGATATCATGGAATATATAATTCGTCACTCGTTGGTACATAGATCCAGTGTTCTTAAGCCCAAACGGCGTGACCACATAAGAATAAGTTCCCATAGGAGTTATAGACATGGTTTTGGCCTGATCCTCTTTCAGATATCCTGATCTAATTATACCCAGAGAATCCATCCATCAGAGATAGTAACTCAAAACTAGTTGTTTTTCAACCATAAAATTGATGGATGGTAGTGGGAAATCATCCTTGGGACAAGCCTTAATTATATCCTGAAAATCTATGCAGATGCAGATCTTTCCATTTTTCTTGAGAACGAGGATTATGTTAGATACCCATTGAGAGTAGTCAATTGGCTTGATGAATCCCACCTAGAGGAGTCACATCACTTCTTCCTTTGCCATGAGGGAAAATTTTATCTTCATGGGCATCAACTTTTACTTAATCAACTTTGCATCTAGTTTGGTGATGAGATTATGCACCGCAATGTGTGATGCAATCCCCATCATTTCTTTACAATTAAACACGAATTCTTTTTTATGCTCCTTAAAAATTTGGGTATGTATTTCAACCTCCTCATGAGTTAAAGAGGACTCTAGCTTCAAAATCTTTGGTTTTTCCTTGGTCCCAATATTTATATCAATTGTACCCTCTATCAAGGAGGCGTTGACTTCCTCAAACTCAAGCGGGGCCAGAGGAAACTCTAAATCCCCCTCTTCTCCTACCTCAAAAATATTGAGTTCCCTCCCAGAGGAGGACTCCATCATAGGATTTCCAAAATAGGAATAAGAGTGTGGAATTAGAGAAATATTAACCTTGTGATGTTTGATATGTATCTCTGCGAGAGTGTTTAGTTATTCTAGAATTACTTTGTCAATGTAAACGTGATCTACAATGATAGAATTGCTCTTAGTCTCTACGTATGTCAACATTGGAGTTACCAGATGTCTTCAGAACCAAAGGTTGTGCATGAATCGAGGCCCTGAAGTTTGAATCTTCCAACTCATCACTTGGAGTAAAGTGAGAAGTGGATGTTACAACTAATTCTGCAAGGAGATTCTGGTCTCATGGAATTGCCTTGATTGATATGAAGTCAAACCTCTTCGTTAAACTTAGCAATGTTGTTTGGTAAAGTTTCAAATGCTCATCTCTAGTCTTATATACTTTTGATACCTTATTTGTAACCAATTTTGAATCACCCAACACCTTGATATTTAGAGTCACGCATTCTTTCAGCCACGATGAGACCAAGTAGAAGGGCTTCATGCTTCAGCCTCGTTATTTATGCATTCAAATTTTTATTTGAAGTAAAATGGTAGAATCGTTCCCTCAGGAGAAGTAAGAATCACACCTACACTAGCGCTAAAATGGAACTTGGCTCCATCAAAATGCACAGTCCAAACGTTACTTGGAAAAATGGACATTGGATTATCTTTTGAATCTCTCTCCTTTACCTCAATTACCTCAACCATAAAAACCCCATTTTCTAGCAGAGGAACAGATTCTTAGGGTATTTCCCATGCCCATAGAATAGAAACGAAGGAGAATCGGTAAATCATTTTTCTAATAGATCGACAATTTTTGTTGTAGTTCATAACGATACTATCTCTACTATGATGGTTTCATCTCTGACTACCAGAATGCCTTCAATCAAACCCATGACTTCTAATTCCATTGTAGGAACCAAATTTTCCTCTGGTACCAAGCTTGTAGGTTTATTTAAATGATTTGTAAGAATCTCAAACTCAGAGTGGACCCTTGGCCTCTTTTTCAAATTAGCTAGGTGTATGTCAAATGGTTTTGGATTACCCTGTGCCACAAAAACCTTCCCTAAATGTAGGAACCTAGCTTCCTGAAATAGAGTGGAGGGAATCACCTTCATGCAATGAATCTAAGGATGGACAAGGATCATATTACATTTGGTTTCCTAAACTATAATATAAAACTCAGTTAGTGTCGTCTTAGGTCCAAGGGTGACCTAGGAACACTATAGTTCCGATTGAGGTTGATTTGAGGCTTTCATAACCCCTCATATGTATTTTGTGTTGAAGAGCAATTGGTCTCTCTATACCCTAGTTTTTGAAGGAAAGAGAAGGGGACTATGTTTACTGCTTCATTGTCATCAATTGTTGCATGCTTTACATAGTTATTTTAAATCCAAACTTGTAAAAACAACGTTGGATCACCCTTACAAACTATTTCAGTGTCTGTGGGCATCTTGTTGATGTCGAATACAAATCCAACATCTCTTTCAGACTAGCCTTGGAGGATAGACATAAAAGTCCACATGGTTTATTTGTGCTTCTAGAGGAGGGGTGACATTATCCAAATGACCAAGACCCAACGCTTCTAGTAGAGCATCCATATTAGTAGGGTAATTCTTTATCAGATGCTAAGAAGGAAATGTGCGAGAAGGTCTTAGTTAAATCACTAATCAAATTATAAGATCCTATTGGATTGCTTATTGTATCACATAATTTCATCTGATGTAGTTGGGTAGATTGGGATAGGCTGTGCAGAATAATTCCTTAGTTCTAATGGAAGCGTTAATTTGAGGTTTAGTGTCCAAATCCACCAACCCCAAAATTTTTGTTTACTGGTGACCATCGAAAGGAGGTGACACTTGTGGGTTTGATGAATTTGAGGCTTCTACGATCATGGGTCCCTATTACAACACCTTTATTTGAACCATTGGGATCTATTCTACTGTATCCTTGGGATGTGTGGGGAGAGGATCATTAAAGATTCCCAAGTGGTGTGTTTTGCGGAGATACCAGTCCCATGTAGGTGTTTTGAGTGGGCGTTATCATGTTTTCACCAAAAATATGTCAATAAGTAACTATGCCTTTGATCCTCTGGAAAAACACTATAAAAACTTGTTACAATCTTTGGCATGTTCTTGCATCATACTCTGCGAACACTATGGAAACCACAATATAAATCAAGCTCATAATCTTGAGGCCTTTGGTTTCCACCTTATTGTGGCCTAAAATTAAGGTTATTGTTCAGTTGCTGATTGTTATGGTTAAAATTTAGGAACCCTTTCCCTCGGTTTTGAAATTGGTTTGGATACCCACTTGGGTATTAGTTAGGGCCTTGGGTTTGTGTTTGTCTTGATTGCTGAGGTTGTTGTTGTTGATGATGATGGTTAAAATCTACAACATTGACTAAGGGTGAGAAGTTATTATTTCTTTGATTGTTTTCATCATTATTGTTGTTGTTTGAGGTGCTTGTATTTGGGGTATTAACAACGTTAGGTTTCTTAGGTTGGTCCATGTCACTCCATCCATCATGAATCCACAATTTTTATTAAGGATTTTTGGTCCTTGGTTGCTATTCATGTTGTTGGAGTAACTGAGGGTATTTTGATTAGGGGTGACTAACCTTCCATTAGCTCCATAAGTCTTATGACCACTGCCAATGGCCATTCTTGGTCAATTCAAAGAGCACCCTCTAGCACCTCTTCATGTCCCCTTAGTGGGAAATTTTGAACCTATTCCTTTGTCTCCCTATTGAGAGAGTGGAGGAACAAATCAAAAAGTTCCGTTTGATCCATATTTTGAGCACTTGTAGAGGAGTAGAGAACTTGTTCACCACCTTTGAATGAAGTGGGCTTCAAACTCATTGTGCTCTTTCTTGATATGAAGGAATTCCCTGATTCCTATTCTCAAAAGCTTGTTCATATCAAAAGATTTAATAAATTCTGATATGATTTCCTTGAATGAGTGTATTGAAGCCTCTGGTATCCTATACTACCAGTCGAGAGAAATACCTTCTAACATCTTAGGGAAAATTTTCACAACGATTGCATTCCATGGGAGTAGCTCTCGAATGGCTATTGCGTAAGCCTTAATGTGGGCATCAGGATCTCCCTCCCCTTTGAATTTTGGAAGATCAGGAAAGGGTCTCGGGAACATGATTGTTGAAATGGATAAGTCTAGGGGCTACTTGATATATTCAGAATAGGTACCCATTGCGTATGTTTCCACCATTGAAGATCCTTGTTGGGGAGGTGGAGGGTTGCATCAGTTGCTGAAATGGGACATCATAGAAATTTTTGGGGCATATGGATATCCCTTGTGGTTGTCCATATGGACATGGGTAGGTGTACATATCCCCATGCAGAGATTTAGAATACATGGTGTACATAGGGGGGTTGATTACCTTGATATGGAATCGAAGGACACGAAGCCAGGAAATGTCACATTTCTAGATGGTATTTTGTTTGAGAACACACTTCCGACTGGTTCCTGTTGATAGATATCCATACATGTGCGTTTGAGGGGGCATACCCAAGATTTCCATCCCTTGTAAGCAAATCTCCTGGGTTTTGAGTACCCATATAAATTGGAGGATTCTGTGTAGTAGGTATTTGTCCGTAATTCTACGGGTAGGGAGAAGTTCATGCTTGCCCTACGTATGAATTCTAAGTATTTTGGGAAAGCTCTAGCTCCTTGAATTTATCTACCAAAGCTGAGATGACATCACCCATTGATGGGGTAGTGCTTTTCTTAGGTGCTTTTTGTTGAACCCTCAGAGGTTGTTGAGGAGTATGGTATCCTGCTATGAATTGTTCACTATTTTTCCACCCCTCATTGGTAGTATTTTTAGGTTGGTGGAGGGGTAGTGTTATTGTTTTTGGAGCAGAACATCACCTTGTCCTTACAACCTATTGAAAAGCTCAGTTCATATTCTGGAAGTGTTTTTCACTCCTAGCATATCGTGCTAAATATTCCTCATCTAGATGTGGGAGTTGGTATGATTACATGCTAATGGGTTGTCGAAACAATAATCAAGGAGATGAACTTGCTTCGCTAGTGAAGGTCATGTTGTTTGAACTTTATTTTTCATGAGGATAGGTCTACATGACTTGGTCAAGTTCCTCAATACATACATAGGAACCAACATTGGCTCCCTAAAGTAGAGGGTTTTGAGATGATGAGCAGTTGTCCGCCCACGTTGAAAGTGAAGGTGATTGTTGTGGTATACTTGATTGGTAGTTGTACATGTCAAAACCTGGGATGGGTTGACTGTACTCATCATATCCCGACATATTCTGGGGGTATAAGAATACCCACAGAATAAAGGATGGACGAAGAAAGCAGCAACATGTTTAGAGACTAGCTCTTCACATCGGGTTCACCAATTTTTACGACTAAAAATCAACACGTGACCTTCTTCACACCCAACCTCTCAAGGTCACGTGCCAGAGACAACTGAGTGTAGAATGAATGTGAATGTGAGTGTGTTGGTGGGGATCAAGCTAATTAGGAAATATTATATCTTCAACATGCAATATCAGGATCTGTGAGTCTAAGTCAAAAGAATGCTCTCCTAACTTGAAGTGGTGTGATGGATTGGTATGAGATAATAGCCGCTCGGAGACTCCAATCAATATCGAGCTCTTGTCAAGATTCTTGTTTGTTGGTTGCTGAACACATGGAAAATGACCTGCAGGCACCTCATATATATTTCTAGAAAAGATCATGGAAGTAAGAATGAGAGGCGTGGTGGAGCCATGAGGATCTATGGGTGATTTTCTAGTCTGGTCCAGAAAGTCTTAGCCTGATTGGCTACTATGTTCAATAAGGAAAGTTGTGTAATAATGTCTGGTGGAAGTGGTGAAGATCTGAATACTAATATATGCAAACTAGTGTCAATGTCTAACTGATTAGAAGGCCTGTTGGGTTGTGGGACTTGAGGATCACAACCAAAGACTCATGGAGGTTGTGGCCCTTGTATGGTCATGTGCATAATAAAACCCTATTTCCAGGTGTAGTCCAATAGTCGTAGGCTTGATTAGTAATGATGTTTAGCATATTGAGTTGTTCTATTTTCTCAGAAAAGTTGCAGGTGTGCGTAATACTGTCAAACGTAAACTGGTATCAATGTCAGTTATCAATTCTGGCCCGTTGGGTTGTAGGACCAAGGGATCACAACTGTATGTCTTTTCTTGTTGTGGACCATTGATGGTCATACATAATGAAATAAATGATTTTGATAAGAAAACTAACTACTGAAGGAAATCTAATCTATGCTTTTGGAGTTTTCACAATATATCATATCAAAGAAATAAAAGAAAACTAATCTATCAAAAGAAATCTTTTTGATCTTTTCTTAATTTTTAAGCAATGTGTTCTAATCTAATAAATAAAATAAATACAAGTAATCAAACAGATGTAGCTAAGTTACTTATGTGAATGTGTGAATC
The DNA here is from genome assembly GCA_019776745.2 of Taxus chinensis. Lineage (NCBI taxonomy): Eukaryota > Viridiplantae > Streptophyta > Pinopsida > Cupressales > Taxaceae > Taxus > Taxus chinensis. The sequence goes on along the minus strand of CM034147.1, from coordinate 323,127,022 downwards.
TAATCTAAAAGAAATAACCTTATCCAATAAAAAACCCTTCAAACCCTACCTTAGAGGTGAAGAACAAATCATGACCCTGAAAGGGGATATTGTTCCCCACAACTTCCCTGGTAATGTTAAAGAGGTAAAATTACTAATGATTTGATCTACTTGTGATTTTCTACTATATTTAAAGGAATGATTTTCTACTCTATTTGATATGTAACTAAAACTAGTGATTTGAAATTGACAATTTAACAAATAAAGCAAACAAACACACAATTCCAACCTGGACAAGCAAGAGCTTTGGAAAATCTGGTTGTATCTGTATTTGTCCCCTCAGTATGTTCCTTTCTTTCTCTGAGTGTTCATGTGAGTCTTAAGGCATTAGGAATGCAAGAACAAAAGGAAGAGGATGGCACTTGAGTAATGACAAGCTTGAAGGCAGTCTAGATGCAATGTAAGTAGAAGAGAGATAACACAAGAGATTTGAGCTTGGCATATGCAATTCCTAGCAAGATTGTGGCAAAAATACAATACAAGATACACAAAATTCTCAGGCCTTTTGCTCTTGAATACAAGCATGGAATATATAAGAATTGGAGGATGGGATGTGCCTTCATGATCAAGGAAAAGAAGGAGCAGTTCCAACTAATTAAATCTATTTTAAAATAGAAGGAGGAAGGAGAACTTAGCAATCAAATCTAATTTTAGACAATTTGGCTCGCGGATGTATGCTAAAAGAAAAATTAAGTGAACTGTCACATGTTAAAAAACATGTGAGGGAATCTAGAAAAAGTGAACATGACTGCTGCCCTGCGTAGGGTGGTGGTTTCAGCACCACCGCCCTATTTTGGGTGGTGGTTTCAAAACTGCCACCTAGGTAGGGCGACGGTCTTTGCACTAAAGGCCAACACATGCACAGAAAGAGGTAGGAAGCTGAAAAAGCATGGGAAGGCTATGTAAAGATGTCTAGGCAACAAATATACACTATGAATGGGATTTGGAGCTCAAAAACCTTCTTGAAAGGACCTGAATCATCATTAGGGACTTTTGTAATCATTTTTCCGACAATATAACACATGCAAATTTGGGTACGTATAGTTACCACTTCTCTATCAAGCAATAAAAGCTACAATTCTTCTTATTTATTTCTTATGTTCCTCTACTCTCTCTTTCCAACTTCATATATATGATAATCTTGTAAAACCAAGAAATGTGTTTGCACCTTTGATAAATGAATCAATGGAGTTATATGTCTATGGTTTGTTTTGTCTTAACATTATTTGCATTGTTGTGTTCTTCTAATTGGAAGTATGTGAACTATGATAGTTCCTACTCACAACATTAACCCTCTCTCTCCTTATTTCCCCAACTCCTCTTTACCTCTCTTCACTGCAAATTCATGCCTTGTACCTTGTATAAGCATTTTCCACTGGTTTAGTGGAGTGTTCCTTTGTGATCCCTGACCTATTGGAAACCCCACAGATTTAGGTTGTTACATTCAATAATGGGAGCCTCCTCATACATAAGAAGGAGGGGCTTAGCCTTGCACTATTGGTGAAAACTCAATAATTTGCAACACAAAAAATTATTTTGCCAACATTATCCTAGTAATTTGTGTTTCATTTGAGTGGGATATATTGTCACAAAATTATTTTTATAAGAACATTCAAATAACCCATTCTAAGGGCCTTACCTCTTATATATTTATGTTACTTAGGAGATAAAAACAACACACTCAATTTCTATATCACCCTCTCAGTCATATTCAACCAATTCTAATTCTACATATATCATACAAAACAACCATAGATAATTTTTAAAGATAAATATCACACACCAAAGATATTTTCTGAGTTTTAGAGGTCCTAATTAGGGTCTTCATCAAAAAATACATTGCGACATACATTTTACACAAATATATTGGGTGAAAAATTATAAAGGTTTGGTGCCTCTTTGGATAATTTCTATGTAGTCATGATGGGTACTGTCATCACCAATCCGGCACTATGATAATTCTTCACCGGGAACTCCTCATGCTATTATTATTTACTAATGCACAGGCTTTAGTTTGGTGGATGTAATCTGGAAACAAAACAACAACATAACACAAGAATACCATCGACTATGATAAGACAGAATGATGACAAATCTGAAATATCAAAATAAATTATAATATTAACATGAAACTGTTACAATCTCACCCATGAGGTACTTCAAGTGTTATTGACTTCACTTGCCTTTCACCAAGACTATGGGAGAAACTTTACAATTACACCTCTTAATGGCTTCTTCAACACACCTTTAAACTGATGGCTTCCTTTTGCACACTTCCTACAATATTTCTCACTACTTCCTTCTATGCTAAATGAGGGGGGTGGGCCTCTCTATTTATAGAACTTCCAGGCTTATCCATCTTATCTCTAAGATAGGATAAGAAATCCACTCTGACGAATCATATTCCATACCTTAACTCTTATCTGTACATGTAAGCTTATCTGTTAAGATAAGATAAACCTTATCATTTTACATGGGTTCCACATTTTTAGACTTTTTACAAATAAAATACACAAAATATTTATGACCTCACTCCTTGTCTTTATTACCAATATAATATTTCTAATTCCTAATCATGTAGACCCTACTTCTCTAATTACCCAAACTTTGACATTTTAACATTACCGGACCACTTACGACAAATATTTACTTTTACAACATTCCTATTGTACTTTGACTATTACTGTACTCCACGTTATTGGCATGCACCGTACTGACGGTGCCGTTATCTTCTATCAGACGCTACTACTAATTATACTTAACAACATCATATTCCTAATACATACATTAATGAAATAGAAATTACAGAAGAAAATTTTAGTGTCGACATCTTCCCCCTTCCTAGCTTCTACTCCGTCCTCGGAGTAGACTATTCTGGTGCTTGGAAAATCTTCAACTTGTCATGGTTGACCCATTTCGTAATGGGAGTGCCATCCAATTCCTCCAGTCAGTACGTACCATTTTCATGCACAGCTGCTATTTTGTAGGGCCCCATCCATTTTGGAAGAAATTTTCTCTGTCTTCTTTTTTTGTATCTGGAATCATATACTAGAACCAAGTCATTCACATGAAATGGAGACCACCAGATCTTTTGATCAAAATATTCCTTCTGCTTCATTTTCTTCTTATGGCTTGTATCCTTTGCTATTTTTCTCATTTCCTCCAGCAAATGAAGATGTACCAACCTTTCTTTTACTGAATCACTTTCATCTATCCTTTCATTTTTCATAACTCTCACAGTGGGAATATCAAACTCAATAGGAAGAATTGGATCAATGCCATAGGACAACTGAAATGGGGGAGTATCCTGTTGCTGACCTTTGATGTTGCCCTATATGCTTGACAATGCTGCATGAATCCTTTTATCCCATTTATGTACCTGCAAGGCTGCATCTTTTGCTAGAATTTGACACAACATAAAATTTGTTCGTTCCCACCTGTCCATTTGTGCTTGGCTTTTATGTTGTTGCCTTCGTGTGCTTAATAGAAAACTTATGACTAGGGCTTCTACCACCTCATTAATGAAGTGGATTCCTAATGATCTGTTACAATTTCTAATGGGCAACCAAATCTGGTGACAATGCGTTCATACATGAACCTTGCCACTTCATCCATGGAAGTTGTTTTCAATGGCCTAGCTTCAACCCACTTGGTTAAAATAATCTGTGGCAACTACAATATACTTATTTTGGCGTGATGTAGTTGGAAGTGGACCTACAATGTCTATTCCCCACTTTTCAAAGGGACCAAGGGGAAGAATAGGACATAATGGAGCTGATGAAGTCTTATGGTTACCATGTGTTTAACAAATATCACATGTCTTACAATAATTATAACAATCTTTAAAAAGAGTGGGCCAGTGATAACCTGCATCCAAGATCCTTCTTGCTGTAAGTTGTCCAGAGAAGTGCCCTCCACATGTACCATTGTGGAATTATTCTAGCAGTTCCTTCCCTTGATCACGTCCAACTGCCCTCTTGTACTGTCCATCAGGTCCTATTCGAAATAATACTCCATGCAGAATAGAATATGGACGACTGACTTGAGTAATCTTTCTCTTAGTATTTGCATTGGCACCATTAGGAAACTTGAATTCATTTAGATAATTCTAAATATCTATGTATTCACTAGGGATTGTGTCAAGGGAGAACAATGCTGCATCGAGGAAATCATCATCATCACAAGATGATCCTAAACCATCATAGGCTCGAGAGAGTGCATCTGCATTGACATGCTTCTTTCATGGCCTATCTATAATGTCAAATTCAAATTCTTGTAGCAAAATTATCCATCTTGCTATCCTCCCTGATGGGTTAGGCTTATTTACAATATATTTTAGAGCCTAGTGATCTGTTACAACTATAAATTTTTTACCCTAGCAAGTAATTTCTAAACTTCTTTACAGCAAAAATGATAGCCAGAGCCTCTTTTTTAGTTACAGTATAATTTACCTTAGCACTGCTCATTTGTCTGCTCCCAATGTATATTGGATGTTCATTCCCATTTTCATCCTTTTGGCTCAAAGTACTTCCTAGTGCTACATCTAAGGCATCAGTGTACACAATGAATGGCTTGCTCCAATCTGGATTCTTCAAAACAGGTGAAGACACCAGGGCTTCCTTCAGTTGTCCAAAAGCTTCATGCGCCTTATTTTCTGGTTCATAAGTAACATCCTTCTTCAAGAACTGGGTTAGTGGCTGTGTAATTTTTGAGAAATTCTTGATGAACCTTTTATAGTAACCCACATGGCCTAAAAATGATCTCAACTTACTTCTATTAAGAGGAAATGGTAAATCTTTGATTTTTGAAACTTTATCAGGATCAGTACCAATACCATCTCTGGATACAACATGCCCTAACAAAACACCTTTAGAACATCCAAAGACACACTTTGTAAGTTTTAGTGAGGCTTGTGCTTCATCTAACCTTTGAAATGCTATCTCCATCTAGTGCAGGTGGTCCAACTTGCTCCCATAGATGCAAAAATCATCCAGAAATACTCTGATGAAGGTCCCAATGTAGGGTTCAAACACCCTATTCATCAAACGCTGGAATGCTGCTGGAGCATTACACAACCCAAAAGGCATAACTCTATAAGCAAACGTTCCCCAAGGAGTGGGTGAACATGGTCTTTAGCTGATCTTTCTCTGCTATACGAACTTGGTTGTAGCCGCTATATCCATCAGCAAAACTATAGCACTCCTGGCCAGCTACTTTGTCCGAGATCTGATCTGAAAATGGAAGAGGGTAATGATCCTTCTTTGTTGCCTTATTGAGCTTCCTGTAATCAACACAAATGCGTAGCTTCCCATTCTTTTTTATTGAGATCACAATGGGAGAAACCCATTCTGAATTCTCCATAGCAAATATGAATTCTGCATCAAGCAACTTATCTATTTCTTCTTTTACAGTCTTGGAAAAATTAGGATTCATTCTATATGGCATTTGCTTTATGGGCTTAGCACCATCTACCAGCTCAATACAATGTTTTACCCAGCTTACTTGACGGAGTTCCTTGTAATCAAAAGTGAATAGGTGTATGTACCTTCAAAAGAGCTGGACGTAGGATTCCTTCTCACTCTCCATAATAAGCATCACCAATCTTTATTTGTTGGAGACGATCATCAACTTCTTCTTCAGATAATTTTATGGGGTCATGAGTTGGTGTGACTGGAAGGATATCCATGACTGAAACATCCACCTCGCTTTCTTCATCTTCAGTGTCCACTTCACTGGTACTAGAGTAATCAAAGGATGTTCAATCATCAGTTTCATCACTTGAATCCACAGGTTCTGCCTTATGATGTCAATGGATCACGTTTATCTTCACCCTCTCTCTACCACGTCCAAGTGCCATGAAACCTTCATTCTAGTAGTTTCTTGCATGAACTCTCCTTAGCCATGGTCTTCCCAGCAGCATTGGGTATGTAACAGTACCATTTTTCATCACCTGAAAGTCTACCACACATACCACACCCAAAACAGATATTGCCACATTTGAAACTACACCTTCTAGTTTAGTTTTTCCTTTATTTAATGACCTTAACATAAGTGTTGAAGGGCGATCAATTTTTAAACCCAACATATTCATTACAGACTCGGTCATTACATTAACTGCAGCACCTCCATCAACTAAGACATCATGAATTGAAATACCATTACATAATACTTCAGCTTGTGGAGCATAGGGATATGCCTCTGCCTCCAAAACAGGGACCTCAACCTCCTTCCTTCTTTGAGCATTGAGTCCACCTCGCAACTCCCGACTCTTCTCAGAAGACATAGCCAAGAGTTGACCATATGTAATATTTGCAGGCCTTTTGGACAGATCTTCCAAGATGGAGTATGGTCCTTGCCCCTGTGAAATCAGAAAATCCTGCACACCCAACTTTCTTCTCCTATGTTTCTTACTAGTTTCTTCTTTCATCTTCTTAGGATCATTTCCATCTTGATTATCTTTTTCTTTCTTTCTTTTTGTTATAAACACATCTACTTCATTATTTCTACTCTTATCTACTACATCAAAAGAATTCACAGGTGCTTTTCCTTTATCATTATCTCCTTTACCAGATGTAGAAGCTCTATCTGGACAATTATACTTATAATAAACCTTTTTATAACAACCATAACATACAACTTCAGAAATATTTCTTTTTGGACCTCTATCTCCTCCCTGAGAACTAAATTCCTTTCCTTGAAGAAGATTAATAGTTAACTGACCCATCTTTTTTAGCAGATCTTCATACTCAGTAGATGTACTAGGAGAAATATTTGTGCTCACCTGGAGTGGTTGTGGATTCTAGACCAAAGGTGCTGGTGTAGGCTCTACTTTAGCAACAATTTCTTTGGGCTCCTCTTCCATGCTTTCTTCTTGCCTTCTTGCAATCTCCTTTTCTTGTTCAATGGCAGCTGGGCGGTCATACTTCACTCGTTGTCTAATATCTGGCTTCATCCCAAGGAATGAAGTGCTTACAGAGGAGATTATCCATGCCATTCATCAACCCATCCGCTAGTCCTTCCTTTCGGATCTGGGCATCGAGCTGCCTCCTTAGCTCTAGAACACGAGCATGATAATCCCTTATCTTCTCCTTCTCTCCTTGGGATAGCTTTGTGATCTTGATCATGAGATCTGCATATTTCTGTTGTTCACCAAATTCTTCAAGAAAACTTTCAGTTAATAAATCCCATGAATTTTTCACATTATCACCTAGTGTTTAAAACCACCTAAGTGCTGAACCATCCAAAAAGGTAGGAAAAAATTCAGTCCATTGTTCCCTTCTTATAAGGCCATTACAAATACAAGATCGCTTAAACTCTTGAATGAAAGAAGAAGCATCTTCATTAGATTGAGCTAAAAAAATAGGAATCTTTCCCATTTTCAAAAGTAACCACCATGAAATACCAACTCACAAGTACAATCAACAAGACTTATGTGTACAAATAATTGGAATCACTATACTAGAAAGTGACTTTACACCTTTCTACAGTAAAATAAAAATGACCACGGTAAACTATGATAAAACTTGACTTACTGCGGTAAAAACTGACTTTACTGTGGTAAACACTATTCATGGTAAAAAGTGAAGTTACTGCGGTAAATACTATTCACGGTAAAAAGTGACTTTACTGTGGTAAATACTATTCCAGCAAAAATGACTTTACCATGGTAACTACTATTCATGGCAAAAATGACTTTACCATGGTAACTCTTATGCACGGTAAAAACAAGGTTACCCTCTAATTGATTTTTGACTAAGTGGGAATATCTCTCCAGAAAATCCACCAACGAGGAATGGTCCTGACAATGGAACCAAAATGTCATCACCAATCCGGCGCTATGATAATTCTTCACCGAGAACTCCTCGTGCTATGATTATTTACTAATGCATAGCCTTTAGTTTGGTGGATGTAATCTGGAAACAAAACAACAACATAACACAAGAATACCATCGACTATGATAAGACAGAATGATGACAAATCTGAAATATCAAAATAAATTATAATATTAACATGAAACTGTTACAATCTCACCCATGAGGTACTTCAAGTGTTATTGACTTCACTTGCCTTTCACCAAGACTATGGGAGAAACTTTACAATTACACCTCTTAATGGCTTCTTCAACACACCTTTAAACTGATGGCTTCCTTCGCACACTTCCTACAATATTTCTCACTACTTCCTTCTATGCTAAATGAGGGGGGTGGCCTCTCTATTTATAGAACTTCCAGGCTTATCCATCTTATCTCTAAGATAGGATAAGAAATCCACTCTGACGATTCATATTCCATACCTTAATTCTTATCTGTACATGTAAGCTTATCTGTTAAGATAAGATAAACCTTATCATTTTACATGGGTTCCACATTTTTAGACTTTTTACAAATAAAATACACAAAATATTTATGACCTCACTCTTTGTCTTTATTACCAATATAATATTTCTAATTCCTAATCATGTAGACCCTACTTCTCTAATTACCCAAACTTTGACATTTTAACATTACCGGACCACTTACGACAAATATTTACTCTTTACAACATTCCTATTGTACTTTGACTGTTACCGTACTCCACGTTATTGGCGGCACCGTACTGACGGTTCCGTTATCTTCTATCAGACGCTACTACTAATTATACTTAACAACATCATATTCCTAATACATACATTAATGAAATAGAAATTACGAAAGAAAATTTTAGTGTTGACAGTACCACTCAACCCAAAAGTGCTAACCTATTTTTAGGTTCCTAATAAAATAATAAGAAGAAGGATTGCTAATCAATTATATAGTTTCAATTGTGGAATTTCAACCATAGTAGATGAATCTACAAACATATATGAACATAGTTCTAGAAGCTAGATCCATATTATATCCATAGAGGAAAATGAAATCCACATATGACAAAGTCACAAGGGTAATTTTATATGAGATAGGTGACTTCATCTTGCACACAAAACTAGACTCCCACAATTGTTTATAACTTAATTAAAACCTGCACACCCACTTATACATTTTCATATCACTTTCATCGCATCTCTATCTAAGATTGATGTAATCCTCTCTAAACCTAGTTTTTTACATTTTTAGTTAGCTCATCTATACTAGTGTAATTTACCATATTTTATCTGGACATGCTTTAATATCTAAATATGTCATATGTTGTAATGTGATCTTATTTCATTTTTTACAAAAAAATTTAATACTTTGATTAGAGTAAACCTAATATTAGTTTTATATTTTGGCAAACCCACTCATTTAACTTATATGAAAACTATGCTTTCCTTATTTTTCCCTTAGGGCAATAGATTTAAATTCATCATTTCTGATTTTAGGGCTGATCTTTACATTTTCATATCACTTTTATTGCATGTCTCTATCTAATATTGATGCAATCCTCTCTAAACATAGTTTTTACAGTTTTTGTTAGCTCATCTATAATAGTGCAATTTACCATATTTTATCTGGACATGATTTAAGATCTAAATATGTCATATGTTGTAATATGATCTTACTTCATATTTACACAATAATGTAATACTTTAATTAGAATAAACCTATATTAATGTTATATTTTGGTGAACCCACTTATTTAATATATATGAAACCTATGCTCTCCTTTTTTCCCCTTAGGGTATTAGATTTAAATCCAATATTTCTGATTTTAGGGTTGATATTTATCCTCTTAGGGTTTTTCAAAAACCCTACTTTCTTTTTGTACAAAATTGAATGTTATTTTCATATGCCCTATAAAAAATAAAAATTAACAACCCCAACATGTTAAAGTGCCTACTTTTGTTGTAATCCAATTGATCACATCCAAATATTTATAATTTATCATTACTATTATAAAATTTCCCTTATATATGAGGATCCTTTGTCTTCTCCAATCGAGTTTACTCCTAGCACAAATAATGGTAACATCATTTACGTTTATGGTGATTTTACACATATAACCAAATATACCATTATCATTAAGACCATGTTTGAGCATGAAGGTTACCAATTTGAGCCTTATCCTAACCAATAATTTGTAGTTTAATAGATGGTACATGTATTTGAAATGGATGTCTTTATACAACAACTTTGGGAAAAACCACACCATCTTGATCATATTGTTACCATGTTATAAGCTTCCCAACAACAATAAAAGGTGCAACCCTCAAGTGCTACAAATTATCAATTAATGGGAACTCCTTACCTCTTATGTGCTACTACTCAAGCAGTCAACCCACACAGGGGATTCACTTGGTAATAAAAATTACAAACACGTGATTCTAAATATTACCCATTATTTTTAGGATGTACTACTTCATATTGTCATTATTTGGACCCCTTTTGACACTAATACCCCTATTTATAACAATATACTAGTGATAAAAATGTAAATAAAAATTAACCATGTATGACAACATGTGGTATGCATGACAATATCATGGTGAAATTTTTTCAACCTACCTTCACATATAACTAATGTGCCAACTATGGTGGCATCACACATGGATCCTCAAGTTACTACATCTACATAAAGATCTACCCCATCCTATGTGGCTAATGTTCCTCCTGATTTTATTCAAAAAGTATAATCCATGCAAGCAAAAATACCTCTCCTATTGTAAACTAGATTATAGATAATCGCGAGATTCTTTTGATTACTCAATAATATTTTAGCTCATAAAGTTCTCAACTAACCACTACCTAATGAATTTACTCTTGAAAATTTAATTTTATGATTGCAAGATTGTTCCTCAATATAATTTTTGTGGCTTCATGGTGTAGGGGTTATAATGATTTTGACTATATACTTCTTGTTTGTAAGCTTACCTTTTAGACCTCATGTCCCTTCTTCCAAGAATTCAAAACTTTCCTATGTTGATTCATGTTTCCCCTAATACTGAGGATCTCAATTAATAACACTTTATCTTACAAATCTTGTATCATGTGCTCAAACAAAACAAAGAAGTAGTGTTCCTCTAGAAAACTTGTATTAGTACTTGCAATCATTGGAAATAAAAAAATAAGAAAATTATACTTGTGACTCTCAACCATGGATCCATTGCTCATAATCCTCCATTATCCTTATTGAAATCTTCTCTGCTACCCTTTATAATATTTTTATTCCCCAATTCATCAAAGTAATCTCAAAACATGCATTAACCCTACCACTTAAGCCTAGGTCTAGATATGCCTCTTAGGCCTATATGCTCAAAATCATAATATAGGATTCTCACCACCCTCAAAACTCTTAATAAATTTTATCTATCCTATTACAAGGTGTTTATACCCAATTCATAGTCATATTCGTCTTTCTCACCTACAATCTCTCCTTGAGGCCTTATTGGCTTGTAGCCCTGATTCAGATATTACATAATGCCCTTGTAAATTGTCACTTTCTCAATATACAAACCAACAACCTCTATCGTGATTCTCAGACAGATTGTATTAAGCTCTCACTCATTGGCCTAAATGTCACCTCCTAATGACTTATCTTACGATATTTTACTTCATTTGTTGTAATATGGTGACTATTAGGTCTATTTGGGTCCTAGGTTACGACAGCAGATAATTGTTGTTGGATCAAATCACCTAAATTACAATAGATCCACGTATAAATACTGGTACTAACATTTTTTTACATTAGAGAATTTAGTCACTCAACTTAAAGATTATAAAGTGTCATTATAACTGCTTTTCTGATGCCATTAAGGTACCTGTACTGACCTATATTTTTAAACATATTCATTTTGACTAACAAAAATACGTCCTAGATTTATAATCCTAGGTAGCACCTATTGTTTGTACTTATACTAACAATTACCTCCTCGATTTATTAATTGACAACATTAAATTAGGACAATATGTACTATATTGTTCCTAGCAATAGAATTATGATGTAACATACATGGTGCATGAGTTGATAATGATTTTCACTATATACTTCCTGTTTGTAAGCTTACCATTTAGACCTCTTATCCCTTCTTCCAAGAATTCAAAACTTGCCTATGTTTATTCATGCTTCATCTACTCCTAAGGACCTGTGACTCTTTATCATGGCTCCATTTCTCATAAGCCTCCATTCTCCTTGTTGACATCATATCTGCTACCCTTTACAATCATTTTATACCCTGATTCATCAAAGTAACCTCAAACATGCATTAACCCTATCACTCAAGCCTAGGTCTAGATAGGTCTCTTAGGTCTAGATGCTCAAAACCATAATATAGGATTCTCACCAACCTCAACACTTCAGATAAATTTTGTCTATCCTATTACAAGGTTTTTAGACCCAATTCATAGTCATATTCTTCTATCTCACCTACAATCTCTCCTTGATGCCTTATTGGCATGTAGCCTTCTCAACACACAAATGCCCTTGTATCTCACTTTCTCAAGAAACAATGCCACATCCTCTATGGTAATTCTAAGACCCTTTATCAAGCTCTCAGTCATGCCCAAATTTCACCTATTGTTACTTTGTACAAAATTGTACTTCTTTTGTAATGTAGGGTGCCAACTAGGTCTATTTGGGTCCTCGGTTATGACAGTAGATTCTTTTCTTCATGAAATCACCTAAATGATGATAGATCCACCTATAAATTGGTACTAACATACTCCCTCCAAATTTATTGACTCAACTTCATGATTTACCCTGTCATGCACCTCCTTTCTCTTGCAATTGTACCTATACAACCTGGACTGCAAAACCTTTCATTATTCCTTCAAATGTGTGAGTTAGAACTTGGAACTTGGCACACTTCTATATATCACATCGGTAGAGATGCTCCTAAAATTTCAAGAAGTTTGGATGGGTAGAATTTAAATAGCACTAGGCCCTAGTTCTAGCTCGAGGACAAAGAATTGTAGCTATAGGGAAAATTATAGTCTTTCAAAAGATGGAAAATTTTTAAAATGCATATTTTGCCTTCCTCTAACTGATCAAACCTTCACAGTATTTAAAATATGTTTTTGAGCTAAGTGTCACTTTTTTCTCTCTTAGCCTGGGAAAATGACATTATACACAGTTTGTAAAATTCAAGTATATAACATGCAAAAACCATGTTCTATTACTTGTATCATGAATCATACATCTTGCTTTCTTGTCTAGAACTTATTACATCCTGTATATTCCTTCATCTTGACTGAATCTCCTCGAATTATCTCTTAACTTTTCTAATTTAGCCTACTAAGCTAAGATTCCTAGCTCCTAAGAGAGCTCAATCAACTCTAAATTTAACATAAAATGAAGCTTATCCCCTGAAATCTCTCTCTCTCCACTCGTTCTCAACCATATTCATCTCATGACAACTCATTACATATCTTTATAGGCTTAATTAGGCCTTAAAAAACAATCCATACACCTAAACTACATGTTTACAAGCTTATTCATCTTTCATATTCACCTAATCAAGTAAAATCACTCACACACCTAGTCAATCATGTTGATATGGTATCATATGACCTTATAGCATTTAGTCATTGATTCTCCTGCATCATGTTACCCTTCAAGAAGAAATTGAGCTCACACTTAATGCAACATTGTGATTTCTTCCTCCTTGCCTCCCAATCTTTCCTTGCCCTTTGTAATAGTGCACTCTGACTTGTTTGTACCTTCTTACTTGCTTGTACTCTCTATCTTACTGGTGTTTCCATCCTCCCTACCACAACTTTGAACTCATCCTTTGAATTCTTCTTCCTATACTTTAGCTTCTTGATTTTCCTTTGTTCTTGTTCAATATTCTTCATCATGCATCTCCATTGAGCTTCTATCCCTGTTTTCCTCATGTTCACCTGAAGTTATGGCATCCATAGTAGTGTTGGGTACAAGAATCATAAGGCTTAATTGCCTCTTTAATTTTTCTTAGTACTATTTCCATGTCATCCTCTTTTATAGCTTCTTTGTAAGCTTGTCTTACTTTTCCTATAAAATGGAAGTCTCCAACATTTAAATCCCATTCCTTCACATTTGCTAATTTTCCACATGACTTCTTAGTTAACATCTTGCTCCATTATAGCTGATCATAATATGAATCATCCTTATCTATATAATATTCGTGTAATTTGATGGCTTTAAGTTCCTCATGATTTCTTTCTCCTTGTACTAGACTTGTCAATGCTTCTTGTTTTTGTGTTGAATTGTACTTTGTTTGACTTTCCTTTTGGTAGGTTTATCATATCCTTCTTGATTGTAAGCAAACAAGTATCTTCAACACTCCTAACCTTTTTGAAAAAATATCTTGATCTGGTCCATGAAATTTCTATGGAAATATTATTTTGTTCCTTGTTTATCTTTACCTCCTTTCTCTTGGCATCCTTGAACTTACTTCTAACCTTATATTTTACCCTATTTACTCTTTCATTAAGTTTACTCTTTGAATGATTGGTTTCACCAAGAAATTAGGTTCAACAAGAGAATTCTTGAATTGTAATTGCTTTTTACTTTGCCTTACTTCTTGGAAGTTTGTTATCATGCTCTTCAAAGAGGAAAACAGCTCCTTGTACTCTCTCTTGTGAATGACATGGTTATATACCTATTTTTTAGAGTTTAGGTCATTTACATCCATGCATTCTAGGTTCATTAGATAACACAGAGCTTCCCCACACTTTGTTTTCATCTCACAAATTTTCTCTTTCTCAACTTACATTGGTCCATTAGACACATAAGAAGGTTCCTTGCATGGTAAATTTTTTTGTACATGATCATTGTCTACCTTCACATTACCTTTGATGACCATCCTTAGAGGATTTCACAACCTTCTAAAAGTATTACCTATGACCACATACTTGCAATATTCTTGAAACTTAAAAATATGCACAAAATAATCTTCATATATACTTTCTTCTGCAAACTGTTTACTTGCCTCATTTTGACTTCCCATTGATACCTCTTGCTTGAGTCTAAGCCCTAATTTTCAATCCATGGCCCTGTGTACAATTCCATCTTGTTTGATAACTTGCTTTGATCTTCATTCAACCATATAGGTTGCCAAACCTTTCCAAGTTTACTCATTGTTTCTTGGGTCTGTGTTATGCTCCACATGGTCATTTCATTTGGGTATTCTTCTCTCTTTGACTCCATTATGCCTTGACTGCATTTACTCCTCATATTGGATAGTTTATCCTCTTGAATAGGTATCTACTGACCCTTTAAGGTTTCTAGGAACATTTCATTGTTCCACCTCTCACTAGATTCACTTGTTCTTGGTCCATTCATGGCCATTTTGTCAAATAATCCCTGTAACCTGCATTCACACATGCCAAAACACAATTAGGTTCAAAAATCATAGGCTTTTTGACATCTTTTGTTGCCTCATATATGTTTTCAATTTGCTTGCCACTTACATTCTCCTTCATGCTTGTTGATAAACCTTGTCTCTTCATCTTCCCATATTGTTCTTCATCCTTCATAGTGTCTTCACCAAGAACCTGTTGTTCTCCTTGAACATCATCACCTATCTCTCTTCCTTGGTCTTCAAGAGACATGTTTTCTTCCTTCACTTTCATGACACTCTCTTGTGTCTTCTCTCTTTCTTTTTCTTCATGACCTTGCATAAGGTATTCCAAGATCTCATTCCATGTCTTTTCTTCTTCAATGTTACTCTACTACTTCTTGATGTCACATTCACCATTGTGACTCAAGTGAACTTCTTTCTCATTACTCTCTTTCTTCAAGAACATCATGTTCTTCCATAACCTCATTTGGGCTTGTTCATCAGCCTTGCCTTGTGTCTCTTTGTCCACTCCATTGGACTCTGACTGTTGCATTCTTCCATCAACCTCATCTTCACCTTTCATGAAGGCTAAGACCTTATTCTTGGTCTTCTGAAAAAACTCCTTGAAGCCAAATACCATGTTTGTCCTTTTAGTACCTGCATGTTGGTCCATTAAAGGCACTAACACATGCTCTATTCCATTATTTATTAGAAAAAACTTATTCAACCTGCCATTATACACCACCTTCCTATCATATTGCCATGGTCTGCCTAAGAGTAGGTGACACACATCCATTGTCATCACATCACATAACACCTCATCATGCAAACTCCCAATTTTGAAAGGTACTCTATATTGTTCATTTACAAGAATCTGATGATCCTTCTGAACCCATGTAACTCTATAAGGTGTAGGGTGAACTAACCTCTTTAAACCCAATTTACTAACCATTTCCTCTGAAAAAATATTGTCTCTTCTACCATTATCTATAATAACATTCCAACACTTACCTCTTGTCTTACATCTAGTCCTGAATAGACTCCTCCTACAGACTGGCTCCTGAGATTTAGCTTGTTGATGTAGAAGGACTCTTCTTACTAATAATGATTCTCCATGCTTATAATCATCATCTCCATTAGCTAACTTCTCTATACCTGAGCATATTGCTTCCATGTTTTTCATCCTTGACCCTAGACTTCTAATCTCATATTCCATATTCTTTTGTGCCTTCATCATATCATCCATCTTTCCCATGAATCCTTCCTGGATTAGACTCATGATTCCCTACAATGATGGATTCTCTACATTTTCCATGCTAACACAACCAATTTTAAGCTATCAATCAATTCTAAATACTATAAATGTCTACAATATATTAGATTATAACAGAGCAACCAACTCTGATACAAAAATAGTGTAGGGGTTATAATGATTTTCACTATATACTTCTTGTTTGTAAGCTTACCTTTTAGACCTCTTGTCCCTTCTTCCAAGAATTCAAAAGTTACCTATGTTGTTTCATGCTTCCCTTGCTACTGAGGACCTATGACTATTGATTGTGTCTCATTTCAAATAAGCTTCGATTCTCCTTCTTGACATCATCTTTGTTACTCTTTATAATCATTTTATACCCTAATTCATCAAAGTAACCTCAAAACATGCATTAACCCTATCACTCAAGCCTAGGTCTAGATAGGCCTCTTAGGTCTAGATGCTCAAAACCATAATATAGGCTTCTCACCACCCTCAACACTCCTAAGATATTTTGTCTAGCCTATTACAAGGTGTTTAGACCCAATTCATAATCATATTCTTCTCTCACCTACAATCTCTCCTTGAGGCCTTATAAGCTTGTAGCCATCTCAACACACAAATGCCCTTGTATATCACTTTCTCGATAAACAACCCCATATCCTCTATGGTGATTCTAAGACCCTTTATCAAGATCTCACTCATGCCTAAATTTCACATATTGTTATTTTGTACAAAATTGTACTTCCTTTGTAATGTAAGGTGCCAACTAGGTCTATTTGGGTCCTCGGTTATGACAACAGATGTGTTTCTTCATGAACTCACCTAAATGATGATATATCCAACTATAAAATGGTACTAACATACTTCCCTCCAAATTTAGTGACTCAACTTCATGATTTACCCTGTCATGCACCTCATTTTCTCTTGCAACTATACATGTATAGCCTGGACTGTAAAAGCTTTCATTATTCCTTCACACATGTGAGTTAGAACTTGGAACTTGTCACACTTCTAGATATCACTTGGGTATAGATGCTCCTAAAATTTAAAGAAGTTTGGATGGGTAGAATTCAAATAGCACTAGGCCCTAGTTCTAGCCTGAGGATAAAGAATTGGAGCTATAGGGCAAATTATAGTCTTTCAAGAGCTAGAAAATTTTTGAAATGCATATTTTACCTTCCTCTAACTGATTAAACCTTCACATTATTCAAAATATGTGTTTAATCCTAATTGTCACTTTTTTCTCTCTCAGACTGGGACAAAGACATTATACACAGTTTGTAAAATTCAAGTATATAAGATGCAAAACCACATTCTATTGTTTGTATCATGAATCATACATCTTCCTTTCTTGTCTAGAACTCAATACATCATGTATATTCCTTCATCTTGACTGAATTTCCTCGAATTATCTCTTCACTTTTATAATTTATCCTACTAAGATAAGATTTTTAGCTCCTAAGAGAGCTCAACCAACTCTAAGTTTAACATAGAATGAAACTTATACCCTTAACTCTCTCTCTCTCTCTCTCTCTCTCTCTCTCTCTCTCTCTCTCTCTCTCTCTCTCTCTCTCTCTCTCTCTCCCCCCCCCCCCCACTCATTTTGAACCATATTCAGCTCATGAAAACTCATTACATATCATTATAATCTTAATTAGGTCTAAAACAACAATTCATACACCTAAACTAAATGTTTACAAGATTATTCATCTTTCACATTCACCTACTCAAGTAAAATCACTCACACACCTAGTCAATCATGTTGAAATGGTCTCATATGACCTTATAACATTTAGTCCTTGATGCTCCTATATCACTTCATTTCCTCCTCTATATATTATATGCATGAGTATACACTACTAACCAATTTATTTATATGTAACCTCAAGGAATATGCACTTGATTGGTTCTATACACTTACTTTAGATCCATATAGACATTTCAATATTTAAGAGATAATTACCTTACACATTTTTCAATCAATATTGGGAAATTGTTATCATTTGATCATATTACTTAAGTAAAAAAAAAACATACTACAAGACATTTCTTTCACATGGAAATAAACACAATGAAATAAATATATTGATTCAAGTATTCATTATTAGTTTAATTCCCAATATTTTTTAACAAGTCATACTTCTCAATTGTACACATTTTGAGGACCTTTATCAAAAAATTAAAGTATCTTAGACCAAGCTCATGGCAAGCTATATATTAACTTATGACACCACATGGTCATCCACCAACAAAAAATTTCAATCAAAATCCCCTTACATGGGTAAGCCAATTAAGAATAAGATAGTTGAAATTATTAATTTTGAACAACCCAATTCTACAAAAACCATTATGACTACTTCTACAAAACATTATAATAATTTATTATAACCTCCTCACATTATCTCACACAAGATACTTGAGTGTAAGCTAATATAGATACCATCACATTTCATTATTGTGCTGGTATATGATTTTGAAGAGGGGAAACATGATTGGTTATAATAATATTTTTAATGAGAAAAATTATATACTCTATTTTAATTGGGAGGTGCCCTTTATTGTTAAGCTAAATTATGTGAAAGAAAATATTTACACTAATTTATCTTGAAGGTTTTGGGATTTCATCCCAAGGTTGGTTTTTTCCCTGAAAGAAATAAAATGTGGGAAGAATGGGAAATGTGGGAAGATATGAGATAAAGGTGTGGAAACAAAGGGGAAGAGATGCTCATGCTTTCAAATAAGAAAATTCAAATCCTTACTTTAATTACATGAGTTAAAGTGAAGAATAGTGATCATTCTACTAAAAGGAAAAACTAAATCAAAATAAAATATCATTAAGTGCATATAAGAACAAATAATAATATAAGAAAGAAGGAAAATCCAACACAAAGTTTGAATACATTTCTCTTTATTATCTTGTTAGATAAAATATGTGGATATAAAAATTTAACAAAATGGATTTATAACTCAAGGATAGAATGTGTAATTTTACAAAAGTAAATTACATGATATATTAAATTCACATTCTTTCAAGTTATAACTAGTTGTAAATCCATCTCCTTATTTTGTATAGTCATCTACAGATCATCCTCCACACTTACTACTTTTTCTTTAGATAATTGGAGGCATTCACGATAAACATTAAAATTTTCAAAAACTTCCTGCACCAAAGTTTTTTTTTCTTTCCTATTCTAAATATATAAAATGAAATAACAAAAACTAACTAACCTCAGAGGACGAAAGGGTTTATCGATACATACAATGATGAATGTTGATACTGATGAGTGATCAATGTCAATGGATCCAAGTGTGCACACAACTTATTCTATCTAATGGGATAAGCTACCTGTAATGCACAGACACTCAGAGAATAATAGGATTAGATATATACATGGAAAATTTCATAGAAAATTCCAGTCCCTAGAAGTCAATGGAATTTATTGCAAGGATGTCAATCCTCGTTCAAGAAATCAATTTGATAATGATAAGATAAATTGATAAAACATATGATATAACTAACAATGGAAAGGCAAAGAGACTGACGCGGTCTAAGGCTATATTATGGTCTAATGTTGTGGTGATACCTGATCCAAAGGGATTCTAGGGATCATAAAATGGCTCAAAGGAGAAAGTATGAACAATGGGATTCTAGGGATGATGGTTGTGTGCTCACAAAGGCAAGTTGAACAATGTGTTAGATTTAAGATAATTGAAAAACTGATGGCTCAAAGAAGTAAGGATAGGATGGACAGACACCTATAAAGGCATAATGATGAAAGATGATGGGATCCAGATGAATGAAGGTTAAGATTAGGGGTCAAATGATCTAAAAGAAATTGATTATAGAGGATTTGGACAAATCACCTGTGATTGAGATGAAATTTTGGTGATCGAGGCTAATCATTGGTAATCGGGAATAATCATTGGTGATTGCTGTGGAAATGTACATGCTGCTAATAAATGATATAAATTTTATTGAGGCTTGAAAATGATGAGTAAACAAGATAATTAATGCAAAAAGAAAGGTACTTACCCTTTCTAGGTTGATGAATGAAGCTGAGAGGATAATATTATGTGAGAGAGGGATATTTTAGATACAAGAAGATTGTTGAGTTGATTCCTAGATGTTTGAATGGTATCCAAAGCCTAAAAAAGAGATTATTGATGTTTTGAATGTGGTTATGATGATTTGTGGCTCTGTGACATGGCTATGACACAATGAAATACCATTTGAGGTTTTAAAGAACAAACAATATGGAGAAACCTTGACCAAAATTGAGAAACCTAAACCAACCTTGAATGGAGGTCTGAAACTAGCTTATATAGAATCATCAGTGATTCGGTAAAATTTTCGTTGATTACGGGGTTTAGTTAAAACCCACCCCAACCAAGTTGTTTTGAATTTCTATTTCATGTGAGGGGGAAGATATGTTGGTAAGGGGTTATGAAATGGTTGGGAAGTTGTTTATTTTGTTTTGTCTTTGTTTGATTTTGTTATGTAAGTGGTTTGGGTGGTTTAGGAAGGTGTAAATTATGTTTTACAACTGTAGGATGATATTTATGAGGGTTAAATATGATGGGGGAGAAATAAGACTTAAGATAGATGATTATATATGATAATATTGAAGTGATAGTGTTGAGGGGTTAGCAAACATGGACATAGGGATTAACGGTTCTAATTATAGGTGTCTACACTTCCTTAATATTTTTTTCATTAAGAACACTCATATATATGTCATGTATATCATAATTTGTTTTTATTTTTAATCATGTCATGGGTATTTTTGGAATGTTTTCACCTTTTTTTTTCACCTTATCTAGGTAATTTTGATATCGGATGTATATATTGATTGAATTATAATCAAAGGATCTTCTAGAAGAAGATTCCTTCACAAGTAGTTCCTTTAATTTTCCCATAATTTCCTCTATTGTTAGGGGATTTCCTTGATAATAATTGAATATTCAAGGGATATTTTCTATAATTTATTTTAGGTCATGTATAACATCAATCACCTCATTATTTGATTCCTTTACCATCTCCACACATTCTTTCAGGTTTCAAATTCTAAACTTTAAAGTTCCCAAAAGTTCAATTTGATCTCATTTTTAATCCTCATTGATAAAATTTTCCCTGATGAGGGTATCAATTCAAGATATTGTAAAAGATTCAATCTTGGGTAGGTATTAAATGATAAAATTAATCCTAATATGATATATATCCATGACCTTCTTTGATATCTCTACCTTATTAGAAATATCTTTTTGAATCTCCATTTTTTCTGTGATCACTTAAAGAGATTACTAGATCAAATTCTTATACCATTCCTTGGTTTCTCAGCTCATACATCCTCTATCTTTAGCATCAATTAGTGAGACAAAATCTATTATCTTAAGTTGATGATCTATGAGGATAGAAGATTAGATATTTTAAACCATTTTCTAAATCACAACTAGGAGTTGGTTAATCTCTCTTTGAGGCTCTCCTTGGTAGTTTGGTCCTTATCCATATTATTAAATATTCTACATTGAGGTTTGCAGATATTTATTGGAAACATCCCTAGTAATCTTCCTAATATCGATCTTATATATTTTATAGTTTTCTACCAAGTTCTCTTATTTTTCCTTTCTATTGGAGGCATAAATGTTTTTGTGAATCTTTCCCCTTTGTCATTAATAACAATCCTTAAAACTTCCTTGGGCTTCTTGAATGCTTTGGAGGGGGTTGACTTGAGATCAATGATGCAAACATATCTATATGTACCATCACATTTCTCTTCATATGAGTTATTTCACACAATCATTCAAGAACTATAGGGATTCCTTGATATAGTGTCAATTACTATTGTGGATTTGGTATTGAAGGGGAAATGGGTATGTGAATGGCTACAAAAGAGGAAATAATTAGGGATTTTTTGGTTATGGGCATAACTACTAAAGGAAGTGAGAGGAGAGGGGTGGAATGAGGAGGAATGGGAATAAGTGATGATGATGGAGTGTAATAAGATCTTGTAATAATGATATGTGAGTTATAATGTGATAATGAATTTCTTATATAGTCTCTTGTAGGAGAGATATTATGATAAGGAAAACCCTAGGAAGATGAATGACACAAATAATGATTTATCATTGAAATAAAAATGTGTGATTAAGAATGGGATAGACCATATGGGTTAGCAAAGACAAGATCCCACATTTGGACACTTTCATATGGTTTTAGACAGGAGAGAGAAACTCCTAAAATAAATTTTTTATATGAATATCATATGTTTTATGCCTATTTAATTAAATCCAAAATAACATGGTGTAAAGATAAGAAACTTGTATAATGGCTAGAGGGATGATGAGATTATATTCCTAATGTGATAATTTTCCTTAACAAGGATGCAAGGTCAAACTTGGCATCGCACATAGACACATTACCATATTTTAGTGTCTACATTTCCCCCTTTAAGTGTGTGATTACAAATTACATGCTTAAAGGATGAACATACCTAAGTGTGCATGCACACTTTACCTTCGCTTAAAGGGAATTCATGATGTGTTGGTGTTGACATGCTTTATGATAAAAAAGTTAACACAGAGTGTATTCAATGTCTATGATATAAATTGAACTTTAACTCAAAAGTTAGATAGTGCAAATTGTAAGTTTGAATCATTTCAAAAAGTACACAGAGGAGATGTAAAACATGGAAAGAGTACAATACTTTGTTTTATAGAGGGAGGATTCCCCATTTATTTGATGACTTGGAGAATTTTAATGTGGTTTGGAGATGTAAAATTATTTTTGGTGATCAGTCCCCAATGTTGTGCCCCAAGATATAGTAAAGGATATCATACTATGAAGGACCGTGTACTTTAATTCCTTCCCCATTCAAGAGTTTTAAGATGAAGGAGGAAATATCAGTATCTAAAGCTAACAATTTTTCTTCAATACTTTCCTTTTCTAAGAATTTAGTGAGAGAATGGGAAATATTAGTCTACAAATCTCACAATATTTCTTTTATGTTTTGTAATCAACCCATAGACCATACTGTTGTATATGAATCTATGCCTAATTTTTTCCAATAGACCTTAGATAGAATGACCCATGTCATGTCCCCATAAGGTGCTACTAATAAACCCAAAAACCATACCACTACAGACATATCTATGCCTAAGTTTCTCCAATAGACCTTAGATGGAATGAATCATGTCATGCCCCACTATGTAACTGTATTTGAAATGAAATTGTGAAGAAGGAATGAGACACTCATTACCTCTATAACCTTCTCTAAACTATGTAATATAAATGTATACTTGTATAAAAATCTTATAAATGTCTAGTAGAATTTATAAAAAAACTTGGAATTTGGATAAAAATTCCCTCTGTATAGGAACCTATGGAGAGGTCAAGAGAATACCACGGCCATGAGTGTTCTATATAGTTTTAACCATGTTTAAATTATTCCACATTTCAATATTTGTGACCTTTTATGAGGATTTGATTCATGTAAAAATATGTTCGTGTACCTGTAATCAGTTTGTATTTGTAAAAAAAACCCATATAATGCCCCCTCTTTTTATGTGCATTTGATAAAATATTTGAATGTATGGAACAAAATAATAGATGTGTACCCATGTAATATATGTTTGATAATCTAGAGGAGAATGTGGGAGGCTGAAGTCATGGCCACCATTGAGAATTTATACCTACAAAAAAGGGTTGCATATGGTGGAAACCATGGAGCAAAGAACAAGAAACATGCAATAAGCAACAAGAAATAATACATGTGTAAAGAAACTAGTAACATCAGAGAATAATAAAATTTATGTCCTAATCCATAATAAAATAAGTGTGTAATTAGCATTATAATTGTGTTATAATCCATATAAAAAATAACAATATAAGCTAGAAACATCAAAGTAATAGAAATATCAATTTGGATTCAAGTTGATTTAATTTAATTTGGATTAAATATAATTACTAAGTAACTACTGTAATGTGTGATATACAAATGTCATATATATAGTAAGACACAAACATTAAAACATGTAAAATATTAAACCCTAAGAAAGAAGGAGAGATAAGAAGACTTAGTTGATTTCTGAATGAACATGAAGTGATCTGGGAAGGTGGAAGTGGTGAACAGGTTGTAAATTACGTCATAATTGCTCAATATAAATTCTAGACATCAGGAATAATGTCGAACAAGGGCGCTTATGGTAGGTAAAGGGCTCCTAGGCACTGAAGATGGATTATGGGCACTGGTGAATGTGAAAAATCTCATGATCTATTTTCTTCTATGTCGCAAGGGTTTCGTAGTTGTTCCTTGTTAATTTTTTGTTGTTTACTTATCGATCGATGAAGGTTCCTGTAACCTAGAAGAAAGATATTTACTTGCACATACCCACAAAACACATCAACCCTAAAAAGGAAAATGTAGAATGGGGATTTAGACTATGTAGTATTTTATTTGTACTCAATTTCCTAGGTGTGTTGGCACTTCTTTTAGATAATTCTAAACGCTCATCCGACACACATAAAGCCTAACAAGTACCTCTTTATGAAATCTTATCAAGATGTTAGTATGTGTGTTCATATTAACCATCAACAAATCACATTCTCAAGTGTTAATCATAACATTCACCATTTCATAAGCCAAAAATCATAATAGATAAGATAAGAACTAAGATTAGATTCACAATAAAAGTACAATGATTAAAGACATCAATTATTAGAATCCAACCACAACTATCCATTACATTAAGTCATCAAATAACAGAAGTTGAATTCATTACAGTCACTATCATAGAGTCATGAACTCTAGTAACTCAGGAAAACTTCACTCTATTACATCACATGGTCCATGGTCTCGTACATGGTGCTCAAAACTATACAAATCATATAATATATATAGGGGTGGGGACTTTCCCTTCACCACCCATGCATCTCAAAAATAGTCTATATCCTCAAAAATAGCCATGCATACATCAATAAAGAAGTGCATGCTTTTCTTACAAGTCTAATAATATATTAATCCAAAGATAAACTCTACTTTAATCTTATTATCAGCCTAACACATGCATGTGCCTTTATCTTGAAAGTAGACTCTTCTTAGCTACCAAAGTCTCCTTGTGTGTTGTTACTCCAAGCCTATTATTAGCCTGTTCCTAGAAAATTGGCTAAGTCTTGAATTTATTCCTATGTAACTCTACACACTCATCCTGTTCATTCTCCCATGCAATACCTCTATCACCATGCGTGTGCACATGTCTCTTCTTGTCCTAATACTTAGTCATTTTTCTACATCCAACATTACCCCACACTAGGTATGTTGTCCATCCTCGATAACACTACATTCTACCATGAAAAATAGTCATATAGTACTCCACCAACAATCAAAGAATAAATAATTTGAATGTATGGCTTGCACTAAAGAATAAAGTAATCAAGTTGTTTATTGAGTGAGGAGTGGAAATTATTGAATCACTATTTTCTCTAACTCTTTCCACCCTTCTAACTCCCTACTCATATGTATAGGTGCATCACCAAAAATATTTGTAACCTCTACTGGAGTTAAATCTTCACCCCTTCCTTTCAGCTACTCAATCAAAGTCTCTAGTTGTTTACCTACATAATTCAACATGTCCATCCTATGCATTACCTAGGGACAAATATCCTTTAGTTTTCTTTTGATTAAGGCCCTCAACAAGTCTATTTCCTCCCTCTTCTATTTGACCTTGAATCCTTTGTTCTTCCCTGTTACTTTCATTTTTTGTCTGGAACTCCTTCAATTTTTCTTTGTCCTTGGCCACCAGCAAACCTACAAAATGGTCAAAGTCCTTGTAGTTTTTGTATACTACCTCTTTAATCTGCACAAATTCTTTGACCGCTCCAACCAATTCACCATACTGTGTAAGGGGTGCTTCTACCTATTCTATATCATGTTGTTTTTTCCATTCCAACACATTTTCTGTAGATTCCAAAGTGAGAGTTGGCTTTTCACTTGTAATAATTTATGCTATATGTTCTAGGAAATGAAGGGTTGACTTATAGGTAGTCTGACCTTGGGTTACCAATTTTGGGTGTTGTTAGTGCAAAATCACAGCACCCCTGGATGTTGATCAGATTTCTAGGTTGATCAAACTAATATCCAGTGTGATTGCATAACATTGAATCCTTTCTCCAAGTGTGGGACTTGAAGAGTGAGAAAGGAATCTCTAGAGAAAGGCTGGTTCCTATTCCTCTGTTCAGGTGCACACGAAATATGCAGAGGGTTTTCTCAAAACCTAATCTAATCTGCCAAGGAGACAAGGTAAGAAGATGCATAAAATAAATCTAAGCTAACAGAGGTGATGCACCGAGGAATGAAGAACATATGCTTTGCCAATTTAAACACAGACCATGTAGATATAACACAACACCATGCACATATAGCAAAAATGCAATGAAAGATCAAGAATGGCGGTAATAAATATGTAAGAGGGTTTAGAAGCAACCACAGACACATATATATTGCTCAAGGATCGATTCAATACATTGCAATGGCCAAAAGGTAAAAACAGTGTTACAGTCTATATGGGAGGTTTGAAAAATCCACAAATCTTCTTATGAACAGGAGAGAAGGGAGGGTGCAAAGCAGAAAATGTCCAACTACAGAAAGAAACCCCTCCTTACAATTTATAGGAAGAATGGGAGAGAAAAGAGAGAGGAATTCGAAATCTGCCCCAACCACCTCTAGGTTACATTTAATTCTTCCATCATGGCAGAAGCGGCAGGCTCTGGCAAAGCGGCGGTTTACCTAACAGAAGCGGCGGGTTGTCTGCTGCATTAAAGTGGTTGTTGAAGCATTACCTCTGCTTGTTATTTTGTGCCAAAGGTGTTTCTCAATTTTCTCCCTCCAGACTACACCAAAATGCAAGATTGACCCTGGAAACATGTAGAGAATTTCAGCAGCTTTCCGTTGATACCAAGAATGTGCAAATCCGAGCTCTGGATTGAAAGATATGTCGATCTGAAGATTTAGAACACGGAACAGGCAAAAATGGATTTTGAAATATTTTCCCGTGCACTGCCACTTGGACGCCACGTGGCATGCTCTGATTCATTGAATAATTCTCTCTCCTCTGCTTTTCAGCGGGATGTCTCTTGAGTTTTGACTTTTGGTGCTCTTGGAATATTTTCCACTTTTTTTCTCCCACGCCCCACCACTAGGGATATGTGGCATGCATTGGTTGGTTCACGAACCTGTCGGGCCTTCCTTCCCTTTTACCCCTTCTGGTTTAGATTTGGCCAAAATTTCCAACTCTTCCCCGAGCTCCGCACTTCTATGCTCCATTAGACACGTGTCCAATTTCTATTGGCTCGGGCCAGCGCTTCAAACCTTGCCTTTTGACCTTTTGGCTTCTCCTTGATGACGTGGCAATTTCTCAATGGTTCTCGGGCCTGCCGGGTCTTCCGCGTACTTCATGTCCATTCGTCCCGGACGTCCCATTTTGATTTTGGACCTTTTGGGACAATTTCGGCCGGTTCGGCCGGTTTGGGTATTTCTGGCCCGCTTGTCCCACTTTGATTCGGACTGACTTGACTCTTTTCGGCCGGTTCGTCCGGTTCGGGTCCCTTTGTCCTGCGCGTCCCGAACTGCCCCTCAGCAGTTAGTCGATTTTCTCTCTCGGTCAAACCGGCATTTCGCGCCCGCCGCGTACTTTCATCCCACTTGTCCCAAATGCTTAGTGGGCCGACTGGACTCATTTCAGCCGGTTCGGGCGGTTCGCATACCTTTGTCCCACTTGTCCTACCTTGTGCTGGACTAGGACTTAGTCGATTTTCACAATTTTTCCTGGCCCAAACTACTTGCTTTCTGCAACCTTCTCCGAACTTTCTCAAAGCTTGCTCCCTTCTTCTTCGGCCTGGGGAGTTTAGAAAGATTCTTGAAGGGACCCTAGAAACCTGATTTTGCTCTGAATCAGTCATTTTTCTTGGAATTTGGACATCCTGATACATGTTATCAAAATTTACCCTGGGGGGTGAATTTTGGATAACAATTTGGCGACTCAGTGGGATCATCTGCCTGCTAGATGAAAAGGCCAGTTACCTGAAGCCATCCATTGGGCATGGAGTCATCAAATATTCTGTTAGAATCCAAAATGACTCAGAATGTGCGAGGAGGAAGATGGAAAGAGATCTGATTTTAGCAAAGACATGCATCATCTCCATGGACAGCAAGCTGTGCCAAGGCACTTAGGGAAAACAAAACTAATCTACAGCAAAACAATGTGCACAAGCACTTGGAGGAAAGAAAATCTAATCTAGTATTTACAGATGTAGTGAACCTCCCTCTAGAAGCAACGCTTGAGATAGATTCCATTTACTGGAATCTGCAGTTCTTCACCATCCAATGAGGCCAATTGGAAAGCATTGTTGTTCTTGCACTTTGTGACCATGTATGGGCCACTCCAAATGGCATCAAATTTTGAATGCCTTCCTGGTTTTGCTCTGTCCACATCCCATTTCAATACTAGATCTCCTACTTGAAAAGATCTATCTTTGGCCTTCCTATCAAAGGTCTTCTTGATCAAAGCCTGATCCTTTTCGATTGTTTGGAATGCCTGATTTCTGATTTCTTGCAGCTCCATTAATTCTGCATATCTCACCTCCATGGGCCCAAACTCTAGCAACTCCAGCTGTTTCATGAGTTCCAACGTTGGCAGCTCAAGTGACAGGGGCAAGATTGCCTCTCTTCCGTAGACAAGCCTCTCTTCCGTAGACAAGCCTAAATGGAGAGTTACCTGTGGATCTTTTGGGAGTTATCCTATCTGCCCATAAGGCTGATTTCAGTTTGGTATGCCAAGCCTTCTGATTCTCATCAAGAGTCTTCCTAATGATCCTCAGCAAGTTTTTGTTTGTAGACTCGGCCTGGCCATTACCTTGAGGGTAATAGTTAGATGAAGTGCTCAGGTAAATCTCGTTCTTGACAGCCCACTCAGTAACTTTGAAGTGTCTTCTTCTTGCTTTGCTCATTTCCAGAGGGCACATACCCGTTTGTAGGAAATGTATCATATTCTGAGTCCAACAGGGAGTGGACACATAATCATTTTCCTGTTTTTGATCATCTTGTAATAGCAGAGATCTATTGTAGCAGGTCACACCAAATCTGGTAGTTATCCCCTCTTAAAAGTCCAAGATGCTAGACTCATTCACCTCTTTGAGTGCTACTCTAGCTTCTCCTCATTATCTTTGTTCTGTTGTACCAGAATGGCAGAAATAGTGTCATCACCTCCAAATGCATAGAGGATGAAATCCTTGGAAAAGTCCGGGTTGATGAGAGTGGGTGCCTGGGAGATGGCTTCTTTGATTGCTTCAAAACTCTCCTTGCCTTCTGCCATCCATTTGAAAGCCATGCTTTTCCTTAACATTTTGATGATGGGCTTGACAAGGGCTACAAAGTTTGGGACAAACCTCCGAACAAAGTTTATCCTTCCCAGGAAACTCTGAAGGGATTTCTTGTGACTTGGCAATGGTAGAGCTCTTATGGCTTCAACCCTCTCTGGATCAATTGCTAATCCTTCCTTGGAGACAATATGGCCAAGGAGTTTCCCTTCATGTGCAAGAAAGATGCACTTCTTAGGATTCAAAGACACTCCAAACTTTCTACACCTCTGAAAAACCTGCCTGAGGTGAAAGAGATGGTCTGCAGCATTCTTTGAGAAGACAGTGATATCATCTAGGTATATCAGCACTATCTTGTTGATCAAGCCTTTGAATGCCATATCCATGGCTCGCTGGAATGTTGCTCCGACGTTCGACAGTCCAAATGGCATCTTCTTGTAAGAATATGTGCCCCATTTAGTTGTGAAGGCTGTCTTGAACTGGTCTTCCTCCTTTACCATAATTTGATTGAAGCCTGAGTATCCATCAAGTAGTGAAAACCTTTCTGACCCAGCTACGACCTGCAATATTTGCTCCATGGAGGGGAGTGGATAATGGTCCTTGAGAGAGGCTCTATTCAAATCTCTAAAGTCAACACATAGCCTGATTTCTCCACTTTTCTTTCTGACCGGAACCAAGTTCGCAACCCAACTTGAGTGCTTGATAGGGAATATAATTGCTGACTCAATCAGCCTGTCCAGCTCCTTCCTCATGAGAGGCTCCATGTGTGGATTGACTGGTCTCTGTTTCTGCCTGACAGGCTTAGTATTTGGATCCAACTCAATTGTATGCTGAGCTAAGTTGGGATTGAACCCTTTCAAGTCTTCATAGCTCCAAGCAAACACATCAGGGAATTCTTGACATAGCTGTATGAACTCATACCTTTCCTGTTCAGTTGTCATCTTTCCAATTTGCAGTGGCTTGTTCTCTTCTACCAAGATGGATGCCGAATCCTCCCTCTTGACCTGAATATTTGCTTTCTCCTTTCTAAACTGATCATTGGGGTTAAAAATGGACTCCAAAGTGATAAGTCCCTTGGGCAGCTTGTTAGTTCTCAGCCGTATCACCTGGTCACCATATTGCTGTTCCAGCTTCTCTTGATTCTTAGCTGAGAACTCAGCTTCTTCCTGCAAGAAGTGGATGATTTGCTGGTCATTCTCAAATACTTGCCAATTGACATCGTTATCCGGCACTGAAGGCCTCACAATCACGTGGATGTTTGGCTATACCTTTTCTTGTTGAATGTTTTCTACAATGTCAAAGGCTGCCCCTACTATTGCAAGCCTGTCAGTAGCTTGATTCTCTTTCCTAGGAATGGCCTTGATGCCGAAACCCTCAAAATATTCCATGAGGTCCCATACCCTGTTCTTGTAGCACCTGAGTATATCATTTTTGGCGGCATGTTGTCCCTTGACCTGATTTACAATCAGCTCACTATCCCCAAAAACTTGCAAGTTCTTTATTTTTCTCTTTATTGCCCAATGCATCCCTTGCACCAAGGCTTCATATTCAGTAGTGTTATTGGAGCATGCAAATTGAAATCTAAAAGCTGAATAATACTTTACTCCTTGAGGTGAAATAAGCACGGCTCCACCTCCTGCGCCTTGTCTACTCCTTGATCCATCAAAAAATAGTTGCCATACCTCGTTGTCATCCTTGTGGTTTGGCTTGGTGATGCTAGGAATAGGTTGACTTTCTTCATGTATACAATAGACCCCTAGCTCAGATTCTTCTACTTTTTGATAAGGATCAAAATCATGCACCTTGCTTGCCCATTCATCAAGAGTCAAATCTGGGATACTTCCAACCTTAGTGTCGGCTTCATCAGTGCCAAGGTGATCTTCTTGATCAAATGCTGAGCAATTGGTATTAATATGACTTGGAGTATAGGGCTCAATGTGGAAATCTGCAATAGGTTCTGACCTAATTGTAGCTTTAGTTCCATACCTCGTTCTGAACAGCATGTGTGACCAATCAGCAGACAAATATCCCCCAATCTTGGCAGTAAAGTCCCTTGACAAACAGAGGGCAAAGAGAGGTGGAAGGTCTATGACTGATATATCTTGTAAGACAACAACATTTGGACATGCATGCAAGGTAAGACTCAAATTTCTAATCACTCCAACCGTTTCTATTGCTGTCCCATCCAACTGCACTACTCCCTTAGATGTTATTTCATACTGGAGCCCTAACTGATTAGCTATCTGTTTAGGCATTACTGAGCTACTTGCCCCGGAATCTATCATGCAATTATGTACTAGCTGATTTCCAATGATTAACGAAACATAGAAAGGGGGAGGTTTCAGCATTCTACCTTGTTGTGCTCCATGATTTCCTTCAGGCTGGGCAGCATTTGTAAGCACTTTGTCTTGCCTCAGAACCTGTTGATTCGAAGTTGGCCAATCCTTTATGGCAGCTTGCAGCAGATTTCTTTGGCCTGGGATGGATAGGGATTCCCACATAGATATATTGATATTTGTTTTTTTCATCTGATCAATGATACTAAATGGTGATGAAGGATCTCTCTGCTGTCCCTTGGTCTGCACATTTTCTCCTTGTATGTGGGCAGCAACAGCTGGCATTTGAGTTGGCCTAGGGGCTGTTCTTGGCTGCCCTTGTGCATTTGAAACTGGGTTTTGCTTGCCAATCATTTGTGGAGCTGTGGAAAGTTGTGGATTGGCTAGGGCTAATGGCTGTTCTTCACCCAAATTTCTCCTTTTTGACCTTGTGTTGGCAGCAACACCTTGAGAAACTGCCTGATTCATGCCACAGAAATCCTCTGCTTGCCAATTTACCAATGTGGTGTCATTTGGGGCAGATTGCTGTTGGAATGTTTCTTGTTGTTGGTTGTTTTCTTGATTGCTTTCACTCTCCACACCAGTAGTTGTTACCATTAAAGCTTGGGTCAAAGCACCATTGAAGCACATGGATTGATTATGGGGTTCATTACATGGAAAACACCATTCATACTCCTGGGCAATGTTGTTTTGTGCTGATACTAATGCCTTAGAGGCAGATATGGCATTTGGATTATAGGGCTGGAATGGTCTATTGGCAGGAAGCCTTGTTTGATTCATATTTGCGGCTGGATTAGGTGGCCTTTGAGGCTGATATGGCTGCCTATTAGGTTGAGCTTGAGGCTGATACGAAGGTCTAAAACCTTGAGCTTGTTGTCTTTTTAGAGTAACCAGCTCATTGCCTAGATTTTGCAGCTGCTTCATGACTTCTTGAAGCTCATTTGGGGCACTTGGAGATGAAGTGGAAGCTTCATTTGAACTCTGATTCCTAGGAGTGGGAATAGGAGCTAAGAAAGGTGCTTGACTAGTACTTGGGCTCTCTAAACTTGGATATAATGGCATTGGAGGCCTAGGAGCTAGCTTGCCGGCTTGAATTAGACAATTTTCAGCTCTAATGGCAATACTATAAGCAGCAGGGATAGTTGTGCCTCCCATAGATTGAACTAACATAGAAATATCAGAATTTAAAGCTTTAAGGTAGTATAGAAAAGCACCTTCTGCTGTTGGCCTGACTGCCACCCGGAATTCTATCCCAAGATCTTTGAAATCTGAAGTTGAAGTCGGTTAGCTGCTCATTGGGAGCTCTCTTGATGGTTGTCAGCTGCTCCAAAAGAGACAAGTTGTCTCCCTTCTCCCCAAATTGATCATGAAGTGCAATACACAGCTGATTCCAGTTTGTGATAGAGCCAGCTTCAAGGCTCCTAAACCATTGCAATGATTTTCCCTTGAATGAAGACGCCAACAATTTGACAGCTACTTGCATCTCATTAATCTCATGGATTGCACAAATGTTAGCAATGTCCTTGACATGATCACCAGGAGTGGTCTGATTTTCTCCAGTAAATTATGGAATGTTCTTCAATGCTGCTACTGGGATTGGATTTTGTGCATTGAGAGCAAGTGGGCTGCTGCCTGTGAAGTTGACGTAGGGGTTTACTGGTTGCGCCATTCTGATTGGTCTTAAAACCCTTGTATATTGAAAGAAAGGCCTGTCATGTGGAGGAGTTGAGAGAGTTCTGCTTGGTGGAGATGGAGACCTTTGAATCCTTCT
Source organism: Taxus chinensis (assembly GCA_019776745.2). NCBI lineage: Eukaryota > Viridiplantae > Streptophyta > Pinopsida > Cupressales > Taxaceae > Taxus > Taxus chinensis. Next base: position 323,093,040 of record CM034147.1, on the reverse strand, counting down.
TCCTCTTTACCTTCCTCTTGGAGATAGTTGCAGGTATTCAAACATCACTTCCTCTTCTCCAGCTCTTGACCTTGTGATTCTTCTCATAAGCTTTTAGGCCTAACTGCTGAAACTAGTTGATTCTTCCCGTTGGAGTCGCCAGATATGCAAATAATAGCTCTTTTCAGCAAGAAAATTGCAGCAGATGCACATCAACTTTGCTGCAATAAAATTGAGACCTCTGGTCCCACCGGGTGTGCCAAAACTGTTAGTACAAAATCACAGCACCCCTAGATGTTGATCAGATTTCTAGGTTGATCAAACTAATATCCAGTGTGATTGCATAACATTGAATCCTTTCTCCAAGTGTGGGACTTGAAGAGTGAGAAAGGAATCTCCAGAGAAAGGTTGGTTCCTATTCCTCTGTTCAGGTGCACACGAAATATGCAGAGGGTTTTCTCAAAACCTAATCTAATCTACCAAGGAGACAAGGTAAGAAGATGCATAAAATAAATCTAAGCTAACAGAGGTGATGCACCGAGGAATGAAGAACATATGCTTTGCCAATTTAAACACAGACCATGTAGATATAACACAACACCATGCACAGATAGCAAAAATGCAATGAAAGATCAAGAATGGCAGTAATAAATATGTAAGAGGGTTTAGAAGCAACCACATATACATATATATTGCTCAAGGATAGATTCAATACATTGCAATGGCCAAAAGGCAAAAACGGTGTTACAGTCTATATGGGAGGTTTGAAAAATCCACAAATCTTCTTATGAACAGGAGAGAAGGGAGGGTGCAAAGCAGAAAATGTCCAACTACAGAAAGAAACCCCTCCTTACAATTTATAGGAAGAATGGGAGAGAAAAGAGAGAGGAATTCAAAATCTACCCCAACCACCTCTAGGTTGCATTTAATTCATCCATCATGGCAGAAGCGGCGGGCTCTGGCAAAGTGGCGGTTTGCCTAACAGAAGCGGCGGGTTGTCTGCTGCATTAAAGTGGTTGTTGAAGCATTACCTCTACTTGTTATTTCGTGCCAGAGGAGTTTCTCAATTTTCTCCCTCTAGACTACACCAAAATGCAAGATTGACCCTGGAAACGTGTAGAGAATTTCAGTAGCTTTCCGTTGATACCAAGAACGTGCAAATCCGAGCTCTGGATCGAAAGATATGTCGATCTGAAGATTTAGGACACGGAATAGGCGAAAACGGATTTTGAAATATTTTCCCGCGCACTGCCACTTGGACGCCACGTGGCATGCTCTGATTCTCTGAATAATTCTCTCTCCTCTGCTTTTCGGCGGGCTGTCTCTTGAGTTTTGACTTTTGGTGCTCTTGGAATATTTTCCACATTTTTTCCCATGCCCCGCCACTAGGGATACGTGGCATGCATTGGTTGGTTCACGAACCTGTTGGGCCTTCCTTCCCTTTCACCCCTTCTGGCTTAGATTTGGCCAAACTTTCCAACTCTTCCCTAAGCTCCGCACTTCTATGCTCCATTGGACATGTGTCCAATTTCTATTGGCTCGGGCCAGCGCTTCAAACCTTTCCTTTTGACCTTTTGGCTTCTCCTTGATGACGTGGCAATTTCTCAATGGTTCTCGGGCCTGCCGGGTCTTCCGCGTACTTCGCGTCCATTCGTCCCGGACGTCCCATTTTGATTTTGGACCTTTTGGGACAATTTCGGCCGGTTCGGGTATTTCTGGCCCGCTTGTCCCACTTTGATTCGGATTGACTTGACTCTTTTCGGCCGGTTCGGGTCCCTTTGTCCTGCGTGTCCCGAACTGCCCCTCAGCAGTTAGTCGATTTTCTCTCTCGGTCAAACCGGCATTTCGCGCCCGCCGCGTACTTTCGTCCCACTTGTCCCAAATGCTTAGTGGGCTGACTGGACTCATTTCGGCCGGTTCGGGCGGTTCGCGTACCTTTGTCCCACTTGTCTTACCTTGTGCTGGACTAGGACTTAGCTGATTTTCACAATTTTTCCTGGCCCAAACTACTTGCTTTCTGCAACCTTCTCCGAACTTTCTCAAAGCTTGCTCCCTTCTTCTTCGGCCTGGGGAGTTTAGAAAGATTCCTGAAGGGACCCTAGAAACCTGATTTTTCTCTGAATCAGTCATTTTTCTTGGAATTTGGACATCCTGATACATGTTATCAAAATTTACCCTGGGGGGTGAATTTCGGATAACAGGTGTGTGAGAGTAATTACATCTATGATGCATTCTCTCTTTTTGTAAGCGGCGTGTATCCTCCCCCTCTCTTCTCTTACCCCATGTTTAAACCACATAATGATATTATCTTTTACCTTTATCTCCTTATCTTATTATCTAATCTCCTTGTCTTTCTCCTCAATCTCTTTGCATAGGTTCATTATTCTATAGTCCTTATAAAAAATTATAATTCCAAAATCCATTGATAGTTTGTTGAGCACATTACATGCTTGATCATTTTTCAACTACTAGGAGTCTACTATTGGGTATGATTCTCCTGGGAGTCTACTATTGGGTCTCTGTTGGTGATTTCTTACTAAATTCAAACTTTGAATCCTCCATATGTGACTAGAATGCCTAGGAGAGCATCTTCCTAGCACATGGAAAAGCTTCTTCTTTATTGAAAAATGACCAACAAAACAATTCCTCTGTGGCCACTATGATTTGGAATTGTGCATGTAGAACCTTGTTTGGATCATCATTATACTACATCATTGGTCCCGGTGATGTATGATTTGGTCCTCTCTTTCTTTGGACACCCTTTGGAAAAATTAAAATAAGGGTATTCTTTGATCCATCTATTTTATCTTCACTCTTCTCCACTTCTCTGTGCATGACTAATTCTTCTTCCACAATGTGCTCTACAATGCACTCTACTTCCTTTTCATTTTGGTGCTCAAATTCAGTTTCAAATGCATGTTCAACTCTAGGCTCATGTCATTCCTCCAAAATGTGGGTGGTGGATCCATCAAACCCTTTCATCTCCACATCCATCATCGAGATCTCCTCATGTTGCGTGGTATGCTTGTCTGTGTCAGACTCTTCAACATCATGTATCTGAGGGATAGGTTACAAAATTTCCTCTTCATCCTTAGTATTTTCCTTTTCCTCACTAGAAAAATTCTAATTATTTGTGACTGAGGGCTTGTTTCTTGTAGACTTCCTCCTTAAGCTTGCACTTGGCTCAGTCTCTCTACACACAGGGGTATTCTTCACAACTGCACTTTGGGTCAGGGGTTCATCATCACTTCCTTCTTTTTCCTGACTTATAGGAGGGGTAGCTTAGTGTTCTCTATTCTTCCTAACCATATTATTCCTTGTCGAATCCTCAGGAATAGTCATATCATCCTCTGAGTACTTTCCAACGACCATGATTTGTTTCAGATATATAAATTTTCACAACCGTCACTCCTGCTATTGGAAAAGTAATTGACCTAGTCATGTTGATATCATTTGATATCTTATTTTTCTCATATATGATCTTCTTCTAGTAAATTAAGGTTTGGTACAAAGTATGATCCTCATAATCTATCTTATCTTCATCAATTGTGATATTTCGTGTTTCCATAAACCTATTCATAGTAGTTTCGAAATATTTGGCTGTGAAGGTAAAGGGTAGCTTACAGGAAGGGATATTTGTTCCATCTTTCAACTCAAAGCAATCAATGTAGAAGTGTTGGTACACAAAAAATTCTTCCTTTCCCTCCAACTATGTGGGTAATTCATTGGGAATTCACCACTCTTCCCTGAATGCATTGTGCATTATTTTGTACCACCTATCCCCTTGAACCTTGTATGTTGGAGTTATATTCTCATAGGTGTACCTGGAAAAATATCTCCACAAGGGATTTAGATTCCTCAGGGTACACCCATATCTTATCATTGGGTCCATCCGAAACTCCAATCTCAGAGATTACTATAAGTAGAAAAATATTCCCAAAAGTGATTTTGTCACCTGCACAAGCCTCCTCAATAATTTATTTATCTAAAAATCCTGTGAGGTTATAGAGTGTTCCCTGCATAATATTATTTGAAATATATGACCACTGTTTGTTAAATTTCCCCCATCATTATTTTCCATTCAATTTAGTTAGCAGGTGTGATGATATTCTCATAACAAGGTCATCAAGCTTTGGAATTCCCATTATGTGACTCCCTCGCTGATAGTTGAATTTGTTGTGGCCTTCTTTTCTTCATCAACATTGTCCAAGTCCAAAATAAGTTCCACACATGTGCTCTAAAGTCTAGTATATTTTTAAGTTAGGGCTGATCTAAGAACATCCTCCTACCAGAAAAATAGAAGAACTCCTCATGAACATGTGACATTAACAATTGGTATAGTCACTTAGGTTTTCCAAATTATGGGAAGTCATATAACTGAAGCAACCCTACCCTCTCCAAAAGTTTCTCTCCTTTATCATAAGATATGGCCTTGCCCTCTGGAGTTATTTCTTCAGTATTTCAAATAAGATATATCATAATTTGTCATGCAGTAGCATCTGTTAGATGGTTTTAATCACTTACTTCCATTTTCCAAATATGAAATACTCATTCATTCCCCATTAGTACTCCATTGGGGTACTACATTTCTGAGTACCATTCCTCCTGTAGATATTCCACTATGGGATTTTCCTTTCCCTTTCCCTTTCCCTTTCCTTTTCCCTTCCGTGATGTGGTTGTTGCTTTCCTTGGTGTCATCCTAGCACATAATTTCAACCTTATAACTTACCTTATTATTGTCTTTCAAATGTCCTGAACTTCCTACTTCAGATCATTCACACACCACTCTCTTCACACTTTTTTCTCTCTCCTTTGAATTATGGCCTAATCTTGTAAACTCTAACCAGAACCTTCAATACCTCCAAAAATAAGTTTTCATGCTTCCCCACACTTTAATCCATCTTCCAAACTAGCTTTTTCACTCAGTCGCGTTTGCAATTCAATCTAGTTCAAAAAATATCTTGCTTTACACTTGATTTTGCACAACAATCTCGCTTGAAAATGCACAAGTTAATCACAAGGTAAGGTAAAAATGAAATTACCCCAACACCTTTTTTATAGATTTTCAAATTTTTACCACATTAAATGCTCACCACCTACCACCATACCACAACTTTAAATTTTCTTTTCCTGATTTTTCTTGTGCCTTTTCTGTTGTTTTCCATTGCGCACATAAGTCATAACCTTCTGGCATGATTGTTAATTCTTAGGCCACAGACCTCCTTATGCATGCTTCACTACACTAAAGTACATAACCCACTTTGCCTCTCACTTAAGTAGTTCACCATATTGCTTCCTACCTCACGTTACACTACACATCCATTCTTCATGCATGGTTTTTCTTCTAAGCATCGTCTTTATTATAACCATCCTTCTTAGGAATTTTTTTTCTAATTTCCTTTACTTTAGTCCAACAACCAACATTTTCATCAACGCACGCATTCCTTCAGTTCTTATAAAACCTTCAACACTAACAAATTTTATCTTCTGCACACACTTGCAATCCACCCCACACTAAAAGTATGTGTACTCCTCTATGCATGAACTTAAAATATAGTAATCATCTTCCTACGTGCAAGCACGCTTATTAATACTAAAAACATAACTAAATTGACAAATCACAAAAATGATGAAAAGAAACACATAAAAGGGAAATCTAATCTAAATGGAAATGATGCCTTATTACAAGCACCAAGAAGCTCTATTTATAGTAGGGATTTATCCTATTCCCATTGAAGTAACTAGGCAACATGGTGCCATCCAATGCTTGCAACTAACAAGTGTCTGATTCAAGTATATTTTTTTACCATAAATGGTCCCAACCAATGCACTTTCAATTTCCCTAGGTGGCACGTAAACTTGGAATCATACAGAAGAGTCATCTTTCCAACCTCAAATGTCTTATGACTGATGTGCCTATCATGTCATGATTTCTATCATGCCTTCTTTGTCTTCTGGCTCCAATGCGCAATAGTGCACCACTAATCTAACTATATCAGTTTGTTAATGTGATCTACAATAGCTTTCTCATCAACAATTCCACTTGCATGTAATGCGTAGGGAAGTAAGTATGAATTCAATATGAAAGATAACATTTCCACTAAACACTAGCTAAAAAGGTGTGGCCTTATTCAACCTATTATAAGTGGTCATGTATGCCCAAATTACAATAGATACTTTATCATCCCAGTATTTCTTCCAACAAAACATATTTTTTTCAATTTCTATCCCAGAATCTTGTCGAAATATTTAGCAGTACCATTGGCCTATGGGTGATAAGGAGCAATCTTATGGTGTGTCAACATAAAATTTTCCAAAAGGAATCTTATTGTCTCATTAGGAATATGAGTTCCTCTATCACTTGTTAAGCTCAGTGGAAAACCATACTTGTTGTTGAGCAGAAAAAGTGGAATACTTAGTAGAAGGCACACAATAGGTTCATGTGGGAGAACATGGTGTAGTCAAAGGTGCGAAGGGATAAGGGAGAACATGCGTGTGGGATATAAGGGCATATTTGGGACTTAGTTGTTTTCACATGTATGGGATATTTTTGGAGATAGTGTGCAGAGCACATAAACTAGTAAAATACTTGCATGACACGCATCGACTATGTTTAGAAGAGTGGCTATGGATTTCTTTACATGGATGTGGGCTAAAGATAAAATTTCTACTGACAGTTAACTAGGTGGAATATATTATTAATGCACTTGCATGTGTGGCTGTTATTGTAAAGGTACATGGTTATTCTTAGCATGCAACCTATTTTGGGAGTAGATAAGAAGTGAAGGAAAAATCCCTAGCCTTATAAATATGTAATGAACTGTGTAGCATAATAGAGGTCTGTGAGAACCAAGTTTCTTCTTCTCTAAGGTCTTCATTTTGTTTGACTCCAGTCCAGTGCGCAAACATACTGCAATGAACTCCAAATCAGATGTCGCATGGTTCAATTTGAAAAATTATGAATCGAGCATAGTGTCTTTAATGCTCTACACATCCTTTCTAGAGTTTATCTTGTACAAGTGATCAGGTCCCAAGTTACTCTTTTATAGTTTCATTATGACCGTGAAGTCAAATTCCTAAAAAAGAAGTATCAAACGGAAGATACACCCTTGCAAAACCGGTTTATTGACTACGTAATTCAATTCCATATGATATGTATAAAATATAAACAGTGTGGCCAATAAGTACTGTCTGAAATTAGGCAACACAGGTAGCATCATTGGATAACACTTACCGGAGACCTATGTAGTTTCAGTTAGTTCTACTATGATGGTTTCAATTTCCTACTTGTAAAACGTACTAGGGTGATCAATATTTCCCTTCAAAGTGGCTGCGTCGAGACTGCGCTAATACCATGCTAGAAGAAGCATACTACATGTACATGGAACACTGTTTTTTCCATGAAGTTTGAAGCCACAATATAGGTGCGGTGGTAAGCTTAATCCTTCAAGGTCTCAGACACTTGTTGTTGCGAGAGCTTACCCCAATAGAACTTTCCGGTGGCATTGAGCAATTGGCTCTAAGGGTGCGTCAATCTGTGTACATAACCATTAATGAATTTTATATAATAACACAACATGCCTAGAAATAGGAACCATTTCACTTCACTTTATGTTGGTAGATATGATTCCAGTCCCAAAATGTGGATTACAATGGTTCTGTAGGATCTACTGAATAATCATTATTTACAAATGGATGTGCCCAAGTTCAAAGTATTCATGCTTAGAGGGGTGGCTAAAGATGCACTTCTTTACGATATTCCAGGAGTGAACTTACTTGCAAATGCCTACACCTTGGTGAACAAATAGCCTTAGACTACCAAAATGAATCTTTCACTAAACCCCCACCATACGTAGGGGCAGGGGAAAGTTTGGTCCAAGATGGAATACCTAGCTAAAGATTAAGAATAAATTCATGGAAAGGATTATGAAGTATAATGATGTGGATGAGAACACAGTTAAAGAAGCAGCGGGATTCTTGTAGAGTGCATAATTTGTGGCATAACAGATAGTATGCAAAGGATTCCCCAGTTCATGTAGACGAAATAGAACCCAAGCATCAGGAACTTCTCCATGTGAATGAATAGCATTTTAGTGAACCCTACAAATCGGCCTCACATAGAAGACCACCTTAACAGATGAATGAATAGATTTTACCACCTTAACATGTATCTTAACAATGTACCACCTTCAAAACATTCCCCTTTTCACTTGATCTTTCTGGTATGTTGCACAACAACATATGTTTCTTTGGTTTCCAACACTAGTTCTTACGCATCGGGAGTATTAGCAGTCACCCAAGAGTTGATATGATAAGTTCACATCTGACTGGTCACTATCTCCCAACGTGATGCACTTCATGTATTTGTAAGTGCATCGTGTATTGGGTGGTTTCATTAGAAAAATAATTCAAAAGTATGAACCATACCTTTAGACTCTGTATCTAGGAGTAGCTAACACTTTACAGGATCGTATTGTTTTAACTCAGTGTGCACATACCATTGGGGACACATGGGATCTGCACAAGGTTCTGGTTTGAACTCTGTGTACCCAAGTTCAGGGATCAGGTGGTATAGCTGGCTCTAGTCCTATGCGCCCATTGATCTGGTCACAATTTTGGAGGTAGAGGAAACATAAGAGGTTATGGATTAGGTGGGAAGGGTTCATACCAACCTGATAATATTTAAATAGAGATGTCTCTTCATCTTCCAGAGTAAAGGGACATAGAATATGCCACTGAACATGTGCATATGTGTGAAATATTGTGGCATGTAAAAGGAATAACAACTTCTGAGTGTAGGGCAAGTTAATTCGCTACTATGTTACAAGGGCGCACACACAGTTGGTATATAAAGTTTTACCCTGATTAGACTTGTATAGACTATGTAGCTTTAAAATATGATTTCCTTAAATAATTTCATATCCTTGAGTTTGAGTAGAAGAGTATAACTGCTCAAGGATATTAAGCAAGGCACTAATGAAAGTGTTAGAGAGTATGATGTTCATTTCAAAATGTTGTTATCTAAACTTTCTTATAATATTCATGCAAGATAGCGTGCACAATGGTTTGTTGGAGGCTTGATAACACATTTTAGAAGGGTGCTATCACCTAAGATGATCCATAAGGATCCAAACAAACATATCACTTCATCAATTCCATCAGCACCAAGAAGGAGAAACAAGAAAATTGGAAAAATGAGGTAAACAGAGGTTCTAGATAGAACCACCGCTATGTGTAGAGTAGCTGTTTTAGAACAATTGCCTTGTAGGGTGGTGGTCCTAAGACCACACTGGTCTGCACAGAGGTGGCGGTCCTGAAACCTTCAAACAGAAAAGAAGAATGGAATGCGAGTGGATGCATTCTTGAAGTGCCCAACCGTGTCTCTTCCCTTCCATGCCCTTTCACATCCTCCAGTGCATGGGAGGACATGGGAAGGCCTATAAATACATGAAAGGAGCAAGAGAATAGACATTTGAAGATCCAGAGAGATCAAGAAGCATAGTTTAATTAGAGCAGTGAGCAAGATCTTCAATGCTGGGATGGAATTGTAGGAGCAAGGTGTAGAAACAAAGCAAGAAATTAGTTGGAGAGAAGGTTTACATTGTTGCTTCTTTTCATACTTATTGTAATCTGTAATTGTCTATGTTAGACCAATAAAAGTGGGAAGAAAGAGTAGTTTCCCTTCCTGACTGGTTTTCCTCCTTGGAGGTTTCCAGGATAAAATTATTGGTGTTGAATTATTTCCTTCTCTGTAATTTCCTTTCTATAGCACTAGATAATCAATCACGAAGCTCTAAATTTCAAGAAAATCTATCATTTTCTAAAGTTGAAAGTAGAACAACATAGTTGTGTGATTCATAGAGTTCCAAAGTAGAAGTTTACGGATCATTTTGGTATCAGAGCTGATTATATATCCAAGACTAATGGCATTAAAATATTTCTTGTTATTTTATATGACAGTGACAAGGTCCAAATGTGAAGAAGTTTTACCTTGCAAGCTAGATATTTTTATGAAGAATTGGAAACAGAGAATTTGAGCTCAAATGGAGGAAGAGAACTTGGTCCGTAGAGTCAAGATGCTAGAGACCATGATGGATAGATTGCATAAGAAACAAGAAGAGCTTTCAAATCTATAAAATACGGATTCGGTTAAGCAAGATTCCATGGAATCAGTGGTTCGAGCACTAGCCAAAAAATTTAGTATCGAAAAGAGCCACAAAGAGGAAGAATGGGAAGAGCATGAAGAGACGCCAATTGTAACTGAGAAGGTAAAATCTACACATCCACGTTTTAAAGTTGAAAAACAAAGTGGAAATAAAGAATTTTGAAGGAAAGTAGGTGCAAAATTACTGGATAAATGGATAAAATAGTTAGAAGTCTACTTTAGTGTGCATAATTCCATTGAGGCACAAAGGATCACCTTTGCACGTCTCAAAATGGAAGGTCATGCTCTGGTTTGGTGGGAAAACCATCTAGCCACTTGTGAGAAGAAAAATCATCCTATTGTCAGTACTTGGAAGGGTTTTAAAGAATTGATTAGAGATAACATCTATCATATTTTCCATCATAATTGACATGATGATTAAGTGGAAGTACTTTAGAGAGGGGCAAGCAGTCAAAGCATGTAAGACTGCACTACGGAATTTCCAAAGATAAGCCATGTTGCTTAATATGGACTTGGAGTATGAGGACATTCTGACCAAGTATTTGGGGAGGACTTCACAATCACCTTCAGAGGAAGTTAATCTCCAAAAATCCCAAGGATCTCAATGAAGCTTGTGTACAAGCATACTATGTTGATGACGAGAAGAAGTAAGGAGAAATAGAGCCAAAGGGAGATCAGTCAACAAAATAGTAGGATAAAGAACAAGGGAAGACAAGTAGCAAAGGTAAATGGAAAGGTAAACATGCCACTATTGCTTTGCATACTGGTAAAGATCCTAAGAATTTCTGTAAGAAATTGTGATGTGAATGGACATACTGATGCCCACATGTTGGAAGTTACATCCAGAATTGCACCCAAGGCACCAAACCAAGGATTCCAAGAAGTCCATGGCCACTGTGAAGACAGAAAAAGAGGTGGAGATTGAGGATGATTCAGATGTAGATGAGAGGTTGGGATGCATGGCCACTAACATGTACATGGCAGCAGAAGAAGAAGAGATGAGTAAGTTATTTCAAATCAGATTCCAAATCAAGAAGACTGAGGTAAACACTTTAGTAGATTCCAGTTTTCAGTAAAATTTGATTTCTGATATGGTTGTAGAACAGCTTGGTCTAAAGACTTACATGCATCCACATCCATACCCAATGGGATGGGTGAAGAAGGGTGTAGAAATACAAGTTACAAGTGTAAGTCTCAGTTTGGTATAAATACCCAATACATAGATGTATTAGAGGCTAATATTATACCACTTGATGCATTTGACATTATCTTCGGAAGTCCTTACTTGTATGCTAGGGATGATGTGTTCACAAGAGGGAGAACCGGTTAAGATGGGTCAAGGATGGAGTCAATTTTAACATATGGGAACACCATAGAAAATCAAAGAAAGCTATGGTAAGTGCCAACCAAGCACCAAGACTTATTTATTCAAATCATCAGTTTTGTTTCTTTCATTGGAAGAAAAAAAATGGACGTGAGAGAGAATATTTCTGACCAAAGGATGGAGAATTTGGTTAGCACTTGTCATTTTTTGTAGAAAAAGCCACCACAGGAACTGCTCATTCAAGGAACCAAAAAATCTTTTGCTATGCAGTCACCATATCTACCTACAGATTCACTAGACCTAACTATGGGGCAGCAAGAAGAAGAGGAGATATGAGGAATGGTGACGACTATAGTAGTGGCGTACTTAAAGAGGATTTTACCAATCCATCTCAAGAGACAAAGATAGGAAAGTACCAAATCACTATAGTATGGGACCTTCACCATACTTGAGTAGGTTGGAGAATAAACCTTCAGGCCATATTTCATGCAGATGCACGTGATAGTAAGTTGTAAGAGCTTGCATCCACTAATGCCATCTATACATGACAAAGAAGGAAAGATACAGAAGTTACCTTCTAAAGAGGATTTTGCTCAAGGCATCTCAGAGGAGGATGTAGCACTGGAAAAATAAACAAGATATCCATAGGAGTCTTGGTAGGTTGGACAAGAGAAGACACCAAGGTAGACCCAGTGGTACTCGAATGAGCACAAGAGGGAGTTGATTCCTCTACCACCCCCCACTAAGATTTTGTGGGACAAAAATCCTCCTAAGTAGGGGAGGTATGATCCATAGGGATCCAGAAAAACACACCACTTCATCAGTTCCATCAGCACCAAGAAGGAGAAACAAGAAAAGTGGAAAAAAATGAGGTAAATGGAGGTTTTGGATAGAACCGATACCCAGTTAGGGTGATGGTCCTGAGACCGCTGGTCTACACAGGGCGGAAGTCCTGAAACTTTCAAACATAAAAAAGAATGGAATGCAAGTGGACGCATTCTTGAAGCACCCAACCGTGTCTCTTCTCTTCCGTGCCCTTTCACATCCTCCAATGCACTGGAGGACATGGGAAGGCCTATAAATACATGAAAGGAGCAAGAGAATAGACATTTGAAGATCTAGAGAGATCGAGAAGTAAAGTTTAATGAGAGCAGTGAGCAAGATGTTCAGTGATGGGATGGAATTGTGGGAGCTAGGTGTAGAAAATAGATCAAGAAAGTAATTGGAGAGAAGGTTTACATTGTTTCTTCTTTTCATACTTATTGTAATCTATAATTGTCTATGTTAGACCAATAAAAATGGGAAAGAAAGAGTAGTTTCCCTTCCTGATTGGTTTTACTCCTTGGAGGTTTCCAGGATAAAATTATTGGTGTTGAATTATTTCCTTCTCTGTAATTTCCTTTCTATAGCACTAGATAATCAATCACGAAGCTCTAAATTTCAATAAAATATATCGTTTTCTAAAGTTGAAAGTAGAACAACATAGTTGTGTGATTCATAGAGTTCCAAAGTAGAAGTTTACAAATCATTTTGGTATCAGAGCTAATTATATATCTAGGACTATGGCATTCAAATCTTTCTTGTTATTTTATATGACAGTGATAAGGTCCAAAGGTGAAGAAGTTTTACCTTGCAAGCCAGATATTTCTATGAAGAAGTGGAAATAGAGAATTTGAGCTCAAATGGAGGAAGAGAACTTGGTCCGTAGAGTCGAGATGCTAGAGACCATGATAGATAGATTGCATAGGAAACAAGAAGAGCTTTCAAATCTGCAAAAGAACGGGATTCGGTTAATCAAGATTCCATGGAATCGGTGGTTCGAGCACTACCCAAAAAATTTAGTATCGAAAAAGATCCACAAAGAGGAAGAATGGGAAGAGCATGAAGAGACACCAATTGTAAGAGAGAAGGTAAAATATGCACATACACCTTTCAAAGTTGAACAAAAAGTGGAAATAAAGAATTTTGAAGGACAAGTAGATGTAGAATTACTGGATAAATGGCTAAAACAGTTAGAAGTTTACTCTTAGTGTGCATAATGTCATTGAGGCAAAAAATGGTCACCTTTGCACGTCTCAAAATGGAAGGTCATGCTCTGGTTTGGCGGGAAAACCATCTAGCCACTTGTGAGAAGAAGAAGCGTCCTATTTTCAATACTTGGAATGGTTTTAATGAATTGATTAGAGCTAAATTCTATCCTATTTTCCATACGACTGACATGATGATTAAGTGGAAGTAATTTAGAGAGGGCATTAGTCAAAGCGTGCAAGACTACACTACAGAATTTTTGAAGACAAGCCACGTTGCTTAATATGGACTTGGAGAATGAGGACATTCTGACCATGTAATCTGGGAGGACTTCACAATCACCTTCAAAGGAAGGTAATCTCCACAAATCCCAAGGATCTCAATAAATCTTGTGTACAAGCATACTACATTGATGACGAGAAGAAGCAAGGAGAAATAGAGCCAAAGGGAGATCAGTTAATAGAACAGTAAGGACAAAGAACAAGGGGAAGACAAATAGCAGAGGTAAATGGAAAGGTAAACATGCCACTACTACTTTTGCATACTTGTAAAGATCCTAATAATTTCTATAAGAATTGTGATGTGAATGAACATATTGATGCCACATGTTGGAAGTTGCATCCAAAATTGCACCCCAAGGCACCGAACCAAGGATTCCAAGAAAATCCATGGCCATTGTGAAGACAAAAAGAGAGGTAGAGATTGAGGATGATTCAGATGTAGACGAGAGGTTGGGATGCATGGCCACTAACATGTATAGGGGCAATAGAAGAAGAAGAGATGAGTAAATTATTTCAAATCAGAATCCAAATCAAGAAGGACTAAGGTAAACACTTTAGTAGATTCTGGTTCTCAGTCAAATTTGATTTCTGATTACAGTTGTAGAATAGCTTGGTCTAAAGACTTACGTGCATCCAAATCCATACGCAATGGGATGGGTGAAGACGGGTGTAGAAATACAAGTTACAAGGAAGTGTAAGTTTTAGTTTGGGATAAATACCCCATACATAGATGTATTAGAAGGTTGATATTATACCCACTTGATGCATTTGACGTTGCCCTTCGGAAAGTCCTTACTTGTATTCCATGGATGTTATGTTCACAAGGAGGGAGAACCGGTTCAGATGGGTCAAGGATGGAGTCATATTTAACATCCGGGCACACTAGAGAAAATCAAAGAAAGCTATGGTAAGTGCCAACCAAGCACCAAGACTTATTTAGGCAAATCATCAATTTTGTTGCTTTCATTGGAAGAAAAAAAAATGGATGTGAGAGCGGATAGTTGTCACCAAAGGATGGATAATTTGGATAGCACTTGTCATTTTTTGTAGAAAAATCCACCATAGGAACTACTCATTCAAGGAACAAAAAAAAACTTCCCCTATACAGTCACCATATATACCTATGGATTCACTAGTCTTGACTATGGGGCAGCAAGAAGAAGAGGAGATACAAGGAATGGTGGTGACTATAGCAATGGCGTACTTAAAGAGAATTTGGCCAATCCATCTCAAGAGACAAAGACAGGAAAGGAAAAAACCACTATAGTATGGGAAATTCACCATACATGAGCAAGTTGGAGAAGAAACCTTCAGGCCATATTTCATGCAGATCCACGTGATAGTAAGTTGCAAGAGCTCGCATCCACTAACACCATCTATGTATGACAAAGAAGGAAAGATACATAAGTTACCTTCCAAAGAGCATTTTACTCAAGGCATCTCAAAGGAGGATGTAGTACTGGAAAAAAAAACTAGATATCCATAGGAGTCTTAGCATGGTTGGACAAGAGAAGACACCAAGGTAGACCCCAGTGGTACTCGAATGAGCACGAGAGGGAGTTGATTCCCTCTACCACCCCCCCACTAAGCTTTTGTGGGACAAAAATCCTTCTAAGTAGGGGAGGTATGATCCATAGGGATCCTGAAAAATACACCACTTCATCAGTTCCATCAGCACCAAGAAGGAGAAACAAGAAAAGTAGAAAAAATGAGGTAAATGGAGGTTCTGGATAGAACCAACGCCCAGCTAGGGTGGTGGTCCTAAGACCATCGGTCTGTACAGGGTGGTGGTCCTGAAATTTTTGAATAGAAAAGAAGAATGGAATGCAAGTGGACGTGTTCTTGAAGCGCCCTACCGTGTCTCTTCTCTTCCGTGCCCTTTCACATCCTCCAATGCACTGGAGGACATGGGAAGGCCTATAAATACATGAAAGGAGCAAGAGAATAGACATTTGAAGATCTAGAGAGATCGAGAAGTAAAGTTTAATGAGAGCAGTGAGTAAGATCTTTAGTGCTGGGATGGAATTTTAGGAGCAAGGTGTAGAAACAGATAAAGTAATTAATTGGAAAGAAGGTTTACATTGTGGCTTCTTTTCATACTTATTGTAATCTATAATTGTCTATGTTAGACCAATAAAAGTGCGAAGAAAGAGAAATTGCCCTTCCTGACTGGTTTTCTTCCTTGGAGGTTTCCAGGATAAAATTCTTGGTGTTGAATTATTTCCTTCTCTATAATTTCCTTTCTATATCACTAGATAATCAGTCATGAAGCTCTAAATTTCAAGAAAATATGTCATTTTCCAAATTTGAAAGTAGAACAACATAGTTGTGTGATTGATAGAGTTCCAAAGTAGAAGTTTACAGATCATAAGACATACATTGATCTACGCGAAGCACTTGAAGTTTCCCTACACATTGAGGTAGTTGGAAGTATAGATACTGGGGTGAGCCCATTTTTAGAGGCATAGATCATAGCTATGGAAAATCAGTTGGAGAATCTATCAGAAAATTCAACACATGAGATGTGCACATGGATTTGGTGCATAGATTGTGACGTGGAAGGTCATAAAAAGGATAGTTGTCCCCACAGATAAGTGCACTCATTACTGTTAGACTATGAGATATGCCATTTAAACCATGATGCTAGTCATTTCCCATTACTACAACATGTGATAAGGAAGAATGTTTCATGCTACTATAAATCTACAGGTCCATGACTCATGACACGGAGGATTGCCAACTAATTGGTTAGATTTAGGATGCTATAGATATTAGTGTATGATAAACATGAGTTTTTGGTAAATCTAAAGGAAAGAATGAGCATTAGGATCAGGATCACAATCAGGCGCGCTATGATCATAATTAAGGGAATTTTGAAGGTGGTTGTGGTAGAGGTCAAGGATACCGTGGTGGATGCAGAGGACAAGGCCATGGTGGTAGATGAGGTGAGTTCCCCCACAAAACATGTTATACATGTAGATCTCCTGACCACTACAGGCATGAATATCCTCATAATATTACATGTTCTTTCTATGAAAAGAATCGTATTTATGAGGAATTCCTAGACTTGTATGAGCATCTCAGTAAGAAGCATAAACAAGAAAACAAAGGGGCAAGGATGGTTATGATACAACGTGCTATGGAAAATAAATGGATGCCTAAGTTGGAACCAGAATCCGAGGCATTTTAGGTAAGGATCACTACCCACACTGAAGCAACACGTGCCAAAGAAGCATTGCAATAGAAGCCTACCATCACTAAGGAGGAGGTTCTATATGCACGGTACCCAGATCCTACCCATCAGAAGGAGGTTTATCAGGAAACCATGGAGGTACTCAAACATCTTCAGGGTGAAATACAATATTTAAAGGAGCAATCATGGAAGATGGTGCAAAAGAAAGCATCAGATACGGTCTAATCTGTATGGATGACTTGAAAGAAGTGTACAAAATGTTGCACCAGGAGAACATCATTCCACTATTAGGGATTCGGTTAAAGGGAAACACTCTGCGCACAAGTATTGAGACTGGATAGACAGATCTTGCATGCTAATCTTCCCCCTCATAGCCTAAAATATGACAAGGAAATCACTTTGAATGTTGTTGTGGATGGGTGGTTTTTGAGTAATATATTGATTGATATAGGCACGGAAGTCAATGTTCTTACTTTATATGCATGGGTGCAAATGGGGAGACCTCCATTATAGCCATCTTCTAATGTATTGTTCATGGCTAACTGAGACTAAGGCCACTCCCATTGGAGTTTTAAAAGATGCATCCATTACCATACAGGGAGCCGAGTTCACTGGAGATTTTGAGGTTTTAGTGCTGGCAGAGGAAGATAGCTTCCTAGCTCTACTGGGGTATCCTTGGTGCTATAAAAATAATGTTGATCTTTGGTTAAATAAGGGTTATATCAGCTTTGAAGAGCAAGGAGGAAAGGGTTATCATCCCATTAATAGATGGAAAATATGCGCCCCATGTTGAGCCCCTGAGTGAGGAATACCTGAATACGATTTATGTATGCTCCCCCTAGGACCCAGAGGTGCATGAGCCATCTAAAGAAGGAATCCTTCAGTGGGAGGATGCATAGTCTATTATGGATAATATAAGTGTTGCTTGTCATGATTGGGCTCATAGCACTTATGAGTTGGTAGGGTGTGAAGTAAAGAGAATATTTTCTAGGGATAGTAGACTACGTTATATCAGGAGAATAGGTAACAACTTTGTACCTTGTTACACTGGAGAAGGAGACCCTATGGTGTTCATGTGTGCCATGGAGGAACAATGGATAGACCAATTAGAGAGAAGGAATATGCTAGCATATACCCTACATGAGACAACAATGTGCTGGTGGGTGGTCCACAAGGATAATATTGTAGGATGGAATGAAATTAGGATTGCTCTTGCCATTAGGTTCTTCAGGAGCAATGCACCTACTCAAATATGCAATTATCATGGTAATCAACTTGTTCAACACCATGTTCAATAGTGTGAGAGACTTTGGACAAAGGGGCAGGAAGCTTTACCACCTTCACTCTGGGTGCATAAATTTTATTCCACTTTACAATGCTGTAGGTGTGCTTGGTATGTATATGTATAATTCCATAGACAGACTTGAAATTGGTAGGATTTAATTGCAAGAATGGGAAAGACGTTTGACTTCTTCTCTACTAAACCTCTAGTGGAAGAAGTATTAAAGGTTATAAAGTGCTTAACTATGGGGGATAGTTCCAAGCCGGAGGAACTCATTCAAGAGTTATTTGATGAAGGAGACTCAGGAGTGCATTCTGTTGAAGAAACAGAGGCCGATGCAACACTACTTCAGCATTCTTACCTTGAGAAAGAAAAAGGAAAATGGTTTACTTAGTGGATGATGAAGAAGTAGAAAATATGGATGTAGACCATTCAACTAGTGGGTGTGAGGTGTTGGACAGTGCAAATAAGACCACACACACCTATCATGAACCTATGAAGACAAAGAAAGTGAATATTAGATTAGATGTTGAGCCTAAGGAGGCCATAATTGGAGACTATTGGTAATACTCTGAAGTGGGAAAAATCATTGACTTACTACGGGATTATCAAGACTTATTCCCTCAAGGGTACCATGAACTTAAAGAAATGCATGAAGCACTAGGGGAGATGAAGATAAAGCTTAAAGAGGGTGCATTCCTAGTCATAAAGAGACCTTATAGGATGAACCCCAACTTGTGTGAAAAGGTCAAAGAAGAGATTGAAAATTTTTTGAAGTCTGGAATCATCAGACCCTTGGATGAGTCATAATGGGTTAGTCCAATGGTGATCAGTATCAAAATGGATGGCCGGATTAGGATCTGTGGACTATAGGGAGCTAAATGTTGCGTGCGTGGCTGTAACTGTAAAGGCACATAGCTATTCTTAGCATGTGACCTATTTTGGGAGTAAATAAGTGGCAAAGGGAAATTCCCCACCCTTATAAATATGTAATGAAAAAACATAGTATAATAGAGGTGTGTGAGAACTGAAGTAATGTGAGGTTATGCTACCAAATTTGATGTGTGCATAAACTATGGTACTATCTATTGTAATGAGCTTATGTGTATTTATCATATTTAATATAATGGAGTGTATTGGATGAATCAGAGTGTTAATTCTGAGTATAATTGGATCTTACATGATTGATTTCATCATGGTTATCATTTAAGTCTGTTATTCTTTATATATAGATCTAAACATGCACTATAGAGTGATGTATTAAGTATGGATCTGAATGCATTAAGTCTTCATCATGCTAACATCCTACCATAATAACCCTAAAGAGGGACTTGGTACATTTATGCACTTCATGTGAGCACTCAGTCTAGGCTGAGTGATGTACCAGCGCACCTGGGATTTTACTGGTAAATTCTAGGCTGCATCATTGGTTCCGTTGCAAAATATTTTGATGTTGGAAGGAAGGAGTGGGATGATAAAGTGTCTGCAGTACTTTAGGCATATAGAACATCATACAAGTGGATAAATAAGGCCACACATTTTTAATTGGTGTTTGGCACAGAAGCAGTTATTCTTATGGAATTGTGTATTACGTGTGTTGTAGGTCTAGCTGATGAGAAAACATTAGAATAATGGATTGAAAATTTGATTAAGTTGGATGAGTGATGATAAATCACACACTAGAGTTAGAAGAAAGAGAAAGTAAGGCAGAAAGCATGGCATGATAGGCACATTAGGGACAAAAAGCTTGAGATAAGAAAGATGGTGCTTTTTTATGATTTTAAGTTTTTGTGCCATCTAGGAAAACTCAAAGTACATTGGTTTGGGCCATATGTTATCACTCACATACTTGAAATAGGTGCTTGCCAATTAGAGGTGCTTGATGGAACGCTGCTACCATGGTACTTCAATGGGAGTAGGCTGAAGCCTTACCATAAATAAGTCTTCTTGGTGTTTGTAATAAGGTCATGTTGCCATTTAGATTAGGTTTTCAATTCTATATTTCCTTAATGTATTTCCCTCTTCATCGCTATGATTTTTTAATTTAGTTGTTGTGTGAAATAAGAATGTTAGCGTGCTGGAAGCTAGTTACCATTCACAATATTTTCATGCACAGAGGACTGCACATACTATTTGTGTGGGGTGGTTATTGATATCCAAGTACAATACTATTGAAAATAAGTACACATGAAAGGAACAAACTTCTACAGGTGCTATTCAAAGTTTGAAGAGTTGGTGAAAATAAGATTGCTTCCAAATGAGGACTATGGTTGGAGATAAATGAAGGAACAATATAACATGAGGTAAGCGGTGACTGTGGAGACTACTAGGAGAAGGCGCAGTGATGAGATACTCAAACACATAGAAGCACGCTGAAGATAATCTTGTATCCAGAAGGTAGGAAGGCACACTAAAAGGTAATGACTGAGTCATGAAGATGTACTGTGTGGAAAATTGTCAAAAGAGTCAATTAATGAGGAATGTTGGTAGGTGAAGGAGCAATAAATGCACCAAATTTTTGAAAATATATATAAGGGAGGGATACGAGTTCATTCTTACCATTGTAAATCACAAAATTTTTAAAAATATAAGTACGACCGAAATGAGTGAAGAGTGTTGAGGTGTGAAGAGTGTGAAACTAGAAGTGAGAAGAAGATTTGTACATAGGATAAGCTTACGTCCCCGTTGGTGAAGGGTTTGAAATAATAATAGCATTCAAAAGAACTGGGGCACATGTTTTTCAACTAGGGAACATGGATTCGAACTAGGGGTTGAGCTTACATGTTGCACGTTGCAAAAGATAGGAAACGAGCATTTAAGGAAAGAATGTTACGATTTATAGATGACACCGAAGAAAGAACCTGATGTGGGAGCAAAAGGGAAGAAGAATGTGGAAATAGAGGTTGAAATTGCTCCCGAGATAAAATTTTCATGAATGCAATACCCAGAAGGCGTAATAGTGGGACAAGAATAGGACTCTTACATCTACAAATGTAAGATCAATGACTACAACCACCACACATTAGAGAACAAAAAGGAATTAGACAAGCTATTGAATACAAAGACAAACAAGCGCACAATCGAGGAGATGTTGGTATATGATGATGTAGGAGAGAAGCTACTAAAGTAGATTGGAGTTTACCTATTGTACAAACTTCCCTATTTTGTAAAGTATGAACCTTTGTACCAGTGGTTGATGACCAGGGTGCATGAGGATTTCTTCTACTTTTTTGGGCATAGGGTCAAGATTACAACCACTTTGATTTCCACTATGATAGGATTAAGGGGCACATGAGTAGAATTGAATGGTGACTTGATAGTTAAAGCATTCATCTTGGAGACATATAAGGAGTTAAGATACACAAAAGGTCTACACAAAATGGATATAGATAAATTGAAGAAGTATCTCGTCATACAGGAAGTTGCACATCTAGTCACTAGTTTAAATGATCAAGATAGGTGGTCCTAGGTGAACACAATGTGGCTACACATTGCAAGGAAAATGTTAGAGGGAATAACCTACAACATAGCAGGCTAAATTACAGACACAATCATTGAGGAGGTGCGCACAGGTGAGAGACTAAGTTTTAGTGTTGTCCTATTTTCCTTAGTATTTTTGGAGATCAGGGTGCTTAATGGGCTAAAGAACCAAATATGGGAATACCCCATGCAGAACAAGTCTCTAACAGAAAGGTTTGAAAAGTACTTGTGTGAAGGTTCAATGAGTGGGACGTTCAAGAAAAGGGTAGAGATGTGGTATGATAGGATCCGCATGGCTTTTGAAGAAGAGTGGCGCATCCCCAAGGATTTACCTTCAGTAGTGGGCAAGGTAGTCTAATTCATAGTGTATCAACACTTTTGCATCACACAGTTTGCGATGAATGATGGTACTTGTATCCCTTGGTGTAAGTTGTCATATACCTTCAAAACATGTTACTTCCAGGCAGCAGTCCATCGGTTTAACAATGTACGATGCCTACACTTTGTTGTAGACAAGGTAGACACTACCACACGCTACACAAGACCTATGTCTATCTAGGGAAGAATGCCTACATAGAGAGGTCGATTTCAAACATGATAAGCATGAAGCCCATGAGTTTAGCAATTAGAGATAGTGGGGCCATGCTTATCTACCTTTACCTCAAACCTAAGTTGGAGGGAAATAAATATGTGGAGAACAAGTTCACTCACCCAGGGCCACCTAAAGGAAATCACATAGTGGAGAATATACCAGCCCCAAAGCCCACTATAACTATATAAGTAGATGATGAGGAGGAAGATTGCGAAGATAATGGAGTCTTGGTGTATAAGGGATGAAGGCAGCCCTTGGACAAGGTAGAATATGAGTGCACAAGTACTCCACCCCAGACACAAGAAGAAGGGGATGGATAATTGGAGGTTAGAGCAGACCCTAAGGAATGCCATTTTAAGAGGGTGTTCAAGAGAAAAAATACTCAAGGCATTACTCCCTAGTAAGTGCGTAGATCACCATGACTCTCTCCACAAAAGGAGATAGCTGAGAAAAGAAGGAGAAAGTTGAAGTTGGACGAGGAGGTGGAAGAGTCTGAGGAGAGTGCGCTGAAATCTCCTACACCACTAGAGGACATGGAAGAGCCAAATGATGAAGAAATGAAAGATTGAGATGTGAAGAATGAAGGATAAGGATTCAAGGAAGGAGAGACAGAGCAAGATACTTCTCAAAACATTGAAGATCCATCTCTAAATCTTGGCACGCTAGTTCCTAAGGGGCCAAGAATTAAAAGGACAAGTGGAGAGTTTACTTTTCCATCTTTGGGGTATGTTGAGGACACAAGAAAAAAATTTCGTGCCTATTTTTAGACCATGTGCACAAGAAAACAACTTTCTTGGTCTATACACACACACACACATGGATGTGCTAGAATTTGATGTATGTGAAGAATCTTATGTGTCAAGGAGGTTGAAGAAGTCACCTTAGGCTAGACATATAACCATGAAGCCCACTTTTATTTTTGATGAGCAAGTAATAAATTCCTTGGTGAAGGTGTCTACAAAGGTGGCATGGAGGAACATATTAAAATCTGCCACTATCAAGGCATTGAGGGAAGAGATTAGGGCCAAGGATGCTGAGATTGTGCACTTAAAATAAGAAAAGAACATGGAGAAGAAAACAAATGGGGTTCTTATTGGCATGGTAGAGGAGATCAGGGATCATGTCCTCCAAGAAAGACCACACTTAGAGCCCAAGGTGCCTAAAATTTTTCCTTTGGCTATGCACTATGTGCATACTTTGGTTGATATAGTGCTTGAAGAGGGACATGTTAGGATGCCAACACCAAAAGACCCTGAAAAAGAGGCTGAAAGGGAAAAAGCTATAGTTATTAGAAAAAATTCATCGTACGAGGGGTTGCTTCAAACCCTACGAGAGGAGTTGAAGAAAGAAGATCAAGAATTGAATGGATGTACAGCTTCGGAAGCAGTCATCAGAATAAGGATGATGTTAGAGGACAACAAAGTCCTAAAAACTATGAAGGATAAAACATTGGGGTGTGTAAAGATACTGGCAGTGCTGAAGCAAAAGCATGAGGCCCTTGCAATGGCTTAGGAGCCACACAAGAATAGGTTGGATGAACTAGGAAAACTTATAGCACAGAAAATGGATCTACTGGAAGGGAGAATGTCTACAATGGCTAACATAATGTTAGTATTACAAAATGAGAAGGGATAAATTACACAAGATGAGATGGAGTCTATTGCAATGAATATCCCAGAAAAGGAAGAGGCCACACTGAGTGAATGGAAGACCTTAGAGGTAGAAATAAAGGAAGAATATCCAAAACTCATTCTTCTAGTGGAAGCAGAGGGTGGTGTAGAGTAAATAACTATTCTTTGTATAGAATTGTTTTCACATTATTTCCATTACTTTATTCTTTATTATTCGAGGAGTAGTCATTGTTAGGGTGGTAATGTAGTTTAGTGTGGGGTAATGTTGAGTAGATAAAGTGGAATACTTATTAGAAGGCACACAAGAGGTTTGCGTGGGAGAACAAGGCACAGTCAAAGGTGTGAAAGGATAGAAGAGAACACATGCGTGGAATATAAGGGCATATTTGGTACTTAGCCATTTTCACATGTATGAGTTATTTTTGGAGATAGCATGCATAACACATAAACTAGGAAAAGAATTGTGTGATACACATCATATTTTTTTAGAAGAGTGGTTATGGAGCACTTTTCATGGATGCAAGCTAAAGACAGAATTGCTACTAACAGTTAACTAGGAGGGATCTATTATTAGTGCTCTTGTATGTGTGGCTGTAATTGTAAAGGCACATGGATATTCTTAGCATGTGACCTATTTTGGGAGTAGATAAGTGGTGAAGGTAAAATATTCACCCTTATAAATATGTAATGAACTGCGTAATATAATAGAGGTGTGTGAGAATTTAAGTATTATGAGGTTATGCTGCCAAATTTGATGCACACATAAACTATGGTAATATCTATTGTAATGAGATTTTATGTATTTATCATGTTTAATATAATGGAGTGCATTAGTTGAATCAGAGTGTTAATTTTGAGTATAAGTGGATCTTGGATTCTTAATTTCATCATGGTTATCATTTAAGTTTGTTATCCTTTAGATATAGATCTTAACATGCACGGTAGAATGATGTATCAAGTAGAGATCTAAATGCATTAAGTCTCCATCATGCTAAAATCTTGCAACATCAACCCTAAAAAGGATCCTGGTACCTTTGCGTGATTTGGGTGAGTGCTCTATCTAGGCTGAGTGATGTGCCAGCATGCTTGGGATTTTACTGGTAAATTCTAGGTTGCATCCCCTACTACTAATGTTTTCCCTTAAAAATCTTACTGATGTAGTTGTTGTGTAATCCTTTGTAGGTGTTGCCTACACCCACCTTTTAAGATAGTTTGTACAAGTTATTATGTAGTTTGCATTAGTTCTATGCACAGGTGGTGAAATAGGACCCACAAAGTTAATTAACCATTTCTCAAAAGGCTCAGTACTTGCAATAGGTTGCAACGACATCTCATCTCTATGTCTAGGATTTCCCAGGCATTGAAAATGATCACATAACTTGACATATTCATTACTATCTTTGTAAAAAATCTCCCTAAAAATTCCAACCATTAGAATCTTATGTGTGGTAGAATCACCTGCATAATGACCTCCTGTTATTCCACCTTGAGCTTCTTCCATGATATCCTTACGCTCATGATCTAGAACACGCTGATGTAAAATATCATCACAACCTAGCTTGTATAAATCTCCACCAATCAATTGATAAGGTGTCATGCGTATTACAATATGCTTCTTCTGTAAGGTCTTCATTCCCTTAGACACCCTCTTAGTGTGCAAAAACACTGTAATGTCCTCCAGTTCTATGGGTGCATAGTTTAATCTAAATAGTTGTGCATCTGGTATTGTGTCCTCAATGCTCTACAAATCCTCACTAGAATTGATCCTTGACAAATGATCAGGCCCTGAATTATTTTTTCCTAGTTTCACAATGACTACAAAATCAAATTATTGAAAAATAAGACTCCATCTGCATATGTGCCCTTGCAACAGGATTGTTGACCAAGTACTTGAGTGCCATATGGTCTATATAGAAAATGAACAGTGTCACCAATAAGTACTATCAGAACTTGTGTAATTCTGCTCTACTGGTGTCAAATTCCTACTTGCAAAGCAAATGGGATGGTCCAAAATTCCTTCTCCGGGTTGTGCTAATAATGTGCTAATTGCCATGCCAAAGGAATCAACATGAACATGAAAATGTTTTTCCCATGAAGTAAAGAAAAAAATAGGTGTAGTAGTCATCCTTTCCTTCAATGTTTTAAATGCCTTATCTTACACGTCACCCCAATAAAATTTACCTTTCACCCTCAACAATTCTTCCAAGGGTGTATAAATATTTACATACCCTAAATAAACTTCTTTCAATACAATCTGTGACCACAAAATCTGTTTACCTCACTCTGATTGTTAGGTTCTTCTAAACCCAAGATCACAACGACCTTGGTTGGATCTACCAATAGTCCTTCTTTACAAATTATATTCCCAAGTAAAGTGCCAAAATGTATTGCAACGATGCACTTCTTAATGTCAAGAGAGATGATCAACTTCCTATACCTCTCAAACATGAGCCTCAAGTTATCACAATGGTCATTTATTAACACATAGACTGTCTAATCATCTAAATATACCTGTAAAAAATTATGGATAAAGTCCTAAAAAACCTACAAAATAATGCGTGAGAACACTACTGGCACATTCTTTAGTCCAAATGGAATCACTGTATATGAAAACATTCCCCACTCAGTGGTGGAAGTTATATTTTCTGTATCTTCCTTTATTATGCACACTTGATGATACCATGAAAACCCATCTATAAAAGAGTAAATCTCACGCCCAACAACTCCCTCATGGATTTCCTTTCTGAATGGAGTGGGAAAAGGATCAATAACACATGCAATATTAAGTTCTCTATATTCCACACAAATCCTTATCCTCCCATCCTTCTTAATGCTTATTATCATGGGGCTAACCCATTCAGATTCCTCAATAGGGTCAATTATACTAGACTTGAGCATTTTATCAATTTCTCCCTTTACCTTCACGTGTAGATTTGGATTCATCCTATAAGGCATCTTCCTAACTGGGTGCAAACCCTCTTTTAGCTTGATTTTCATCTCACCAAGATAAAGATGTACTCCTTTCAACTCATGGTATCCCCTCAAAAATAAGTCTTAGAATTTGTGCAATAATTTAATAATCTTATCCTCTTATTGTTCTGACTAGTAATCACCAATAATGGCCTCCTTTAGCTCTGCATCTTTACCAATGTTAACCTTCTTTGTTTTCATAGGGCCATGATATGTGCATGATTTCTCATCTACCACATCCATTAACTCATGCGTACCTTTAGTTTGGTCAACATCTAGTGTATCTACTTCCTCATTATCTATCATATTAACCAGTTTTCCCTTTTCTTTTTATTTCCAGGCATGGACCATCTCTTCTTCATCTATTTCCCCAGGATCAAGGTGAACCCCAAGATCAGGTTCTCTAAATATTTCTAACATTAGTTTCTCAACCTTCATGCTATCTCCAAATGTAAGGCACTTCATAATGTGCAGTGTTTCATTGACCGAAGGCTTAGTAAAAAAATAATCAAAAGTATAAATTATACCTAAGGTAATCTCTTTCGAATTAGTAGTTTCCCTTTTTAATTCTACATGGACATACCATGCACATGCATTATGTGTAAAGTAAAATAGAACTTATATACCCAGAGTGATGTCGCTAGTGCATCCTATCCTTGCGACCAAGATCTCTCACATTCTTAGATGTGATGAGAGACAGAAGACTTCCCATGAAATTCACATGTTTATGTAGGTACATTTCACTGAGTAAACCTAGTGGAGAAAGATATTCTCACTTCTCGCCATTCCAAAATGCCATTTCTATTTGTTTCCCACAAGTGCACCATTTTCCCACAAAAATTATAGACCAACATGTTTCTTTGATCCCCTTCATTCGGCCACTGTGTCTCCATGGTGTGCAGAAATGTATCGAGATTCCATTCACCAGTATACCTCAGTACCCTATTGAATCCCAACCACCTCACCATGAATGGTATAATCATCCTATTCAATCCTCAATTAAATTCATGCCCAATCATTTTATACATTCCATGAGCCCAGTTATCACAAGAAACACTTGTAGTGTCACTTACAGACTGCACATCTCTCTAATGAAGTACATCCTCCTTGGATGGATCCAAATTATTCAGATCATGTACTGACTGAAAATAAATTCTATTAATCTCTTCTTCACTCAAGGGATCAACATAGGGCTCTACCTTCTTATTCAGTAAGGGTATAATAATGTGCTCTTCCTCGTTCTCAAAGCTAATGTATCGTTTATTAAAGCGCAAATATTTCTTATTCGCATATCACCAAGGTCATCCAAGTAATGTTGAGAAGTTATTTTCTTCGACAAACTCTAACACCTCAAAGTCACCAATAAACTTGACAACCTTAATTGTAATAGTTGCATCCTTGAATAACCTGATAGGAATAGCCCTAGTTTTATTTTCCATATATAACACATACACCGATGGCTACGAGGTTGGTCTACCCATCTAATTCCAAACATCTAGAGTCAGTAAATTCACTAGTGTCAATAAGAATGTTGTGTAATAACCAACCATCAATTACTACATCAAGTGTAATCCCTTTGTCAAATTCATGATTATGAGGTGGTATATTTACATGAAGTATCTTTCTTCCATGCTAAAATCCAATGTGCAAAACCTTTTCTCGTAGTCATTCCCCTAGTAGAGGAATGATGTTCTCTTGGTGTAACATCTTACACACCACTTTCAAGTCATCCAAATCCTTCTGAGGGAGTTCAAACTTCCTTGTATGATCCATGTCAAGAACTTCTCCCTTTAAACATTGTATCTCTCTCTGCAATGCTCTGATAACTTCCATGGTATCCTGATAAACTTCCTTTTGGTGTGAAACATCTAGATACTTATCATATATCACTTATTCCCTTGTAATGATTAGATTAGCCTTTAGAGGCTTACATGTGTGTGCCACCTAAGCACGTGTGGTAGCCTTTATAGTCTAAAATTCAAGATCAAGGATCTTATTCAACATCCACTGATCAACAACAACGTGTTGCACCTTGATAATTTGTGTGCCTTTTTGCTTCTCTTATTCTTACTCATGTCCTCAGATAAATCCAAGAATTCTTCTAACTTATGCGGATTTCCACACCATGAGCAAGTAATGTTCTGAGGGAACTCACGCTAATAATGATTAGGAGATCCACAAGTATAACAAGATTCTTGCAAAAACCTTCCTCTACACCACCGTGACCTTGACCTCTATATCCACCTTTGAATCCACAATTCCTATTATTTCCATTTTTGTGCCCTTCATGGTTATGGCCGTCATGCTCCTTAGATGCACTATTCACATTCGTTTGGTATACTCATGTCTTAATAGCTTCATGAATGTGATTGATCAACTTATAGTCGATGGTTTCATGAGTGTGGGACTTGAAAATATTAGAATACATAAATAACTTCTTTATAAGTGTGTGTTGCAATAGAGGGAAATCCCAAACATCATGATTCAGGTGATAGACTTCGTAATGTAGTAACAGTACATGTACTAACCTGCATGGGTAATTATCTTTAGTATGTCCCTCTACTTCACAATCTATGTACTAGATTCCACTGCACGTCTCATGAGAAGAATTATCAGAAATAATTTCTAGATGCTTTTCCATAGCTAATTTCTGTGCTTCCAAAAATAAGCTTACTCTAGTATTGACACTCCCAACCACTTCAGTGTGAAGAGCTACTTCCAAGGCATCACGGGGATCAAAAAAAATATTATGAGATAGTTCCCTTCTGAAAGGGGTCAAAAATCCACCAACAAACCACTATGCATGTTGACTCAAATGATTGTCATAAGATAATTTAGACAACAGGGTCTTGAAATGCATGTCATACTTCCACACACTTTTAGCCAATCCTTTTTTAATGTCCTTGAGTGTGTTAATACTTTTCTTCTCAAACTATAGAATATGGAAGTTAACTAGAAATGAAAAATGTAAAACATCATAATCCAATAAATTCTAATGTGGATCATACTTTCTATACCATCTATGCACGCACCCTTGAAGAGTAGTAGCAAACTGACTTGATTTTATAGATGAATTTGTAATTCCTTTAACCTGCCATAGGATCTCACAGTTGTGCACATGCTCTGTTGCATATTCAATTCCTCTATATTCTATTAAGTGGAGAGACATTTCATAATACACTTTTTGGGGTTTATGTGGGGGTTATTAGGGATGTGGGCCTTGTCCCCTAAATCTAGAACCATAACCTCCACCAGTATTTCCTCCACCTCGAGAACCACCTTGATCCTTTTGTTCCCAATCCTCCTGATCCACTTGACCCTCATGTAGTGGGCACCAGACCAGTGGACATACTTCCTTATGTCCTAACTGTAGTGCTAAATGTAACTCATATAGTCTATGAACTTGTATTACTTCCAGATGTATTCCTAATGTTCTACGCACCCATACTCTGTCCTAATGACATGTCAAAAAATATTCCTCCAATCAGACCTCCAAACAATGATGTCGACTAAGTCGACATGGGTGAAATATTAACTTTATATCCTGAATTCAACAAAAAATGATACCTACTTTACTTTTCTTACTTACTTGCACTAACCTTCTTTTCAATGACTAATTCTGGAACTAGAACACCATGCATAAGGGTTAGGTCCTGAGGTGGGATCATATGCACGCCTTTGGTTCTCAACCTTTCTTCTTCCGATGTAATCTCATTAGAAGACGAAGGGGATTCTCTAATACACTTTCCCAATTTTGGGAGAACCAGATGTTGTGGCTCCTCATCTTCCACGAGAGCTTCAAATTCTTCATGATCCATCTCTCTCATAAACTCTAGGGACTCCTTAATCTCCCTTTGTTTTGTAATTTACCTCTTTCATACTTCATTATATTTTATTTTCCTTTCCTCTCTTTCTATTACTTTTGACAGGTCCACCATTTTCCCCACACCTGCTCCTGCCCCTGCATGCGATGGGAGTTAAGCCAATCATAGGGAGGCAAATCTAGCTCTATCATCAAGATCTTTATCTATAAAGGTATAGTGTGCAAGTAAGATACTCTGGGTTTGAAAAATAACTAGAAATCAACTTCTTTAGGACAAAAATTCATGGAAATAGTGTACTCTAAAATATAACTATGCAATAATCCATCCCACCAATTATCTACAACTCTTTTCCAATCCACATTTGCATAATCAAGAGTCTAGTAATATTTCTACATCCAAAGCTTTGGCCTATAATTCTAACAATTTCCTATTGCATATGCTAACATCCACTCATAAAATTCTACTCAAAAGATGCAAAATAAAGTATCCTAGAGCATTTCATAAAGTTTTTCTTCCACCCATATACATGCATTGAAATCAGGTCCAGTGATATATATCTATGCAAGTTTGTCTTGTCCATCTTCTACCCAAATCTCCATTCTCTCCAAAGTCAACCAATACACCATCTGCTAGCAAAATCCTAAAAAACATATTGAAAAAATGCCTTGACAATGAAACCAAAATGTAGTCTTTTATTTGTACTCAATTGCCTATGTATGTTGGCACTTGGTTTAGATAGATCTGAATGCTCACTCGAAGCATGTGAAGCCTAACAATTCCTTCTTTTATACAATAGTGTCAAGATGTTAGTATGTGTGTTCCTATTAACCATCAAAAAATCACATTCTCAAGTTTAAATCATAACATTCGCCATTGCACAAGTGAGAAAGCATAATATATCTGATAATAATTAAGATCAAATTCACTATACAAATACCATGATTAAAGACAACAATGATTAGAATCCAACCAAAACTATCCATTACATTAAGTCATCAAATAATAGAAGTTGAATACATTACACTCACTATCACAGAGTCATACACTCTAGCAACTCAGGACAACATCACACTATTACATCACATGGTCGGTGGTTTCGTACATGGTTTCCAAAACTATGTAGATCATGTAATATATATATATATATTGGGGACTTGCCCTTCACCACCCATTCATCTCAAAAATAGATTGTATCCTCAAAAATATTCATGGATACATCAATAAAGTAGTGCATGATTTTATAAAAATATAATAATAGATTAATCCAAAGATAAACTCTACTTTAATCTTATTATTATCCTAACATGTGCATGTGCCTTTATCCCAAAAACAAACTCTTCTTAGCTACCAAAGTGTCCTTACATGTTGCATACTCCAAGTATATTCTTAGTTGGTTCTTGGAAGATTGGATAAGTCCCGACTGTATTCATGTATACCTTTGTGCACTCATCTTGTTCACTCTCCAATGTGCTACCTTTGTAATCGTTCACACGCACGTGTCTCTTCATATCTCAATACTTAGTAATTTTTCTGCAGTAAACAGACTAACTCCAGCAGTCACCTGATTAAGTGAACTTATGACTGAGCACTGCACTACATCTCAAACTCCATGTAGTTCTTGTGTGTGGGTGTTGTGTGTGTGTGTGTGTAGAAATTATGCCCTATGGTTCCCTTATGCAAATTACATAAATGATCGAGGGTTATAGCTAGAATATAGCAATGTAATAATATGTGTGGATGGAATAGAATAGAATTCACTTTCTTATGTTTTGTATGTAGAGTATACAACCCTTATCCCTTGAATGTATGCTAGATGGATGCATTTTGAGTAATTTAGTACCTTTGGAATGCAAGCTTAGGAGATGATAGTAATGTTTAGTGCTTGATCCTCTATTTTGAACACAAAACTATCTATTTATATTATTTCCTTGTTTGAATTTTGCAATTGACAACTAGAAGGCTGACCCATAAGTGAAAAAGATTCCCAAAAGATAAAAGAGACCCAAAAAGAGTGAGTAAGGTAAAAAAGGGTCAGGGGCACCCAGGAGGGACAAATACACCTAGAAAATGTTGTCCTTGCTAGGTGCTAATGTTTGAAGCTATAAAATATAAACAAGTTAAGTTCTGATTGGGCTATAGGGTGTGAAAGATTAAAAAATCAAGAGACAAAGGAAAGTGGCTAAATATATTTTTCAAGAACTAATTTTCTTGCTTAGGAATCATGAAAATGTTGGCATGCTTTTAGTACCTAGAAATGTACCCAAGTGCGTGATTTTGTGTCTACATGTGCTCGTATAGGTGAACCCCAAGTCTTACCACTACCAACACATCTCAAGTTGGATCTAAATACTAAGCAACATGATATTCTTCCCAAACTCCTCAATCACCAATTGATCAACTTGCCAACTACTCATTTATACCCTCCTTATCAGCTTTCCACATACCAAAGTCTCTAATTTTGTAATCATCATAGAATTAACATACTTAATGAAAATGATTGGTTTCCTTTAAAAAAAAATTAGCCACCTTAAGCATTATGGTTTGATTTCATTTTCTACAAAAAATTCTACTACATTCTCATCTCCAATTGCTAAAACCCACTAGGTTCTCAAATATGATCCATTTATGTCTAGTGAGCACCATTCCATCATTTCTAATGTTCCTCTTTTGGTAAGTCAGGTTGTTCCACTAAATTCTTAGCAAATTAATGAAACAGATAAGGGTAGTAGGCCAATTAGGAATACATTTTTGTGCTATCAGTTGAAGGTTGTGCACACATTCTGATTTCCCAATCTAAGTTGATTACGAGAGCTCCCTTTTGGCTAGGAGGAACTACCTGTAAATACAAAACAATACCACCAAATAGAGTTAAACAAATCAATGAGTGGACTGCCTAGTGGAAGCTAGATATAGGAAGCGTGATACTTCCTGAACAAGCTATCAATCCACTTTTATATACTAATATTAATGCTAGTTAAATAATACATGAAGAAAAGATCCTATTAGAATTGAAATGATTTAGGTATCTTGTACAAAACAATAATAAAGTTCACTCAAAAGGTTGTTTAAGTTTAAAACAGGACGGTTGGTTGGCTGGTGTTAAGTTGCAGGTATTATAGAGGCTCTCGGTAAGGTCTGGTAAGGATTAGAAATGGTTTTGGGCTATTAGGAAGTGGGTATCAACTCGCTGGTCTGAGCTATCTTACCATACATAGTAACCGGTGTCGACTGATTGACTGATGCTGGTTAGGCAGACTAACCAATGTCAGTTGTATAATCGGCATCGGTAGGGGAAATTAGCAGAGAGTTCTTAGGATTGGTTTTCCAGACTCCCTGTGATTGCAAAGAGGTTGGAAATGGTGAGGGTAAGGTCGTAAAGTGGTTCTGAAGACTCAAATATGACTAGGATAAGATAGAAATGGGTGTAAATTCTGGGTATGATAAGGTGATGGGTTAATGGAAGGAAGGGAGTATATGGGTGTGGAGAGAAATTGACTATAGAGATGAATAAATAAATCTACACAAAGAAACTAGAGATTCAACGTAGAGATGTTAAATACTTACTGGAAAATAGATTAGAGGATGTAGATGATGAAGACGGTGACATTAGAGATACAAAGAGAAGAGACATTATATTCATGTCATGACAGTTCATACCTTTGTTCCTCTTTGTTGTGAATTTTTGATCATGAAGAGGATGATGAATGGTGACCAATGTTGGTAGTGCTCCTATGTGTCTTCTTTTTTTCTGAGTTGCTGAATAGAACTTCAAGTGCTCCAAGTCTCTAGAAGAAATGAGATCCTGAATCAATTGAACAACCTGGGTAAAGGATTTTGGGAATGTATTTAACCTAACTGAACCATGGTTTGGTAACCGAGCAATCGGTTGAGATATAACCGGCGTCGGTCAAGGTGGGAATATCTAGGTTGGCCAAAAATAGCCAGATTTGTTGCTATTTTTGGTGTGATCGTCCAACCTTCTTTCGAGTATTGAGTGATAGATCATGGGAAGATAAGTAGGAGTACTTTTAGGTTTTGTTAATAGGATTTAAGTCTAGGTTTTAGACTAAGTATTAGTTAGTTAGGATAGGTTTAGACTCGGTCTTAGGTCACTAATGAGGTTGTGAGTAGGTCATTAAGGTGAGGGTGGCAAGGTGAGGTGGTTTAAGTGAGGATATTAATTAAATTAATTAAGATAATTAATTTAATTAACATGCGCACTTATGGGATATGAATAGGTGGGATATGAATAGATTTAATTAACGGGGGTTAAAGGGGATTATGACCTAATTTTGGTGTCTACATTTTGCCCCTTTTTGTTTCGTAGCTTGTATTTGTAAGTGAAATTGAAAAAAATACAAAATTGGTTTTCCACATGTGAATGGAGGTTTGATTGCCCCAAGTAGGGATGAAAGTGAGATTTCACCTCAAGTGTGGGTGGAGGTGATCTTCCTCCAAACCAAGAATTGATGAGGTGTTAGAAAGGATTTTGTGAGTGATTTGATAAATATGTAAGTGATGAAAGTGAAGGTAGGTGGGTTGTAGGTAAGGGTGTGGGCACTTTGGGTAATGGGTAATGGTCAAAATTGGGTAATAGGTAATGGAAATCGAATGCGTACTCACAAGTATAGACTGTGACACATGGTAACCGGGTAGAAGAACGTGTAAACTCTACATCGTCCAAGGTTGATAGGTTTATCCAAATGAGGGTGAAGTTATTCTAGGTATCCAAGGTATAGTGATATGGTCTAGAAACCACAACTTAGGCTAGGTGATAGAACCGTTTAGGTTTGATGCGGTACACCAAAGGTTTGGTTGGGATAAACAGCAAGTGAAAATAGGTAAGGTAAGGTTGTTAGGCTAAAACACACGAGTAAAAACATCATAAGGGTACAACGAGTACATGATTTCAAAGGTCACATAAGGTAGTTCCAATCAGGTTATGTAGGGCATGGCATAACTAAGGCTGAGGTATAGGTAAATAACAAGTCCCTAAACTATGATTAAGGAAACATATAGGTAATTTAGGCTTTTGGATAGGGGTGTAATAAGTATTGGTAAGGCCAAAAATTATTTGGATAGTAATGGGTTTAGGTCAAAATGGGAAAAATGTAGTTGAAATGGTACTGGTAGGTGAAAAATGCCAATTATAAGGTAATCTGATGTTGGTTTGGTATAACTAACACCAGTCATGTAAATTTGGGGTTAAAAAAGAAAAATCTATGTTTTACAAATTCATTTTAACTTGTCATTTGTTGAAAATGATAGAGAATTTGTTCCTCCGTGGAAACCAACATTACAAAGTATCAAGTTGAGCTTGGCCAGTTACTAGTATGTGAGTGGGTATCAAGCAGGCAGATCCATGAGATCAAGAAGATTGCATGTTGATTGGTGGAGAGATTCAAGGTAGATTTTGGCATGGCAGAGGTGGGAGAAGGTTTGAGTGGACCACCAGCATAGTAAAGCCAGACATGTGCCACCATGTAGGCGATGCCATGATGAGGTAGGGAGGGATCCAAAAACCTCACTTTTAATTTAAAATTTTTGATTTTAAAAGAAACAGAGTTGGGCAGGATTTTGGTTTTGATTTGTAGGTGGAAAGTTGACAAAATCAGGGGGGAAAAGGTCAAATATAGGTTAAGTAGGGTGAAAAATAAATGTGGGGTGAATGTGGGTGGGATTAAGTAGGTTTATAAGGTGTTCTTGTCAATTTTTGAGAAATGGAGGTGGGGGTTTTTGGTTTTTAACGTCGCAATAGAGACCAACATCAATCAAGGTTTGGCCGACGTTAGTCAACTTTGGCTGGCATTGGTTAGGTCTGAGGTAACCAACACTTACTAAATGAAACCGATGACAGTAAGACAAACTGGTGATGGTCCTAGAGACTGGTGTCAGTTAAGGTTAAGGGAAAATAGGGGTTAGAAGGGGTAGGTATGAAAGTAAAAGAGGGGAAGAAGGGGTAGGTGAGGATGAATAACATGGGGAAGAGGGTAAAATGTGATTTTGGTGAGAAGAGACAATGAAGTAGGTTAAATGGGTTTATAATAAACGTTAATGATGATAAGGGGTAGTAGGTTTATACGTGAATTAGGTAAAGGGTGTAGGCATGCTGGATGTGGTGGGTATGGTTTAGTGGGCAATAGGTGATTTTTGGGAAGTCAAGTTGACAATGTTGTGTTTGATGATGTAGGCGTGGGATCAAATTAGGATGTGGGACAGAGTACCACTTTTGTTGGTACATATGTAGTCCACTGTGACTACAGAGGAGTGGGAGCATATGAATGATGTCAGATTGATTAGGACCCGGTGTTATAGGTGGATATCCTGAGACCCTAGCTTGATGGTCACTCTCATTGACAGATGGGATTCAACGACCAACACTTTTCATTTACCGATGAGTGAGATGACCATCACCTTAGAGGATGTGTACATGATCCTATAGCTATTTATTGTTTGGGATCATGTTTATTCTATTTCGTCAAAGGCATCAGTGGAGACGATAGTAGCTATGTTTGGGGAGGTGATGGGTGAGCTGAGGTATCATAACATGAGCCTTAGTTATGGAGACATGTATACAACCATTCCTCAGGAGATGAGGCTGGTTGTGTTGATGATGGAGGTGGTATGTTACTGCATCTTACCAGATGCTGAGGGTGGGAGATTCCCACGAGAATTGATGGGAGTGCTCCAGGATATGATGGAGGAGAGGATTTGCTTTGCATGGGCACCGAAATTCCTTATGCAACTATATAGGGATCTATGGTCCTATGGGATATTGCAGCGATTTAGTTTATGTTGCACCTTTTTACTACACTACTAGGCATATGAGCATATCATGTGCATGCACCCAGTTGGTTTTCCACGACATGATTGGTTCAGGTGTGGATTACTCAGAGTTGGATATAGACATTCAGTACCATTTGGTGGGCAACATAGGGTGGCTAGGGCCACACATGATGTTTTATACTACAGGCAATTACTAGAGGGACTATCAGGAGTCGATATTGTGTGGAGGATTTTCATTGTATATCCATCATGCATGGGCATGGTTGAGGAGTTAGATGGGCTTTAGTTGCTGAGGTGGATATAAGGGTGGCATGCCGGAGAGCACGAGATGATACCCATAGACAAGGTTAGATGGAATCTTGGGCTGCCATAGGATGTGGAGAGACCCTTGTTTCCACCACGACTGAGTGTGCCGACAAGCTAGGAGGAGCTGGCGGTGGATAGGTGGATAAAAAACACTAGATTCATTGATGGATATAGGTAGTGGTGGGAAACACAATGATGGGTGACACCACCAAAGACAGGGAAGCCAAATCTTGCTATGGTGACAATACAAAGAGATGCCTTATAGGGGTAGGTGGCCACCCTTTAGACATAACTCACAGGTGTGTAGGGTCAATTGATAGTAGATCATGCATAGGTGGCCACCCTGCAGGCCTAAGTAACAACCTTACAATCTCAACTAGCCCAAGTACAGGTGCCCACACATGGTGGTAATGGTGATGGAGTATAAGTTTTTTCCTTATAGACACATGTGACAGGGTTTACAGGGTCAATTGGCCACTACACAAGTGTATGTAGCAGCCTTACAGGCCCAAGGATAAGGTCCCATACTACAGGAAACATCAGCGAGAAAGGGTCGGAAGTAGGAGATATGTGAGACTAGCCTAGAGGATATGAGGTGGGTGATGATTATCCACTTGGTATTATTATTATTTTTGAGATTTTGATATATATATTGGCCTACGTGCTGAAGATAGTGAGGTTATATATGAGAGTTTTGTGATTTTGATTTTTATACTGGCTTGCATGCCAAAGAAAGTGAGGCTGTATATGAGAGTTTTGAGATACTTGTATGTATTTGTATCTATGTATATGTGTATTAATACATAGAATTTTTCCTAGTTATGTAGATGATGATATTTATTGTATGGATGATGTATCTATGTGTTTAATTTCCATTGTTATTGTGTATTGATGGAAACTAGGTGACTTAGGCATGATTGAGTAGAGGTCATGTAGGCATGATGGAGTCTAGGTGAGTTAGGCATGGTGGAGTCTAGGTCATTTAGGCATGATTGAGTTAGGTCAGTTAGACATGGTGGAGTTTAGGTCATTTAGGCATGATTGAGTTATGGTGTTGGGTTTGATTTAATTTCCATGTTATTGGTAGCATGGAAAATAAATGATGATGTATATTTATGTTATGGTTTAAAATTCCAAATATTTGATATCATGGAATGGTAAACTGATTGATGTTAGGTGTGTTGAAATGGTAGGTATGCATGTTTTTATTAATTTCCAAGTGTTGGAGAAAATGGAAACTAACTAAGGTAGAATGTGAATAGGCAAATGGGGGGAAATAAGTTAGGGTAAAGAGTGGCCGAGCTAACCTTTATGGGCCCCATGCCCTTGGAGTTCTTCCTACATAATCCCGATGAAAAGGGGGCTCATGCCGATGTAGTTTTCCCATAAGCTAGGGAAGAATATGAATGGGTTGGAAGGTCTTAGGCATGTTTTAAATCTAGGTCATTTAGGCATGGTTGAGTTCAGGTCATTTTAGGTCTGGTTGAGTTTAGGTCATTTTAGGTATGGCCAAGTTTAGGTCAGTTAGGCATGGTGATGTTAGTGAAAGAGGAATTCTTAAAATGTAGGTGTTGATGGGTGGGTCCTTTATAGGAGAATCAATAAGTAATGAATAATGTGTATGGTAAAAGGTGGAAAAAAGAGCCACCTAATTGATAAGAATCCTAATGATTCTATCATACTAAAGATTGGCTTATGAACGTAAGACCCTAAAGGCGTTGCATAATTGATTGTTCTAAGGGTGAAGAAAGTCACATGATCACGAAATATTACATTTGTGGCACGTCCCTTGAGTGAGAAAAAAATTAGGGTGAAAAATTAAATGAGGTGAAAGAGGCTAGTTTAGCGTAACCTAGTGTGAGATAGCATGCCTATTTGGCAAGAGACCCAAGATCAAAATAGGAAAGTCATGACGAAAAAGTTAATCTTTTTCTTTTTGCTTTTGCTTTTGTTTTTTTATAGACTGGTCAATGTGGGATGAGTTTATTTTCTCCTTGAGGTCTTCATGAAGCTGATCGATGTGGGAAGCTTTTGAATATTTTTTTTTATTGTTTGCAATAATAGTATTTTTATTATAATAGACTATGTGGAGTATGGCGAGCTCGGTATAGTTGTCTTTTGAGGGAGTAGTCTATTTATAACAATGAGATAGAAAGCGTAAATTTCCTTTTTCAGGGAGTCATATTTTTGCTAGAAGTTTGACTCAAGGAGTTAAATCCCATTTTACTTTCAAAATTATTTTTCTTTGGAATTTTAGTTCATGGACAAGACTATAGAGA
Source organism: Taxus chinensis (assembly GCA_019776745.2). Classification (NCBI taxonomy): domain Eukaryota; kingdom Viridiplantae; phylum Streptophyta; class Pinopsida; order Cupressales; family Taxaceae; genus Taxus; species Taxus chinensis. The sequence goes on along the minus strand of CM034147.1, from coordinate 323,052,920 downwards.
CTGATATGATCTTGTGTTATAGAAAAAATCATAACACACAAAGGATAACTATTGAAGAGAGGGTTTAAGTGATGAATGACCATGGGATTCCATATTTGAAAAGATGAAAATTATCCATGAGAATCATGTCATGAGTACATCCATGGTACTCATATTGAAGACAAGGCTTGAAAGGTGATGGGTAATCACATTATTCTTGTTTATTCGTTGCTCCTTAAAATAGGTAAGCAGAAGGTGAATGGTGCTCAAGGGACAAGAAATTAATGGACAGAAGGTGATATAGGACTTGATTCAATAATAGAATGGTTGAAGATGGAAAGCATTGAGGGGCTCAGGTTCAATTTTACCTTCAAGTGAAGACAACCGATAAGCATCTATCCATAGTTATGAATAACAATATATGGTCCAAGCCAATTAGGAGCAAATTTTCCCCATTTACTTTTCTATTCCTTTGTTACATGTTGATTTTCCTTCAAGAAGATGTCACTGACCTGGAAGGTTCATTCATGGACACATTTATCGTAGGCACGTTTGATACCTTTTTAGTAGATTTGGAGATGGTTGAGAGCATTGAGACGATGCTCATCTATTAACTCAAGTTGTGCTAAAAACTCTTGGCGAAAGTCATCATCGTTGAGAATCTCTTTAAGTGAGATACAAAGAGATAGAATCTAAACTACAAGAGGCAGAACAACCTTTGTACCATAGACCAGAGAGAAAGGTGTGGTAGTATTTGAATTATGAATACTAGTGTGATAATCCCATAAGGCAAAAGCAAAGTGTGTATGCCAATCCTTTCTAGTATCTTCAAATAAATTTATAAGAATTTTTTTAAAGGTTTTGTTGGTTGATTCAGCTTAGCCATTTGTTTCAGGGTAATAGGGTGAACAAAAACTGATTTGAATGCCAAAGGCGTAAAAAAGCTTCCATAGGGTTTTGTTTTTGAACTATTTTTTGTTATCAATGATGAGATGATGAGGAACACCAAAGCAAAAAATGATGTGATGGTTGATGAATTCACATATTTTCTCATCTTTTTTAGAAATAAGAGGTATGGATTCTACCCATTTAGTGTAATATTCAGTAGTGGTAATAATCCATTGATGATGTTGGGAAGAATGAGGATTGATCTCTTCGAAAAGATCCAAACCCCATTAAGATAAAGGCCAAAGGTCACATGCGACCTATAAGGCATAACTAGGCATGAGATGAAGATTAGCATGTTGTTAGAACTTCACACAACATTTGACATAATCACAACAATCACATTTTAAGGTTGGCCAGTAAGATCCCAGGCGGAGGATGTGTTTAGCAACAACTAAACCAATGAAATGACCTCCACAAATTCCTTCATTAACTTCTTTGATGGTGTAGGGAATTTCAAAACTTGGTAAGCATCATAAGAGGATACCATCAAATCCATGTTTATAAATAAGACAACCCATAATGACATAGTGAGAGAAACCTTTGAGAAAGGCACATTTTCCATTGCGAGTAAGGTCTGGAGGTAAAATTGATAAGGAAAGGTAGTACATATAATGCTTATACCAAAGGTCACTTGGGTCAGATTCAATGGTTTCGATGTGGTTGATGTCTCGAAATAAATAAGAAGGTGATTACAACCTTTGTACTGTGAAAAATATTTTTCGAGTTAGAGGGTGAATCGGGTATCTGAGAAGTAAGGCAAGCCATGGTATCTACAAATTTATTAGTAGAATATGGGGTGGTTTGAAGTTTATAATGGTCAAAGGTATTCAAAAGTATGTCAACATGATGCTTATACTTCTGAATTATCTCGTTACGACACTAGTATATACCATAAACTTAGTTTACAACTAGTTGGGAATCACCAAAGATATTAATTGACTTAACATCTAAGGCAATGGAAATTTGAAGGCTTAATATGAGTGCTTCATATTCGGTGATATTTTTAGTACAATCAAAATCTAGTTTGAAAGATAATGGCATAGGCTCACCCTTAAGAGGAATGAGGATAATTTCTGCACCACTCCCACACTGGTATTTAGAACCATCAAAGAATAAGGTCATTTGGCAAATGGTATCATCCAAAGAGAGGGTAGTAATGGATTTTTCTGGGAAGTCGAAGTTAGAGGACTGATTACTAGAGAGAGGTGCATCTGTAAGTTGGTCAAAGATGGTTTTTCCTTTGACATATTTTTGATGGATGAATTTAAGTTCCAGGTCTGCAAGAAGCATGAGCCAATGTGCAACACATTGATGTTGGTAAGGATTGGTGTACATGTAATGTAAGGGGTCCATATTGGTGACAACGAATGTTTATTGGTTAAGTAGGTAATGACAGAGTTTAGTGGCAAAAAAAACTAAGGCTAAGCAGAGTTTTTTAGCATGGGTGTATCTATTTTTGTAGTTTAGAAGCATACAACTTATGTACTAAACTATTTGTTCCCTGTGTTGCTCATCGCGATGAGCATGCATGGAACCCAAGGAATGATCAATAGCAGAAATGTAAAGGTGAAATGGCTGGTAATCCTTAGGGGGAATAAGCACATGTGGTTAGAGGAGGTATTGTTTTAAGGCATCAAAGACTTTGTGGCATTCATCATTCCATTTGAAGGAAACATCCTTTTTGAGGAGATGATTAAATTGGTGGCAGCGGTCGGAAAGTTGAGAAATAAAGCGACGAATAGATTACAAATTGTCTTGCAAAATAAGAAGCTGACAAAGGTTAGTAGGTGGAGGTATTTTGAAAATAGCCTTGATTTTAGTGGGTTTAACTTATATGCCACGCAAAGAAATGATAAAACTAAGGAGATTTTCGGAAAGAATAGAAAAGAAACACTTCTTAGGTTAAAGGAAAACACAGGACTTGATGAGACAACCGAAGATGACCTTAAGGATTGTAAGTTTTTTAGACTGATGTTTAGATTTGGAAAGGAGATCATCAACATAATATTCCAATATGTGATACATGATGTCATGAAAAATATAAGTCATATCCCATTGATATCTAGCACTAGCATTCTTAAGGCCAAAGGGCAAATCGATAGTAGAAGGTTCCCTAAGAAGTGATGAAGGTAGTTTTGTGTTGATCTTCCTGGGTGAGTAATATTTGGTTATAACTCAAGAAACCATGCTATCATGGCCGACAGTAAGATCAATTAGCTGGTCAATACTAGGTAGTGGAAATTCATCTTTAGGGAAAGCTAAGTTAAGGTCACAGAAATACATGTAAATACAGAGTCCCCCTATCAATTTTATGACAGGAACGATGTTAGAGATCCATTGGGGATAATCAATGGGTAAGATGAAGGAAACCAAAAGAAGCCACTAGATTTCTTCTTTGAAAAGAAGGGAAATGTGAGGATGCATTTTCCACAGCTTTTATTTTACAGATTTGGATTCATGAATAGTTATGATATTCTAGACCACAATGTTTTACCAGGCATATCAATGTAGGACCAAGCAAAAGATTTGCTATGATCTCAGAGGAATGAATTAAAATCTTCTTATCCTACGGCATCTAAAGATTGGCCTATCTTTAGAGTGTGTGGGTCGTCTTGAGTATTAATATTGATTTTGATGGTTGATTCATTTAATATGGTTTATGTCTCAGAAGGAAATGACCGCTGAATATAGGAATATTTTGCACCAAGGTAGATGAGAATAGACTCGTCATCCTAACATTGAACGATGTTAATATAAGGTGTATCATCATTGATCATGTCAGGATACAAGAAGGGAAGAGAAAAGGGAGCCTCTCCATCTCATTGATAAGTCAAAGGTCCCAGGGAAATGGTGTTCACAAATTTTTTTTTAGGAGGAATGGATTTTGGATCCATAGACTCCGCAGGTGAAGGTGGTGAAGTTGGTAGATGGGGTGAAGTAAGTTTTTCATCCTCAATGAGTTCAATGCAGGATTTCTTAGAAGATGGTTCAACAAAGCCAATACCACTTTGGTCTTTATGTTTACATGTGGTGCATGGAATGATGGTATAACTGACCTATTCATATAAACCAAAACCAAAACCCTTCCATGCACAACGATGGAGGAAGGTGTGGGAAAAGTGATGATTGCTGAGAGATTGAAGGTCAGATGAAAATGGTCGCATTTAGGAAGGTGGCTTGGATAAGTAGGTAGAAGTATCAAGTCCCCCATATGTTAAGTTGGTGAGAAGGTGGGGAGGACTGTAAGGGAAGACCTCTCCTATGCAGTGATCATAGCGAGGATGTTGACGAAGGTTACCCTACTCTTGAGGATTAAGGAATGTGTCGATGTTGTATAGCCGATACTCCCCTAGAGTGAAACATTGAAAAACACCTTCTAAGGTGTTGGGCCCCTAAGATATTGGCTAAGTACAAAAGGGCGCATAAGCATGTAGGGCCTAGTTGAAAGAATGTGTGCAAGGATAAAGTGCGTAGGGCAGGGTTTAGAGAAGGTTTTAAGGAAACCCGTGGCGCACGTGCTGACAGAACCAAGGGTTTAGGACTTAACCATTTTGGGAGTTTTGGAAGAACATGTGAAAAGCGTTACCCAGTTGTGCATGTGGAGTGGATAAGGTGCTAGCCTAGTGACAGGGTGGCCCAGGAAGGAGCATGCCTGGGGTAGAAGCTTCTAGAAGCTCATCATGGTAAAAAGTGGAAAGCTCAAGCCTAGAGGAGAATGCTCACATGGAGGACCACATTCAAACACTTGGCATCAGATCTGAGGCCACTAGAGGATGAGTTGGCAGCCCAGAAAACCTATATATACAAGCACCTACAGAAGGAAAAACAACAACCAGTTAGTGGGTAGAGCTCTGCATAAATATTGCAAGAACTCTGTTAGTTTGGGAAATTATGCTTAGGGAAGGAATTATCAAGGGTGTGGGGTTATAAATTTATTTTGTGAGCCTAGTCATATGAGTTCAGATATAATGCATGACTACGGTTTGCTTCTCTATAACATTTTGAAATGACTCCATGAATATAATGAGGTTACCAGTTTACAATGAATATGAACATTGATGATTTTAATGCATACATCTTTCTCAGAATTATTTTTCATTTATGTTTATGATTAAGTATGAGTGTTTATACAAATTATTTCTATTTTGGTATAAGTTATCCAATATGTTAATCATTTTTTAGTCTGGAATGACTGCAAGGATCTAGAATCTGTTATGAGATCTATGATGCTTGTATGTTTTAATCCTTTCAAAACCCTTCAACATGGATCATAGATGATGTTTCCGACTAAACTCACATAAAAGAGAGACTCGTATCTTGCGCGTGCCCTGGGTGAGCACCCAGTGCCACTGGATGATAGGCTGATGTGCATGGGGTACCTTTTTTTTGTGATAAGGGTAAAAATGACTACATCTTGGTTCCATTGCCGGGACCTCTTTTCGAAGTTGTAGTGGGAAATGAAATACATCATGATATGGGTAATGAGTAATGACAAAACGTTTAACTATGGAAAGTGTTGAATCATGGTTCAAGAGCACAGAGGTTGAATTTGCTTAGAGATTCTACATTGGACCTAAGTTTGATGCATGTAAATTGGTAGAAGAGAACATCTACCATGATTTATATGAATTTTTTTTCTTTTGTTTCCTAATAGGGTTGTATGATTGGCTCTTAGCATATGCATCTAGATCAATTTGGTATTCTAGATCGCGTGTGTGGACCCAAGAAGATTACTAGAGGCTGTAGGATGCAGATCTGACATGGACTCGTGTTGTGGATCATTGGTGGGAAGGTGTGTTGACTAGCTACACTTTGGAGTACACTATTTCCACATATTCTTTCTTGAAAGTTACTAAGTTTGAATTTATGCGGGATCCCAGAGGATCATTTCTACATGCTATCCCTCTAGCAATGAATATCTTGGTTGTTACTTTGGGTTTAGAGGAATTTACAATGGCCGGTTAAACCATCCTGAGCACTGGGTGAGGGAGCTAGGGTGGAGGAAGATGATAGATATTACGATGGAGAAGGAAAGGGAGGAGAGACAGCTCAAGTATAGTGAAGCGTGTGAAAGGGAGATTTCTAGACAACATGAGGCTGCAAGTGGGATGGATCTATGGAGACAGACGTTGCAGGAAGGAGTTGAGGTTCACGTAGAGGACATGGAACCTAAGCAGTCTATGCTACCCCATCTTAGAAATCACGTAAGAGATACCTCTTTAACTTCTGATGAGAGCTCTTTGCATAAAGAAAGAAGAGTCATTGGCATGTATCTGAACTCACCCAGTGACCAAACCTTGGCTCTTGGTTTTCCAGAACAAGGAAGAAGTATCATTGACATAGTTGGAATTGGTGGAAGTGACAGATCTACACCTAAGAGGTACAATTTTTCAGTTCCCACTTCTATGGCTACACATATCCCCATATTTGGAGGAGTCTTTGGATAAGGAGAAAGTATACAAGCCTTTGGTCTTGCATCTAGAAGTGGTGTGGGGTGTAATAGCGGTACTGGGGACCATCGGTGCACAAGTTAGTGTAACCTTGGGGCACTTGGCAAAAATCCTATATGATTTGGTGGACCTAGTGGTTCTGGTGGCTCAAAAGGCACAAGACCATGTGGACCTGGTGGATCCGGCGGTCGAGGGAACACTAGAGGAAACCAAGGATCTGGCTCATGAGGACAAGGGCCCCAACCACCCCCTCAGGTCTTCTTTGAGATGTCATTACACTTTCTAGATTATAGAGGTATTGAGGATGTTGCGGAGCATGTTCACAAATGTGAGCTACTATGGCATCCAAAGGGGATCACAACCTCGGAGTGGAAGGGTAGTCAATTTGTAACAACATTGCAAGGGCACGCATATAGCTGGTATATGAAATATGACCCCCATAAAATGGTGGTGGATTACATTGCTTTAAAGAACACCTTCTTGGCAAAATTCCACATCCCTGAGTTTGAATAGAAGAGCATCAGCACCCTAAAGGAAATTCAAAAGGGAATGGAAAAGAGTGTGTGGGAGTATGATTCATGCTTTAAAACTCCCTTGTCTAAGTTATCATATGATATTCACCCTTCACAACATGCTTAATAGTTTTTTGGAGGATTGATCACCCCTTTTAGAAGGGTCTTATCTCATAAAATGTTCACATACCCGTGTAAAGCGTTGGAAGCTGCTCTGCGCACTGAGGTTGTTGGAAGTGTTAATACTAGAGTTATCCCATTCTTGGAGGCTCAAATTACTACTATGGCTAAGCAGTTGGAGAAATTTTCTACAAACTCAGCCCATGAGACTCGTAGTGGTTTATGGTGCACAGATTGTGAAGTAGAGGGGCATTTCAAGGGTAGTTGTCCCTGGAGGGTAGTACGTGCTGTGACAGTAGACTATGAAATTTATCACGGGGAACATGATGCCAGTAGGTGCCCCTTATTACAATGCATAATCTAGAATAATGTGTCTTGCTATTATAAAATTTGCACTTCTACAACCCATGATACCAAGGACTATAGGTTCATTGATTAGGTCCGCGAGGCCATTAATCATGGGGTGCACCAAACTAACATTGCCAATAGTTCTAAGGGTTATGATCACTGCTATGAGGAGCACGCAGATGGTGGCATGTGCACAGGGTATTTCATGGAATATTTCATGGTCAAGGTAACCACGGAGGAGGAAGGAGTGATTTCTCACGTGGAACTTGTTTTAAATGCGGGTCTATAGAACATTATAAACGGGAGTGCCCAAACCTATTGCAGTGCTCATGGTGCGGAAAGAAGCACAAGTATGAGGAATTCCTAGAGTTTTTTGAGCACATGAATCAATAGCAATGGAAAGCATCAAGAAGATAGGCACATAATGGATGTCGCGGGTGACACATGATGTAGGTTTAGAACCTGTTTTAGTAATGACAAGAGCAGATGCTGCACGCACAAAGGAAATACCAAGGCAGAGGACCCTAGTTTTAAGAGAGGAAGTAGTTCATGGGAAGTACCCAGACCCTGCACATCAAAAGGAAGTATATCAAGATACCATGGATGTCATTTGGAGTTTACAAGGAGAAATCCAGTGCCTAAAGGAGCAGTCCAGGAGGGAGGAGAAAAGGAGAAAGGTCAAGGTGCCAAAGGATGACCTAGATGAGGTCAAGGAAGTATGTAAAATGATAAGGTAGGAAAATGTTATTCCCTTGCTAGGGGCATGGTTGAGGGAGAAGGTACCATGCGCTGGAGAAGAGCACAAGAGATAAATCCTGCATGTAAACCTTCCCCCTCACATCCTTGACTATGACAAAGAAATCACATTGGATGCAGTCATAGATGGATGGCTCCTTAGTAATATCCTCATTGACATAGGCATGGAGGTCAATGTACTCACATTGGGTGATTGGCATCAGATGGGAAGGCCTACATTACAGCCATCTTCGAATGTGTTGTATATGGAAAAAAATGAAGGCGATGCCCATTGGTGTCTTAAGGGATGTAACTATCACTATCCAGGGAACTAAGTTTATTGGGGACTTTGAATTCTTGGCACTCACTAAGGTAGACAATTTCCCATCACTACTTGGGTACCCATGCTATTACAAGAACAATGTTGACCTTCAATTCAACAAGGGGTACATCAATTTTGAAAATAAGAAGTGGGTTATTATACCCTTGGTTGATGGGAAGTAAACACCCTATACTGAACCTTTGTGGGAAGAATTCCTTGACAAGATATATGTGTGCTCAATCAGGGATCTAGAGATAATCCATCCTACTGAAAGAGTTATCCAGTTTGAGGATGCTTAGTCAGTAAGTGACACCACCATCCTAGTATGTGATAATTAGGTGCATGGGACTTATGAATTGATCAGATAGAAGTTGAGAGGATCGGTAACAAAAGTAAAAAAGGTGCGTACGGTCCGACACCTAGGAGGAAAAAAATTACCTAAGTATTCAGGAGGGGGCCTTCCCTGAGATATTTTTACAGGAGATGGAAGCTCAGTGGAAGGAGGAGAAGGAATGAAGAGGGATGTTAAGTTATGTCCTACTCAACACAGTGGCATGGTGGTGGGCTACACATCAGGAGAGCCTTTTGGAATGGCGCAAGGTGAGAATTGCTCTCTCTGTCAGGTTTTCTAGAAGCAACATGCCCACCACCATCAAGGACTATCATGGTAAGGAACCCACCTCTTTCCACGTCCAAGCTTGTGAGAAGTTCTAGAGAGAAGGAACAAAATCCTTGCCACCATCCCTTTGGGTACACAAGTTATATTCTACACTACATGGCTACGCACGTGCATGGTACATACATTCTGAGACACACTGCCAAATAGGAAATTGGCAAGAGCTAGCAGTTGACCTCATTCAAATGTTTGAATATCAAAGTACCAAGCCATCAGTTGATAAGGCATTGCAAGTTGTTAAGCACCTTACCATGGGGGATAGTGCCATGGCAGAAGATAGGTTGTTGGAACTGCTAGGTGAACCAGGTTTGGAGGCACATTTTGAAGAAGTAGTAGAAGAAGCAGAAGGGATCCAACTTGAGTGCGCATGCTTGGAAAAGGAGAAAGGGAAATTAGTATATGTTATTGATAGAGAGGAAGCAGAGAGCTTGGATGTTAACCATTTTGTGGGGATGCACAAGGTAGTGGATAGTGATGATGCTCGTGCACATGCCTACCATGAGTCTTTAAAGACAAAGAAGGTTAACATCGGCTCAGAAGAGGACCCTAAGGAAGATATCATTGGAGATTACTGGTCAGAGAAGGAAGCCTCTAAGTTCATAGATCTTTTGCATGAATTTGTGGATTAATTCCCGTGCGAGTACCATGAGCTCAAAGGCATCCACCATTCCTTGGGGGAGATGAGGATAAATTTGAAGGATGGTGTGCGTCTGGTCAGGAAGAGACCCTACCAGATGAATCCCAATTTGTGCGTAAAGGTAAAGGAAGAGATAGACAAAATGATAGCTTCTGGAATCATTGAAGCTGTGGAAGAATCGGAATGGATAAGTCTGATGGTGATAAGCATCAAGAAGGATGGGTGGATTAGGATATGCGTGGATTATAGGGAGTTGAACGTGGTTTGTGTCATCGATCCTTTTCCAACCCCCTTCACTGAAGAAATTTTAGAGGGAGTCGCTGGGTGTGAAATCTATTCCTTTACGGATGGATTTTTGGGGTACCACCAAGTCTAGATTGCAAAGGAAGACCAGGAGAAGAAAAATTTTTCCACTGAATGGGGAAGTTTTGCATACACAGTCATGCCCTTTGGGTTGAAGAATGTGCATATTTCTATTTTTTCATGCATAGTGGTTCAGGCTTTCTAGGACTTTATCCACAAATTCCTTCAGGTTTATCTAGATGATTGGATAGTGTATGGGCTAGTGAAAGACCACTGTGATAATTTGAGGCTGATGTTTGAGAGATGTTGATAGTTAAGGATATCTCTCAACATTAAAAAGTGTGTATTTGCTACACCCTTTGGGACTTTATTGGGGCACATCATATGCAAGGAGGGCTTGCTAGTAGATCCTGCCAAGGTTGAAGTTATTATGGGATTGGGGGAACCTACTAGCTAAAGTGCAGTGTGCAGATTTCTTGGGCATATGGGTTATTATTGAAATTCATCAAGGGGTATGCCAAGATAGCCGCACCTCTAGAAGAATTGCTTAGACATAAAAGTTCCTTCCATTGGGGAGAGGCACAATAGAAGGTTTTGACACATTAAAGGATAGGCTTGTCATCCTTCCTATATTACATTTTCCCTCTTGGGATAAGCCCTTTCACGTTCATGTAGATGCCTTAGGAACTACCATTGGAGTAGTGATTGTGCAGCTAGGTGAAGGAATTTTTGATCACCCTCTATGTTTTGGCAAGCAGGAAGTTGACACCAGCAGAGCAGAATTACACCACGACTAAGTGTGAGGCATTGCCAATGATCTACGTACAATTTTCAAGTTTAGACATTATCTGCTAGCAAACACCCTTTGTATTCTACACTGACCACATGGTGTTAAAAGTATTTAGTGATCAATCCCATTCTACAAGGGCACATATGTCGGTGGGTGCTATTATTTCAAGAGTTTGAGTTCTACAGTAGTTGTGAAGCCTGGAAAAAAGTAATTGTGGACCTGATCATCTGTTAAGGATTGATTCAGGGGAGGATGCACAGAGATTATTGAAGAGGCTATGCCATAGATGTGTAACTTTTTATGTTGCGGAACATGCCCTCGGACTTGGAAGAGATTGCAATATTCCTATAAGAAGGTGTGGCACTGGAAGAGATGAAGGAATTTGAAATAAAGCAACTAGCTATACGTGCCACGCCCTACATGTTGATTAATGGGGGACTTATAAAAATTAGGGTGTGATAAGGTTTTGTGCAATTGTGTACTAGAGCATGATCACCTTGCCATCATAGAGGAAGCACATGAAGGAAGTGAGGGTGGGCATTATGTATGTGATGCCACCAGTGCGTAAAATTTTAATGGCAGGATTATGATGGGAAACTTTGTATAAGGATTGACAAAGACTATTGTAAAGCGTGTGACCATTGTCAACACATTGGCAAGCCAAGCAAGAGAGATTACATGCCTTTGTGCCCTATCCCTAGCACTGAACCTATTTGAGAAATGGGAAATAGACTTTCATAGGCCTTATTACACCAACAACACGTAGGAACAAATCGTGCTATGTAATCAGTTACACAGATTATTTGACAAGGTGGGCAGAGGCAGCTCTAACTAAATACTACACAACAGCCACAGTGGAAAGATTTCTATGGGAGAACATTATCACAAGGTGTTGGATGCCCTTTAAGTTTAACCAACAATACGGGTACACATTTCTTAAATGAGACCGTGAGGATATTGTTAGAATAATTCATGGTAGCTCATCACAAAAATACCCATTATCACCCACAAGCAAATGGGACCACAAAACCATTTAACAAAATATTGAGTCATACCTTGACCAAAATTTGTGATGTTGGAAGACAAGATTGGGATGACAAGGTATCAGTTTGTATTATGGGATTACATGAAAACTTATAAAAGGCTTGAATAAAGCCACACCATTTCAATTGGTGTTTGGTGCACGAAGCCGTTCTGCCAGTTGAATTCATGTTACCTTCTCTACGAATAGCGTGTGCAGGAGGGTTGGTTGATGAGCAAGCACTGGAAGAAAGAATTGACAAACTAATGAAGTTGGATGAGAGACGATCACTTGCTAGGTGGAGCTAAATAATAGAAAAAATCAAAAGCAAAAAGCATGGCATGATCGCCACATCAGAAACAAGAATTTTGAGGTTGGGTAGATGGTCTTACTATATGATTCTAAGTTTTCTGCACCATCCTGGGAAGTTGAAGGTCCATTAGCTAGGTCCCTATAAAATCTCGTACATCCTTGACTCGGGTGCGTGCCAGTTACAAGCGCTGGATGGAATGAAATTGCCTGGACACTTTAATGGGAGTAGGCTGAAGCCATACTATAAATAAGTATTCTTGGTGTTTGTAAATAAGGAAGTTTTTCCAGTTAGTTTAGAATTTCCTTTATGCATTTCTTTTCTTGTGTTTCCCTTTTGTGTTGTTGTTTTGTTTTGCACCTTGGGCACCAGTAACCCTTATTACTCTTTGAGGATTTTTGAGTGTGTAGAGGACCACACATCATTTTAGTGTGGGGTGGAGTAATGTGGAGGAGAGCATGGGTAAAGTACCAAGGAAGTTGTGGTGAAAAATATTGGTTGAATGGCCCTATTGAAAGACGTGCATGGAAAGAAAATATGGAAAATGATGATTGGTGTCAAGATAAGGCTACTCTCAGATCCCACTGTACAAAGGAAGAAAAAGCGCATAAGCAACACGAGGTAGGCAAGAGCAAAAAATCATGATAGAATAAGTGCCTTCAACGTTGGTTATGCATGCACAAGAGTCTCTTGTCAGGATGGATTGGTTACATGCTAGAAGGTTGGAAGATTACCTACGCATGTAGGGTCAGGCGTGTGAGTTAAAGCGCTAAAGTCAGGCTTTGTTTGAAAAATTCCATGCATTAAATGTAAAAAGTATGGTGGTAGGTGAAGTAGCATTTAATGCTTAAAAAGGGAAAAACTATAAATAGAGGGTCGAGGAACTTCATTATTCACTTTGCGTACAAGGAGAAAGAAGCACTTTTTGCATTTTTGCAAACTAGGGCTTCCAAAAACTGATCCGTGTGAAGAAAAAAAAAGTTAAAGAGATTGAGCATGGGTGACTAGTGTGGATCTTTGAACCAATAAAAGAGGGATTTCATGGGCATAAAAGAGTTGTGAGGAGGTATTGTCTTGTGAAAGGATTATCCCAAACTAGGGTTTGAAGAACTAGGGCAGGAGTTTAAGGAATTTTCTTTCCAAATTCAAGATCTAAGGTGGGGAAGAGTGAAAGAATAGAGTTACACAAAGTGATTAAAGTAAGAAGCAAACCTAGACAATGGCACCCAAGAAACCAGTTAGCACACCCAAGAAGGTAAATGGCAAGGGCAAGGGAAAACAACAAAAAACCGATGCACATACAAATGAAGAGTGGTATGCAGAAATGTAGTACCCAGATGGAGTAATGCTAGGGAAGGAGTGGGAGTCCCATCTAAGGAACATGTCTGTAAATGACTATAATCATCATACGAGCATGATCGAGAAGGAGATGGCACTGGAGCTAGTGCACCCAACAAATAGAAGGACACCAAAGGGCTTGCCCATCTATAATGATGACGTGAAGGTCAAGTTAGAAAAGGTAGGGTTATTGCAACTCTTTGAGTTGCCTTACTTCGGGAAGCCTGAGTGCCTCTATCAATGGCTGATGTCGTGCGTGCATGAGGACTACTTCCATTTCACGGGGCGCAAGATGCACATTACCCCTCAACTCATCTCACATTTCACAGGCCTCATCTATGAAGGAGATGGTTTGGAAGATGACCTAGGCGATAAGGAGGCAATTAAGGAGACTATCGCTGCCTACGCATATAAAAAGGGGTCAAGATATTATGATATCATAGACATCAAGGACCCAGTAATGAGAATGGTTGTGCATCTGGTGACCAAGTTAAATGGCCAGGAGAGATGGACCTAGGTCAATAAGCCATGGTTACATGTTTGCAAGAAAATCTCAGAGGGCACCATCTACAACTTGTCTGCATTCATCGCGGATGAGATTGTAAGCTGCGTGAAGGAAGGAGACATGATCCTATTCGGTAATGTCCTACTGATATCATTTTTTCATAGATTGGGGTACCTGATGCATCAGAAAAATTTGTATGGGAGTACACGGTTGAGGACCCTTTGCTCGCAAAAAGATTTGAAAAATACACATGTGACTCCATGACAACCATGCACAAGGAACACCTAGAGAAATGGTACATGTGCCTAAGGAATGCATTCAGGGAAAAATTGAGGATTCATGAACAACTGTTACCAGTGGCCACCAAAGGAGAAGTAGAATTTGCTGATGTACCAGCATTTCTACCTAGGAAGGTTCAAAACTGATAGATGAGACATGGAGCCCATGGTGCAAGCTCCCCTTCACCTTCACAGCTCAATACTTCCAAGCGGGAGTAAATAGGTTTAAAGAGTTTAAGAAGCTAAAACTGGACCTTAGTAATCTGGACCGGGAGCACAGGGAAATGTGTAAAGGGTTGGTCTACCCTGGAAAGCGCACATACATGGAGAGGTATGTGTCGCATGAAGTACAAATGACAAAGCCCATGACCTTGCCCATTACAGGAGGATCCGCGAGTGCATGCGTGTACCTCCACATAAGACCCAAATCAGAGAAGGGCACATATTTGGAAAATGGGGTATCTATGCCTAGGGATCCAATTGGTAGGAAGAAACCCATGCCCAAGTAGGTGGAAAAGGAGCCAGAGAGGAGAATACCAAGTGTTGGGGAAACACAGGTAATAGGCTCCCTTAGGACAAGCGTGCTAGGACAAGCATGTATTCGTGTAAGAAGAGGCCCTTAGTCAAGGAAAAGACTCTAGAGCTAGAAAAATCAATCAGACAAGGAGTCCTTAGGAGAAGAAGAAATAAATTCACCTACACCGGAATCCCCAGTTAGGAAGAAGTAAAGGCTAGAAGAGGAGACCGCCTCAGAAGATACTAGAAGTTTGGACAAGCGCATAGGTGAAGAGGAAGCTAGTGAAGAAGATGTTAGTGGGGAAGATGAGATAGAAAAGGAACAAGGACCACCTATTTTCAATGTACATGATTCAGATGAAGAAGGCAGAGAAGAGGAGCAGGGGTTCCTCTTCGTGTAGTGCAAGGATAGCTAGGAAGGGAGAGGCACCCAAGACATGAGAAGTGAGGGAGATGGTGAGCAGACGCAGAAGGCCCTAAGCCTTATGGTGGAGTAGATACCCAAGGTGGCAATGAGAGAACAAAAAAAGGTTGTTGAGACCTTGGAGGAGAAGTTGAAGTGCAACACTAGGCTAGTGTTAAATGAGGAGAAGGAGGAGAGTGTAGAAAAGGACCATGGAAGTACTGGAGGCCCCATTTTAACTGTAAGTATTCCTAAGGGCACACGCATGGGAGGAAGGTGCATAGGGGAGGAGAGGCCAGGGATGGGTTACATTGATGACCCCAAAAAAGTGTTTCGTGCGTGGTTCCAAAGCATGATTTCAGAATAAGAGCTCGTAGCCATGTTATCTTTTGAAAATGAGGCTACCTACCCACGGAGGAGGAAGATGCTCTCATGGGAAATTGAGTCCCATCTTGACAAGCTAGAATTTGAGGTAAGCCACGGGGAAATAATAACATTTCCAGGGCCAACAGAAGACAACCCCGTGGTGAAAACTCAGTAGCTCTCGGATGAACTATTGTGTAATGTGCTAAACAAGGTATCATTGAAATCGAGGCTAGAATCTTTGGGTGGAATGATAGAATCAAATATCTGGAGGAGGAGCTAAAGAAGAAAGAGGAAGAACTAGCTGCAAGGGCCAAGGAGCTTAGTCAAGAGAAACTAATCAGTGCCCAGCTACAGCGGGAGCTAAAAGATGAGAAGGCAAAGGTGGGAGTGGTATACAAGAAGGTCGAGGATATAAATAATGCTATAGTATTGAAGCATTCGGAGCTAGCACCCTCCGCGTAGAAGTAAATATCTACTTTAGGATGCTTAGAGGATTTAATAAGAGTCCTCACCATGGAAAGGCAGTCGTTATCCTTGGAATCTGTAGAAGAAGTGGCCATGAGCTTGGAGAAGGAAGATAAATTGAAGGTTGTGGCATTTGTAACAAAGTACAGTAAGGTTCTTGCTGATATAAAAGTCACTTCCCAGACTGCTGAGGCCACATATGAAAATTACGCGGATAGAGACAAAGTGGTAGGCATCTTGGTCACCACTCATGAAGTAGAACTCAAGGATTTCTAGGAAAATAATAAAGGGAATAGGGAAGAAAGGGACATAATCCTTGCTGAGGTCGAAAGAAAATCTTAAGCCATTGAAGCCTTAAGGGGTTCAATTAAAAACCGGTTAAAGGAACTGTACCCACAAATTAAGCAGAGAATGGATGTGCTGGATGATGTGGGAAAAGAGTTAGAGAAAATTGCCAACACCATAAGCACACAAGGAAATGGGCTATGTTTTGATGAGGTGAGCACCCTGGTTGGTGACCTCTATCAGAAAGTGCAAAACGAAGTCGATGCCTAGAACAAATTGGAGGCCGAATTGCAAAAGGATTTTCCTAGCCTCTTGCAGTGATTCCATCATTCCCTATTCTTTTTCCATATTATTTCATCCCCTTATTCTTATCCCACGGTGTAATTCCACCATATTCTTTCCTTATCTGGAGAAGTTTTCCCATAGATGGAGAACAGGTGTAGAGTGGGGTAATGTTGGGCCCCTAAGATATTGGCTAAGTATAAAAGAGCACATAAGCACGTAGGGCCTAGTTAAAGGAAAGCGTGTAAGGATAAAGCATGTAGGGCAAGGTTTAGAGAAGGTTTAAGGAAACCCATGGTACATGCATGGAAATAACCAAGGGTTTGGGACTTAGCCATTTTGGGAATTTTGGTAGAACATGTGAAAATCATGACCCCACTGCACATGCAGAGTGGATAAGGTGCAATCCTAGCGACAAGATGGCCCAAGAAGAAGCATGCCTGGGGTAGAAGCTTCTAGAAGCTCATCATGGTAAAAAGTGGAAATCTTGGGCTTGGAGGAGCATGCCCACATGGAGGACCACATTCAAACACTTGGCATCAGATCTGAGGCTGCTGGAGGATGAGTTGGCAGCCCAGAAAGCCTATATATACAAGCACCTGTAGAAGGAAAAACAACAACCAGTTAGTGGGTGGAGCTTTGTAGAAATACTACAAGAACTCTCTTAGTTTGGGAAATTATTCTTAGGGAAGGATGTATCAAGGGTATGGGGTTGTAAATTTCTTTTGTGAGCCTAGTCATATCAGTCCAGATATAATGCATGACTATGGTCTACTTCTCTGTAACATTTTGGAATGACTCCATGAATATAATAAGGTTACCAGTTTACAATGAATATGAACATTGATGATTCTAATGCATACATATTTCTTAGAATTCTTTTGCATTTATGTTTATGATTAAGTATGAGTGTTTGTACTAATTATTTCTGTTTTGGTATAATTTATCCAATATGTTAAGCATTTTTCATTCTGGAATGACTGCAAGGATCTAGAAGCCGTTCTGAGCTCTATGATGCTTGTATGTTTTAATCCTTTCAAAACCCTTGAACATGGATCATAGATGATGTTTCCCAATAAACTCACATAAAAGAGAGACTCAGCTCCTGCGCATGACTCGGGTGAGCACCCAGTGCCACTAGGTGATAGTTTGACACACATGGGGTATCTTTCTTTTGTGATAAGGGTAAAAGTGACTACATAAGGGATCAATTATTTGTATATGGGTAATGGGAATAGACAAATCACTAGGAAATTGTGAAGAAGAAGCACTAGGTGGTTGAGAATTCAATGACTTGGTGGATGGGTTATCTATAGAAGCTACAGAGGTAGTGAGAATAGAAGAGTTAGGTGTAGGAGAGGTAGTGGCAATGTTGGTGGAAGGGGTTGTGGGTGAAGGAGAAGTAGCAGCATTGATAGATGACTTGACCAATATAATGACATCATTAGGCCAATACAACATGTTGTAGGTTTTGAATGGTGAAGGGTTAGTTGGAATGGTATAGTTATGTCCTTTATGTTCAAATTTTACACAATAATGTAAGGTTGAAGGGACACAACTCATGACATGGATCCAAGGTTGGCCAAGTAACATGTTGTACTGGAATTCCCCCTCTAAGAAATAGAATAATTTTGGAATGGTATAGGGGCCCAAACAAACATGGTGAATGATGGTGCTAAGGGAGAAAGTGATGACATCATTAAATGAATGCAACATAACTGGGTTATTATGCATGAAATTGGTAGGGATGCACATTTGGCTATATGCATGGGAGGAGATGATGTTGATGTTGACACCACCATTGATCATAAGATTATCAAAGTAAAAAAAAATAAAAAAGGGTAGGATCAGGATCATCAAAGTGGAGAGGTACAATCTTTTTGTCAGAGAAACCAAGCATGACTACTTGATGAGTGGTAGTGGGTGTAGAGGAATGGGATGCATTGGTGAGAAAATCCACATGGTGAGGGGTGATAATAGAGGCCATGGTTGTAGGGCCATTAGGTAAAACCTTAATGGATCGCAAAACCTCCATGAGGTCCTATCGATGGGATTCAGAAGTTTGGATAAGGTCGTACAAAGACATTTTTAGAGGAGATTAGTGTAATTTTTTTATCATTTTATGATGCGCAACCCCATCAGAAATAGGTTATGTGGGTCCTCGAATGGTAATTATTGGTGCAAGTGCAGATGGTATATTGGGTACTGGATTGGTGGATGGGTTGGTTGCTTTCTTCTTTCCTTTGTCTTTTTGGGCGCGAGTGGAAACTTGGATCTTGTTAATCTGAGGAAGAGAGGTTGATGGAGAAGGTTTTTCATGAAAAGTATAATGACATGATGGACAAAAACCTAGTGCGGGATAATAGCCTTGTGAAATGAGTAGGGTGTACTGGCATTTTGATGGGGTTTTGGCTAGCTCTCTTATGTGGACCATGTTGATCTCGAATTTTGGAGGAGTATAAATGGGTTATGGAGGTGGTGATGCAGGTTATTGAATAGGTAGTGGACTAGGATGGGTGATGATAGGTGAAGGTGAAATATGGTCCTTGTCTATAAGATCGTCATCGTCAAATTTTCTTCAGGAGGAAATAGTTAAAGGAGAACAGTTTTAAGAGCCTTACAAATTTCTACATCATGCCTTGACACATGATGGTAGGCACAAATTTTAGTATCATCAAACCCTTTTGGTTTGGGATTGAGTGTGTTGTAAGGTCTAAGGTGTGGAAATGTGATGACAGAGGTCTCTAACATGTTAGCTATAATGTTGGCGTAAGACCCTACCAATGGATCACAATGTGAGGTGAGTGGGGGTCTAGATTGAAGTGTGGATGATTTTTGTGGGAGATGCGTCACAGGTGGTGGAATTGGATGTGAAATGGGTTTGACCAATAGTTTGGTAGGTGGTACTATTTTAGATTTGATTTGTACCTTCTTGGGTAAAGGCGTAATATATGAACTAGCAATAGAAGGTGTTATAGGCTTAACTACTACTTTGGAGGGTACTGGGTTTTTCAATTTTTGTTGCACCTTCCTAGGTAAAGGTGAGGAAGAAGCATGTGATGTGGAAGGGAAGGTAGATGGTGAAAGAGGATGAGTCAGCCAAGGTGATAAAGGAGGTTCAGTGAATTTTGTTAGCAGAGGCAAGGTAGAAGGTATGGGTTGAAGAGAAGGAAATTTCATAGGTACTGATGAGGTTACTGTAGGTGGTGGGGGTATAGGAGGTAAGAAATATGTAGATAATGACAAAGGTGTACGTTAGGTAAGGTGGGTGTAATTAAATATTGTGAAGAAGAGGCGGGCTGGTATGCTTTTGATTTGCCTTGGATAGGAGGTTTGTTGGCTAAGGTCGATGAGTGATGCCCTCGGACGGAGGGTAATGGTGAAGGTGACAGAGGAGTAGTGGGCGAAGCTGGTGTGTGTAGCTGAGAAGGTTGGGTTTTCCTTTTAGTTGGGGGAATAGTTTTTTAGTGAGCTTTGGAAGATGTGGATAAGTCCAATTTGACAGGAGGGCGGACTAGGCTTGATGTTTACATGACACCCAATGTGGTGATGGCTCTAGACATAGGGGAAGGTATAGATACATGTAGGTTCTTATGCATAGGAACATATTTGGTTGTTGCTAAAGGTTTGGATGTAGGTGAGGGTGATGAAGGAGAGGCTATTTCAATAGGCATGTTCATGGTTGATTTGGTCATCTTAAATACCTTTGGATAAATCATGGAGGTATCAGTAGGTGATATTTTCATTTGGGTTGAAAAAGGTAGCCGGAGATGTCCCTAAAGCAGGGAATTATCAACATAATCCAAGTGATCATCCATATGTGAAAACAAAACTATTTTAAGAGGAGATGACATTGGTTTAGTAGCAATTCCTATAAAATATGTCTATGAGATAGGGAACTGGTTGGCTTTGGACTCTGTGGGTAAGAGATCTGAGAGTAGATCAACGAGATCCTATAAGGCTAATGGGGAATTGTCACCAATAGGTAGTGGCACGTCTAAAGGATCTCTTATGGGTAAAGGAGATGGTAGGTGGGATGAGGTAGGTCCCTCTTTCGGTGGAGAGGAAGGTGAGTGTGACTCTCCCATGGTTAGGAGAGTTAGCACCACCGGTTGTTTGTTAGGTTGGGAGGTGGGTGGTGAAATGGTATCAAATGATATTTTTGTCTCCTTCGTGGGTGATGGGGGATATGAAGGGGAATCCTATGTGGGTGAAGGATTAGATGAAATAGGCTTCTCCATGGGTAAAGGATCTCATGCTAGAATCTCCTTGATGGAGGGAATAGGAGGAAATTAAGGAAGGGCTGATATGGTGTCAAACACATCATAGACCTCACAAACATTACTATCATTAATTGAAGGTTAACCAATTTGTTTATATGACAGGGTGTGATTAGGAAATGGATTATTAAAGATATGTAAGTTCTGATTTGCCGGTGTATTCGGGTTGTCTAAGACAAGATATCCATTGTCTAATATTTTCTAGACAAAGTTTATGAAGGTTATACAATTACCATCACTATGAACTTTTACACAATGGTAGTTGCAGTAATCACATTCCTTGTACCATGCAAGCATAGGATGAGTAGGGTCAAAACTAGTATGTATTTTGATGGGTGGTAGAGAAATTTCTCCGGCTTTAAGAATTTTTTATAATACTAAAGAATAAGGCTCCCCGATCAGAGTGTACTTTCATTGCTCTCACCTAAACTAGAAATCTTGAATGGGAGAAAGGTTGGAAGAAGGTTTTGACTAAATGGATGGGTGAGATGGGCCAGCTTTTAAAAATCCCGCGTTGGCAAATCCTTTTGCTTTGGAATAGTTGTTTGTGGTTTGGAAGAGGAAGAGACCTCAATTGACTTTAATTCAGTGTTTTTGTTACGCAATTAAATTTTCTTCTCTTCTATGGCACGAATTTCAATTTTTCTAGCCATGGTGAATGCTTAATCAAAGGTACAGAAGGTTTGGACTTGGAGAGTTAGTGAGATGTACTCGACACAAGCCCTAGTGAAAAACTTTATAAGCTCAGTTTGAGGTAGATGGAATGTAAGCTAGTTTATGAGGCTCCGCCAATGAGTGACAAAATTTGTGATAGACTCATCGTTGTATTATTGTGTTGAGTACAATTCGTTCATGGTGGCCTTCTTGATGATATTGATTAAAAATGGTCTAAAAAGACTTAAACCACTTAATTAAATGAGATAATAGAATGTAAAGGTAAACTACTATACCAATCTAATGAAAGTCTATTTAAGGACATTGGGAATGTCCGTAAGAGTAGAGCATCATCATGAGTGATTAAATAACACCCATGTTTGAAAGACCATAAGTGTTGTTGCAGGTCTTCTTTTCTATTGAACTAGTTGAATTTGGGCATTTCCCAGTATGTAGGGTATGAACAAATGGGAATAGACAGATGAATGGGATCATTGCATATTTCATTATATGTTAAAGAGTTGTGAGAGCCAAAAACTTATGCTTCCAATGTTTATATCTTTTCCATCATCATGTTAATAAGGTCATTGGTAGATTCTGATGACTGGGAAACCCCTCTAGCATAAGGGGGTTGATGATGAATGTATGATGTGGACATAATTCTAGTATATGGTGGTGTTGAGTACAAGAACTATGAGGGGGGAATAGATACAGGCAAAAAATATCCTGAATAGGTGATATACAAGATAGGTGGTTGTTGGTGATATGTGTAAGTAGGTGGGGTGAATGTCGTGATCCTTGTAGTGATTGGAGGTAAAGATTGCGGGATGGAAAGGATGATGTTTTGGAATGGGGTATGGGTTGTCGACACCATGGGTGGCTGTGATGTAATAATATATACAAGGTGGCGGGTGCAAACGGGGCTATGCTCAAGGTGGCTGAGGAAGGAATGGCTGACACCATGGGAGCAACTAATATCAAAAGTGTGACCGATGTTACAGGTGTCATAGTCATTGATGACATGGGGTCAAGTTGGGATACTACGGGTGGTAAGGTGGAAGAAGTTAAGGCCAACTTAGTACTAGCTGATGTAGAAATGGGGGCGAGGGAAGGGGGATGGACAAAGGTATGTCATATACTAGTTGTCCTGATGAATCCTGAGTAGATGAATGTGTAAGATAATGTTGTAGGGCAACGGGATTATGGTCAAGGAGTCTTTTGAACTCCTAGTCACCGGTACTGATGGTAATGGGCTAAGTAGGATCCATAGGTGACAATATGGAAGGTGGTGATGGGCTAGGTGGGAGCGGTTAAAGGCTTGTGTGAAATATAAGGGTGTTGGCTTGACTATGATTCAAAACCATGTGAGTTGGCGTAGGATTGGAAATCTATTCTCTATAAATGATATAGAAAAAACAAAAGAAATAGAGAAAAATAGTTACGGGGGGAAAAATAGGTCATTGTTTTAATTAAAAAATTAAAAATAGGAACCGACAGCAGTTGGATTAACTGATGATGGTGATAGGGTGACCGATGCTGCCTAGGTTAATTGATACTGGTTACTGTAAGAAATCAAAAGTTTTGCAAATGGGGCAAAAACTGATGAAAATGAGACAAGACTAGATTTGATAATGATTTTAAAGATCCAGGGGTATGATGATATGTCTGAGGAACTTAAAAAAGAATAGAAAATGTGGTGAGTGATGTTTTTTGTAAAATGACCAAAAAGAAGATAAACGACACTTGACGCCAGTCACTGTGAAATTTGAAAAGATGGAGAAAGGTGATTTTATGTGAGTTAAATCAGGTAAAATATCAACCTAGAAATCTGAGTATGATAGTGATGGACCCTAACACACTCAGAAAAAGTCAGAATACACCAACTATAATTATGAAGTGTGAAAGAAAGAAATAAAAATGGAGAACACGTCCTCTTAACTCAAAACATAAATCAAGAAAAATTCAATAAAAACAAAATCCTATGGGTGAATTTTATGTTTTAGCTTATGTTATTTAAGACTGATTCATGAACAAAATAGAGTGTTTGGTTTGATAGAAGGTGTCCTATGAAAATTTAAGATATAAGGATGGTTTCAGGTAAAGTTTTGACGGGGGTGGTCCTTTCTATGATATAATTACTAGATAAAGAAACTAGTTGGGCACCCACTATCAATCCTCTAATCATGTGATCCTTGAAAAATTCTTTTATGTAGGAGGATGTTTAAGAAGATGTATAAATTATATAATTGGTTTGGTATAGAGAGACAATGTGCACGTGAACTACGATTAAATGACTCAACCATCAACTAGGCATGACTTCCAACGTATAGGTTGCCCTCAAATTAATGTGAGCTATAATGCAACATTCCATAGTGAAATGCAAGTGTTTTAAGCCCAAATATAGAATTACATTTGTTGTAGCAAATGGAGAATAGGAAGAGGGATGCTCTTTCACTAATGTAATGTAGTAAAAGGAAGACGTGTTCTTTTTTAAGCACTAAAAGTACAATTTCTTATAGACAATAGCAAGAAGGAGAATATTCTAGAGAAGAAAATTAATGTGTGTTGATCAGAGAACACTTGATAGAACTCACACAAGAAGTCTGTGCGGGAAAACAGGCCAAGTTTAAGGGCATGAATAGGTAAGAAGAATGCACGCGTGGAGTAGAAGTTCAATATTCAGGACTTAGCCAATTTTGAGCATGAAGACTTATTTTTAGAAGAGGGCATGCAGAACACACTAACAATGCAGATACACGCATGCCACACATTGTCTATCTTTGGAGGATCATATTGAAGCATTTTTCATAGAGATGAGCTAAGAATAGGATCGTCACTTTAGTTAACTATAAGAGTTCTATAGATAACACACTTGCATGTGTGGCTATGCCTATAAAGTGTGTCGTTATTAATAGAATGTGACCTCTTTTTAGAATAAATAAGCAATGAAGGTCAAGTCCCCACCCTATATATGTAGTGAATTACCTAAGAGATAGAGAGGAGAGATATATAGGTATATGTAGAGCATAAGAGGTAAACATAGAGAGATATGTGCATTTGATTGGATTACTGTATCAGATCCATGCAAAAATTAGTATAGAATGCCATTATTGTAATGAGCTTCTATATTTATTAATAGATAGATGTTAATGGATAAATCTAAGTGTCATTCCTATGTGTAATTAAGTAGTGCATGTTCTTGATTCAATTATGATTATTGTTTAAGTTTATTCTTCCATAGATCTGAATATGGCATGCATTGTAGAATGATGGATTAGTTATGGATCTATATGTTTCTTCCTTCATCATGCTAACATCCTGCTATAACAACCCTAAAGAGGGACCCGATACCTTTGCGTGCTTCAGGTGAGCACTTAGTCTAGGATGAGTGATGTTTCAGTGTGTTTAGGGTGTTATCTGGTAAATTCCAGGCTGCATCATTGGTTCTGTTGCCAAGACCTCTTTTTTAGTTGTTTTCAGGATGGTTCATGATGAAGATGTACTGGTTAACTCTAGCAAGTATTGAGGAGTGGATACATGACCTAGAGGAAGAATACACATGACAGTTCCATAGTGGATCTAATTTTAACGCACGCACTTGGGTAGAACAAAATTTGTATGACAACTTATATGAGATTTTTTTGCCATCTTTCCAGTAGAATTTTATAAGTGGCTGATTGCTTATGCATCTAAGTGAAATTGAAGGTATCGCGCACTTTTCTGGACACAAGAATAATTTCAGGCCCTTTATGATGATGATTTGATTTGGATTCGCACTATGGATACATGGTTTCATGGTGTTCTAAAAAGTCATATTTTGTAATATTCAATTTCAACATATTCTTGCCTAGAGGTAGCTGAATTCCAGTTTTTTATGGTATCCTAGAGGAGCATACCTGTAAGGTATTCCACTGGCGATCAAGATCTTGATGGTAGCTTTGAACCTGGAGAGTAAACCGATGGATAACTCAACTTCACCACGCACGAGGGCAGGAATAGGTTTGGTGAAATATAGCAGACCTAGTAGTAGAAAGGTAGAGAGAGGAAATGAGGCTTAAGTATAATGAGGCACGTGAGAGGGAGATAGAGAATCAATGTACCATTGCAGAAAGTATGGCATTGAGGAGAGCAATGGATCATGAAGGATTTAAAAATCACATAGAAGACATGGAGCCAGAGCATCAGGGACTCCCCCATCTTAAAAAGCATGACAGAGATCCCCCTTGGCTTCACACAGAAGTGCGCCAGTAAATAATTCCTTGGTCGTGGGCATGCATCTTAATCCACCTGGTGACCTAGCCCTTGCGCTTGGTTTTCTAGTATCTAGTATGACAAGTAACCAACAAGATAACTTGGGAAGTAGGAGAGTAGGAGTAATTTAGGGAGCAAGTACATCAATGGCAAGATAGACAAATTCAATGTTATTTATAGGAACATTCTTAGGCACGTCATCCACACAAAATGTGAGCATGTAGAATGTTGGATTCACCTCTGGAAGTGGAACTACCTCATAGAATACAGGGGTTCAGTATAGTACTACTGTTGAAGCACAAGGGACTACATCTACAGGTTCTATTCCAGCTATAGGTGGAGGATTAAGATGTATAGGTGGTTCTAGTTCTAGTGGATCTGGTGGTTCTAGAGGGAGAGGAAACATAGGAGGTTTTGGATCAAGTGGTCAATGCCCGTAGCAACCATAGAATATCTATATGGAGATGTCTCTTTGTCTCCCATAGTATAGAGGTGTAGAGGATGCTACCAAACATGTGCATATGTGTGAAATCTTATGGAATGCGAAAGGGATCACAGCTTCTAAGTATAAGGCAAGTCAATTTTCTATTACATTACAAGGATGTGCACACAAATGGTATAGGAAGTTTGACCCTGATCAAACTTGCGTGGATTATGCAACATTGAAGGATGTTTTCCTAAAAGATTTATATATCCCAGATTTTGAGCAAAAGAGTATCATCGTGCTCAAAGATATCAAGAAAGGAACTACTGAGATTGTACGTGAGTATGATGCCCATTTTAAGACACTTATATCTAAGTTGTCTTATGATATTCACTCCAGCCAACATGCACAATGGTTTTTTGGAGGATTGATTACACCATTCAGAAGAGCATTGTCACATAAGACATATACTGATCCACACGAAGAACTAGAAAAATCTTTGTGTGTTGAGGTAGTTGGGAGCATTGACACTGGCATTAGTCCATTATTAGAGGCACAAATTATAGCTATGGAAAAACAGTTAGAGAAGTTATCAGCGAATTCAGCCCATGAAATGTTCTTAGGGATTTGGTGTATATATTGTGAAGTGGAAGGTCACACTAAGGATAGTTTCCCTCATAGATCTATACATTAATTATTATTAGACTATGACATCTGTCATTTGAATCATGATGCTAGCCACTATTCTTTGTTACAACACATAATAAGGAAGAATGCATCTTGCTTTTGCAATATTTGTAAATCCACGACCCATGATACTGAGGATTGTCGATGGATTTGTCAGATCCATGATGCTATAGACATTGGGGCATGACAGATAAGTGTAACAGATAACTCTAAGGACAAGAACGGGCACCAGGATTGGGATCATAATCAATTGCACTATGACAAGAATGAGGGTCATTTTAAAGGAGGTCATGGAAGAGGACGTGGATATGGAGGCCGAGGCTATGGTGGAGGAAGAAGCAAGTTTCCTCAAGGAATGTGCTATACATGAGGATCCCCTGATCATTATAGGCACGAATGTCCCCAGAATGTGACATGTTCTTTCTATGGAAAGAATCATAGCCATGAGGAATTCTTGGACTTATATGAGCATCTCAATAAACAACATAAATAGGAAAACAAAGGCATAGGGATGGTTAGGATCCAACATGCGGAGGAAAACCAGTGGATGCCCAAGATAGCACCAGAAATTGAGGCCTTAACTGTGAAGATTACCACACATGCTAAAGCGGCACGCGCAAGACAAGCATTATACTAGAAGCCTAAAATCATTAAGGAGGAGGTTTTGCATGTAAGGTACCTAGATCCTACACATCAAAAGGAAGTCTATCAAGATACCATGGAGGTACTCAAAAATATTCAAGGCAAAATACAATGTTTAAAAGAGTAGTCTAGAAAGATGGAACAGAAGAAAGAAATAGGGAAGGTCCCCTCTAATATTGATGACATCAGAGAGGTGTGTAAAATGTTGCACCAAGAGAATATTATTCCATTATTAGGGAATTGGTTGAAGGGGAACACTCCATGTGAAAACATTGAGAATGAATGGTAGATCCTACATGTAAATATTCCCCCTGATAGCATTGACTATGATTAAGAGATCACTCTGAATGTTTTTGTATATGGATGGTTGTTAAGCAATATTTTGATTGATATAGGTGCGGAAGTCAATGTGCTTACTTTAGATGCATGGGTGCAAATGGGGAGACCTCCATTACAACCATCATCGAATGTGTTTTTTATGGAAAATAGGACTAAAGCCACTCCCATAGGAGTTTTGAAGGATGCATCCATAACCACACAAGGGGCCAAATTCACTAGGGATTTTGAGTTATTAGCACTTGCAGAAGCAGACAATTTTCCATCCTTGCTTGGATGCCCTTGGTGTTATACAAATAATGCTGATTGAGATTCAATAAGGGGTATATTAGCTTTAAGAACAAAGAGGAAAGGGTTGTGATACCTTTGATAAATGGGAACTCTACACCATATGTTGAGCCTCTAAGTGAGGAGGAATTAAACAAAATCTATGTACGTGTTATTTAGGACCCATAGGTCAATGAGCCATCAAAGGAATGCATCATATAGTGGGAGGATTCTCACTCTATTAGTGATATTATTGTTAGGTTGTGGATCCTATTTTCATGTGTGAAAGTGTTGAAGACTGTACACTAAGAGTACTATACACTTTTTATGTATTCTCGTCGGGGTTCGGGGGTGCAGGCCCCGAAATTGTTTTTTTAGGCGTAAATTTTTTTTGGCCTCGAAAAATGCACTCGACATATCAGGAAACCTGCTCTTCTCATATGGGTGAGTTTTTTGACACAGGTTTATGGGACGAGTTTTTCCCATGGTTTTGATACCCACGGTTTTGTAAAACTACTTAAGCAGATGTCTATTTATATGGTCTTATGCATATGATAGATGTACAAGCAAATGTATTGTAGATGTGTTTTGAATTTGGGTGTGAATTCTGTAGAGTTTGTTGAGCATAGCTCCAAACGGATCTGGGTATTGTATTGAGAGAGTGGTGGCTTGTAATAAAATATGAGCAAGTGATTCTTGGTGGACGTAGCCCAAATTGGGTGAACCATGTTAAATACTGTCTCTTTGTGTTGTGTTATTTTATTCTGTAATTTTATTTCAGATCTGTAATAATTTCTACATATTAGTTTCTACTGTTGCGATTTTGTGAGGGATTATTCTGCATATTTTATCTCTTATTTCCTAACAATTGGTATCAGAGCCTGGTTTGGTTTGCTGAAGTGTTGAATCATAGGGAAAGTTTTTTAGCTTGAGTGGGAGCTATGGCAGATGATGGAAGATCTAGGGTTGATAAATTCAACGGGTAGAATTTCAATCTTTGGAAGATGCAGATGGAAGATTACCTTTATCAGAAGGATCTTTATACTCTGCTGTCTGAGAAGGTGAACAAACCCTCGAGTATGACAGATGTGGAATGGGATTTGTTGGATCAGAAGGCACTTGGAACAATCCGGCTATGTCTTACATCTTCGGTATTATTTAATATTTCAAAGGAAAAGACTACAAAAGATCTAATGGATGCATTAGGGAAGTTGTATGAAAAACCCTCTTCCTCTAATAAGATATTTTTAATGAAAAAGTTGTTTAATATGAAGATGTCTGAGAATAGTTCAGTAGTAGATCATTTAAATGATTTCAATATGGTTGTGAATATGCTAGCTTTGGTTACAATAAAATTTGATGAAGAAGTTAGGGCTTTATTAATTTTGTGCTCTTTACCTGAGAGTTGGAATATCCTGGTAATGGCGGTAAGTAACTCGGTTCCAGCTAACTCAAAGTTGAAGTTTGAGGATGTTGTAGGGGTGATTCTAAGCGAGGAAATGTGAAGAAAAAACTCTAGGGAATTTTCTACTTCAGGGAATGCTTTGACAGTGGAAACTAGAGGGAGACAAAAGAATAGAGGAAACCGTGGAAAATCAAAAGATTGGGCAAGGTCAAAATCCAAGAACAAGATTGTATGTTGGAATTATGGAAAGCCTAGGCATGCAAAGAAGGACTGTTGGGAGCTTTGGGATAAGAAGAAACAATAGGAAGAAAAAAAGGAGGAAAACGTGGCAACAGGTAATGTATGTCAGGATGCTTTGATTCTCTCTTTACACAATATTACTGAATCTTGGGTTTTAGATTCAGGGGCTTCTTTCCATGCTTCTCCACATAGGCATTATTTTGTTGATTCTGTTCAAGGATATTTTGGGCATGTTTTTCTTAGTGATGATGAGCCTTGCAGCATAGTTGGAAAAGGTTCTATTCAGGTTAAGATGCAGAATGGGAATACTTGGCTATTGAAGGATGTCAGACATGTGCCTACATTAAGACAAAATTTGATATCGGCAGGGCATTTGGGAAGTGATGGTTATACTGTGATATTTATAGTGGACTCTTGGAAGGTTACCAAGGGTGCTCTTGTGGTGGAAAGAGGTAAGAAGGTTGGAACCTTGTATTTAACCACTTATAGCACTAATGTTTGTAATCTTGTGGCTTCAGAAGTAGATACAACATTGTGGCACTATAGGCTTGGCCATATGAGCCATAAGGGCATGGAGATCATAAAGAAGGATTTTCTTGGATATGCAGATACATGTTTGGAGTTCTGTGAGGACTGCATATATGGGAAACATAAGTGAGTAAGGTTTCTCAAGGTTGGACCTACAAAGAAAGAGAGTAAGTTAGAGTTGGTGCATTCTGATGTGTGGGGTCCAGCTTAGGTATCATCTCTTGGGGGTTCAAGTTATTATGTTACTTTTATTGATGATGCAACAAGAAAAGTTTGGGTTTATTGTATTAGAAACAAATCTGATGTATTTGATGCTTTTGTTAAATGGAAAGCCTTGGTAGAGAATGAAACAGGTCTTAAGTTAAAATGTCTCAGGTCAGATAATGGAGGGGAGTATTGCAGCAATGAATTTGATGATTATTGTTCTAATAATGGAATCCGTAGGAAAAATACAGTTCCAGGAACTCTGCAGTAGAATGGGGTATAAAAAAGGATGAACAGAACAATAATGGAACGTGCTAGGAGCATGAGGATACATGCAGGACTGCCTCTTTCTTTTTAGGCAGAAGCGGTGAGCACAACTGTGTACTTGATAAACAAAGGACCCTCAAGTGCCTTGGATGGAGGCATACCTGAGGAGGCTTGGTATGGTAAGAAAGTTGATTATTCATTTCTTAGAGTCTTTGGATGTGAGGTGTTTGTTCATATAGACAAGGATGATAGGACCAAGCTAGAGGCTAAATCAGAAAAATATACTTTCATTGGTTATGGTGGTGATGACTTTAGATATAAATGTTGGAGTATTAAGGACAAGAAAATCATTCGATCTAGGGATGTGGTCTTTAATGAGAAAATCATGTATAAGCAACAGTTTTAGGAAAACAAGGAAGAATCCAAGAAAGAATATGCAGCGGTAGAGGATATTCCAGAAGGGAAAGTGACACATGAATTAGTTCAGGAACCCCCTCAACAAGAACCCCAAACTCCTACATTGAAGAGGTCTTCTAGGGTAAGAAGAGAACCTGAACGTTTTTCTCCTTCTCTTTATTATTTATTACTCACTGATAGTGGAGAACCAGAGAGCTTTGATGAAGCAATACAGGTATATGCCAGGAAGAAGTGGGAGCAAGCCATGGATGAGGAGCATCAGGCTCTCATGGAGAACCAGACATGGGATTTGGTAAAGCTACTCAAAGGAAAAAGAGCATTGAAGAACAAGTGGGTGTACAGAGTTAAAGATGAAGAAGGAGGAAAGAAAATATATAAGGCCCGGTTGGTGGTCAAGGGGTTTGCACAGAAACAAGGTATAGATTTTGATGAGATATTTTCTCCTGTAGTAAAAATGACTTCTATCATAACTGTTCTTGGAATAGTGGCAGTAGAAGACTTGCACTTAGAATAGTTAGATGTAAAGACTGCATTCCTCCATGGTGATTTGGAGGAGGAGCTATATATGCAGTAGCCAGAAGGATATGAATTCAAAGGTAAAGAGGAGATGGTGTGCAAACTGAAGAAGAGTTTGTATGGCCTGAAACAAGCTCCACGTCAATGGTATAAGAAGTTTGATAGCTTCATTATGGAGCAAGGTTATATTAGATGTCATTCTGACCATTGCATGTATACAAAGAAATTTGAGGATGGAAGTTATATTATCCTGTGTTTGTCTGTAGATGACATGTTGGTTGCGGGTAAAAACATGTAGGAAATAAAAGTACTCAAGAAACAACTAAGTGAATCCTTTGATATGAAGGATTTGGGGGCAGCCAGACAAATTCTTAGTATGAGGATAACTCGGGATAGGAAGGAATGGAAGCTGACTTTATCTCAGGAAGAGTACATTAAGAAGGTATTGGATAGGTTTAACATGCAGGATGCTAAACCGGTTGGGACTCCTTTGGCAGGCCATTTTAAGTTATCAAAAGATCAATGTCCCAAGACAGAGCAAGAAAGAAACTAGATGTCCAAGGTACCTTACTCATCAATAGTTGACAGTTTGATATATGCTATGGTGTGCACTAGGCCTGATATTGCCCATGCAATGGGAGATGTGAGTAGATTTATGAGTGATCCAAGTAAAGAGCATTGGCAAGCAGTAAAGTGGATCCTTCGGTATTTGAGAGGAACCATGGGGGCAGTTTTGTGCTACAGTGGATCAGACACCACTTTACATGGTTATGTAGATTTAGACATGGTTGGAGATGCAGACAGAAGGAGGAGCATGACAAGTTATATTTACACTGTAGGTGGGAAAGCAGTGAGCTGGATTTCATGACTACAGAAGCTGGTGGCTTTGTCAACCATGGAGGTTGAGTATGTTGTTGCCACAGAGGCAAGCAAAGAGATGATTTGGTTACAACAATTGCTTGAGGAGTTGGGACATAAGTAGGAGGAATGTAAGCTGCATAGTGATAGTTAGAGTGCTATACACCTAGCTAAGAACTCTGCTTTCCACTCTAGGACAAAGCATATACAGTTAAGGTACCATTTCATCAGGACAGCTTTGGAGGAAGAGAAGTTGAAGTTGGATAAGATTCATACTAATCAGAATCCTGCGGACATGATGACCAAGGTGGTCACAAGGGAAAAAATGAAGTTGTGTTCAGCTTTGGTTGGTCTTCACAGAAACTAGTGAAGGGTTGATAAGCTTGCTCAGAGGAAAACTAGTCACCAAGTGGGAGATTGTTAGGTTGTGGAGCCTGTTTTCATGTGTGAAAGTGTTGAAGACTGTACACTAAGAGTACTGTACACTTTTCATGTATCCTCGTTGGGGTTCGAGGATGGGCTGGGCCCCAAGCAGGGGTCTGGGGGCATTAGCCCCTGGTAGCAGGGGTTCGAGGGTGCAGCCACCAAATTTTTTTTTAGGCGTAAATTTTTTTTGGCCTCGAAAAATGCACCCGACATATCGGGAAACGTGCTCTTCTCATATGGGCTAGTTTTTTGACCCATAGGTTTATGGGATGGGTTTTCCCATGGTTTTGATACCCACGGTTTTGTAAAACTTCTTAAGCAGTTGTCTATTTATATGGTTTTATGCATATGATAGATGTACAAGCAAATGTATTGTAGATGTGTTTTGAATTCGGGTGTGAATTCTGTAGAGTTTGTTGAGCATAGCTCCTAATGGACTTGGGTATTGTATTGAGAGAGTGGTGGCTTGTAATAAAATATGAACAAGTGATTCTTGGTGGATGTAGCCCAAATTGGGTGAACCATGTTAAATACTGTCTCTTTGTGTTGTGTTATTTTATTCTACAATTTTATTTCAGATTTGTAATGATTTCTGCATATTAATTTCTACTGTTGCGATTCTGTGAGGGATTATTCCACATATTTTATCTCTTATTTCCTAACAAATATGCATATTGCTTGTGACAATTGAGCTCATGGTACATATGAACTAGTAGGACACGAGGTAAAAAAGCATGGTTACGTGCAAGAATGGAATTTTTTCTATTTGAAAGATAGGTAGCGCAGTGCCTTGGTATACAGGAGTAGAAGATCTTCATGTATTCTTACAATCCATGGAGGTATAGTGGAGAGACCAGGTCAAGAGAAGAGACATGTTAGCATATGTCTTTCGGAGGATAGCAGCACACTGGTGGGTAGTTCCTAGAGATAATATTATGGATTAGAAGGTGATCAGAATCAACTTTTCTACTAGGTTTGTAAGAAGCAGTGCACCTACATAGATTTGCACTTATAATGGTGATCAACTTGTTTAGCACCACATTCAGCAGTGTGAGAGACTCTAGATAGACAGATAGGAAGCATTACCACCTTCACTCTGGGTGCATAAATTTTATTCCACTCTACAAGGGTGCACACGTGCTTGGTATGTATATGCAGAACTACATTGAGAGACTGGAAAATGGAAAAAATTGACTACATGAATGATCCATACCTTTGTTACTTTTCTTCCTAACCTCCAATAGAAGAGGCATTAAAATTTGTCAAGTGGTTAACCATGGCAGATAGTGCAAAGGAGGAGGAACTCATATAGGAATTATTGGGCGAGATAGAATCAGGAACACATTTTTAAGAAGAAGGAGAAGACTCCATATTGCTTGAACATGTTTTTATTGAGAAAGAAAAAGGAAAGATGGTGCACATCATGGATGATAAGGAAGTTGAAAACCTAGATATTGACCATTCACATGGGGTGCATGAGGTCTTGGATAGTGCAGATAAGGATACGCGTGCATACCCTGAACCAATGAAGAAAAATAAGTTCAATATAGGATCAAAGGCTTAGCCCAAGGAGTTCATAATTAGAGACTATTGATCAGAATCAAAAGTGGTAAAGATCATTAAGTTACTTAGGGATTATCAAGACTTATTCCCTCGAGGGTATCATGAACTTAAAGGTGTGCATGAATCACTTCAGGAAATGAAGATAAAACTTAAGGAAGGTGTGAGTCCAGTGTGAAAAGAGACCTTACAGAATGAATCCTAATTTGTGTGAAAAGGTAAAAGAAGAAATTGATAAAATGTTGAAATCTAGAATTATCAAGCCCCTTGATGAGTCAGAATAGGTTAGTCTAATGGTGATTAGTATGAAGAAAGATGGATGAATTCAAATATGTATGGACTACAAGGAGCTAAATGTTACATGTGGAATACATGAAGAATGTTTATGCACAGAGGACTGCACATACTTTTAGTGTGGGGTGGTAGGAGTTATCCAAGTAAAAGACTGTGGGAATTGAAAGGTGAAAGGAATAAGCTGCTACGGGTGTGCTTTAAGTCAAAAAAATATTGCTTCTCAAAAGTGACCAAGGATGGAGATGAATGAAAGGAAAATATAAAGTGAGGTAAGTAGAGGCCATGATAACTACCAGGAGAAGGTACAATGATGAGGTACTCAGGTGCAAGGGCGCACGCCGAAGAGAAGTCTATGACCAGAGGGTAGGAAGGCACGCTAGAAGGTTATAGTTGGGGCGCGAAGATGTACCACGTAAAATGAATGAATTTGTTCAATGAATGTGAGGATATTTGGTAGGTGAAGGAGCAATAAATGCATCGAAATTTTACAATTTATATAGAGGATGGGATGCAAATTCATTTTTACTGTTGCAACTAAGAGTATTTTGAGTGATTGAGCTAAGTGCAAAGAGCCGAGTGATTGGGTTAAGGTGCGAAGGGTGTGAAACCAAGCGTGATAACCAAATCTATGCAAAAAGAAGCATGTGTCCCCGATGGTGAAGGGTTTGAGCAAAGAAAGGTGGTAGAGAAGAGTTAGGGCATCGAGTTTTCCAACCTAGGGAATGATTGAATCGATCACTAGTGGTTTGATTCATAAATTACAGAGTTAAAGAGGAGATGATTGTAAGGTAAAAATGGAAAATTCAAGAAGTGTAGCCATGTTTTTCTAACATAAGAAAAAGGAAATGAAGTTGAAGATTGGATCTTATAGAAGGAAGAATGACCTCAATGTCCAACATTGTGTTGATTCTGCAAAATGATCAAAAGGGGAGATTGTGAAGGATGAATTAGAGTCCATTGTTATGGACATTCCAGAAAAATTAGAACAAGCACTCGCATTGTGTTGGCAGGTGTTGGAGGCTGGAATAAAGGTGTATCCAAATTTGATACTTTTAAACTGATTACAGAGGAGGCTACCTCATAAGTGAAATTCTTTATTCATTTACATCCTTTCATTCTGATTCTTCCCATTATTCTATGTAGGTGTACTTGAATTTTTGGAGATACCCATTGTCATGTGGTAACAATGAGATTAGTGTGGGGTAATGTTTATCAGAGAACACTTGACAGAACTCACACATAGAACTCCGTGTGGTTTCTATGAAAACAGGCCAGGTTTAAGGGCACAAATGGGTAGAAAGAATGCATGTGCAGAGAAGAAGTTTAAAATTCAATACTTAACTGATTTTAAGCATGAAGATCTTATTTTTAGAAGAGGGCGTGTGGAACACACAACGATAATAGAGACGTGCGCGAATCTGCGTAATTGTCTATCTTTGGAGGATCAGATATGATCAGTGTTTTGCATGTAGACAAGCTAAGAATAATATTGTCACTTTAGTTAACTATAAGAGGTATACTAGATAACACACTTACATGTGTGACTATGCCTGTAAATGGCGCATGGCTATTAATTGCATGCGGCCTATGGTATTGGAATAGATAAGCGGTAGAAGGGAGATTCCCCACCCTGACATATATGTAGTGAATTATGCTGAGAGAGAGGAGAGGGGATAGATATAGGTATATGTAGAGTGTAAGAGGTAAGCATAAAGAGATATGTGCATCTGACTAGATTACTGTATCAGATCCATGCATACATTGGTATAGAATGCCATTATTTTAAGGATCTTCTGTGTTTATTAATAGATGGAAGTTATTGGCTGAATCTAAATCTCATTCCTGTGTGTAATTGAGTAGTGCATGTTCTTGATTTAATAATGATTATTGTTTAAGTGTGTTCTTTCATAGATCTGAATATGAAATGCATTGTAGAATGATGTATTAGTTATGTATCTATATGTTTCTTCCTTCATCACACTAACATCCTGCTATAACAACCCTAAACAGGAACCTGGTACCTTTGCGTGCTTTGGGTGAGCACTCAATCTAGGATGAATGATGTGCCAGCGTGTCTAGGGTGTTATCTGGTAAATTCTAGGCTACATCAATGTGAATACTTTTTGAAGGGAAATAAAAACACCATTTTTTCCTAGGAATGAAAAAATGCAAAGGAACCCCTAATGGGTCCCACCAGGCATGCCAGAATGTTTCACCGGATTCTTAGAAAATTAATGAAATAGATAAGGGTAGTAGGCGAAGGAGGAATACCTATTTGTGATGTCATTTAGAGGTTGTGTGCGCTTTTGATTTCCTAATCCAAGTTGATAGCTAAAGCTCCCTTTTGGCTAGGAGGAACTACTTGTAAATGCAAAACAATACCACCAAATAGAGTTAAACAAAACAATGAGTGGATTGCCTAGTGAAAGCTAGATCTAGGAAGCTTCATACTTCCTAAACAATATGCCAATCCAATTTTATATAAAAATATTAATACTAGTTAAATCATACATGAAGTGAAGATCCTATTGGAATTGAAATGATTTAGGTATCTCATACATAATAATAAGAAAGGTCATTCAAAAGGATGTTTAAGGTGAAAACAAGAGGGTTGACTAGCTGGGGTTGAGTTTCAGGTCTTATACAGGCTTTGGGTAAGGTCTGGTAAGGATTAGAAATGGTTTTGGGATATTGTGAAGTGGGTATTATCTCACTGGTGTGAGCTATCTTACCAGACACAGTAACCAGTGTCAGTTGACTGACTGATGCCCATTAGGCAGAGTAACCGACGTTGGTAGGGGAAATTAACAAAGAGTTCTTAGGATTGGTTTTCTAGAATCCTGTGATTTCAAAAAGGTTGCAAATGGTGAGGGTGAGGTTGTAAAGTGGTTATAAAGACTCAGAGATGACCAGGAGAAGATGAAAATGGGTGGAAAGTCTCGGTATGATCAAGTGATGGGTTGATGGAAGGAAGGGAGTACATGGGTGTGGAGAGAAATAAACTACAAAGATGAATAAATAAATATACACAAAGAAACTAGAGATTCAATGTAGATATGTTAAATACTTACTGTAAAATATATTAGAGGATGTAGCTGATGAAGATGATGAAAATAAAGATCTAGAGAGAAGATTCATTGTGTTCGTGCCGCGGAAGTTCAGACCTTTGTGCCACGGAAGTTCAGACCTTCATGCCTCTCTGTTGTGAATCTGTGATCATGAAGAGGATGATGAATGGTGACCAATGTTGGTAGTGCTCCTATGTGTCTTATCTTTCCTGAGTGCTAAATAAATTCAAGTGTTACAAGTCTTTGGAAGAATGTGATCCTGAATTGATTGACCAACCTGGGAAAAGGCTTTTGGAAATGTATTTAACCTAACTGGAAACAATTAGGTGACCGATGTCGGTTGAGATATAACTGACATCAATCAAGATGGGAATATTTAGGTTGGAAAAAAATATCCAGATTATTTCTATTTCTGGTATGATCTCCAACCTTCTACCGAGTCTCAAGTGATAAATCATGGTAAGATAAGTAGGAGTCCTTTTAGGTTTTTTAATAGAAGTTAAGTCTAGGTTTTAGACTAAGTCCTAATTAGTTAGGATAGGTTTAGACTGAATAGAATGGATCAATGAGTTGCATAAAAAAACTAGAAATGGTATTAAATATCCTCCAAATAAGATCTTACACATATATAGGAAAGTATTTTCGTATAACCAAGGAGATTTTTTAAATAAATCTCCTATGTACATGAGTTGTTTAAACAAATCTAAAAAATAAAAAACTAAATCTGTGAAGTTGTTAAACCAACTTGACATTACAAATAATATTAAACATACACACCATAATGTGAACACTAATAAAGATACCCTAACATTCCCCCCTTAGTTTGAACGTGGGGAAGAACACCATCTCCAACCAAGCAGCATGCCACTCCGTAGCCTGCACATAGTCTCAATCCTCAACACTAACTGTGGGAACTACATCATCCAGGGACTGACCAACCTATTAGATGAATACATGAATTGGGACTGTTTAACCAATTCACATCAACCATCAAGTCAATTTGATCTAGAACACTTCTTGTTATAGTATCAATGGTACACATGTCCACATCATTATTATCATAGGGGAAACAAAAAAAATATACTACACAGAGGAACATAGATGTACTTCTGTTCTTATTCATCACACACAAAGAAAATAAATGTCACTAATGTAGTGTACAATCTTTGAGGTAGTGACAAAATCGAGGACACTGATTTTCCCCATGCCTCTATTGCCTCCATCCTCCAGTTATCTATTGCTAGCTTAGCTGAATACTTTGTTGAAGCTCATTTTAGAATGCCCCCCCTTAAGTTCAACTCGGACGTCGGATTCCACTAAAAATGTGTCCGACTAAAATTGGGCATTTTTTTTGTTTTTATAATATTTGACAATGAATCATGAATTTTACAATGATGCTTTAACTCAGATAAAATGACTCTATATTTAAACAAACTCAACATAGACAACTGACTTTTGATGACTTGATTTTAACAATTCTAATATAGCTTTGAAGTTAGAATAAATACTTGTTAAAACATCTTACAATGAAATGTTATTTTCAAAGACGCACCTAATCACCTATACTTGGTTTTATCTCCTTGACATATAGTAAACCGAACCATTATTGAAAAAAATTACACCCCTTTATATTTTTATAATTTTTCTTAAAACGTGTTCCTCCTTCGTAGTACCAATACTTGACCTTTAACAAAAGTATACTTGCCACTGAGGCTAGGTAAAACTTCAATGTATAAAGATTGCTAATAGCATTTAAAATCGAAAAACACACCTTTCTATTGTAACAATTCATAGAATTGGTGAATCAATGGTGACTTTTAATGCATGCTTAGATGATGCTAATAAAGAGATGACCATGTCAAGGAACTGAGAGGCTAGCCCAATGAATATGCCACCACGCGTACGTGCAAATCTATAAGTTTGGATGTATGGAAAGGATTTTTAGAAGAACAATAGAGCAGATTATTTCTTGGTTGGATTATGGCACCTAACATAGATGAGAATCTGATAATTAGTTGCACCTTATATGAAATTCCACGTTGTTCTCTACCTCTCCAGATAGTTCTATCTTCATCAACTCTATGCTTGGAGATCTATTTTTTGGGTGGAGAATTTGTGTAGAAACCAAGTAATTATCAATCGATGCACGTCAACTATCAGTATGGATCTAATTTGAATGACATTGACGCCTTATCAAATATTGACAAACTATAGTCTGGTTGCATAATAGAATAAATATGAAGACTGTGATGAACACAACCTGGGTATAGAAAATGTATGTGGGATTTTCATGAATGCATGTACATTCAAGCATCTACAACATGTATTATCGATGTCATCCTATGACCATAGGTAGGGAAATGAAAACTCAAGTATAAAATCTGCAAACTGATTCAAATATAAAATTCTATGATTTTTTCACAGAAGTAACTACACCTTTCTACACTTTAAAGAACTACTCTATTATCTTCACACGACACTCTAATATTCTATGCATAAAGCAGGGAAATATGCAGACATATGTTGCCCCTTCAATTCTTATTATCCTTCCATCGCAATTACCCATATCTGATACTAGATGAACGGAATGGATCAGCGAGTTGTAGAAAAAAAATAGAAATGATATTCAATATCCTCCATATGAGATCTTACACATATATAGGAAAGTATTTTCCTATAATCAAGGAGGTTTTTTAAACAACTCTCCTATGTACGTGATTTTTTTTTAAAACTCTACAAAATAAAAAACTAAATATGTGAAGTTGTTAAAACAAATTCACATTACAAATTATATTAAACATACACACCATAACATGAACACTAATAAAGATACCCTAACATAGACTCAGTCTTAGGTCATTAATGATGTTTGAGTAGGTCATTGAGTGAGGTGGCTAGGTGAGGTGGTTAAGTGAGGATATTAATTAAGATAGTTAATTTAATTAAAATGTGCGCTATGGGATATGAACAGGTAGGATATGGTTAATTTAATTAACGGGGTTTAAAGGGGAGTATGACCCAATTTTGGTGTCTATACAGGAACCACCTATCTAACCCAGTGTCAAACCATATTTGAAACTATCTACCCTGTTATCTACTCATGCTAAGTCATCTACAACATTATCAATCCCATATAAGCCACCACCATTCTAGATCCCTCTCCACCCTCCTTCACTTCAGTGTCCAATTACTTTTGTCAAACAAGATAATATTTTCATTGATGGCCGGAACATATTTCAAACTCCACCACCATGACATGGTCCTCACATCACCACATAAAAATATATTCCTCACACACTTGGGGGAATCACACTTTCTCCCCCTTTCTAATATCATCAACTGTCTAGCGTCTCTACTACTACGCTCCATGCCTTACATATAATATGTTTACACATTCCTACACACTTTGATAGAAAAATTCTATCATCATTACCCTATGATGCACTCTAATTCCATGATTCATACTCGACTAATGAGGGTCTAAATCTAAAATGAACCTCACATCCT
The DNA here is from genome assembly GCA_019776745.2 of Taxus chinensis. NCBI lineage: Eukaryota > Viridiplantae > Streptophyta > Pinopsida > Cupressales > Taxaceae > Taxus > Taxus chinensis. The sequence continues at coordinate 323,011,500 of CM034147.1, read as the reverse complement.
GAAAAACTTCATGCTCTATGCTTCATGATATAATGATATATCTTTCTAGTATGCATTCTCATACCCATTTCCCAATGATGCACTCTTTTTCTATGGTTTAATTTTGACTGTTAAGGGGGTTTTTATAAATGAACCTCATCTCATACACATCCAAACTTTGCATACCATTTCATCACACTCATAGATTACATTTTCATATCTTGGTTGCATCTATTATTTCTAGTTTATAATACTTACATCTTGCACTTTACTTACTATGCTAGATAGATACTTAGTATTTCATTATCTTTATCATATACACATACATGTTCACTTGGTATCTCATTGTGAATGATGATATCTTACCGATCCTTACACAATGCATGATTCTTGGCATCATACCTTTTATCAGTACCAATGAGGCTCCTAGGGTGAATATACCTTTACTACTCTCACACATTATAGGTTCTATCATTTCATCATTTGCTACTTCTTACTAACATTTTATTTTTCACTAATATATACATGATATGATATACTCCTTATCTTTCTAACATGCTAACGGGTGGTACATGTGTAACATTTTCCTTGTAGTACTATATACAACCATGGTTATCTGATACACTTTTCTTGTTATTATTTTCCATTATATGATATTATTTGTGGGCTATGCATTATGTCTTATTTGATCATTTTATGCTTTTGGAAACTTTGGTCCTGATTGTATTTTTCCATTGTGGGTTATGTCCCATGTTTAAAACCTATTTTTCACGGTCTATATCATCTGCAAAATTTCTTTATTGTTACATTTTATTCTTTTTCATGCCACTTTTACTAATAACACATGTTACAGGTCCATTTTATTTACACGTTCCTTGGTTTCTACAATGCACATCTCCTACCCTCTGCAGGTATCCATTTTAGATCAGCATTAAGTCCTCTCCTTTAAACCGCATTCTACTACAATTGTCGCATGCAACCCAAACTAGGGGGCATACATTGGGTCAATAAATCACCCCTACAACATCTCAAAGCTACATCACCAATTAGTATAGTACATAATCAACATAGGAACACAGTCTCAAAACAACTTAGAATCAAACTTGGCTCAGAATCAAAGAGAAAACACCAATTCCTAAAATTAGACCGAAGTGCCTAGGAACCTATGTCATTGCCCAGGTTTTAATGTCCTAGGGGAACATACAATCATTTTATTAGATCAAAATAGTTCACATAATTATTCAGAGAATTTCTATAGTATCATGCACTAGCATCCAAACACATAACGCATTATATCTCCTATAATCAATTTAATCGAAACAATTCAAAACTAATTTGGGACAATCAAAACTAAATCAAGATGTAAATTTTGTAGTGGTGCTTATTGGGTAGTGTTATAGAAGGAGAGTAACACTAGACCTCTCTCCCCAACACTTTCTCATTGGCGTGATATTTCCCAAAAAACTCGCTCTTAGAGTGAGATCACCTAAAAAAACTCTCCAAATCATTTCGAGACATTTTTCTATCCTTTACACTCTTATACATCATGTACACACTTTCTTTTATCACTGCTTCAATACACTTTTGCATAATTTTAAATAATTTGCTTATATTTTTCATAAATAGGACTTTGACTACTCTTTTTCTCTTCTTTTGTAGGTCTGTCCTTAATATGCTACAAGAAGTAACTTACTTAAAAAAATACAAGCACAACAACAAGTACAAGCTATGCATATGCTTCACCCCTAAGATCATTTTCCTTTCCTAATCTCATGCTTCACTTTGTGATCATTCCATGCTACACTTGTCCACTCAAAACACTATCAGCTACACTCCCTATATGATCATAACATTCACATCTTATAAATACTTTATGTTATAGATTATTCACTCAACAACATAAAGTGGGGGAAAATTTAGACACAAAATCATGCACTTGGGTACATTTCTAGGTCCTAGAAGTATGCTAGCATTTACATGATTCCTAAGAAAAAAACTAGTGGTTGATAACTATATTTGTCATCTTTCCTTTATCTATTGCTTTCTCTTTGGTCTTTCATACCCTATAGCCCAATCTAAACTTAATTTTTTTATTTTTTATGGCTTCAGACACCAACACCCATCCAGGATAGTAGTTCCCAAGTGCTCCTGCCCCTCTTAGGAACCCCTGACCCTTTCTTACCTTACTCACTCTTTTTGGGTCTCTTTTATCTTTTGGGCATATTTTTCACTTATGGGTCGGCCTTCCAGTTGTCAATTACAAATTCAAACAAGTGAATAATATAAATACATAGTTATGTGTTCAAAATAGAGGATCAAGCACTAAGAATTAATATCATCACCTACTATTTATTTCCAAAGGAACTAAAACACTCCAAAGGCATCCGTATAACATCCATTGAAGGGACAAGGGATGCATATTATTCATACACAACATAAGAAGGGGAAGTATATTATATTCCATTCACATATACTATTACATTGTTACATTCTAACTACAGCCCACTATAATTTGTGTAACTTACATTAGGGAATCCTAGGGCATCATTTTTACACAAACACACAAAAACTACATGGATTTTGAGATGTAGTCCAACACTCAGTCGGGTGCCTCTAGGGTCAATCCGACTCCCCATTCTACATTTTACTTTTTATTTTTAATGTGGTTTATGGTTATGTATAAGTGAATCTATTTCTTTTAGGTTATAGTAACCTTCGGCGATCAAGGAGTGAATGAAAAATTATCAACATGGAACAACCCTAAAACCCTTGCGATATAGAAGGGAGAAAACACTTAGATTTTACACAGTCATTGTTGCCTAAAGTAGTCTCTAGTGCCCAGGCGCCCTTGTGCTACCATGAGCTCCCTTGTCTGACATTATTCCCAAGATCCAAAATTTATAGTGAGTAGTTACAACATAGTTTACAACCTATTTAGTACTTTCATCTACCCAGATCACTTCCTGTTCATTCAAAAATTAGCTAAGTCTTCCTATCTCTCCTTCTTTCTTAGGGTTTTATATTTTACATGATTTATTACTTGCATCTTATTATTTATTTGGTATTTTTATATCACATATTACAATAGTTACTCTATAATTAGATTTAATCCAAATTAAGTTAAATCACAAGTAATAAATAACATATAAAATAATAGTCATATATATGCATGGGTCCATAGACATGGGGCACCCACAGTTTCATAAAGTATTTGCAATAGAAGGCACAATGTGCCACAATCAGAGAAGCAAGTGCATACACACAAAGTAGGCATGAATCCAAAAATATAGGACACCCATGGTGTCACAATAAAATCAATTCCCTTGGTCTATGTAAAATTAAAACATTATAGTATATGTTTTCATGTTAAATGTATAACATGCAAAATTGAATGTTTTGGCCATGACAACCAAGCCCCCACTTGAAAATTCCTCTCATAGTCATTGTGAACCCTTCCTCTATCCAACCTCCCCAATGTGTCATGATCATTCTTGCTAGGAGGAATGTGATAAAAATATTTTCAAGTGTGTTTAATGTGCATAGATGCATGCATTCAGTGATTGAAGAAGTTAATGAGATCCAAAGTGGAACAACTATTCTTAGAGGCCTAGAAAGGGCAATTATTGGCCATTTTACAATTTTTTAATACCCTCTAGAAGGTGATTACAAGATAATGAATCATCTAAAACTTATGCAAGGGAGTTTTAAATGCATTCAAGATAGTTTGATGATATTATGAAAAGCCAAGCAGTGTCAGGAATCAACCTAACAAAACATGGTCATTTCAAGTGTAGGGAATGCCATACTCCAATGGAGAAATATTACTTTCCCAGATGATTGTGGGAGTTCTGAGAGGAGTTTGGAGGTAAAAATAGTAAATGGAAATATCTTGAAATCCTCCACATGACGAAAATATCATTTTTTTCCAAGACTCCAAATTATTTTGTGATAATCAATGACATTGCAACTGCCCCTTTGAGCCAAAAGTAGAATAGGCCTTAAAATTCAATTTTCAGGAAGAACTGGATCCTAATAATGGTTAGGGTGATCTCAAATTTGGAATCAAATCATATAATTTTTTAACCCAAAACACTAGTCCATTCTCTAAGAGCAGAAAAAACACTCCTGGTGTCCTAAAATGGAGTTAGCGAATGACATTAGCAAACCAAAAAGGCATGATCCCAATTTGGATCATGTCATGTCCCCTTGTATTTTCCCTAGGGTGCAAGGGGTATGTGGGGGACATAAAAGTGTGGTCCCTCATGTTGGCTCCATTTTCACAACTTATGACTTACATCTTTCACACCTCGGAGACCTCTAACTTGTACTCACTCAACCCAGTCCCCTTTCTCATATTCCCAAGCCCCATGGCACATTTTGGAAGGTTTTTTGTCCCCTTGAACTTTTCCCCAAGTTTTAAAGGTAAATGAGGGACACAAAATTGTGCTCTCCCATGAGGTTTTACTTTTTGCAACTTTCCTAACACCACTTGTACACCTAGGGAGCCAAAAACTTGCAAATTCACTTAACCTCTTGGACCCTCGTCCTGAATAGAACCCCCATGGTGAATTTCTACAATGATAGTGTACCCTTGGATTTAACCAATAGAAAAAGTGACATGAATTACACATAACTACACTCCCCCTCTTTTAGCTAGATCCATGACATATAGAAAACCTCAATGCAACCCGCAAAAGCCATTTTTAGCCCGATGTGTCTCACTCACATTGCATCACATCTTGCCACTTATCATCATCTGGTGCAAAGTGAACTTATTTGCACCTTGTGTCCCCTTGCACCTATTTTCCCCTATTTTTTTAGGGTGTAAGAACATTCTAATCCTCCTCTAACCATGGTTTAGCTTGTTGGGTCAAATTCAAGTTAAAATTTACAAAGTGAATATGATTAACTCCCAACTCATAACAAACTTAAACATTTTTTGAAATTCAAGGTACTATGATTTCCCTCCTCAAAAATTTGTTTTTTTCCAGTGATGGTGATAAAGTTTATTAGTACCCTCATGCTCCAAAACTAAAAATTATTCATATCTCACAATATGGGCACCCAATTTCCATCAAATTTTACTAGTTCACTCCTCCCAAAACACCTTAATTTTGACTATAAGAGAATTTACATTATTGATTTGTATAATTTAAAGTATCTATTTTAAATTTTCAGCCCCTAGGTTTTCCCTTTAAGATCTACTGAGTTCTAGCAAATAAAAAATTCCTAAAAACTTGAGTAGAATACCCTGAGACAAAATCTAATCTTTTTAGACCAGTTTCGTTCCAATCTGAAACCCAAATGACCTCCAGATAAAAATAATAAGTTTTTTCAAGTATCCCATGACTAAATATAGTAAGCTTTCAAAATAGTAAACTTTCAACATCTGTGTTACTCCTTGAAATTAAAAAAAAATCAAAAATTGAAAATTATGAAAACATACTAAAATTAGCCATCCTAGTAAGAACTTGCTCAAAATAGAAAGTCTTGCAATCAGGCTCAAGTAACTTGTATCAGTTCACATTTTTCCTATCTCATTACTTTTTTCCATCATGAATGTTAATTATTCAAGTTTGGAGCCAATGTCCACACTAATCATTGAATATCCCAATGTGGGAGACAATAATATCACCCACATGGAGTTGGAAGACCTAAAATTCAAAAGGTTGAATGATCCATGAAGAGAAGTGGAAGAAAATATACTGTCAATTGGATTACCACTCAGTATTTATTCATAGTACTAAACTTTTCTTGGAAAGTAAACAACATTATGATTCTAATACCATAACAATCATGACAGATGATAGCTCGATCTTCTCATTCCTCACACCAAATGAAATTTATCACTACTTGCAAATTCCCACCAGTAGCAACATGGTCATCATAAATAAGGATTATTCTTCATAGAAGTGGGCAAAGACTGAATCATATCTACAAGGCCTAAGACTTGGTTCATTGCTCAAAAATGGAATAAATCCCTCACATATCCTGAAGAATATTTCAAGGAATGGATTTCATGATGCATATTCAGATGCCATTGTACTTATGAATAGAATAATGGGAGAGGATACAATAAAATATTTCCAGGATTTAATGGCTCAATTCATCCTGGTGCTAACAAAAGGAAACCAAATGGTGTATTGGGGTTAAATCATCAGTGACAATATCCATTTCCAACTATTGCAATTTCCATCCACTAAAAATTTCATAATTACTTCTTACATGATGTATGCCCTTACTTTAATAATAACCTTATGATTTTTATCCGCTGCCCTGAATTTGCCTCAAAAGTCACCTACCTATGAGAAGTGTCCACAAATCACTCACAAGGAGAGAAATTCTCATTATTATAGGATGAATGAGGCATTCACCATGTTCATCATAAGATTACTCAAAGGCAATCTAGAATGGAGGATCTTATCCCAATATGCTGCATTGATTGAGAAGTATGGGAGTCACTTCATCGAGTTCCTCACTTTAACCTACTTCAAGGTCATAGGATTTTATCTTTCCCCTCACGGGCTACCTAGGTACCCAAGTGATAAAATTTTCATGTTTGAACTATCCTGAAAATTTTCCTATGTTCATACTAGATGTGATAATGCTAAGAATAAATGTGTGTCATTTCCTATCTCTGAAGGGATATACACATGCAAGAATGTCACAAATTTAGCAAACATTGAAACATCTTTCACAACACTTTGTCTATATTCCTACATAGCATGATTTGAATTTGATATTAGGAAGAATCCAGATACCTTCATCTTTCATAGATCCCATCATGTTCCAAAAATTGAGGACTATTGGGTTAAGTGCATAGATTATGCTGAGGTCAGAAAATGGGATCACATGTGGATGATAGTGGACCAAATGAAAGAATTCAAGTTTGAATGGTTTTTGGATGATATAAAAGATTGTGGGTCAGACCTTTTTGATCCTAAATACCAAACAATACAATATTCCCCTCTTCCTCCCACTCCATGGAACATCAGGGAATCAAGTGATATCAAAGAGAGGACCATCATGGAGATCCAAAGGTCAAAACAATGGTTCAAGTAGAAGAAATATTCCTTCATAAATTTTGGTGGTATTTTATCTCCACGTAGGAAAGTTTCTCACACTTCCTCCCTTAAGGAATATGAGAAATCTATGGGTTCTACCCATTCAAAGGAGTCCTCCATGAGAAAAATTATGGAGGTAGAGTGCCCTAAAGATTCTCCTCCTAGGAATATTCACAAGAGGGTGAAGATAGTTGAATATCCCATTTAACCTCTTGATTTAGGATAAATTGATCGATGTGTGTCCTTCTCAGAGGAAGAGTCATCTCATCACAAGCAAGTTATGACCCCTTATTAAGCACCTGAAATTTCCCCTATGCCTGATTTTATGTCTACTATGACTAAAACATTCCCATGAGTACATAAGATGTTTGGAAGTGAGTCAATAATGGTGCAAAAATATGTAACACCTAATTTTGAGGTCATCTCAAAATTCATAAAAACCAAGTGAGGAAATAAATCAAAAACAATTTTTTGTTTCTTCACTGGGGCCTCTAAATCCCAGTATGGGGAGGTTTCTCGACCAAAAGTTACTAAACCTGTGGAAGAGATGACTCAAGATGACAACGAGTTGAACTAAATCTTCCACGCATGATGAAGATGCACATATGTTCAAGGATATTACATTCCACTTTCTTGCTAGGAATGAAGAGTACATAAAAACTATGGATCAATTGAAGGAGCATGTGAGAACTCTCACTATCTATGTCTGATCTTTCCTGGAGCCCAATGATCCACCCATTGCTCCTACATAATTCATCCATCCCATCAGCATATTTTATCCTTAGTTGATAAACAGAGCCCAAGGTTACACCATGTAAGGGAAATCCAATGATAAGTGGGTTGAAATGATTCTTAAGAAAGGAAAGGTATTGATGCCAGAGGTTCTCTCACTATTCAAATTTTCCCTTTCCATATTTTCCAAGGTAATACTGACCAAGGAGTAGATTGAGAAAGAAAAGGCTCACTAGGAAAGTGTATTCCCATTGGTTTCCAATATAATTTGTCTTGATTTTCACTCCTTAGTGAGCAAAAATGTATTTACCTCTTTCTCTAACAATTTCTCTCCCATATGGTCTTGCATGATGAATTCCAAATATGATATGATAAATGATGCTATCTTATAACTTTAGTCTTGTGGAGATCATGCATATGATATCTTGGAAAGGTTTGGTAATAGTGTGTAGAGGATCAAATCACCTTCACTCAACGAATAGGCATTCTTAGAAGAGATCCTTAAGTCTTTCTAGGTTCTGGTCTAGAAAGAAGTAGGAGATCATTTCTCGTTCAATAAATATACTTTGGAATTCCTTATGGTAATTAAATTCTCAATCTATAATACTAAAAAATATCATCAAGTATGGTTCAAACAATGTAAGAACCTTAATAACATTCCTAAAACTTAGATAAGTGTTTTGGGTTATGTTTGCATTCCACAAGAAGAGAAAATGATGTCTATGGTAGACCATTTTAGTAAAAAGTTAAAAGGCCAAGAGATCATTATAGGATTTTATCCTTAGAACTCACTAAGGGCTAGTTCTTCATTATCAGAGGCTTCATCTTCATCAAATTAATACATCTCTTATTCTCTCTCCATATTCTAATTCCTCATTAAGAATGTAATTTTTCATTATTTTTTCTTATTCACTTAAAAAACCTTTTAATTTGACATTATAAGAGTCCTTTTGCATTAATAAGAAAAAGGCTCACTTTATAAGATTCCTTTTGCATTATAATGGGCCTCGAGCTCTACTCCCTGCTAAAAAGGACACATGGACGATTCTCATTCAAATGATAAAAAGAAGAGATAAATGACTGAGAATGAATACAATGCATTTATGGCCTCCACCATTAATGTTTCTCACATATAAGGATTATAGGTTCGAAATTTTTCTAAGTATTCCAAATTTCTACCTTCTTGCGATGAAATTGAGAATTATGGATCCCTAAAGTTAAAACTTGGATTATGAGATTAAACTAGTGGATTACAAAGAGTAGTGTTTGGGAAAATTGAAGCAATCAACGTCCATATGTGATTGGTATTATGAAGAAATACATAAACTTGGGTAAGTCTCCGAAAAAATTTAAAGATTGCTCGAGTTTCTTATTTTTTCATAAGGGCTTTTAAGAAGCATTCAAGGTTTACATTCCTCCTCCCGTACTTGGTCCTTCCTTTGAATACATAGTACCTAAATTACCAATTTCCTTTTATTACCCAGTAAGATGAAGATAAAGAAACTGGAACCCACGTTACTTCACATATTACAAACAATTTAGACGAGGTAACAAACACTAAACTAATGAATGTTGACCTAGAGAATTTCCTACAAATATTGTGTGCTATCGGTAAAAGTGATAACATGGTAGCAATTGATACTAGTGGTATTTCCTTAGCTGCTGATTTCCCACCCTCCATGCATTTCCCAAAAATGGTATGGACTTGTGCTAACAACTATAATCCATAAACTAGGGAGGTACTAGATGGAAGTGGTGCTAGAGTTATCTCATTGTCACTTGAGACACTTAGAATAATATTGGGACAACCCAAAGTTGAGAGGGAAGTGAAAATTGACATATAATCAATAAAAGGATTGTGGAAAACCAAACATGAAGAATATACCATAAGTATAAATAATCAATCGTTAATAAAGAACAAAGGTTCTTCTACCAGGATCCCAAAAACATTAGTTGGTTCAAATTTTTTGGAAGAGTTCGAAGACATCATCACTCTGATAAGCAAAATTTTAGGCTTAAAATCTACTTATGACTTCCAAGAATGGATGATGAGTTATATCCAACTCATCATATTTAGTACTGAGAAGGTTTTTTGGGAAAACATTATAAGCACATCTATCCATGATCAACTTATTAATATTTCTCTACAAGTTAAAGAAGGAATTGCAATCATTTGTGAATTTTACATGATGTCTTACCTAGTCTATAATATTGCATGCCATAAGGAACTCCCACGAATCCCAAGGATGAAATATATCACTATCTATAGGGTGTATGATGTATACCCCCAGTTAAACTAAGAGAAACACAAGGGAAATTTCAGAAAGATAAATGATGCTTTCTTTTCTCCCATTATATGCCTTTTCAAACCAAAATGGGAACAATTTAGAATATATGTAGCTTCCAAAAATTAAATTGGTGAGTATGGGTGCTACTTTATCTAGTTCATACTATTTACTTACATAAGAGTAAGTGGTTTCCACGGGTATCCTTGCATACTACTTAGATATCTATATGAAAAATATTCACTTTTGGATATATCAAGGTAGTTGGATGAAATGCACAAGCTAATAGATATTAAAAAAATACCAACATCAAATTCCCAATCACAATAGGGAGGTACGCATGCACAACAGTCATAAAAGACAAACTTATAGATGATGAGATGAATAGACTAGAGATGGAAAAGTTTTAGCCAAGGCCTAAAAATGATATCAGATGGGTGATGAGCTCAATCCTAGGAAGTTCATATGAACATGAATCACACTATGAATATTTTTGGATGAATTGCAGAGATGAAGAGGAATTTAGACTAATATATTTCTCTAGAATGACTCTACAATAGGTGGTAGAGTAAAAATATTTAGTTGTATCTCAAAACTTTGTAGATGACCAAAAAAATGTGAGCCAATATTGCATTGAGATGAATTTGGTAGGGAAACCAATTGACTCACTTGATTAGATTCAAAAGGAAACAACAAGACTAAGTACTAGAACTGTACCTATAATGAAGAGAAAATTGACATGGTTAAAAAGAAAAGGTTTGGATTTTTCTTTATATAACACTAAGGTACTGCATGAGTATAGGTATACAGGAATTATTGAATAAGATCTTCCTTATTTGAAGGAAGGATAAAACCAAATGGACCCCTTAGAGGGGAAAACACCTCAACTTTCCACCAAGAAACTAACCATTGGAATAATTGAGGAGTGGAATGTATCTACAAGTAAAACAAGTACCTTTATGTCCCTCTTAACCCAAAATTTTGAGGAGATACTAATGAAAACCATGAAGGAGGCCCCTATTACTAAGGTTATTCCAGTGCAGACTAAGATAACAAGTGCTTTAAAACCTTGAACTCTTGTGGTAACTTTTACAGGATCTTCTAGTAAAGGCAAGAGAATGAAGGGGTCTCTACCTAATATTGACCCATAACTCAGAGTCCAAAGTGCTGAAGAGAAAGAGAAACTTGGTCTCAAGTTATTTGAGAGGGCTAAGAAGTATAGGGTATATACCCCTTGGAATGAGCTACTAAAATCTCAGAGGCCAAGGAAATTCTAGATACATGAGGAAATGGAAAATAAATTGAGGAACTAGAGGTCACTGATTCAGTCCCACTATATGAGGTACAAGAAGATCTTCTTGCAGAACCAACTCATGAAGGAGAAAAATCACAAGTTGAATTGATTGATTCAGTCCAACTACATGAGGAAAAATAAGCTCTTGTTGCAGCACCAGCTCAAGAAGGGAAAAATCCACAAATTGAGATAGTTGATGTGGATGAAGTAAAAGAAACACATATACATGACTCTTCTGACTTGGTGCAAAGTTTAGCAACTGAAAAAGAGGTTGACATTACCCCCTTATATAGCCAACTAATGGAAACATTAGAAACACATGGTGAGGAAATAAGTATAACATTTCAAAGTGTGCCACAATTTGAAGTCACAGTACCCATAACTGAGACATTACCACTAGAGATGAAGGTTACAGAAGAAGCATCTATGGAAGTAATTTTATTCAAAAAAGTACAACCTCAAGAAGAGGAAAGTTCCACTTCATAATAAAAGCTATAATTTCTTCTTAATCCCATGGAAGAAGCATTTAAAATGGTTAAAAAATCTATTACAATTTATGAGGTGTCCACAAGCAAGGATAACGAACAAGTTGGTGATAGAACTCAAGAACCTACTCCTATAGTGGTGTTAGTTGAGGAACCTACAATTTATGAACAAAATGCGGGGCATGAGGCAACAAGTGTATCACCGATTAAATAAAAGGAAATAGTGGCGAGAACTGAAGTCCCATAGATACAGTTTCTACTTCAGAGGTCCCTCATATCACTTCCAAATAAATTGTGGTTTATTCTAGAGCACCAAAACCTCTAAAAGTAGGTGTAGACACTAAATTTAGGTCACACTTCCCCTTCACCCCACATATATATTAGATTAATTATCTACAATTAAATTAATGCAAACTCCCACAATTTTAATTATTTAATTACCTTAATTAAACTAATTTACACCTCATCATGAACCTATTCTCAACATGTTTCCTAACTAACTAGGACTCAACCTCTTCTTACTTTAATTAACCAAGAATTAGTCTAACCCTAAAATGACATGCCTATTCTTCCTCTAACAACATGCCCTCTTATCTAAGCACTAAACACCATTTTAGAACCGGCACCAATGAGTAGAGCTGAAGAAAAAGATAGCTAAGATTTGCTATTTTGGGAAACCTAGGATATCATGCCTTAACCGACACTGGTCAACCTGAAACCGATGTCGATCATCCTAAACCATCGTAGATTACCATATATTCACTTTGGTAACCTTGTTAGAGAGGTTGGAAACATTCTCGAGGTTTGAAAAGAAGGATATTTGTATGCAAGAAAGAACCAGACCCCTTTCGCACCTCCAGATAGCCATAGCCAGCACCAAGACTGATCCGAAGGCATTTTCATTCACAGTAGCATTTTGGGAAGCACTTCTATGGCACCGAGCACTATTTCACAGATCAACCATCATCAACATCCAGCCATCAAACTTGCAACACTAGTAAGTTTTATTATAACTTGCATCATTTCGTCTTTACTTAGTTTATAAAGTTTATTGACTTTTGTTTATCAGCCTCTATTTACATTTTTATCCCACCAATCTTACCCCCTATGAACCGAACCATTCTACCACCCACAATCATTTGATCATGTATACCTGATTCCTAAATATTTATGAGTACTCCCAACACCTCCACATACCTAACCATTCTCCTCACCATCTCTATTTAATCTCATACAAACCCCCAAAACCAAGTTTCATTGAGTTTCTATCATCCCGCCTACACCGACCTTGGTTATCCATGATCATCATCAGTTATCTCTAAACTGTCATAGGTCATACTTGACCAATGTCGGTCTTTGTTTTTGGTAATGCTACCAATAATAGAAACCCAATACTTTACATCCAATTAACCCAAGCTACCCAAAATCTGACCCTAAACTGTTCCAACCCTACCCTACTTCCAAATATGATCATAACATAGCCTATTATATTATATTTGCTTATTGTATTTAGATGACATACCTAAATTATTTCAACTATATTAGGAAATTATTTATTTACGACATTTATTACATTAAGTTGTATTAAATAGTGGGTTGAATTCCACCAAGTAAGTACCACACTTCCTAGATCTAGCACGTGCTAGGCAGCCCACTGACATATATTGTTTAACTCTCTTTTTTGGTCTTGTTTTATATTTTAGGTAGTTCCTCCTAGCAAAAAGGAAGCTCTCCCAGTTAGCATTGGATTAAGAAGTCAGAATGCATGCACAACCTTTAAACTAGCCATCACAACAAGTATTCCTCCTTAGCCCATACCCTTATATGTTTTTTCAAAAACATAAAGAAAGTGGTGAAACATTTTGGCACGCCCAGTGGGACCCATCAGGGGTTTTTTCGCATTTTATTCATTCCTAGGAGAAAATTTGTGTGTTTGTTTCCCTTTTTAAAAGCTTCCACATTAATTTTCTCTCTAGAATCTTCCCCCTCTTGCTATTTTCTAAGAGTAATCATGTTTTTGGTGCTATAAAAAGAATACATCTTTCTTCCATTAGTATTACATTAGTGAAAGAGCATCCCTCTTCTTGTTCATCACTTGTTACATCAAATATAACATTTCGATTTGGGTTTAAAACACTTACATTTTGAGTGCACTAACAACATCATCAAATATGAAGCACTCGTATTAGGCCTTTAAACTGTCATCTCCCTAGATGTTAAATCAATTAATGTCTTTGGTGATTCCCAACTGGTTGTAAACCAAGTCAATGGTATATATCGGTGTCCTAATGAAATACTGGAAATGTACAAATGTCATGTTAACAACATTTTGACTACCTTTGATTGTTATGAACTTCAAACCACCCCATGTTATACCAATAAATTTTGCAGATACCATGGCTTATCTGGATTCTCAAATACCCACTTCACCTGCTGAATCCAAAATATTTTTCACAATACAAAGATTGCAATCACCCTCTTATTTACCTCATGAGGTCCATTCCTTCGGAACCATTGCACCTGACCCATGTGACCTTTGGTATAAGAAGTTTGTAGACTACCTTACCCTTTCAATTCTACCTCCCTATCTCACTCATAATGGACAACGTGCCTTTCTTAAAAGTGTCTCTTGCTATGTCATCATGGGTGGTCTCCTTTATAAGCATGTCTTCGACAGTATTCTCTTACGATGCCTTAAAAGTTCTAAAATTCCTTACACCATCAAGGAAGTTCACGAAAAAATTTGTGGAGGCCACTTTAGTGGTTTAGTTGTCACTAAACACATTCTTCACCTGTGCTATTATTGGCCAACCTTGAACCATGACTTTTGCAACTATGTCAAACTTTATTTGTAATTCTAGCAACACGCTAATCTTCATCACACACATAGTCATGCCTTACAGGTCAGGTGAGACCTTTGTCCTTTCTCTCAATGGGGTTTGGATCTTCTCAGAGAGATCAATCCTCATTCTTCACAGCACCATCAATGGATTATAGCTGCTACTGAATATTACACTAAATGGGTAGAAGCCATTCCCCTCATTTCTAAAAGAGCTAAGAAGATATGTGAATTCATCAACCATCACATCAATTGTTGCTTTAGTGTTCCTCACCACCTCATCACTGATAACAGAAAGTAATTCAAAAACAAAACCCTATACAAGTTATGTGATGATTTTGGAATTCAACTCAATTTCTCATCACCTTATTACCCATAAACCAATGGCCAAGAAGAATCAACCAATAAAACCTTGAACAAAATTCTTATGAAAGTAGTTGACAATACTGGGAAGTATTGGCATACGCACATTCCTTTCACCTTGTGGGCTTATCTCACTAGTATTCTCACTTCTACTGCTGCCACACCTTTTTCTTTGGTCTATGGTACCAAGGCTGTATTGCCTATCAAATTCCAGATTCCATCTCTCCTCATCTCATTACAAGACATGCTCAATGATGATGACTTTCACCTAGAACATTTTGCACAACTTGAGTTGTTAGAGGAGAGTCATCTTAATGCACTTAGCCATCTTCAAATCTACCAAAAATTTATTAAATTTTCCTATGATAAACATGTCCATGAATGAACCTTTCAGGTCGGTGATATCGTCCTTAAAGAAATCAACATGTAACTAAAGAAGAGAAAAGTAAACGGGGTAAATTTTCTCCTAATTGGTTGGGAACCTATATCATTACTCATGCCTATGGATCAGGTGCTTATCGTTTATATTCACTTGAAGGTAAACATAAACCTGAGCCCCCCAATGCCTTACATCTTAGACCATTTTATTGTTGAAATTAAGTCTTATATCACCTTCTGTCTATTGACCGCTCATCCCTTGAGCATTGTTCACCTTCCATATTATCCATTTGGAGAATCAACGACTAAATGAGAATCATGTGATCACCCATCTCCTTCTAGCCTTATCTTTAATATGAGTACCATGGCTCTACTCATGGCATGATTATCATGGATACTTTTATTATTTTTTCAAATATGAAATCCCATGGCCGTTCGTCACTTGAAACCATCTCTTTCATAGTTAACCTCTATGTGCTATGGTTTTGTCTTCTCAACAAGAACCTAATCTTCCTCTATAATCTTTTATATGAATTAAACGTCCAAAAACAAAATGGAATTCAACTTCTTGAGTGAAAATTCTATCAAACAGATAAATCCCTCAAAAATGACATCTCTTATCTTGTCGTTATAAATAAACTACTCCCTAGAAGGATAACTATATAAAGTCATTGCAAAACAACAATAAAATGTTTAGAAGTTTCCCGCATCGATCAGATTCATGAAGACATCAAGGAGATAATATACTCATCCCAGGTAGACTTCCCGCATCAATTATTCTATCAAAAACAAAAACAAAAGAAGAAAATGATAACATTTTTTTGTCATGGACTTGACTATTTTTTATCATGGGTTTCTTGCTAGGTAAACATGTTGTTGTACACTAAGTTATGCTAAACTAACCACTTTCACCTCATTGCCTTTTCACCCTATTTTTCTCTCTTCTCAAGGGAATTTTTGGAACTGTGACATTTCATGATCATGTAACTTTCTTCAGCCTTAGAATAGTCCATTATGCAATGCCTTTTAGGTCTTACGTTCATAAGTCCATCTTGGGTATGGTAGAATCATTAGAGTTGTTATCAATTAAGCGGATATTTTACCACCTCTTACCATTCACCTTCCTCATTAATGATTGATTATCCTATACAAGACTAGACCATTGACACCTACATTTTAAAAGATTTTCACTATCACCTAAGACTCAACCATGCCTATAACTTCGACTCAACCATGCCTATCACCTATAATAAATCATGCCTAACATTTACCAACCCATTCCTCTAATTCATCATATTATTCCCTAGCTTAAGGGAGAAATACATCGGCCTGAGGCCCTTTTTTTATCGGGGCTATATAGGAAGCACTCCTAGGGCATAGGGCCCTTGGAGGTTAGCTTGGCCACTCATTACCCTAACTTATCTTTCCCCATTTTCCTATTCATATTCTATCTTAGTTTCCATTTTCTCCAACACTTGGAAAATAATACAAACATACATATCTACCATGTTACCACATCATAGCAAGATCCAATCAATCATTTCACATTTCTATAAAATAAAAGATTTTGGAAATATACACCATAAAATACATATAACTCGTCACTTATTTCCCATGTTACTGATAACTTGGGAATTAAATAAAAATTAAAAACAAGGCTCCATCATGCCTAAACTGACCTGAATCCATCATGCCTAAATTGACTTGACTCCATCATGCCTAAACTGACCTGACTCCACCATGCCAAAATCAGCATGACTCTATGCCTAAACTGACCTAAATCCATCATGCCTAAACTAACCTAACTCCATCATGCCTAAACCGACCTGACTCCATCATGCCTAAATTCCACTTACTCCATCATACCTACTCCACCTGGTTTTCACCCATATGCATATAATAATGAAAATTTTACAACATAAGCACAACATCATACCATAAATATCACCATCTCTATATAAATCATTATAAATATCACCCATGTGTCTCTCATGTACATCCTCACTATCTTCGACACGTAGGCCGGTATATATATCAAAAATATACAAAAATCTATATCCTAAACAAATATGGTGACTAGTCGTCACCTCACCTAATGTCCAAGCTGATCTCATCTATCTCCTCCTCCTCTCCTCTAGCCTAGCACCTTGCCACCATCTCTCCACCCTGTATGGGTCTAGCTGTCACCTCTGCCTGACTTGCAACTAGGTCTAGCCTCCATGAGCTAGTCACCTCTCCCTGACCCTATCTCTAGGCTTGTTATCTCCCTGTACTCTCTACACTATGTGTGCGAGATCTGGTCCTCTCACTTGAGGCTTGTTGTACCCTGTACTCCACATAGGAAGGGACATTCATCTCGGAAATAGCTAAATGATCTTGGTAGTACCTAGCCTCATTCAGGGCATCTCTGAACCTAGCAATCGATATTGTTTATGGCAATACCATCAGTCTCAGACCTTGTACCTGTATCATGGGACCATGTCGCGTTGTTTCCTGTACCATGGGACACTATCCATGAGCCTGTGTTAGTGCCTGTGCTATGAGCTAGGCCTATAGGGCCACAATCTGAGCCTATGTAATAGCCAACTAGCCCTGTAACCCTATTACCTGTGTATGTAGGGCCACCACATGTGCCTGTAATGTGGCAACCTCTACTTGTGACCTTGTCAACTGGCCCTCTAAACCTATAATCTAGGTTTGTAAGGTGGCCACATGTCCCTATAATGTATTCCTCTAAATTATGAGGGTAGACAAGTCTAGCTACCCTGGCCTAGATGGTGTTGCTCATAGCTAGAATTCCCACCACTGTCTGTATGCATCTGTACAACCCGCATCATCAATATTCTGGTCTACTGGTTGCTCCTCTTGACCTGTCGATACTGTAGCTTGAGGTGGAGACCTAGGTCTATCCATGTCATCCCTCTTATACTATGGGAATGGTGGTGGCACGTCCTAGGGCAGCCCAAATTGCCATCTAACCCTATCAATGGGTATCATCTTGTGCTACCCCACACGACACCCGTCTATCCACCTCAGTAGCTATAGCTCATCCAACTTGACTTTCATGTGCCCATATGAAGGGAAATCCACATACGGCCTCCAAATAATATCAACCCTAGATAACCCCTCCAGCATCTGTCTATAATATGCAACATCATGTGTGGCCTTGGCTACCCTATGATCTCCCCCAACAGGTATCCACCGCATGTAGCCCACTCGAACTAAACCCACCTCAAATGTATCCAGTCGGGGCAACCTAACTGGATGCACACATACGATATGCTCATATTCCCAACAGTGTAAGAGGAAGGTATAGCATATGTTGAACCTTCGTAGTCTCCCATAGGCCCATAACTCCCTGTATAGTTGTACCAAGAATGTTGGTGCCTAGCAAAACTAGGTCCTCTCCTCCATCATGTCCTAGAGAACCCCTATCAGTGATCGTAGGAATCTCCCACCCTCTACATCTGGTAATGAAAAACAACATACTGCCTCCATGATTAGCACAACCAATCTCATCTCCTCAGGGTGGGTTACATACATCTCTCCATAGCTCAAGCTAGATCTATGGTACCTCAAGTTTGCCATTGCGTCTACAAAGACAACCACTATTGGCTCCTCTGACACCTCCAAGGTAATAGAATACACTTGTGTCACCACTATTGGTAACCCTAGGATCCTGTACACATCCTCCACGGTGACTGTGAACTCACCCATTAGTAAATGGAATATGTTGGTCGCAGCATCCCATCTATCGATGAGTGCAACCATCAAGCTAGGATCTCAAGCTACACGCCTTAAGCATCAGATCCTGGTCAATCCAACATATGTAATGTGATGCGACTCATTGGTAGTCACACTCCCCCATATTGTTTTCAATAAGGGTGGTACCATGTCCCTCATCCGCAGCTGGTCTTTAGCCTACATCCAACAAACCAAACCATTTTTTAAGCCTTGACCATACCCTATATATCTATTACCCACTAAACCCATTCCCTAAACTTATATTATTTACTACCCCAAACCCACACCCCATCCCTAAAAGACCACATACCAACCTGTCCCATTTATACCTATTACCCTACTCATTCTCACTAAACATGCCTTTACATCTTATAAGCCAATCATTCCTACCCACCCTACGTCTTATTATTGCCCCCTTTCCTCCAAAACTTGACCAACATTTGTCGTTATTGACCGGCATCGATTCATCCTGACCAACATCGGTCACCTACTTCTGGACCAATGACGGTCAGGGACTACTGATGTCGGCTAACCCTTGACTGATGTCAATCTCTGTCATGACTCCCAAATCCACAAACCCTTCCATTTCTCTAAATTTTGACCACAATTCCCACCATGCCTACCTTACCCTACCCACCACCTAGCCTACCCTCACCCCCATCCCTATTTTAACCACTTATGACCTCCCCCTCCATCCTTTCATTTTTACCACATTCAACACTAAACCCCCCACCCAACATGGTTTTACCCAACCCACCTCCCATACACTCCTTTTCAAAATAAATGCATAGATTTGAATCATATTTTACCTAATCTTGCTACCATCGGCATGTTGGTATGTTTGGCCGTTGCACCGATGGCCTCCCAAACCCCTCTCTCACCTCTTTCATCACCAAATCCACTTCTCCCCTCCAACCAATCTAACCGATCCCACCATGCTCGTGGACCCATCTACCTATCTTCTCTTACCAACTCATACTCTCTACCTCATCTTGGTACTGTAACTTATCCTTTTCTCCACGTAAATCGTAAGGGTCAACCAACTCTATCTTTTTGTCCAAGTCACACCACAATAATGGTTCCATAAAATACATAATTTTAACTTTATAAACCTAAATCGACCTCACCAATGTCGGTCATGTTGTACCCTACTAAACCAACATTTGTTAGAACCTAACCGACATTGTTTACCTTCTATTATCATCTATACCACATTTTTACAGCTTTAACCTAAATTCACCATTTCCCAACACCTTTTATCCTTCCCACACTTATTGACCCATGCATACAAGCCCCAACTACCCCTACATTTCCTTTGCTACATCTTGGGATTTGTTATTTTACCCACACCTTGGTCTTACCCATGCCATGACCTATATACCCTCACCTAAACCAATTTTTGTGACCTTTGACTATGTGTGCTCACTGTACCTTGTGACGTTGTTACCCGTGATGTTTTGCCTAATGACCTTACCTTGCCTATTATCATGTCGTTTATCCTAACCAAACCTTTGGTGTACCAGAACATACCTAAACATTCCTTCACCTGACCTACATTGTGTTTCTAGACAATATCCTATACCTTGGATACCTGAATCATTTCACCCTTATTTGGATAAACCTATCGACCTTATATGATGTTGAGTTTGCAACCTCTTCAACATGGTATTGTGCCACATTTTATACGTATGCATGCGTTCGACCGCCACTACCTTTTGATCCTGTCCCATTTACCTATTTCACCAATTTGACCTTTACCTTTACCCAATATGCCCACATCTACACTCTTACCCACTTACCTTCATGTTTCACCCCATCCACATTTTATCAAACCACTCACTGATTCCATCTTTCAACTCATCAGTTCTTGGTTTGAGTGGGATCACATGCACCCACACTTGGGGAAACCATTTCCTATTTTTTTTAGCGTCGATTACCAATACAAGCTACATGAAAAAAAGGGGAAAAATGTAGACACTAAATTTAGGTCACACTTCCGCTTCACCCCACATATATATTAATTTAATTACCTACAGTTAAATCAATTCCCACTCCCACAATTTTCATTATTTAATTACCTTAATTAAACTAATTTCCACCTCACCTAGACACCTCATCGTGGACCTATTCTTAACATGTTTCTTAACTAACTAGGACTCAACCTCTTTTTACTTTAATTAACCAAGACTTAATCTAACCCTAAAATCACATGCCTATTATTCGTCTAACAACGTGTCCACTTATCTAAGTTCCAAAAACCATTTTAGAACCGGCACCGACGGGAAAAGCTGAAGAAAAAGATAGCCAAGATCTACCATTTTTTGTAACCTAGGATATCCCACCTTAACCAATGCTAGTCAACCCAAAACCGCTGGTCATCCTAAACCATCTTCAGTTACCATATATTCACTTTTGTAACCTTTTTGGAGAGGTTGGCCACATTCTCAAGTTTTGGAAAGAAGGATATCTGCATGTAAGCAAGAACCAGATCCCTTTCGCTCCTCCATACAGCCATGGCCAACACCAAGACTGATGCAAATGTATTTGCATTAATGGTAGCATTCTGGGAAGCACTTCCGTGACACTGAGCACTATTTCATAGATCAACCATCATCAACATCCAACCATCAAATTCGCAACACCAGTAAGTGTGCTTATAACCCGCATCATTTCATCTTTACTCAGGTTACAAAGTTTCTTCACTTTTGTTTACCATCCTCTATTTACATTTTGATTCCACCAATCTTACCCCCCTGTGAACCCAACCATTCCACCACCCATAGTCATTTGATCACCTATACCTGATTCCTGAATATTTATGAGTACTCCCAAAACCTCCACATACCTAACCATTCTCCTCGCCATCTCTATATAATCTTAGAAAAACCCCAAAAACCAAGTTTCATTGAGTTTCTATCATCCCACCTACACCAAAGCCAGTTATCCATGACTGTCGTTAGTTCTCTCTAAGTTATCATTGGTCATACTTGAATGGCATCAGTCTCTATGTTTGGTAATCCTTCCAATAACAAAAACCTAATAACCTACATCCAAGTAACCCAAGCTACCTAGAATCTAACCCTAACTTGTTCCAGCACCTTGACTACCTACCCTACTTCCAGATCTGCTCATAACCTAGCTTGTTATATTAGATTTTCTTATTATATTTGGATAAGATACCTAAATCATATAAACTGCAATATGACATTATTTATTTATGAAATTTCTTACATTAAGTTGTATTAAACAGTGGGTTGACTTCCACCAAGGTAGTACCACACTTTTTGGATCTATCATGTGCTAGGTAAACCACTAACATATATTTTTTAACTCTCTTTTATGGTCTTGTTTTGTATTTCAGGTAGTCCCTCCTAGCCAAAAGGAAGCTCTCATAGCTAGCATTAGATCAAGAAGTTAGAATGCGTGCATGAACTTTAAACTGACCATCACAACATATATTCCTCCTTGGCCCATAACCTTATATGTTTAATCAAAAACATAAAGAAAGTGGTGAAATAGGAAGAAATGCCCCTGCAACAAGATCATTTGAAGCAATGCTCCCAAGGAAAGAACAATAAAATGTTCAACTAGAGACTGTTGATATTAAAAGTGTTCTATTTTCAAGACCTGCAAGATCCCCCAAGAAATCCAAGATACTATCCAAGACCCATGTAGATCCTCAAGGGCACATGATATTGGATATTTCCACCTCTGAAGGAGATATATTAAAATATTTACTTAAAATGTGTGAATATAAAGTTACACATATTCCATTGGGGAAACCAACCATAGACACTTTTAAACAAGAGGCTAAAATTGTTCTGGGGGCCTTATCCAAAAAATTGACAAAGATAACGAGAACAAAAGGAAATTGAGAGAAAAGGTGAAAGCCTTATCAAATATTGTAATGAAATTTGTCCAGTTACCTTCAAATTCAAAATCACTCACCTCTAAGGTCATAGATGCTTCTTTGAGAGATGTTGAAGATGTCAATGCCTGAAATACAACTACCAAAGAATGGGAAAGGAAAGTTATTGAGAAGGTTAGCTAGACCTTAACCAGAATTGGGACATGTTACAACTATATCATAGAACATATTGAAGATGAAACTAAATAGATTAAAATATTCCAAGATGAATTGGACCAATGCAAGGGTATGTTACCCAAGCTCGAAGGTATAAATACTATCAATGAAGATATATTGAAAACAGAAGGGATCATACCCCCTAACGAGAAAGGGGAACACCTCTTGTGTTAGGAAGGAATCGGGTTATGGATAATATACTAGAGAATATAATACAAAAAATCTATGAGGAAAAGAACAAAGCACAAGATTATATTGATGGCATTGAATCCCATATAGAAAGCATGCTTCCCATCCAAGGGATGGACACCCCTGAAAGGAGAAGTGTAGAACTGATTGGAATACTTAAAGAACATGTTGCAGTAGGGACTGAAGCCTAGAAAGTGGTTGATTACTCCTTCATCCATATAATTATGTACTTGGAAAAGTATTTTGAAAAATTGACTAAAAGCATACATAAAAAAGGAAAGAGTATCTACAAAATTCATCAATGTTTTCTCCATGAAGGAAGAATTTTTCCACTTCCTTGTAGGTCTATATGAGGATTTTGTGCTAATTTGTTTTAATAAATATGATGCCCTCAAAGACAAGATGAAGGAACATAAGGAAGTTTAAGTTGTTGAGCTTGATCAAGCTTAGGCTTGATCCCTATATTTATCTCTTACTTCTTAATTTTTCCTTTATTCTTTACTATCCAATTTTTTGTATTTTTAAAATTATGAATTGAAAGAAAACACTTGGTAAATTGTGAATTATTTAGTTAAAATCAATCATTTATAAAATGCCATTAAATATATATATTTTTGTATATGAAAATATAAAAATGGGGATTCTATAGAGGCCTACCTTTGCAATTTATATTAAAAATTTTGTTTACGTTTATAAAAGGTTTTGTAATTAGCATATGGTCAAGTAATGACTACAAATTTCTCTCTATAAGCAGGAATATAAGTTAACAAAATATTTTTCCTGAACTCAAATTCCTTACGGTCTTGTGCCCCAAATACATATTGTATATATCCTATTAAATAATGAGACATTCCCTTATCCATAAAATCCTTGATGCATGCCCTTGGGCCTTTCAAAATACTAACCAATTTCAATTTATTCTTATAAGATGAAGACCATTCAAGAAGGTTGATCTCTCCTATCATATACATCTTAGTACCTTGACAAACACTTGTATTAGAAGATGATGATGACTTGGACAAATAGGTTGGTTTTGTAGGAACAAGATTGGGTGCATTAACAGAGCTAATGGGATCCTTTTTCATTTATTTAGTGGAGGTGAAGGCCCTATAGAGTTCATTGGAGGTGAAGTCATTAAAAAATTCAATGGAGAATAGGGCATTGTAGAAAAAATTTCAGGAGAATAATTCACTGAGGCCTTTTCAAGGACAACAACCCTTTGATCCAACTCAACTAATTTGTGAGAAAATGAGGATATATCCTCTTTTTTGGTGCCCATAATCCTCATGTTGTATTTTAGTACCATATCATTGGATTTTCTCTTGTTTTTGGTTTGGTTCTACACTTGGTATATGTGTTTCTATTTTTCCCTTCAAATGCTCTTGTTCAATGAAAAAACCAAGTGTTCATTTGATTTGTGTTCCTGTTTGAAGTATCAACGTTTTCAAGGGTTTATGAAATAAACGGGGTAGTAGGTACTTTGACATTTTATCAAAATAATCAATTACTTTTTCAAAGTATGAGTATAAGGTGTGAAAGGATATTTATCCGTAGTGCCCAAGGTAGGGAAATGTTTTGGAAATAGTGAAGGCATCATGAGGTGTAATCCACTTTTGTTTGGTATTCATGTAAAATATGGGTTAGGTTCTCAAACCCATGATGTAAAAAAAAACATAAGTAAATGCCCAAGGAAACTGTAACAATGTCAAATTTTGTTTAATGCTCGAGAATGTTCAAAGTGATGGTTTGACCCTGAATCCTAAGAAGGTATGCATGATTAGCTTGCAATGTATTCAGATTTTTCAAGCCCAAAATCAAGTTTACACTCTTCCTTGTTTGGAAATGTTCTAAGTTCTCACCACGGGCTTGATCATTTGGTTGTGGAATGGGTGGATGCTTGGTACATATTTATGGTTGGTCTAGCATGTATTAAAAGGAAGGAGAAGTACTTAGTATTTTCCATTTAAAATACTTGGGAGTAATTAAGGAGTGAGTGACTTGATTATTCTTACAGGATAGTGTACAATTATGTAAAGTGTATGTATACAGTAGTGGACAATGCGTGAAGGGATTGATTGTGTCGATTTTTCTATGGTGCAGTGCAAGTAAACATGAAATAAATAATATGTCTCAATAATATTAAAACAGAAGAAATAAAGATATGCCATGTAATAATGAAGAAAATCAACAATTCAGAATGATATGTGTTGTAAAAAAATGGGGGTTCTATTATAGGGTCCCCTGCCCTAATATATATATATATATATATGAACAAAATGATGAAAATACAAAGGATTATACTACAAAAAGAGAAGTTGATTTTTGAAAGTCGCTACTTTTCCTGGGAGGGTTGGCACACACTTCAACAAATGGTCCCTATAATGTAAAAAATATTTATGGGCCATGACACTAAAGACAAATTAGACATCCCCATCCAGGCCCTGTGACATCCCCTTTTCCAACAGTTAAAGGATTTCTACCCAAGGTCCATTCAGAATCTAGGTAAAATCCCTCTTCTTCTTGAGTGAGTTCACCCCCTCAGAGAGAAAGAGAGAGAATCCCCCCTTCTGTATGTTTTTTTCCTCAGACTGTGGAATTTTGAGCCATGAGAAATTGGGTCATTCTACTAGATGGATCATCAAGGATAACTCTCCACTTATTTGGAGGGGAAGCATGAGTACCTAACACATCCTGGGTTTCAGAAAGGGAATTTTCAAAGGTAGAAAGCTGCCTCTCTATCTCATTTTCATGTGGTTCTAAAAGTATTTCTTATTCCTTTGATACATGTAGTGGGCCTAACATAGGAAGCTATGTATTTAGTAAAGGGGGATCATAGTAAGCTTTGTACATGTGTCAATGATCATCATGGTCATGAGGGTGGTGATGAGACCAATGTTCCTTCAGGTGCCCCATGTTTAGATGATTCTCAAGGAAGATTAGATGAAAGTGAAGGGTTTGGAAGATAGGAAACAAAGCACACATTTCGTCCAGTCAGTTAAAAAAAATAGAATCGGGGCATCTTGGGAGGAGCTATCCAAAGGATTTTTCGAGGGATTAGGCACATTGAAAACATGCTTAACAAAGGCCTCCTTGGGTCCTATGAGTTGGAATAATTCACCTAAACTGGTGAGTTCTTCCCCAATGGGATTTGCTCATAGGGATAAAAAGGCCATGATAGAAGGATTATTGATGGAGGCAAAATGCGAGAAGCTATGTGAAATTTGAATGGTAAGTTTGTGGTCCATTAAGCCATGTTTAAATAGTCATGTATCTCTAGATGACATTTATTGAAAAATCATATAGGCATAAATTTCATATCCATCCCAGATCAGTAGGTATGAGTGGAAGCTAAATTAAGATTGAGTATTCATATGAAGTGTGTCACCAGAGGGTGAATAAATTTTTGCGCATTCAAATAAACTCTTTTCAATTTAATATTTTGCTAGGTCACATGTATTCTCATGTGGAAAATGTGATATTAAATTAATGTGACATGGAAAAGGTTTTTCTATTTCATGATGGCATGATGGTGACAGGTTAGCAGTGAGTAAAGTTAAAGGTTGTTTTGGGGAAATATTCCCTATTATTTTGTGGTGGCCTCAAAGAATGGCCTGAGGATGAATGCATGGAGAATCCATAAAGTTTTGGGGGTAAATTAAAATGTGAATCCATAATTTTTTTTGTATAAATATGAGGGCCTATCCTCATATCATGGGGGTTTAGTTTTCTATTTTATAAGTTGAAATAAAGTAATGTAACTCCACATGTTTCCATTTTGTTATATGGAATACATATGAAATTTACATTTTTAAGCTTTTATGTCAAGGTGGTTGTACTTTACAGCCATTAGAGAACATTGAGGGCATTTAATTCATGTCTCCTTGTCAAGAAATTGAAATTTTGAATAACATATGCCTACTTATGATTCTATTTTTGTGTTCTATATCGTGTAAGTTGAAATTTGATTTATGAGGTATAATTTTAACTGCAATTTTGTGCTCATTGCTTCTATATGTAATATAGTAAATCATAATTTTGGTAAGTTACATCTTCTTGGTCACTAGATCAATATTACTTTGTAGAATTTACTCTATAATATCTGAGGTGGTTATAAAAACCTGTTGTAACCTACTGGTTAGATGAATTTTTTCATCCTTTGAGTGTATCTTTGGTGTATGAGAATAAAAGTAATAAGTACTTCATTAGAGCTTTTGCATAAGCTTTTATGTTAAGTGGTTCTAAATATTGTCTTGAAAATATTTGCATTTGTTGAGTATTAATGAATGCAAATCTTTTTTTTGAGAATTTGTCACTACTTAATCATATGTTCTTTACTCTCCAGGACAACATGTTGTCATGGTAGTTGTTGATGTTTTTTTGCAAGAAATCAATCATCATTTACACCCCCCCCCCCTCTTTTATAAATCAAACCTACTATAATTTTTCCCACACCATCACACTTCCATCTAAAAGATCCATTTACCACCATGTTTTTCTATATCCAAGGATCATTGAAGACACTTCTTCATACCCAGATTCCCATCAAAAGTGATGTAAGAATAACTGACTTTTGATGTCTCTAGTAACCTGTGCCTAATGCACTAAGTATATATGACATTTTTGTGACAAATATTGCAAATAAAATTTATATTCATGGCCATATTTAGCTTAGATTGACCCATTATTTGACCAATCCAGAGGAAATAAGTGTAAATTATCCTCTCTCCATTCAGGTTACCTAATGGTTACTTTCACCCTAGTTTAAGGAATAACCAAAAATAGCAAGATTAGTCCATCCCCTTTATACGTACCTTCTAGTAATCCTAATATCTTCATTATAAAGAGAATGTCAGACATGCCCTTGGTTGTAAACGACATGTATCACACAATCATTCATCATCTAAGCCTTCCTACACTCTTAAAGTGTTGTCAGGCCACAGGGTGTAAAATTAGGAGAAAACACACTTATGTCACTGTTGTTGGGGACCATTTTACTCCAAAAAAGGTTAAGAATAATTACCTTTAACAAAATTTGATAAGGTTATGTAAATAGAGACCATTTTTCAAGTGTTATATGTAAATTTCCAATTATAAAAAGGCTTTGCATAAAACTTGTGTTTCTAAGAGGATACTAAAAGTTGGTTAGCAAGACTATTGTGAATACCACAAATATTTGCAGACTTTTTTACCTATAGGGTTATGCAATAGTTTTTTTCTAATTTTTTTTTGTTGATCTATATCTCTAGGGTGCAAAGCCCTAGTGGTGACTCCACCATTCAAAGAAAATATGTGTTAAACCAGTGCAATTTTTTCATCCTACCCACCTTGCTGATTAACTCACCCTTTTTTAAAAATTGGAAGGATGAAGATCATTTTTCAGATCTGACCCTGCTAGAAGGTTACTCCCAAAATAAGAAATTGCACATTTAAAAAGAAAAAAAATTTGGAAAATTGTGGGTGGTCAAATTTCAAGAGGTAAAGGTGTTAAATATTATTAATTTGATCCTCCTTTAGTAGAAGATTACTCTATTACATCTCATAGTTCTAATACATGTAGTCCTCAAGTATATTTGAATTCTTTGTTTCAAGAAGGTTTAGTTCCTACAAATAGAAAGGGTATTCCTTAGCTTCCACATTTTTTTACCCAAGAAAATAGAGTTTTATGTGAAAGTGAATCCCCCAAAGACTTTCATTGTGTGGACCATACTCCTCTACCCCAAATATCTCTAGTTCCCCATCATTTTAATCCTCCATTTGAAAATCCACCACCAAATAACGTGGATCACCCTCCACCAAGAGCTCCTTTTGTGGTCACTACATATAAAAAAATCAATTTCAATGATATGGTGGGATATCCTAATGAAATGCCAAATGAGATCAGAAATAGATTGACTCAATTTTAAGGGAACATTGCTATTAGTGGAGATCAACATATCAAGTTCTTCCAAAATGTCATGGATGATTGTGAAGTTGAGTTTGAAGATGTTTATGTTAAATTTTTTATACATACAAGAAGATGCTAGAGAGTGGTACAATTCATTACCTATAAATTTAATTGACTCTTGTTTTGAAATGAAGAATTCTTTTATATTGAAATATGGTGATAGAACTAATCCCATGTTTCTTTTATTAGAATTTTTAAAAATTAATAATAATCCTAATGAATGTGTTTAGGACTTCAACACGAGGATCAATAAGACATTGACTAGATTACTGACTAATATAAGACCCAATGATGAGTCTTGTTTAATTAAATACTCTTATGCTTTTGAAAAAAAATAGCTTATTGTTTGAGAGATAAGTCTGTTCAGAATTTGAGGAAAGATTTCTCTATGGAAATACAGATAGAAAATACTATCAAATCACCTAGGAAGCCTCCTAAGAGAGAAGGTATCATGTTGGTGAATCTAGAAAAGCTTCAAGTAAACAAATCTATGGATTTAGAGGAGGTGATAAAAACCTTGGCTAGGGCAGTCAAGGAGATCTTGTAAAAACTTGATAGAGAAGAAAAAGGGATAACACCAAATCCTCAAGCTAAACATATGGCCTCTAGACATAATAGATTTGGGAATCATCCCAAAGGAGATCACTAGGCTGAGGATAGAGGGAAGGGACCTATGGGTTCAAGAAATAAAAAATGCATTCGAAGACAAAAAAGCATTCCTTGATCCTTTAATAACAAGAGTTTCTATGGTAGAGGAGGAGCACACTATTGATTGGTGTGATAAATGTTTATTGCCTCAACATCCTTGTGAGTATCCTATTTAAGAGGATGATGATAACAATTATTAAGCTGATTTTGGTGATATATGTATGAAGCAATGTCTAAAAGATTCAATGCAATGGGCCACTTCTACTGACCTAATGTATGCCAAAATTGTGGAATAATTTTGGGATTTCACCCATCAGGTATCCTCCCTCCCCTTTGTATTTAATTATGATGTTGGTATGGCTCAATAATTTGATCTCTCAAATCACGACTTTGAATATCTAAGAACATTAATGATTAAACAATATAATGGTAAAATTTCTTCAGAAGAGGATATATAATTATTAATGAATGATGTTGTTGACCAAGAGAAATAATATAACCTTCATAGAAAACAATTTAAGGTACCTATCCCAACCCTTAAGACAAAGATGCCTTTTTTGAATAATATCCTGAAAGATACTCCCAAGAGAATCATGATAGATAAAGGCCATATCATTATCTCAATACCAAGTACTTTTGCCTCATCTCAAGCAATACGGGACAATATCTCATCAAAAAAATAAGTCACCCTTTCCCCTAATACATCCTTACCTAATGTGACATAGCCCTGATCTCAAGTCAAATAAAAATCATTGTACCTATTGTGGAATTACTTAGGATTCCAGAACACAAAAGAATGGTATTTGAATATTTGGGGTTTTTGGAGGATGTGGTTGTCAAAGAAAGGAGTGCAAGTAATATGGTGACTCCCCCCACTATTTCTAAAGTCTAAATAAAAGGAGACCAAGAAAACACATGAGAACCCCCATAGGTGTATTTGGGTATCTCCTTGGAAGAGTCACAATTGGATGTGGATCCTTTATTTACCACTCTTATTGTCAATCAGTGGCTTCTCCATAATTTCATGTTTAATTTAGGGGCCTCCTTCAACATCATGCCATTGAAAGTCATGAATGATTTGAACATAAAAATAATAGTTGTTTTTGGGAAATGTTTTTCTATGGATTCTAGAGAGGTACCTATTGTTGGATATGTCAAAGGTTTGGTAGTGCATCTTTCTCCTTATCCTAACAAATAGTTAACTATGAATGTGGTTATAGATGACCTCCCTATTAAATGGGGTATGTTTTTTTCAAGAAAATGGGCTTCCAGTGTAGGGGACACGATTCAAAGGGAAATTTAAAATTGTTTCCAAATCCTTTGAGGGAAACATAGGTAAGCTACATAGAGAGGATAAAATGTTGTACCTTATTAAAGACCCTCTGAACGCTTCTTATGAAGTATTAATTTTATTTTATAGAGACTTAGGTAACTTTATAGGTTATATTGATTTCGAAGCTAAATGTATTGATATAAATTCACTCCTCGAGTATGTTAGTGTCCTCTGGAATATTAATTTTTATGGAGCATGTTCTAATTGGAAATGGAGCTAGATCGTTTTTTTATTCTCTAAACCACAGTTCTTTCAATTTATATTTCAAATTAAAATTTCATTGTACTAATAATATAGTTGAATATGAAGCATTGATCCTTGGTTTAATATTTTCATGGAGGAATGGGATTAAATATATAATTTTTAAATGAGATTCTTAGTTTGTTGTACAACAAGTTAGAAAACTATATGAAACAAAAAACCAGAGGCTAAAGAAATCTAAAATGCATTCTGGGATCTCATCAAATTTTTTGATTCTTTCAATATCCTTTACCATGAGATAACTCAGAATGCAACAACTAAAAAATTTGTTATCTTATCTTCTTAGTATGATAATGAAATAGTGTCCCCATATTGCAATTATGAAGTAGAAGTACTGGTTAGGCTCTTAGTCCCTAATAACATTTAGAATTGAAAAGTTTTTGAAGATGATGCTCAGATCCAATGGTTCTTTAATTGTAGAGGTGAATTCACCAATCAACTCATTAAACTTGAACCTATGGTGGTGTTATGTGAAGGAAAGGAAATCCTCTTTAGGAAGGATATAATTCGGTTGAGAAAAAACACCATCCTTAGAAGAATTGTTAGCCTCGAATCAAATTTTGACAACACAAGAAGAGTTATGAGAAATCCTATCCATGCACCTAGAGATGTTGTGGAATACAATTTAGGAACTTATCATAACCTAAGAAAGGTCTAGTTAGGAAGTAGAATGAATAAAGAAGAAATTCAATGTAGTATTTTATTCACCCAATCAGATGATACGTGTGTTGGCACCTCATTCACATAGATCTAAACATTCACCTGAAGCGCGTGAAGCTACCAAGTCCCTCCTTTGTATTTTATTTTTAATATGTTAGCATGCATATTCACCATAACCAAATAACAGGAAAATATCTAAGTGCAGACTATTACAAATGCCATATCATGAGATTATAATGGAAACACATGTAATAAGAAACATAACATATCATAGAAAAATTAAGATCAATTTCACTATGTAATCACCATATTTAGATACATAAATTACCATAATCTATCCTCCATAATCCATTATAATAAATTCTTACATAACAGAAGTTGAATACATCACCATAACTAGGCACTGGAACATGCACAAGAATCAAACACTAATCCATAACCTTGCATACAAATACTCTCAACACTCAGACATGAACAATAGGACGTGATAATTGTGTTCCCAAAATTTACATACAAAAATATATATAGGGTTGGGAAATTTCCCTTCACCACACATGCATCCTCAAAATAGACTACATGCATTCTTTTGTACATCAGCTAATAATAGACTATCTACAAATAAGACTTTCTTTAATCCTATTAATATCTCGATCCATATATGATCTTTCATCTTCGTACTACATGTTATTTATCCCATAAATAGACTTTCCTTGGCCACCAATTCATCCTTCCTTTATCCTTTAAGTGGTCCACACTCCAAATTTTATTTTCTATTTTTAGCCTGTAACTACAAAATCAGCTAAGTCCTGAGTTTTATCTTCCTAGGTGTGAGACTTCCATGTGCCACTTTACTGGCCCTTGTACACATACACACTCCCCTTTTGTGCTCCTCACTTTCCCATGTGATCTTTATACTTATCCATTTTTTCAATCTAAAATTACCCCACACTAATTACATTTCCACCCTCGACAATGGGGTTGACTCATCTTACAACCTCAAATAATAAATGAATAAAGATTTTTTTTATAAAGAATGAAAGTATGAGATAACAAAGGAATTCTCAGTGCATATTGTTTTCCTACTCTTCAATTGGAATCAAAAGCTCAGGGTACTCTTTGTTAATCATTCTCTTCAACTCATTCCATTCCACCAGCCCCTTTTTCAATGTATTTGAGACTATCCCAACTATCCCTTCTATTTCCTATAGAGTCATATCTTCCCCTTTGTACTTGATCTCCCTTGTCACTCCAACCAGGCCCGAAATCTTTCCTTCCATGAAATCCATTCTTCATGCCACCAATGACCCAACTCCTTTATTATTACTTCATGTGGCTCCCTTGCTACCTTAAGCATGTCGTGCTTCTTCACAATCACAAATATTTTCTCTTCTCTTCCAAACGCCTCATCCTTCTTAGCCATGAGCACTTAATTTTATTTTTAGATTACATACACCTTACAAACATGTTCTATATTTTGGCAGTTGTTTAGTGCCAAACCTACCTTCTTCAGTTCATCCTTCAACATTTGCAGCATGGCATCATAATCCATAATATTGCATGCTATAATTTTATTATTATTCTCTTTCTTCACCACAGTGTCTGCTTGAGCTACCCCTTGCATGGTTGGCTTCTCCTGAAGTAGCATATGAACCAAATCTTGCAGAAAATACAATTATTAAGGGTACACCTTCTATGTTCACTCATCAAATGATGGATGTGCTTTTAAAATTTCATCTTTTATATTGGCAGAAAATTCTAGAATAGCCTTCTTACACTTCACAACTATGTCGCGTGCCTTAGTTAGTTGCTTCATTGCTTGTTCATTATTTTTATTATCCTCTAACAATGTCCTGAGCATGGCCACCTTATCCAAATTTCTTCGAGCCACCTCTTCCACCATTTTTGTTAAGGCATTGTTGTCATGTTCGTCCATGAACTTGGTCAGATTTATTGTTACATGGATTACTTTGGGTGCCTTCTTCATCATACACCTTATATATGCTCCCTCGCAGACATCGAATGTAGGTTTATCCATGTGCATCTGAATTTTCCATCTCATCATATTTCTTGTATGCATGTTCATACCCTTGGGTTCTATCATCTCCTAATCATATAATTTCTCAACAATGATTGTACTATGGAACTTCACATGAATGATTTTAGTGGGGTTATTAACATACCCCAGGTCTGTTGTGCACACAACTTCTTCTCCCCTTTAGCTACTAGACCATCTACCTATAGTTATATGTGTTTTTATGACTAAAAAAATACCTTCTTCTCTCTCCAGAAGCTTCCCCATGCACCCCGGATGGTTCACCTAAAATCCTTTCCTTTTCTTCATCTCCTCCAATGGGGCCTTCTTCTTCGCACTCACTAAGAAATTCTTCATTGCGGTGGGTATCTTCATCCTTTTTCTCTACTTCATCTTCCACATTAACAATAGGTGATTCCCCTATGTTGCATGCATCCTCATCCAACATTCCCTCTTCCTCACTATCATTATGAGTCATGAGCTTATGCCTTCTCTTCATCTTCTTCTTTGGGCTTGGCTTGACTGACATTGTTCTCGGTGACCTTCTCATTGTCTTAGAGGTTCTTTCACCACTGCTATTCTCCTTGGTTTTTATTCTCATATTTCTCTTGTGTGTGTCACTTTGTTCCTCTTTTGTCTCCTCGGACTCAAGGTTAATTCATACCTCTTCTTCCTACCTCGAAGGAGTATCCTCGCACATTCATTTGGTGCATATAGTTGGTTGTCTTCTGGTGTCATGCTCAAGCCTGCCACTATCCTCCATCTCTTCCTCTTCATCCTTAGGATTTTATTCCTCATATTTCCTTGGAGGGGTGGCCTCACGCTCATATCTTATTACAACTATATGTTTTCCCTTAGGTAGCTTCAAGAGTTTAAACTTTTCCATGATGTATATTCCATTAACCATCCTAGGAATAAGGTAGATGTGTACCTTAGTTACATCTATCTTCCCGACTACTAAAGTCATAGAGTTTATGATGATATCATCTAATATCATAGTCTCAATATAATCTGACTTACTAGGATACACATAAGTATTCTGTAGTGTATGGTAGTCATAGTCTACCTTATCCACATTGAATATTATCTTCTATGCATCTGAAAATATATTCACTAAAGCTTGGAATTAGTGCACTATAAAGGAATATGACAACTTGAACTAAGGGATCTTCTTACCATTCTTCATAAAAAAATATCCCAATGCAGGAGTGCTTGTAAAGTAAAAATTTCTCGTTCCCATCCAACATTGTAGACAAGTTGCTTAGTATGCACCACTCATGCACAAATTCCTCACTCATTATCCTATACCACATCTCCAGTATGATCCTATAAAAACCCATCATTCCATCGCCTATGTATTTTGTTAGCCTCTAAGCCAATGACTAATTCTCTTGTGGGTATTTCCACATCTTGTCCTTAGGGTCATCTGGTACCCCCACCTCTATAAAAACAATATATAAGAGGAGCATGAACTATGTAATCTTGTCACTCATGCATGATTCCTCGATAATTCCTTCTATGATGAATGCATCAAGATTTTAGACCATCCTCTCTGCTACTTTATTTGTGATGTGGAGCCACTTCTTGTTCACTTGACCCCATCTCTCCTGGTTATTAAATTTGGTCAAAAGATACATGGAAATATTAACAACAAGATCAATTACCTTTGAGATATCCATCACACTCCCTCCTTTCTAGTATGCCATCTCAATTTTTGTGGCCTCCACACCTACTTTATCGTCTATATCAGTGGCGATTTCAATTCCTGAGCTTCGCAACCATGTAAGTCTCCCAATAAGTGGTGTCATGATTCGCACTTGTCTTCCCACGAAGTAAAATAAGTACTCATTGATGCTTGATATGATTCATTGGTAAATTCACTCTAGTTTTCCAAAATATCGCAACTCATAGATTTGTAGAATCCCCACCTTCTCCAAGGTCTTGTATCCTTCATCATCATAAATAGGTTTATCATCTTCAGTCCATAGATTATTTTTATTTATCAACTATTTCTCTATTTGATCCTTCTTTGAAATGGTGTGATGATTATAATCACTCACTTTACTTCTTTGACCGTGGGAATCCAAAACGTGCCCCATAACCACACCTTTGGGATACTACATTTTGGAAAATATTTTTTCGGGTGTTTCTTCTACTTCCACTTCTAGTTCCTTCTAATTTTTACTTCTTATGGCCACTACAAGTGCTCTTTTTGGTGCCATGTCCAACTTACACAGCTTAACCTTGTGTTTTTCTACCTTTTTGTTATCTCTGCGTGCCCTTTCTATGATTTCTTCTTTCCAAACCCTAACTCCTCAAACCCTACTATTTTCACACCTTTTACTTGCACTGACACTTCTCTTGAAGGAGATCCAATTTGGTCATGACCAAATTTGTACAAGGTCAATGGAATCTCTTCTACAATCACACTTTTCACTCATTCACACTTCAACGTTTTATCTTCAAGGCTTAAACACTATAACATATAAGGTAAGAATTAATTCACTTATACTCCTTTTATATATTTTCCGAATTTTCCCGTATTAATTACTCCACCTACCACTATACTCATCTTTAATTATAGTTTTCACTTTTTCCACACTTTTTTGTTGCTTTCTTTCATGATTCATTTGTAACCTTCTAGCGCACCCTGCTACTTCCCAGGCCAAAAACCTCCTTACGCATGCCCTTATGGACCAAAGTACTTAATCCTTTGTGCCTCATGCCAAGTAGTTCACATTGTTGTTTCCTACCTTGAATTACACTATGTGACCCTTTTCTCACATGTGGTATTCCATTTTGATAAATTTCCCTTATGAGCACCATCATCCTTAGCACCTATAGCAACTTTTTCGAATGACATCCTTATATCACAGAAGTACCTGTGTCATCCACGCCATCCTATATATAACTTTCTCAACACCAATGGATTTCTTTTATTTTTTTTACGCACTTATACCTAGTTTTCCCCACACTAAAATTATGTGTGGTCCTCTATGCATGAAATCAATATATATTAATCAACTTCCTACACACAAGTGTGTTTATTACAACAAAACAAGGAAATAAAATAAAAAAGCATAACAATGACTAGAAAGAAACACATGAAAAGGAAATCTAATCTAAATGACAATACTACCTTTTTATAAACACTAATAAGACTTATTTATAGTAGGGCTTCAACCTACTCCCATTGAAGTAACCGGGTAACATGGTGTCATCTAGCACTTGTAACTAACATGTGCCTGATTCAAGTATCTTGGTTACTACAAAAGGTCTAAACCATTGCACCTTCAATTTTCTTGGGTGGTGCACAAGCTTGGAGTCATAGAGAAGGACCATCTTTCCAACTGCAAAAGTCTTATTCTTAATGTGCCTATCATTCTAGGCCTTTTGTCTCACCTTCTCAGTCTTTTGTCTCCAACACACAATGGTGCACCTCTCATCTAACTACATTAGTTTGTTAATGCACTCTTCCATAGCTTGTTCATTATCAAGTCCACTTGTGTGTATAACCATACATAGGGATGGTAACATAAATTCAACTGGTAGCACTACTTGTACACCAAATGCCAACTAAAAGGGTGTGACTTTATTCAACCTTTTATAATTGGTCCTGTATGCCCAAAGTACAACTGACACTTTATCATCCCAATATTTCTTCCAACATCACATATTTTTGTCAATGTCTATCCCAAAATATTGTTATAATATTTTATAGTATGATTAGCTTGAGGGTGATAAGGATTGGTTTTATGGCGTCCTACCATAAAAATTTTCCAATATAATTCTTATAGTCTCATTCAAGAAATGAGTTCCTCTATCACTTGTCAAGCTTAATGGGCAGCCATACCTACTAATAATGTTTTCCCATAAGAATATTGCTACTATAGCTATAGTATAGTCCTTGGTAGGTGCAACCTCTACCCACCTTGTCAAATAGTATATACAAGTAATAATGTAATGTGCACCAACCTTACGTGCATGTGGTGAAATAGGACCCATAAATTCAATATCCCATTTCTCAAAAGGTTCTGCACTCGCAATAGGTCTAAGTGGTATCTTATCTTTATGTCCAAGTTTTCCAAGGCACTGACAATGATCACATGCTTTTACATACTCCTTGGTATCCTTGTCCAAGGTCTCCCACCAAATTCCAATGATAAATATTTTATGCTTTATAGCATCTCTTGCTTAATGTCCTCCTACAATACCATCATGGGTCTCTTCCATAATGGCATCAAACTCATGTTCAAGTACACAATGGTGAAAGATCTCATCTCTTCCCATTTTATACAAGTCTCCACCAATCAACTGATAAGGCACCACTCATATTGCAAGTTACTTCTTCTTCAATGTCTTCATTCCTTCAAGCACGTGTTTAGTACACAAAAATGTAGTAATATCTTCCAAATCTATCGGTGTGTAGTTTAATCTGAAAAATTGTGCATCTAACATAGTGTCTTATATGCTTTACTCGTCCCCATCAAAATTAATCCTTGATAAATTATCATGCCTTGAATTCCTCTTACCTGGTTTCACAACAACTGTGAAATCAAATTATTAGAATAGAAGGATCCATCTATAGATGTGCCTTTGTAAAACAAGCTTCTAGACCAAATACTTGAGCACCATATGATTTGTATAGAAAATAAATAGAGTAGCTAATAAGTATTGTCTGAATTTATGCAGTGCGTAAGTCATGGACAAAGCCTCACGCTTGGTAGTTGTGTAATTATGCTCCATGGGTGTCAAATTCTTGCTTATAAAACAAATAGGAGGATCCATAATTCCTTCTCCTGGTTTTGTTAACATTGCATCAATCACCATGCGAGAGGCATCAACATGAACATGAAAAGGTTTATCCCATGAAGGAAAGCACAAAATAGGTTCAGTAGTAAGCCCCTCCTTCAATGTCTCAAATGTTTGTTGTTACGCGTCACCCCAATAAAATTTCCCTTTAGCCTTGAGTAAATCTTCTAGGGGCACAGAAATATTCACATAACCTTTGATGAATTTCCTATAGTATTGTGTGTGACCCAAAAATACGTGCACCTCACTTTGATTGGTAGGATCTTCCAAGCTAAAGATCACAACTATCTTGGATGGGTTTACCAACAATCCTTCCTTGTAGATGATGGGTCCCAACAAGGTTTCAAAAGGTTAGTAAAAATGCACTTTTAATGTTAAAAAATATGATCAACTGCCTACACCTCTAAAACATAAGCCTCAAATTATCATAGTGATCCTTGACTAAGCCATATACCACCCAATCATCTAGATATACTTGTAAGAACTTGTGAATGAAATCCTAAAATGATTACACTACAATGCATGATAATAATGCCAATGCATTTTTCAATCCAAAGGGCAGAAATGTATAGGCAAAAATACCACACTTGGTGGTGAAAGTAGTCTTCTCCTAGTCTTGTCAATACTAATCCAGCACACTGATAATATTTCACCAGGAACTCCTCGTGTTATGATTATTTTAGTAATACACAACTTTTGGTTTGGTGGTAGTAATCTTGAAACATAATAACATACATAACATAAGAATACCAAAGACTATGACATAAAAGAATGATGACAAATTTGAAATACAACTGTAAAATATATTATTAAAATGAAATTGTTATAATCTCACCCATGAATTATTCCAAGATTTACCAACTCCACTTGTTTTCCAGCAATAGTTATGGGAGAAACTTCACAATTACTCCTCTTGATGGCTTCCTTAACATACCTTCACAATAAATATTTTATTCATAAAATACTTATTACAACTTTTTTCTATGATAAATGAGAAGGGGTGGCCTCTCTATTTATATAAATTCAAGCTTATCCACCCTACCTCTAAGATAAGATAGGAAATCTCTTCTGGAAAATAATATTCCATGCCTCGACTCTTGTCTTTACATGTAGGCTTATCTTCTAAAATAAGATAAACCTTATCATCTCACATGGGTTCCACCTTTATAGATATTACAAAAATTTAATATACAAAATATTTATGACATCACTCCTTGTCCTTCTTACAAATATAATATTTCTAATTCCTAATCATGTAGACCCTACTTCTCTACTTACCCTTCTTTGACATTTTAACATTACCAGACCACTTAAGACAAATATTTAATTTTTACCACAACATTCCTATTGTACTTTGACCATTACCGTACTGTACATTATTGGTAGCACCATTATCTTCTATCAGACACCACTACTAATTATTCCTAATACATACATTAATGAAATATAAATTACAGAGGAAAATTTTAGTGTTGACATCTTCCCCCTCTCTATCTTCTACTCCATCCTCGGATTAGACTATTCAAATGCCTGGAAAATATTTAGCTTATCATGGTTGACCCATTTTGTAGTGGGAGTACCATCCAATTCCTCTAGTCAATATGTACCATTTTCATGCACAACTACTATTATGTAGGGCCCTGTCCATTTGGGAAGAATTTTTATATGCCTCCTCTTTTTGTATCGAGAATCATATACTAGGACCA
Organism: Taxus chinensis; assembly: GCA_019776745.2. Classification (NCBI taxonomy): domain Eukaryota; kingdom Viridiplantae; phylum Streptophyta; class Pinopsida; order Cupressales; family Taxaceae; genus Taxus; species Taxus chinensis. The sequence continues at coordinate 322,970,668 of CM034147.1, read as the reverse complement.
AGTCATTCACCTGAAATGGAGACTAGAGGATCTTTTGATCAAAGTACTCCTTTTTCCTCATTTTCTTCTTATAGCTTGTATCCTTTTTTATTTCTCTCATTTCCTCTAGTAAATGAAGATGTACCAACCCTTCCTTTACCAAATCACTTTCATCCATCCTTTCATTTTCATAACTCTCATAGTGGGAATATCAAACTCAATAGGAAGAACTGGATCAATTTCATAAGCCAACTAAAATGGGGAGTATCATGTTGTTGACTTTTTTGTTTCCCTATATTCCCACAATGCTACATGAATCCTTTTATCCCAGTTATATACCTATAAATTTGCATCTTTTGCTAGGATTTGACACAATACATAATTTGTTCACTCCACCTGTCCATTTGTGCTTGGCTTGTAAGTTGTTTCCTTCCTGTGCTTAATAGAAAACTTGTTTACTAGGGCCTCTACCACCTCATTAATGAAGTGGCTTCCTTGATCTGTTACAATTTCTAATGGAAAACCAAATCTGGTGACAATGTGTTCATACATGAACCTTGCCACTTCATCCATGGAAACTATTTTCAAGGGCCTAGCTTCAACCCACTTGGTTAAATAATCTATGACAACTACAATATACTTATTTTGGTGTGGGGTAGTTGGAAGTGGACCTACAATATATATTCCCCACTTTTCAAAGGGACCAAGTGGAAGAATAAGGAATAATGGAGCTGATGAAGTCTTATAGTTTCCATGTGTTTGAAAAATATCACATGTCTTACAATAATTATAAAAATATCTAAAAAGAGTGGGCCAGTGATAACCTACATCCAAGATCCTTCTTGTTGTAAGTTTTCCAGATAATTTTCCTCCATATTTACCATTGTGTAATTCTTCCATTGTCTCCTTACCTTGATCACGTCCAACTGCCCTCTTGTACTGTCCATCAGGCCCTATATGAAATAATACTCCATACACGATAGAATATGCATGACTGGCTTGAGTAATCTTCATCTTAGTCTTTTCATTGGCACCATCAGGAAACTTGAAATAATTCAGATAATTCCAAATATCTATGTATTCACTAGGGATTGTGTTAAGGGATAACAATGTTACATCTGGGAAATCATCATCATCACAAGATGAACCTAAACCAACATAGGTGAGAGAGAGTGCATCTGCATCGACATGTTTCTTTCCTAGCCTATCTATAATATCAAATTCAAATTCTTTTAGAAAAATTATCCATGTTTCTATCCTTCTTGATGGGTTAGGCTTATTTACAATATATTTTAGAGCCTGATGATCTATTACAACTGTAAATTTCTACCCTAGCAAGTAATTTCTAAACTTCTTTATAGCAAAAATGATAGCTAGAGCCTCTTTTTCAGTTACAGTATAATTTACCATAGCACTTCTCATTTGTCTTCTCCCAACGTAAACTAGATGATCATTTCCATTTGCATCCTTTTGGCTTAGAGTACTTCCTATTATTACATCTGAAGCATCATTATACATAATTAATGGCTTGCTCCAATCTGGATTTTTTAAAATAAGAAAAGAAACCAAATCTTCCTTTAGTTATTCAAAATCTTCATGTTCCTTCTTTCCTAGTTCATAAGTAACATCCTTCTTCAAGAACTAGGTTAGTGGCTGTGCAAGCTTTGATAAATTCTTTATGAACCTTCTATAGTAACCCACATGGCCTAAAAATGAACTCAACTTTCTTCTATTCATAGGAAATGGTAACTCTTTGGTTTTTGAAACTTTATCAGGATCAGTACCAATACCATCTCTAGATATAATATGCCTTAACAAAATACCTTTAGAACATCCAAAGACACACTTTACAGGGTTTAGTGAGATTTATGCTCCATATAACCTTTGAAATGTTGTCTCCATCTGGTGCAGGTGGTCCATTTTTCTCCCATAGATGCAAAAATTATCCAGGAATACTCTGATGAAGCTTCTAATGTAGGGTTCAAAAACCCTATTCATCAATCGCTAGAATGTTGTTGGAGAATTACACAACCCAAATGGCATAACTCTATAAGAAAACGTTCCCTAAGGAGTGGTGAACATAGTATTCAGTTGGTCTTTCTCTACTATACGAACTTGGCTTTATCCATTATAGCCATTTGCAAAACTATAACACTCTTGACTAGCTACTTCATCCAATATCTGGTTTGAGAATGGAAGAGGGTAATGATCCTTCTTTTTCTCCTTGTTGAGCTTCCTGTAATCAACACAAATTCTTCCCATTAGTTTTTATTGAGATCATAATGGTAGAAACCCATTCTGAATTCTCTGCAGTAAATATGAATCCTACATCAAGTAAATTATCTATTTCTTCTTTTACATTCTTGGAGAAATTATGATTCATTCTATATGGAATTTACTTTATGGACTTAACACCATCTACCAACTCAATAGAGTGTTCTATCCAACTTACTTGATGGATTTCCTTCTAATCAAAAGTGAATAAGTGCATGCACCATTTGAAAGAGCTTGAGGTAGGATTCCTTCTCACTCTCCATCACAACATCACCAATCTTTATTTGTTGGAGATGATCATCAATTTCTTCTTCAGATAATTTTATGGGTTCATGAGTCGGTGTGACTGGAAGGATATCCATGACCGAAACATCAACCTCACTTTCTTCATCTTCTGTGTCCACTTCACTGGTACTAGAGTAATCAGAGGATGTCCAATCATCAGTTTCATCACTTGAATCCACAAGTTCTACCTTATGATGTCGAGGGATCACGTTTATCTTCACCCTCTCTCTGCTACATTCAAGTGTCATGAATCCTTCATTCCATTAGTTTCTTGCATGAACTCTCCTTAGCTATGGCCTTCCCAACAACATTGGGTACACAACAGTGCCATTCTTCATCACCTAGAAGTCTACCACACATACAACACCCATGAAAGTTATTGCCACATTTGAAACACCTTCTAGTTTATTTTTCCTCTTATTTAATGACCTTAACATAAGTGTTGAGGGTCGATCAATTTTTAAACCCAACATATTCATTACATACTTGATCATTACATTAATTGCAGTACCTCCATCTACTGAGACATCATGAATTGAAATATCATTACATAATACCTCAACTTGTGGAGCGTAGGGATCCGCCTCTACCTCCAAAACATGGACCTTAACCTCCTTCCTTTACCGAGCATTGAGTCCACTTCGCAACTCCTGCCTCTTCTCAAAAGACATAATAAGAATTTGACCATATGTAATATTTGTAGGCCTTTTGGACATATCTTCTAAGATGGAGTATGGTCCTTTCCCCCCGTGAAATTACAAAATCTTTCACACCCAAATTTCTTCTCCTATGTTTCTTATTAGTCTCTCTTTTCATTTTCTTAGGATCATTTCTATCTTGGTTATCTTTTTCTTTCTTTCTTTTTGTGACAAACACATATGTTTCATTATTTATGCTCCTATCTACTACATCGAAAGAATTCACAGGTGATTTTCCTTTATCATTATCTCTTATACTGAATGTAGAAGCTCTATCTGGACAATTATACTTATAATAACCCTTTGTATGATAACCATAACATACAACTTCAGATATTTTTCTTTTTGAACCTCTATCTCCTCCCTGGGAGCTGATATTCCTTTCCTTGAAGAAGATTAATAGTTAACTGGCCCATCTTCTTGAGAAGATCTTCATACTCAGTAGATGTACTAGGGCGAATATTTATGCTCACCAAGAGTTGTTGTGGCTTCTGGACCAAAGATGTTGGTGTAGGATCCACCTTAGCAACAATTTCTTTGGGCTCTTCTTCCATGCTTTCTTCTTTCCTTCTTGCAATAACTCCTTTTCTTAGTCAAGGGTTACGTTGGGCAGTCATACTTCACTCATTTTTCTGATCTCTAGCTTCATCCCAAGAATTAAGTGCTTACAGAAGAGATTATCCATGCCATTCATCAACCTATCTACTAATCCTTCCTTCCAAATCTAGGCATCAAGCTTCCTCCTTAGCTCTATAACAATGAGCATGATAATCCCTTATCTTCTTCTTCTCTCCATGGGCTAGCTTTGTTATCTTGATCATGATATTTTTATATTTGTTTTGTTCACCAAATTCTTCAAGAAAAAATTTAGTTAATAAATCCCATGATTTTTTAACATTATCACCTATTGTTTCAAACCACCTAAGGGTTGAACCATCCAAAAAGGTAGGTAAAAATTCATTCCATTGTTCCCTTCTTGTGAGGCCATTGGAAATGTAAGATTGTTTAAATTATTGAATGAAAGAGGGAGCATCTTCATTATATTGAGATAAAAAAACTGGAATCTTTCTCATTTCCAAAAGTAACCATAGTGAAATACCAACCCACAAGTACAATAAAAAATACGTATGTGCACAAATAATTGGAATCACTATAATACAAATTGAATTTACACCTTGCTATAGTAAACTAGGAAAGATCACATGGTAAACTTATATTTACTATGGTAAAACTTGACTTACTGTGGATAAAAATTGACTTTACTGTGCTAAACACTATTCACGAGTAAAAAGTGAAGTTACTATGGTAAATACTATTCACGGTAAAAAGGGAAGTTACTGTGGTAAATACTAGTCATAGTAAAAATTGAAGTTACTATGGTAAATACTATGCATGGTAAAAAGTGACTTTACCTTGGTAACTACTATACACGGTAAAAACAAGGTTACCCTCCAAATGATTTTTGACTAAGTGGGAATATCTTTCCAAAAAATCCACCAGCAAGGAATGGTCCTGGCAACAATGGAACCAAAATGTCAACACCAATTCGACACACTGATAATATTTCACCAGCGAACTCCTCATGCTATGATTATTTTAGTAATGCATAACATTTGGTTTGGATGGTACTAATCTGGAAACACAATAGTCAGACATAACACAATAATACCACAGACTATGACATAAAATAAAGATGAAAAATCTAAAATACAACTGTAAAATATATTATTAACACGAAATTGTTACAATATCACCTGTGAATTATTCCAAGTGTTACCAACTCCACTTGTTTTACAAGCAATAGTTATGGGAGAAACTTCACAATTAGTCATCTTTATGGCTTCCTTAACACACCTTCATAGTAAAAATCTTTTATTCATAAAATACTTATTGCAAACTTTTTTCTATGATAAATGAGAAGGGGTGGCCTCTATATTTATAGAAATTCAAGTTTATCCACCCTATCTCTAAGATAGGATAGAAAAAATCTTCCATGGCCAATCATATCCCATGCCTCAACTCTTGTCTTTACATGTAGGCTTATCTTCTAAGATAAGATAAACTTTATCATCTCACATGGGTTCCACCTTTATAAATGTTATTCAAAAATTTAATATACAAAATAGTTATAACATCACTCCTTGTCCTTATTACAAATATAATATTTCTAATTCCTATTAATGTAGACCCTACTTTGACATTTTAACATTACCGCACCACTTACGATAAATATTTACTTTTTACCACAACATTCCTATTGTATTTTGATTGTTACCTTACTATACATTATTGGAAGTGCCGTTATCTTCTATCAGACACCACTACTAATTATTCCTAATACATACATTAATGAAATAGAAATTACCGAGGAAAATTTTAGTATCAACAGTCTTCTTTCATGATGTGTACCTGGTGATAACCTAAAAAACCATATGTGAAAGAATATATCTCACACCCAACTACTCCTTCAAGGATTTCCTCTATGAAAGGGGTGGGAAAGGGATCTATCAAATATGGAGCATTGAGTTCTCTGTAGTCCAAACAGATCTTGATCTTCCCATCCTTCTTGATACTAATAACCTTGGGTCTAACCCATTCATATTTCTCAATAGGCTTAATTATTCAAGACTTGAGCATCTTATCAATTTTTTCTTTCACCTTCACGCACAGATTAAGATTCATCCTATAAGGCCTCTTCCTAACTGGGTGAGTGCCTTCTTTCAATGTTATCTTCATCTCTCCTAAAGAAATATGCACACCATTTAATTCATGGTACCCCTTAGAAAGAGATCTTAAAAAAAACACAAATTTTTGATGATCTTTTCTACTTCTTGCTCTAACCAATAATCACCAATAATGGCTTCCTTGGGATTATCCTTTGTTCCAATATTCAATTTCTTTATTTTCATGGTGACATGGTACGTGCATGCCTTCTCATCTGTGGAATCCATTACCTCATGTGCACCTTCAATCTGGCTAACATCCAAGTTGTCTACTTCTTCATCATCAATCATGTATACTAGATTTCCTTTCTCTTTCCCTTTCCAAGTGTGACCCATCTATATTTCTTATGTCTCCTCTAGATCAAGGAATTCCTTAAGATCAGGTTCTTTAAACAGCTCTAGCATGAGATGTTTTGAGTTCGCATTATCCCCCAATGTGATGCACTTCATTATCTACAAAGCTTCATCGAATGGAGGCTTAGTAGAAAAGTAATAAAAATTTTGAATCACACCCAAAGTCATCGCTTGCTAGTTTGTAGTCTCCCTTCTTAGCTTAGGATGTACATATCAGGTGCGTGCACATCCATGCAATGTGGAGTAGAAATTATGTATCGATAGGGATGGTGGTAAATCCTCGTGGCCCTACGCCAATAGTATCTCACAAGTATGGACGTGATGAGGATGCAAATTATTACCATGAAATTAAAAAATGTGCGTAGGTACATTTCTATGAGTGAACCTAGTGGAAAAGGTGAATCTCACTTCTTGCCAATTAAAGAGGTTATCTCTATGTGTTTGCCACCAATTCATTGTTGTCCCACAAAAATTATATCTCAACATGTTTCTTCTATCTCCTTCATTCCGCCACTGAGTTTCCATACTGCACAAGAATGTATCAGGCTTTCCTTCACCAATATATCTTGGTACTTGAGCTAATCCTAAACACCTTACCATGCGTGGCCTAATCATCCTTATGAATCACCCTTTAACTTTGCACCCGACCATTTCATATGTGTCATGTGCCGAGTTATCACAATAAACACTAGTAGTGTCACTTATAGATTGTGCATCCTCCCACTGAAGAAATCCTTCTTTTGATGGTTCTAAATTCTCTAGATCACACACCGTATATGTATAAATTTTATTAATCTCTTCTTCACTCAAAGGATCAATATAAGGATTTTCTTTCTTTTCAAATAGAGGTATAATCACGCACTCATATTTGTTCTCAAAGCTGATGTATCTATTATTAGAGCACAAATCAACATTGTTTCACATCACCAGGGTCACCCAAGTAATGATGGAAAGTTGTCTACTTCAGAAAGATTTAATACCTCAAATTATCTAGTACACTTGGCTCCCTGAATGATAATGGATGCATCCTTTAGTACCCCAATAGGCATTACCTTAGTTTTTTTTTCCATGTACAACACATTAAAAGATGGCTGCAATGTAGGTCTCCCCATTTGATTCCGTGCTTCCAGAGTGAGTATGTTCACCTCAACATATGTATCCATTAAGATATTTCTTACTAACCAACCATCAATTATTGCATCTAGTGTGATCTCCTTATCAAAGTCCTGGTCATAGGGTGGTAGATTTAAGTGAAGTATATACCTCTCATGCTCAACTCCCGCATGTGGTACCTTCTTACAAAGCCATTCCCCTAGAAGTGGAATAATATTTTCCTAGTGCAACATCTTACATACCTATTTAAAGTCATCCACATCCGTATGTGGGAGCTCAACATGTTTCACATGTTCTCTTACATGTGCATGTTCTTTTAAAAATTGTATCTCACCTTATAAGTATCAAATGACTTGTATAGTTTATTGGAAGACTTCCGTATGATGTGCCATGTCTGAGTACTTAGCATGTATCAATTTTTTCCTTCAAAGGTTCACACATGTGTGTTGCCTCAACATGCATTGTAATGAGCATAGGTTGCAATTCTGAATCAATCTTCTTAGGCTTCCATTGATGAGGATTCATATTTTTCACCGTGATCATCCTTGCTCCCTTTTCCTTCTTTTTTTTACTCATGTGCTTGTATAAGTCTGGGCATTCTTATAGCTTATTATGATTCCCAAACCATGAGAAAGTTATATTCTAAGGGCAATCTCGTTAGTAATGATCAGGTGATTTACAAGTGTAACAAGTTCCTCAAGCGTACCTACCTCTACCACCACCACAACCTCGGCCTCGATATCCTCCTTGAAAGCCTCCATTCCTATTATCTCCATTATTTCACCCTTCATTATGTTCTCCTTCCACTTCCTTATATCCACTTTCCACACTAGTCTGGTGTACTCCTATTTCAATGGATTTGTGGATGTAATCAATCAGTCTATAATGATTGGTTTTGTGAGTGCGAGACTTACAAATTTTACAGTACATAGACACCTTCTTCTGGATCACATGCTACAACAGAGGGCTATCCCAGACATCATGGTTTAGGTGATATACTACATAATATAGTACTGACATGGGTAATGACTTACGTGGGTAATTATCTTTAGTATGCCCCTCCACTTCACAATATGTGCACCATATTCCATTATGTGTCTCATGTGCTGAGTTAGTAGAAATATTTTCTAACTATTTTTCCATAGTTGCGATATGTGCCTCTAAGAATGGGCTCATTCCAATATCAACACTTCCAACTACCTTAGCATGTAAAGTAGCTTCCAAGGCCTCACATGGGTCCACATATGTCTTATGAGAAAGTTCTCTTCGGAACAAATTTAATAATCTCCCAAAGAACCATTGTGCATGATGAATAGGATGAATGTCATAAGACAAATTAGACAACAGAGTATTAAAACACCCACCATACTCCCTTACGCTTTCAAAAAAACCTTATTTGATATCCTTGAGTGTGTTGATGCTCTGTTGTTTAAATTCTGGAATGTGAAACTCTCCCAAAAAAACCATGTGTAAAGCATTATAATCTAAGATATTCTGATGTGGGTCATACTTCCAATACCAGCTATGTTTGCACCCTTGTATCGTAGTAGAAAATGGATTTCCTTCTTGTCTGAGGCTATAATTCCATTAGCACACCATATTAGTTCACACTTATGCACGTGCTCTGCTAGATCTTCAATACCTCTATATTATGGAAAATGGAGAGACATCTCATAGTAAACCTAAGGTGTTGGTTGTAATGGTTGATGAGGTGGTGGTTGTAGTCCATGTCCACTAGATCTAAAACCATAACCTCCTCCTGCATGTGGTGGCTAACCTAACCTACCTAATCCTACTTAACCCCCTGTGCCACCTACTGCAGGCTATGGTCTAGATGATGAACTTCTTTGTGTCCCAATGGTGGTACTAGACTGGATACCAATGTTTGGAGTGGTCACAACTTATAATGAATTACTTCCAATGGTCTACACACCAACACTATATCTTGATGATGAACTTGAAAAACAATCATGCATAGGTACTTCAATATAATGGTGCAGGTTGTGTTCCCTTTATCACCTAAATTCAATGAAAAATGATATCTACCCATATCTAATTGCTTACTTACACTAGTCATCTTCTTAATGAATACCTTGGGATCTAGAACACCATGTGTAAGGGCTAGGTGGCTATGGGGGTTTAGATGCATGCCTATCATCCTCGTTCTCTCCTCTGACATGGTCTCATCTGAAGTTAAATGGGGTTCTCTACTGTGCTTTCCTAAAGTTGGGAGATCCTGGTGATGTGTCTCCTAGCCTTCTGTGAGAGCTTTAAAACCTTCACAATCCATCATCCTCCTTAACTCTAGTGTGTCCTCAATCTCTTAGTTACGCGCCATGTCCCTCTTTCACGGTTCATTAAAATTGAGCCTTATTTCCTCTCTATATCTTTTTGTAGCCTGGTCCGTCATATTTCTCCACACCCACTCCAACCCTTTTACATGGTGGGGGTTTAGCTAGCCATGGGGAGGCTTGCTAAATCCATCTCCATAATCAAAATCTCGATCAATAAAGGCATAACATGCAAGTAAGATCCTCTAGGATCACAAAAGAATCTAAACTCAACTTCCTACAAGCACAAATAAGTAGAAATAACATACTCCAATGTATAATTTTTCAATACTCTAGCCCACTAATGATCTATTGCTCTAGTCCACTCCACATCAACATCATAAAGAGTCTGGTAATCTTCTTGGGTCCAAATTTTTGGTCTAAGACCCCAATGCTTCCCCAGTGCATATGCTACCAACCACTCATATAATTCTACTAGAAAGAAGCTAATTAATATTTCATAGATCTCATGATAAATATTATCTTCCACCCACCATCTTGTATTGAAATTAGGTCCAGTCTTATATCTCTGAACAAACTGATCCTGACCGTTCTCTACTCAAATTTCAATGCTCTCCAAAGTTAATCAATACACCATCTGCAGGAAGCATCCTAGCAGACAGTTCAAAATGAGGTCCCAATAACGAAACCAAAATGTAGTCTTTTATTTACCGAATCATATGATATGCACACTAGCACCTAATTCAGACAGATCTGAATGCTCACCAGAAGTGCACAAAGCTACTAGGTTCCTCCTTTGTATTTTCTTTTCAAGATGTTAGCATGTATATTCACCATTACCAAATAACAAAGAAAATATCTAAGTGTAGACCATTTCAGATACCATATCATGAGCTTATAATAGAAACACATGTAATAAGAAACATAAAAAATTAGATAGCAATTAAGATAAATTGCACCATGTAATCACCATATTCAGATACATCAATTTCTAAAATACATCCTCTGTAATCCATTATAATAAATTCTTACATAACAGAAGTTGAATACATCACCATAACTAGGTGTTGGAACATGCAAAAACATCAAATCCTAATCCATAGCCTTGCATACAAATACTCTCAGCACTCAGACATGAAAAATAGAATGTGGTAACCATGTTCCCAAAAATTACATACACAGATATATATAGGGGTGGGGACTTTCCCTTCACCGCCCATGCATCCTCAAAAAAGACTACATGCATGCTTTTTTACATTAGCTAATAATAGACTATCTATAAATAAGACTTTATTTAATCCTATTAATATATTGATTCATGAATGAAATTTCATCTTCGTACTTCATGTGCTTTATCCCAAAAATAGAATTTCCTTTTCTTGGGCCACACTCCAACTCTATTTTTCTATTTTATTTAAGTATTAAGTTATATCTTCATGGGCGCAAGACTTCCGCATGCCACTTTACTAGCCCTTGTGTACTTACATGATCCCCACGTGTGATCCTCGCTTTCCTGTGTGCTTCATACTTAGCCATTTTTTATTCTAACAGCCAATCTTATACCAAACTCCTAAGAAAGTATCAGGATTGTCTTGCATGGTCGTATTCTAAGCTAAAGGCTTATAGGGAAGACTTGTTTCAACATGAGTGTAGTCATTTTTATCCCCATCACAAAATGAAGGAATCCCATGCATTTTGGCCTATCACCCATCGAAAGCTAAGCGCTCACCTGAGGCACGCATGGGTACCAAGTCTCTCTTTTATGTGAGTTTAATGGGAAACATCATCTATGATTAGTGCAAGATTTTTTATGAGGGGGGGTTGAAACACACAAGAACCATATGGCTCAAAATGGCCTCTAGATCCTTGCAGTCACTTCAGACTGAGTGTTTTAACATAATCCAGAACATGCATTAAGACATAAAGAATTATACCAGCATTCATTCATAGCATGAAAGGAAGGAGAACTTATAACAGATAAATATGCATTAGAACTGTATATATTATATTGGTAACCTCATTACATTCATTGATTCATTACAGAGTGTCGCAGAGAGTAGACCGCAGTCATGCATATCACTAGACTCTTGTAATTAAACTATTAAAAGAAAAATTACAACTCCATGCCCAAGACATTCTCTCCTGAATCAATTATCTACTAAAAAAGTCTTCGCAATAGTTCTACAGAGCTCCACCAATACTATATCTCAAACTTACCATGCATATCAAACCCCTAATCTCTATATTTTACTCCACAGGAGCTTGTATTTATAATTCTCCTATACTACCAACTCACCTTCCAGTGCCCTTAGATATGGTGCCAAGTTTCAAATGTGGTCCATGTGATAATGCTTCTCTAGGCCCGAGATTTCCACTTTATCTCATGATGTTCCTCTAGAAGATTCCATCCAAGGCATGCTCTTTCTTGGGCCAACCTATCGACAGGATGTCACCTTATCCACATGCAACTGATCATGCTTTTCACGTGTTTTTCCCTGGGCACTCAAATTGACTAAGTCCCGAGCCTCCTTTCACACATTGAGCGTGTTATGTGCTTCCTTAAACCTTTCTCTCACGTGCTTTTTCCTTACGTGCCATTTCATAACTGGGACCCTGTGCACCTATGTTTCTTCATACTTGGTTAATATTATAGGGGTCCAACAATGAGATACCTCTAGAGCCTTGTAATAATCCCTTTAGGAAAAAGAAAGGTCCATTAACCCCATCCTTGTAACTAAGATGCAAGAGGAGTTGATAAAGTTGAGAGATGGTGGGATAATCCAACCCACTAGGTACTCCTCATGGGTGGAAAACTTGGTACCAGTTAGAAAAAATAATGGGGATATTAGGCTTTGTGTGGATTTTAGGAATTTAAACAAATCATCACTCAAATATAATTACCCATTACCCATATGCTATAAAAGGTGATAGGATCTGAGTTATTAGCTACATTGGATGGCTTCTCAGGTTATAACCAGGTAGTGGTGAAACTATCAGAGCAATTCAAAACATTTTTCACCACCCCTTAGGGAACATATGTTTATTTTATGATGCCTTTTAGATTAATGCATGATGGTGTAAATTTTCAAAGAGTAATGGATGTGGCCTTCTCAATTTTTATTAATGACTTCATTGCAGTTTATTAGGATGATATAATTATTTTCTCTAGAAAAAGTTGTGACCATTTGGAGCACCTTGAAAAGATATTGATCACATGTACAAAATATGGGATCTAATTAAATCCAAAGAAGTTTAATTTTAGGGTACAAAGGAATTTTTTTTGGGAAATATAGTGTCACAAGAGGGAGTTATGATATAAATTGAAAGGGTGGAATAAATTGATAAACTCATCTTCCTCATGTCTAAGAAAGGCATCCAGTCCTTCTTTGGACAAACAAATCTTGTGAGAAGGTTTATTTGTAACTTTGTTGAGATTAATCTCCCCATCATAAGCATGTTGAAGAAAGATCAAGTCATCAAGTGGGAATAAGGGGTTGTATAATCATTTGAAGTAATAAAGGAGGCACTCAAAACTGCCCCCATATTAACCAACCCTAATTATAAAAAGGATTTCTAGATGTTTTATTTTTCCTCAGAGAATGCAATTACTTTTTTGTTATTGCAGAAGGATGAAGAGGGACATGAGAAAACCATTTCCTTTTTAATTAAATCCTTGCAAGGGTCTGATTTGAAATATTCCATTATGGAGAAACAAGATTTTTCCTTGGTAAAATCTACTAAATTTTTCAGACACTATTTATTGAGTTCCTAAATCATAGCCTATGAACCTCATACAATGGTGAATGACATCATATCAAAAATGGATATGTTAAGAAAGAGGTGCAGGTGGGTGAACAAGCATCAATAGTATGATATGGAGATTCAAACAAAAAAATTGGTTAGAGGATTGGGCTTAGCAAGGCTGATGGAAGAAAGAAATTTAAAGGTATTTGAGATATAAAATGTTTATGAGGATGAGTAACACCCTTATTAAAATGTGAGTACCTCAGCTTGACCTACAAAGACATAGTGTACTACTTAAGAAACTTGAATTTTCCTGTTCACCTATATAAAAATCAAAGGAGGACACTCAAGATGTTTTCCCAAAAATACATTTTAACTAATCATGGAATGGCTTGGAAAATATCAGAAGGAATATTGTTGAGATGTATTAAAGAGGATGAGGCCCCTAATATTATTACGGAGTTTCATGGAGGATTTTTTGGTGGTCATTTTGCTGGAAGAGTTACGTCCCACAAAATCTTAAGAGTAGACTATTGGTGGCCTTCCCTTTTCAAATATGTATCCCTTTTGGTTTTAAAAATTTAGAGTTTTCAACATTTCTCAAGAAGGATGAAAGCTTTTAGATATCTTCCCCTACAACATGTTTCAATGGAGGCTCCATTCAAACAATGGGGATTAGAATTTATAGGTGAGATATTGGACTCCTCAAGTGCTGGCCATAAATGGATATTGGTGGCCACTAATTATTTCAAAAAATGGGTTGAATTTATCCCTACCAATAAGGAAACCCATCGAGTGGTTATGGACTTCATCCTTAATCATATAATTTGTAGATTTGGGGTCCCAAATAAGTTGTTTGCTGATAATGCCATAAATTTCAGAGAAAAATCCTTGGCGAAAATGTGCCATGAGTATGAAATAAACTTGGATTATGCATCAAACTAAAATTATCAAGGAAATGGAAAATTAGAATAAAACAACAAGAACTTGCTCAAAATCCTTAGGAGAACATTAGAAAAAATATAAAAGGAAGTGGGGTGAGAAACTCAAGTTTTCACTATGGGTAGAAAAATTTACCACCAAGAGATCTACTGGTAAGATACCTTTTGAATTAGTTTATGGGGTTTAAATTCTTTTTCCCCTTCACTTGTAACTATCTTCTTATCAGTTCATGTAATAGTTTGAGGATGGGGAAGGAGTAAATCCTTATGAAGCCAAAATCAAGAAAATGTTTTACAAAAAAGTTATCCCAAGAATTTTTCATGTTGGAGACGTGATTCTATTATGGGATAACAGGCACGAAGACAAGGGAAAGCATGCAAAATTTGATCCCTATGGATTGGATTGTACACACCCTAATTTGTGCGTGCTACATTGTTAGAAAATGTTTACAAAAGGTCCCCAATGATGATTCATGTCCTTTCAGAAGGTGTTGGAGCCACTAAACCTACTTGTAGCTTATATTTCTAGCCTAGTATACTTTACTTAGCCTTTCCTTTCTTTTTGCAGCTTCCCACTCTATTTTCCTTGTGTTTTGGCCAATATTTACAAAACCACCACCCTATAACAGGGTGGCAATCCTGTAACCACCGCTTTGCACAAGGAAGTGGTCATGTGTGAAATTTTTAGAATGTTCAACATCAATTAAGATGCACGATGCCTCACTTAGCTTCACTTTGTACATATGTTTCTTTCTCGTTTTAGATTATTCCAAAGCCCGAATACCTTGTGGCATACTCTTCTTTACTTCTAATTTTTGATTGATGGTTATTAATAGTTTGAACTCCCCCTTCATTGTTGTCATGTCATCCTTTGGCTGCCAAGTGGCTTCAACCATTGCCTAGCCAAATTCCTATAAATATAATTCTTGTATTCAAGCAAATGGCCTGAGAATATTTTTGCATCTTGCATAGTATTGTTGCAACAATCTTGATAGAAATTACATAGCCAGGCTTTGTTCACTTATGTTATCTCTCTTTTATTTGCATTATAACCAGACTGAATTCAAGCTACTATTGCTTAAGTTCTTTCTCATGTTGTTGCCTCTTCATTCCCAATTCCTTGGACTCACGTGGACACACAGAGAATGAAAAGACAAATTGAGGGGACAAATTATCACACAACTAGATTTACCTCTATTATATGAATTCCAAGTTGGATTGATTGTTTGATTTCCTTCATTTCTACATTTTATTACTGTTACATCATATCAAATAGAGTATAAATTTATTTTCTTTCATTTGCAAGTAGTTAATTAATTTCCAAGAGGGTTTACATCTTTCATAGCAGCTCTTGATGATGGATCTTTTTCTTCCTATCCATGTGGATTTAAAGGGAAGAATATATGTAGTAAGTTTTCTACATATTATAGATCAATTGTAAAAGTCATTTTTTATGTTAGTATTAATTAGAATACACTCAACATAGGTGAATGACCATACCAGATTATTTTTCTTATTTAGTTTTAGTGTAGAAGTAGTTTAATTGTTTATAATAAAAGTAATTTGTTGTCTGTGATTATACTATTTCAGTTTTTTTATTGTTTTAGATTAGTTTCCATTTCAATATTAGATTAGATTGTTAATTTCATATTTGTTCAAATAAACACTTCAAACTAGTTTAGCATTTAGATTCAATCAACCAAATCAAGCCATAGGGAATTTACGCTACCTGCTCATAGCCACTAAATCTTCCCTATGCCGACTCAAATACTAGGAATTCATGCTACCAGATCTTAGCCAATGATTCTCCTATAGTTATCCATCCACATTTCCACATCGACCACCTTGACATGACCTCGGGGTGTCTAGTGCGGATTGAAGGTCGCATGTCGATTTTCATCCATACAAGGACCTTACTCCATTAACATCAGGATTGGAGACCACACTTTCTTCTTGAGAGATTTGGAGGGAAATTTTATAGAATTTCCTATCAATAGTAGGAATTTGAAGCACTTCTTGGACTAAATCAAACATTAAGTTATTTTTTTGTATAGTGTACAATTTTGTTGTTTTGTTTTTTTATTTTCTTTTTTATGTTCTGGTTTATAGTGATAAGGTTTTGTTCATTATTATTATACTCACGACATGTTATGTATCCTCTTAAAAGGCCACATGTATTTTTCTTCATGAATCTATCACCCAATGGATTAGGCACCTGTTTGATTTTTTTTTGTGAAATTCTGTCTATGGTTCTTGTGGCACCCATGGGGGGTGCTAATCCCCGAGATGGAGCCAATGTTGGTGCTCATTTTGAGATTATATCTTAAACTAAGATAATTCTTCCAAGATATTTACCATACCATTTAAGCTCTTATTTACATAAGTTCTATAACCCCATAAAATTATTCTTCAAACTACATTTTTTAGTAAAAAAATTTTATGTCAAGTAAAGGTTGCAGTATTGCTCATACATTACCTATTTTAAGAAGTTTTCTTGATCTATAGGTGGTAATGGTTCAACTAGTTTGAAATGTACATTCCTAAAGCTCAAAATTATCGACTATGGATAAATTAAAATTTGAGTGAGAATTCTTTCCTTTGTAAAATTTGCATTTTGTCCATGTGTGCAAAAATACAATCTCATTCCCATCACCCGATGACGTGGTGTTTTCTTGGAGGCTTTGCATTGGAAGAACCATCAAGTATACTTGTATTTTTGAGAAAGAATGCAAAATGTAAATATATCCCCAACTTTTGATATGGGAATATACTGTGGAATATTCTAAAGAAAGAGTGGGGAAACTTTAAAAGATTGTACTTTTATAAAGCGTATCTCATATGTAAAAATGTAAACTACACTCGAATCCCCATTTCTTGAAAAGGACACGTGTCATCATAATGACACAAGATTTCAAGTGATAATCTCATGCATATTTACACTTTACAATTTCACACTTCATGCAAAAGTGCAAACTACACCCAAACCCCTAAGGCCCGACAAAGGACACGTGTCATCCTACCGAGATCGGTATCAGGGACCCCATATGAATTTATAGTTTTACAATTCTTCTGTTACATAAAAAATACAAAATAGGCCCTGAGCTCCACTCCCCACAAAAAAGGACACGTGGACAATTCTCATTCAAATGAGAAAAGGTAGAGATCAACAAATGAGATTGAATATAATGCATTTATGGCCTCCTTCATTAATTTTGTTTGCATGAAAGGATTATAGGTTTGAAATTTTGCAAATAATTTCACATTTCTACCTTATCATGATGAAAGTAAGAATTATAGAGCCCTAATTTTGATTGGATTACAAGATTGAACTAGTGGATTGAAAATTCGGGTAAGTTTCCTATAAAAATTTAAATATTTCTTGAGTTTCTTGTTTTTTCATAAGGGTTTTTAAGAAGTGTTGGTGGTTCACATTCCTCTTCCTACAATTGGTCATTCCTTTGAATCCATAGTACTAGAAATACCAATTTCCTTTTATTATCCAAAAATATGAAGATAAAAGAAACTGGAACCCCTGTTACTTCACATATTACAAGAAATTTACATGAGGTGACAAACACTAACCTAGGGAATGTTGACCTAGAGGATTTCATGTAAATATTGTGTTCTCCCAAAAAAAGTGATCACATGACAACAATTGATGCTAGTGGTATTGCCTTAGATGCCACTTTCCCACCCTCCATACATTTCCCAAAATTGGTATGGATTTGTACTAAAAACTGCAATCTAGAAACCAAGGAGGTACTAGATGGAAGTCATGCTAGAGTTCTCTCATTGTCACTTGATACATTTAGAATAATTTTGGACTACCCACAGTTGATAGGGTAGTGAAAATTGACATAAAATCAGCTCAAGTCTTGTGGAAAACCAAACATGTAGAATATATTAGAAGTATGAATAATCAGTTGTTAATAAAGAACAAAGTTTCTTCTACCAAGATCCTAAAAAGGTTAGTTCGTTCAAACTTTGTGGAAGAGGTCGAAGACCTTATCACTATGCTAAGTATAATTGTAGACCTAAAACATGCTTACAACTTCCAAGAATGGATGATGAGTTATATCCAACTCATCTTGTTTAGTATTGAGAAGGTTTGTTGGGAAAAAATTATAAGCACATCTATCCATGATAAAATTATAAATATGGATGTACAAGTTAAAGAAGCCATTGCAATCAGGTGCAAATTTTACATGATGTCTTACCTAGTCTATAATATTACATGCCATAAGGAACTCCCAGGATTCTAAAGGATGAAATATTTCACTACCCATATGGTGTATGATGTATAACCCCAATTGAACATCGAGAAGCACAAGGAAAATTTCATAAAGATAAATGATTTTTTTTTACACCCATTATATGCCTTTTCAAACCAAAATGGGAACAATTTAGAATATCTACAACTACTAAAAAGGTGATCGGTGAGTATGGGTACTACTTCATCCAATTCAAATTCTTTGATTACATAAGAGTAAGTTTTTTCCATGGGTTTCCTTACATGTTGCCTAGATATCTAGATGAAAAATGGGCACTTTTGGAGCTCTCAAGGAAGTTGTAAAAATTTCCCAAACTAACAGCTCATAAACACAAGACCAATATCAAATTCCTAATCAAAATAGGGAGGTACACATACATAACATTTACATAAAAGCTAGACTTATAGATGATGAGATGAACATACTAGAGATGGAAAAGTTTTAGCCAAGGCCTAAAAATGGTATCATATAGGTGATGATATCAATATTAGGAATTTCATATGAACATGAATCACACTATGAAGATTTTTGGATGGATTATAGAGATGAAAAGGAAGTTAGACTAAGATACTTCTCTATAAAGACTATAGAATAGGTGGTAGACTACAAAATTGCACTTGTACCTCAAAAAATTGTAGATGAAAAAAAAAATGTGAGAAAATATTACATTGAGATAAATTTTACAGGGAAACCAATTAAACCACTTGATTGGATTCAAAAGGAAACAACAAGACTACATATTATAAATGCACATGTAATGAGGAATAAATTGACATGGTTAACAAGAAAGTGTTTGGATTTGTCTTTACATAACACTAAGGTACTACAGGAGTATATGTATATAGGAATTATTCAAGAAGATATTCCTCTTTAGAGGAAGGAGCAAGATAAATGAATCCCTTGGAGGGTAAAGCACCTCAACTTCCTAACAAGAAGCTAACCATTAGAATAATTGAGTGGATTGCAGCTAAAAGTAAAACAGGTACCTCCATGTCCCTCTCAACACAAAAGGCTAAGGATATACTAACGAAAACCATGAAATATGCCCCAGTACTTAGGTTTTCCCACTGCAGACTAAGATAACAAGTGCTTCAAAACCTAAAAAAACCATGATAAATTTTCCAGGATCTTCTAGTAAAGGCAAGAGAATGAGGGTATCTCTACCTAATATAGACCCATAACTCAGATTCCAAATTGTTGAAGAGAAAGAGAAATATGGTCTCAAATGTTTTGAGAGGGATAAGAAGGCCATGGTTATATACCACTTGGAATGAGCTATTGAAACCTCAGAGGAAAAATACATCCCAACTAGAGGAGGACATTGAAAATAAATTAAAGAACTAGAGGTCACTGATTCAGTCCCACTATATGAGGTACAATAAACTCCTCTTGGAACACAAAATCATAAAGGAGAAAAATCATAAGTTGAAGTGATTGATTCATTCCCATTACATGAAGTATAGGAATCTCCTGTTGTAGCACTAGCTCAAGAAGGAAAAAATCCAAAAATTTAGATAGTTGATGTGGATGAAGAAAAAGAAACACATGTACCTGAATCTACTAATTTGGTGCAAATTTTAACAACTGAAAAAGAGGTTGATGTTACCCTCATGGACAACCAATTAATGGAAAAATCAGAAATACATGGCAAGGAACTAAGTACATAAGTTAAAAGTGTGTCACAATTTGAAGTCACAATACCCATAGCTGATACATTACCACTAGAGATGAAGGTTACATAAGAAGTATGTATGGAAGTAAATGTCGTCATTAAAGTATAGCCTCAAGAAGAGGCAAGTGCCACTGCAAAATAAAATCCATAAGTTCTTGTTTACCCCATGGAAGAATCATTGAAAAGGGTCAACAAAGATATTATAATTCATGAGGTGTCCACAAGAAAGGACAACGAGAAAACTGATGATAAAACTCAAGAGCATACTCCTACAGTGGTGCTAAATTAGGAACTTATATTTGATGAACAAAAGGAGGGAACGAGTAAAAAAGTACATCACATATTTATTAAAAGGAAATATTAGTGAGGACTAAATTCCCACAAATACAGTTTCCAATTTCAGAGGTCCCTCATACTTCTTCCAAAGAAATTTTGGTTTATTATGGCACACCACAACAAGCACCATAACCTCCAATAAGAGGAAATGACCCTGTAATAGGATGGTTGGGAGAAATTATCAAAATGAAATAAAAAGAAACGATTAAAGTGGATACTGTAGATATTGAAAGTGTTATGTTTTCAAGAACCAAAAGAGCCCCTAAGAAATCTAGGAAACTATCCAAGACCCATGTAGATCCTCAAAGGAACTTGACATTGGAGATTACCACTCTGAAAGGAGATATATTAAAATATGAAGTTACAATGAGTGACTATCAAGTTACACATATTCCATTGGGGAAACTAACCACATATACTTTGAAACAAGAGCCTACAATGGCCCTCGAGGGCCTTATCCAAAAAATTGACAAAGATAAAGATACCAAAAAGTGATTGAGAGAAAGGGTAGAATCCCTATCAAATATTGTTAAAATAAAATTCCAATTACCTTCAACTTCACAAGAACTCACCTTTGAGGTCATAGATGATACTTTGAGAGATGATGAAGATGTCAATACCCATAATACACCTACCAAATAATGGGAAAGGAATTTTATTGAGAAGAGTAGCCAAGCCTTAACCAGAAATGGGACATGTTTCAACTATATCAAAGAACATATTGAATATGTCACTAAATAGATTAGAATATTCCAAGAGGAATTGGATTGATGGAAGGGGATGTTACCCAAGCTCGAAGGTATAAATACTATCAGTGAAAATATAATGGAAAAGGAAGGGATCATACCCCATGATGGGAAAGGGGAACACCTCTTGTGTGAGGAAGGAATCAAGTTATGGATATAGATACTAGAGAATGGAATAAAAAAATCTAGGAGGCCAAGAACAAAGCACAAGATTATTTTGATGACATTGAATCCCATATAGAAAGGATGCTTCTCATCTAAGGGATGTACAACCCTGAAAAGATAAGTGCATATTAACTAGTTAGAATACTCAAAGAATATGTTATAGTATGAAATGAATCCCTAAAAGTGTTTGATTACTCATTCATCCAAAGACTTATGAACTTGGAAAATTACATTGAAAAATTAACTGAAATCATAAATAAAAAGGAAAGAATATCTATAGAATGCGTAAATGTTTTCTCCAGGAAGGAAGCAATTTTTCACTTCCATGTAGGTCTAGATGAGAAGTTGGTGTTAGAAATTTTCAATAAATATGACACTCAAATACAAGATGAAGGAACACAAGGAAGTTGATGTTTTTGAACTTAATCAGGCTTAGGCTTGTTCCCTATCTTTATCTCTTCCTTATTAGTTTTTCCTTTATTCTTTACTATACATTTTTTTGTATTTTCAAAACTATGAATTGAAAGAAAACACTAAGCAAATTGAGGATGAATTAGTTTAAAATCAATCGTTTATAAAATTCCATATAAAATATATATTGTTTTTATATGTAAAAATCAAAATGGAGATTTTATAGGGGGCTTGACCTTGGAATTTATATTAAGAATTTTGTGTACATTTAAATAAGGTTTTGTAACTATTATATGGTCAAGTAATGACTACAAATTCCTCTCTATAAGCAAGAATACGAGATAACAACTTATTTTTCCTGAACTCAAATTCCTTACAGTCTTGTGTCGCAAATGTATATTGTATATCTCCTACTAAATCACGAGACATGACCTTATCCATAAGATCCATGATGCCTACCCTTGGGCCTTTCGAAATCCCAACTAATTCCAATTTCTTCTTATAGGATGAAGCCCATTCAAGAAGGTTGAGTCCTCTTGTCAGATATGTCTTATTACCTCAACAAAAACAGTTTTAGAAGATGAAGACAACTTAGGAACATCGGTTGGTTTTGCAAGAAAAATATTAGGTGCATTAACAAGATCTATTGGGATCCTTTTGCATTTATTTAGTGGAGTTCAAGGCCTTACATATTTCACTAGAGGTGAAGGAATTGCAGAATTCAATGGAGAAGAGGGTATTGTAGAACCTTTTTTGAGAGAAGACTTCAGTGATGCCTTTTTAATGACAACAAGCCTTTGCTCCAACTTAGATAATTTATAGAAAGTGAGGATATATCCTCTTGAGGCTCTGACTCAGGTACTATCAGATCTTTGAATGGGATATATTTCTTATCCACTTCCTCGGTGAAGAATGTAATGGGTATATGGATGGTGTTCGTATTAATAATTATCATGCAATGGGTCTTGAACTTCTTTAATTACTAAGGAACTATGTAATCTTCTGGGTGAAACAAATGGCGAAATAAAATTTGGAATACTGAGAAGAAGGGAGTCATTATAGTGAGTTTCCTCACCAAATCTAGATAAATTACATGGGGATTTAGTGGTCTTGCAAGATCCTTTTGATCTTCAATAAAAAGACATCTTGATGAATGCATCATTCAGAATAGAGAGATTAAACATTGAATGTAAAGTCTATGAAGATATATATTTCAACTCTCCTTCTAATTCCATGTCTGTCATTTCTCAAAAAGGGGAATGTCACTATTTATTTCACAAGAAATTCCACTTATAGTCCTATAAAGAACTTGCAAACGCATAGGAAGTAAGCATGCATTTATAGGAAAATGAACCCCATAGAAGTTTGTGAAAATTATCATGATA
This sequence comes from Taxus chinensis, assembly GCA_019776745.2. Taxonomy (NCBI): domain Eukaryota; kingdom Viridiplantae; phylum Streptophyta; class Pinopsida; order Cupressales; family Taxaceae; genus Taxus; species Taxus chinensis. Next base: position 322,947,280 of record CM034147.1, on the reverse strand, counting down.
GGATTAAATGCAAGATCAGTTTGAATTCTTCACATGAGTTGTAGAAAGGTAGAGCAAAAATATATCTAGAAAAAAGACATTTCTTTGTCTTGATATAAGATATTACACGAGGAAGATATTAAATTCAAAGGGGTACATATAATCATTCATCTCTCAAAATTATATTTTGTAAAAAAGGTAAAAAATCAAATCAATTGAAGGAATGATGTCAGGAAGAAAATGGTTATGACTAGACACATGAGTGATTGAGATAGGTTAAAAAGATAGAAAGACGACTGGGAATACAAGCTAACTAATTTGTACTTTTCCACATTTACAACAAAAAATTAAAAACCAATCCCAAAGTTGGTAACTAAAAATAGAATATTTTCAGTTGGTGTTGGACCCCTAAAAAAGATACTAAGTATAAGTGGCATGAGGGATTTTGACATGTGGGAGTTAAGAGAAAAGACACACATGAAAGTAAGATAGATAAAATGTGAAGGCTCAAGCCCTGATAGATTATATTCCATACTTAGCTGTATTATGAGCCACGAGAAAAATTGGAAAGATAGAGGGATGGAGTAGCATCCAAGCAGGGTTTTGGAGATAAGAATAGAACATGAATACTTGCAGTTCAAGCAAAGTCTATTTTGAGCTAGATCTCATGTGAAGGAATTTAAAGCCTCATACAAAGCTTAGGATATTGATAGGATCATATCTATAATTTATATTAGAAGATAATCTATTATTAGTGATCTTGTATGCTCTATTAGTTGGCTTGTAATGCACACATGACTATTTCTATCATTCAGGCTATTTTTAAAGAGTACATGGGTGGTGAAGGGAAAGTCCCCACCCCTATATATATGTATGATTCACACTGTTGTAGGATATACCATAAATTATTGTGAGGTTATATTATTGCTTCTCTTATGCACATAATCTTATGGAGTTACTATTGATGTATACAGTTATTGTATTTTATGGTGATTAATAGAATGGAGTTTTGTGGATGGATTCTTATTATTGATATCTTTGTTACTAAATCTTGCATGCTAAACCTATTATTGATTCTTGTTTTGCACATGGTTATGATATGGTTGCATTCTAGTATGCTTAGATTTGGTTTATCTTTGTGGTTATCTATGGTTATTGTGAGATATATGTCATTTTCATGTTAACTACTTAATAAAGCTGGAATCAAAAGAGGGACATGTTACCTTTACATGCTTCGTGTGAGCGATAAGCTTCCAACTAGCTGAGGTGTTAGTGCACCTCGGATATTCGTAAAGAAATATTGACTACATTTTGGTTCCGTTTCTGAGACCTCTTTTCAAGTTATTGCAAGGATGTTGAATGATGAAGACATATTGGCTGACTTTGGCCAACATTAAAAGTTAATTTGATGATTTAGAAGAAGAGTTTTCTCACAGATATAACACTAGACCTGATTTTGATGCACTCACATGGGTTGAAGGGAATCTATATCATGTGCTCTATGAGACATTTTTTTTTTCCTATAGAGTTGTACGAGTGGCTAGTAACATATGTATTGAAGAGAAATTGGAGGCATAAAACAATTATTTAGACACAGGAAGACTACCAAAATTTACATGATGTCAATTTGACTTAGACGTGCATTGTAGATCATTGGTGGAGTGGTGTCTTGAATAGTTACATGCTGGAGTATGTTGTTTCGACTTATTCCTATCCAGAGGTTGTTGAGTTTTAGTTCTTGTGTGAACCCAAAGGATCATATTTACACATTATCCCTTTAGCAATTAAGATCTTGATTGTGACTCTAGATTTGGAAGAACATCTTATGGCTAGCTAAACCCCACCATGCATGGGGGAAGGAGAATGTGTGGTGAAAGATAGTGGACCTGGAAGTAGAAATTCAAAGAGAAGAAAGGAAGCTTAAGTATAATGAAGCATGAGAGAGGTAATTAACAAAGAAACATGATATTGAGGAGTGAATGGTGTTGCGGAGAGTGATGGATCATGAAGCATTTGTAGTTCACATGAAATACATGGAGCCAAAGAATTTAGTTCTCCCCCATTTGAGTAAGCATGGTAGAGAACCCCTCTCGACTTCATATGAGAGAACATCAGAAGAAATTATAAGGACTGTAGTCACGCATCTGATCCCACCTGGCGACCTAGCCCTTAAGCTTGGTGTTTGATTTCCTAAAACATTTTTGTATAAGAAATCTAGTGTTGGTGACAGAGTAACGATAGATAGATTTCATTTTCTATTGAGTACAAGAGTTGATTAGATAACACATTCATCTATGGTGGTGCATATGTTGTCTTGGTTATTTGAGGGTCCAGTCAGAGGTATATTTTCTAGCACAACATCAGGGAAGAATGTGGGTGCACATAACATTGGTAGTACTTCTAGAAGTATAAAAACTTCACATACCATGGGGGTTAAATTTAGTAAAACTATTGGAACACAAGGCATCACATCCTCTAGTCCAGTGGCCTCTATAGGGGAGGATTAGGTGGTTCAGAATCTAGTGGAACTAGAGGTGAAGGGAATACTAGAGGTAATATAGGTTCTGGATCTAGTGGGTACAACCCACACCAACCCCCAGAAGTCTATTATGATATGTCTCTTATTATACTAGATTACAAAGGTATTAAAGATGTAGCTAATAATGTGCATATGTGTGAGATACTATGGTGCTCTAAGGGGATCACAACTCTTGAGCGTAAGGCAAGTAAATTTACTACTACTTTGCAAGGGCACACACATAGTTGGTATAGGAAGTATGATCCAAACTAGACTTGTGTAGACTACAATATGTTAAGTGATGCTTTCTTAGTAGAGTTCCATGTACTTGAATTTGAATAGAAGAGCATCATCATGTTGAAGGATATTAAGCAAGGAATGGCTGAGAGTGTAAGGGAGTATGATGCATGCTTTAAAATTTTGATATTAAAGTTATCTTATGATATTCACCTTAGCCAACATGCATAGTGGTTTGTTGGTGTTATGATCACACCTTTCAAAAGGGAGCTCTCACATAAGACATTTACATATCTGTGAGAGGAATTAGAGGCAGCTCTACATATTGAGGTAGTTATAAGCATAGACACTAGAGTTATCCTATTCTTATAGGTGCAGATTGCATCTATGGAAAAACGATTGGATAAACTATTGGCTAATTCAAGCCATGAGAAATGCAATGGTATTGGGTGTATAGATTATGAGGTGGAAGGACATACTAAGGATATTTTCCCTCATAAATTGGTGTGCACCATGTTGCTCGATTGTGAGATCTGTCATTTGGATCATGATTCAAGTAGGTTCCCCTGTTGTAGCATGCGATTAGGAAGAATGTGTCTTGTTATTGTAAGATTTATAAGTCTACCACTCATGATACAGAGAATTGAAGATTGATTGATAAAATTCATGATGTCATTGAGACTGGTGTACATCAAACCAGTGTTGAAAAATTCTAAGGAACAAGGTGAACATCATAATCATAATCACAATGAAGGATGCTCTGATGGAGGTGATAGAGGTATAAGTTACCGTAGAGGATTCAGTGGTGAAGGTTGTGGTGGTGGATGAGGTGAATTCTCATGAGGAACTAGTTTTACATGTGGATCCCCTTATCATTATAGGCATCAATACCCTCAAAACATTATTTTCTCATGGTGTGAAAAGAATCACAAGTTTGAGGAATGCCTGAATTTGTATGAGCATATGAGAAATTAGCATAAGCAGAATAAGGGCATGGGAATGGTTAGAGTACAGTGTGTTATGGAAGATCAGTGGATGTCAAAGTTAGCACCTGACCTTGGGATGATACTTGTGTTGGTGACTACACACGTTGAGGATGCACACACTCGTGAGACTCTGAAGCAGAAACCTGTTATTACAAAATAGGAGGTATTGCATGCAAAGTATCTAGATCCTTCCCATCAAAAGGAAGTATATCAGGAAACTATGGAGGTTATTAGAAAATTACAGGGTGAGATACAATGCTTAAAGGAGAATTCACAGAATTTGGAGTAGGAAAAGGAGGTTGAGATGCCTCAGAAATATGTTGATGACTTAAAGGAGGTTTGTAAGATGTTGTGATAAGAAAACATCATTCCTTTGTTAGGGGAATGGTTAAGGGAGAAGGTACCACACACTGGAGTTGAGAGCGAGAGACAAATATTGCATGTGAACTTACCCCCTCACAGTCTTGAATATGATAAAGAGATCACTTTGAATGTAGTTGTTGATGGATGGTTGTTAAGTAATATATTGATTGATACAGGTGCATAAGTAAATGTACTCACTTTGGATGCATGGAATCAGATGGGAAGACCACCATTACAACCATCTTCAAATGTGTTGTATATGGAAAACATGACTAAAGACATGCCCATTGGAGTATTGAAGGATGTCACTATTACTATACAAGGGGCCAAGTTTACTGGGGACTTTGAGGTCTTGGCACTTGCTGAAGAAGATAGTTTTCTAGTATTTCTTGGGCGCCCTTGGTGTTATGCAAATAATGTTGATTTCTGCTTTAATAAAGGTTATATCAATTTTGAGAACAAAGAAGAGCATGTGATTATTCCTTTAATAGGTGGGAAAGTTGCAACCTTATGTAGAGTGAAGAGGATTTAAACAAGATATACATGTGTATAGTTAGAGATTACAAAGTTATCGAGCCATCTAAGGAAGGTGTTATTCAATGGGATGATGCTCAGTATATGAATGATACAAACAATGTTGGCTATGATAACTAATTACATGGAACATATGGAATCGTTGGGAGGGAGATTAAGAAAAAAATTACGTGCATGATCAGGCTGCACATTGTTCAACATTTGAGTCATAAACAAGTACCTCAATACACTAGCAAAGGAAACCCTAATGTATTTCTATGTGCTATGGAAGCTCCATGGATATAACAAGTAAAAAGAAGACATATGCTAATTTATACTCTATGTGGGATAGTTGCGTGTGCACTGGTGGACTACACACAAAGATAACCTTTAAGAGTGGAAAGAAGTGAGAATATCCTTCTCTACTAGGTTTCTTAAGAATAATGTAACTTCATAGATATTTGAATTTCATGGGAAGGATTATGTTTCATACCATGTTCAGAAGTGTGAGAGACTCAAGATGGAGGGGCAAGAGGCTTTACCTCCATCACTCTGGGTACATAAGTTCTACACCACTCTCAGTGGTTGTGTACGCACATGGTATGTTCATGTAGAGTTAACAAGAGAAATAATTAATAGGAGATGACCTCAGGTATGATTCAAACCTTTGATTATTTTTCTACTAAACCTCCAGTGAATGAAGCATTACAGATTATAAAGCACCTTACAATGGGGGATAGTGCAAAGGTTGAGAAACTCTTGTTAGATATGTTTGGGGAGTTATACTTGGAGGTATGCTTTGAAGAAGAAGATACATATGAGGAACAACTTGTGTGTGCCTGCCTAGAAAAAGAAAAAGTAAAGTTGGTTTACATGATTGATGATGAAGAAGTGGAGAATTTGGATGTTGACCACACTGTAGGTACACATGAGGTCTTGGATAGTGAAAATGAAAAGGCATGCACTTATCATGAGCCTATGAAAATGAAGAAGATCAATATTGGAATAGATGCAAAACCTAAAGAGGCCATTACTGGTGACTATTGGTCTAAACAGGAGATTTATAAGATTATTGAGCTATTGCTTGACTTCTATGATTTATTTCTACAAGGTTATCATGAGATGAAGGGACTACTTCCATCTTTGGGTGAGATGAGGATCAAGTTAAAGGAAGGTGCACGCCTGGTTAGGAAGAGGCCTTACAGGATGAACCCTAATTTGTGTGTTAAAGTTAAGGAAGAGATTGATAAGATGTTGAAATCTAGGATCATTGAGCCCATTGAGGAATCAAAGTGGGTTAGCCCCATGGTAATAAGTATAAAGAAATATGGTAGGATAAGAATCTATGTGGACTACAGAGAGTTGAATGTTGTTTGTTTCATAGATACTTTTCCCACACCTTTTACAGAGGAGATCTTGGAAGGCGTTACAGGGCGTGAGACCTACTCTTTTACTGATGATTTCTTAGGTTATCATCATGTGTAAATTGCTCAAGAAGATCAAGAAAAGACAAATTTCACCACTAAATGGGAAATTTTTTCATATATAGTTATGCCTTTTGGATTGAAGAATGCACCCGGAGTCTTTTCGTGCATTATTGTGTAAGCATTTGAAGAATGAATACACAAGTTTTTATAGGTTTATTTGGATGATTGGACTGTGTATGGACTAGTAGAAGATCATTGTGACAACTTGAGACTCATGTTTGAGAGATGTAGGTAGCTAAGCATCTCTTTGAACATTAAGAAGTATATCTTTTCTACACCCTTTGGAACTTTATTGGGACATATTATTTGCAAAGAAGGCTTGTTGGTAGATCATGTTAAGGTTTTTGTTATTTTGGTCTTATAGGAGCCTACCAATCAGAGTGAGGTGTGTAGGTTCTTAGGACATATATGGTATTATAGGAAATTTTAAGGGGTATGCTAAGATTTTTGTGCCTTTGGAATAATTGTTAAAGAGTAAAGAAAAGTTCCATTAAAATGAGGTGCAGTAATAGAATTTGAGACATTGAAGGAAAGACTTACTTATGCACCCATACTATGTTTTACCTCCTTGGATAAGCCATTTCATGTGCATGTTGATGCCTCTAGCATGGCCATTGGTGTAGTATTAGCACATCCTGGAGATGGGATTGTTGATCATCCTATATGTTTTGCAAGTAAGAAGTTGACACAAGTTGAGATGAATTATACAACTACAGAACGTGAAGCATTGTCTATGATTTACGCACTGCATAAGTTTAGAAAATACTTGCTAGAAAATCCCTTTATTTTTTATAGAGATCACATGGAACTTAAGTATTTGGTAAATAAGCTCATTTTATAGGGACGCATATGTCATTGGATTATGTTGTTTTAGGAATTTGACTTTACAGTTGTTGTAAATTCAGGGAAACATAATTCAGGACCTGATCATCTATCAAGGATTAATTCAGGTGAGGATGCACAAAGCATTGAGGACACAATTCTAGATGCACATCTATTCAGATTGAACCATGTGCCCTCTGACTTAGAAGATATTTATGTATTTTTACGTACTAGTGTTGTGCCTAAAGGAATGAAGAGTATAGAGAAGAAACAACTTTATCATACATGTCACACCCTATATGTTAATTGGTGGAGATTTATACAAGTTAGGTCATGATGAGGTTTTACGTCAGTGTGTACTTGAGCATGAGCATGAAGCTATTATAGAGGAAGCTCATGGTGGGATTGCAGGTGGTCATTATGTAGGAAATGCTACCACACGTAAGATTTTGTGGGAATGCCTTTGGTGGGAAACAATTTATAAGGATTGTATAAAACATTGTAAGGCTTGTGACCATTGTCAGTGTCCTGGAAAGCCTGGGCATAGAGATGAAATGCCTTTGAGGCCTATTGCTAGTGTAGAACCTTTTGAGAAATGGGAAATTGACTTTGTGGGTCCTATTTCCCCACCCACAATATAGGACTGTCACTACATTATAACTTATACATATTATCTTACAAGGTGGGTAGAAGCGTGCCTACAAAGGATTGCATGGAAACTACTGCAACAAGGTTCTTATGGGAGAACATAATCAACATGTATGGATGTTCTACGGAGCTTGATAAGTGATAGGGGTACTCATTTCTTTAATGAGACTATTAGGATATTATTGGTAGAATTTATGGTGGCACACCATAAGACAACACCCTATCACCCATAGGTCAATGGGACTACTAAGGCTTTCAACAAGATATTGGGACATACATTGACAAATATTTGTGATATTGGAAGGAAGGATTGGGATGATAAAGTCTCTGTTGTACTTTGGGCATATAGGACAACTACAAGAGGTTGAATAAGGCCACACCCTTTTAGTTGGTGTTTGGCGTAGAGGTTGTTTTACCAGTGGAATTCATTTTACCTTCCCTATGTATTGCATGTGTAGGTGGATTGGATGATGAGAAATCCCTTTAATATTTCATAGACAAGTTTATGTAGTTGGATGAGTGGTGCACCATAGCATGTTAGAGCCAAAAGATAGAGAAATCAAGATAAAATCATGGCATGCTATGCATATTAAGAATAATAAGTTTGAGGTTGGACAGATGGTTCTTCTTTATGATTCCAAGTTTTTGCACCACCCTGGAAAGTTCCAAGTGCATTGGTTGGGACCATATGTTGTAACTTACATACTTAATTCAAGAGTTTTCCAGTTACAGACATTGGATGACACCAATTTTTCCCAATTACTTTAATGGCAGTAGGTTGAATCTCTACTATAAATAAGTCTTCTAGGTGTTTGTAATAAGGTATTATTTCCATTTAGATTAGATTTCCTTTATATGTGTTCCCTTTCATCATTACTATGTTTTGTCCATTTAGTTTAGTGTTTTGTGAAATAAGTTCACTTATGTGCCAATAGCTGATTACTATCTAAGTGATTTCGTGAGTAAAGGATTGCACATATTTTTAGTGTGGGATGGATTGAAGTGAAGAGATGAAAATGGTTGGCACCCTCTTGTTATAGGTTGGTTTGGTTGAAGGATTCTTCTGGGATGTTGGCATGGAAAAGGAAAAGATGTTATATGTGTTATGTAAAAGGTGTTCTGAGGAAGGTTGAGATGATTGAAGACCACATAGGGAAAGTGATCATGTAGTGTAACGTGAGGTAGGAAGCGGCATGGGAAACTACTTGGGATATGGAACATAGAGGTTTTGTACTTTGGTGTAGGGGAGGCATGTACAGGAGGTCTGAAGCAAAGAAGTAGTATTAGCGTGCTAGAAGGTTATGAATGCAACACACAAGGTGAAGTCGTGGAAGTTAATATTAAGCAGGAAAAGTACTTTATTGAAAAGTGACTTAAAACATGTGGGTCAAAGGGACAAGAAGGTCATGAAAAAGTATAAATAAGGGGGTTAGGGTAGTCATTTGGCTACCTTGCTTTCAAAGAAATCAAAGTGCTACTAAGCACATTGAAGAATGATGAAGAGCTTAGAAGTGACGCAGAGTGTTTCCAAACTAGAAGTGCTTGAGATTTGTGCAGAGATCCTTGCAAAGAGGAAATTGGATTTGGTAGCAGAGTGGTGAAGGGTTGCATGCAATTGAAGTGGTTGGAAGTCGTGGGGCTTGGGTAGAGAATGGTTGAAGGACATAACACCTAGGGCACGTAGTTAGAAGTAAAATGACACCAAAACCAAGGAATTTGTGAACAAAGAGACCTTAGGTGGAGGTGGAGGAGCCATTAGAAGAGATATATTCTGAAATGTAGTACCCTCCTGGTGTTTTGCAGGTGGAATTATGGAAAATCGAAGCTCACTCATTGTAAAATTAGTGAGTTTTAACCACCACATGGAGGAAAATGAAAAGAAGATGAGGGAAGACTTAGTAAAGGTACTCCCAGGAGCAAGAAGAGGCTGGAAACCCTCAAGTTGATGACTCTATATAGAGAGAGTTAGAAAAACTAGTGTTTTGCAGTTGTGGGAGCTTCCCTTCTTCACAAAACCCACACATTTATTTTAGTGGCTGATGTCGTGGGTGCACAAAGACTTCTTCTACTTTGCAGGAAGAAGGATGTGTCTCACAGGCCAGTTGATTAGATGAGTTACAGGATTAAGGAACATGGGGGAGGATATGTCTCTAGATCTTTGTGTCATAGCCAAGATTAAGGAGATTGAAGAAATTATTATATGAGAAGGGAGGTAGGGCACAGACCATCGTGGATCTAGATGATCTACAACTTAGGGTCACTTCCTGACTCATGAGCTACAAATTGGGAACTTTGAAGTGCTGGACTGATATAAACAAGAGGTTCTTGTACATGGCCTACAAAATCTTGAAGAGGGCACACTATAATTTGGCTCAGTATGTTGTAGAAAATATCTATAGAAGAGGTGAAGCTGCATAATGAGGAAGGAGTGAAGATTACATGGGGTTCCATCCTTCTCTTGATCATATTTTGGGAGATAGGAATTCTAGATGGGCCTGAAGATAATATGTGGGTTTACCCACCAGTAGATCCATCACCCATAGTTCAGTTCAAAGGGTTCACTTGTGATGGCACCATCATAAGTACTTACAAGGCAAGAATTAACAAATGGTACAATAGACTACATAGGGCCTTTGAGAATGAATGGTACATTCCACGCAAGTTTCCCACAGTTTTTGGAGACCAAGTGAAGTTTGCAGTGATGCAACACTTTAGTCTTGTGAGATTCAGGATGGTGAATGGAGAGATGGGGCCATGGTGTAAACTCCCATTTACATTCACAGCTAAGTATTTGAAGTGCTCCATCAATAGATTGAAGGATGCACAAAAATTGACATATAACATGGATAAGGTGGATTCTGACCTACATACTTTGCACGCCACATACAAATATGACTCTAGGCCTACATACTTGGAGGTCTTTGATCCAGGAATTTTGGATCAACAACCACAAATAAATGTGATGATTAAAGGGTTGATTAGTAGGATATTTTTGTAACTTCACCCAGAGACTCAAGGAGAAGTCGAAGTGGAGGTCACAAACTTCTCTTTTCCATAGCCGAGGGGAAAACTAGTGCTACCCATCAAGGTAATTCATGAGGAAGAGGCATAGGAGGAAGAAGAGGGAGATGAGGATGAAGGGAATCTTGAAAATTCCCACAAAATAATGTACTATTCTCGTAGGAGTAGCAGTGGGGGTGCAATGACCTCTCTCAACAAGGTAATGCATCAGAGAAGAAAAGATAAAGTGCTAGAAAGTAAAACAAGTCTCTAGTTCTGAGACAGACGTAGGGTTTGAAGATACGGACTTTTCCACACTAAGGGATGAGTTAGAACAAGAAATGGAGGAGTAGGAAAAGCAGGCATGAGAGAAAGGAAACAGAGAGGTTCGTGAAAAGAAGAAAGAGCCTATGATAGAAGAAGAGATAAATAAGAGCTTGATGAGGGAGAATACACCAGTGCAACCTAAGGAGCATGGATAGAAATAAAAAGGTGATACTTTTGTGATCAAGGAGGACAAGGGGCTTGGAATAGGTACCAAAACCCCTACCCCAAAGAAGTAAAGAACAAAGAGGAAGGTGCAAAGGAAGTGGTAGACCCCAAGGTGCCCACATATGGACTACATTGATGATCCTTCAAATGTTCTTCATGCACACTTCTAAAGAACGGTAGCCACTGAAAAACTACATGTGTGGGAGATACTAGACCAAGATGAGGGGTATCCAGAACCAAGAATATGCTGAGTTGGAACTTGCACAATCACTCAAAGGAGCCAGAGTTTGAGGTAAATGAATATGTAATTAATACTATTTACTTAAAGAATAAACAAGGAGTGACATACAAAGCGGTGGACCCAAAACACCTGACTGATGAGCAAGCGTGCAATGTGTTGCACAAATTTTCCTCTGAAGTAGTATGGAGAAATTTGGATTCAAGCACCACTGTTCACACACTTGTGGTGGATAAGAAGGAGAAGGAAAGAGAAATAGATAGATTACACAAGGGGTTGAAGGGTGAACATGTTAGGAAAAAATAAGCATATGATAGGGCTGGCACACTAGTTCAGAAGATTTTGGCACAATTTCCATCCTTGGTTAGTTAGGCATGGACACATTATGGTGATGAAATGGAATATCTTGAGGACTTGGTGGGAATGTTATTGGTTAATATTCAAAATGGCGTGAGACCATCTCCTAAAGAGATCCCCAAGGAAAAAGAGAACAACAAGATAGTAGTTGAGGTCCGAATCACTGAGTTCAAATATTTTCTCACCCAACTCAAGGAAGCAAGTACATAGGAAGATGTGGGCTTTAACTGATGTAGAAAGTATGAGCCATTTATTGATGTTATATTGATGGATGAGGAAGCAATATTGAAGGCCATATAAGAAAAGGTCCCCACCAACAAACTTGAGTAAACTCAACTAATTATTGAGACCATCGTGTAGAAGGACAAAATCAAGACAAATCATGAGTATTTTGAGTTTAGGATTGGTGAGTTCCAAAATTCCATACTAGAACACATGGATGTTTTTTATGGAGCTTACGTAGAGCTAGTGGTGGTCATACAGGAACTGAAGAGTAGAGTTGAGGAGATAACACTGGATCAAGTACCCGATATTGTGGAGGAGGCACTAGGGAAGGATTTGAAAGAGTTGGAGGAGTGTAAGAAGTAGAAGGATGAAGTAGATGAAGAGTTCCCCGAGCTCCTCCAGGTGCCTTGAAGTTTTTTGGTATGATGTTCATTTTTGGATTTTAAATTTTTTTATCTTCATGAAGCTTTTTGTACTTGGTGATTGAGGAATTTTCGAGGTCAGCAATCCAACTATTGTGGGGTAATGTTGAACCCCTAAAAAAGATACTAAGTATAAGTGGCATGAGGGGTTTTGACACATGGGATTTAGGCATGAAGGAAAACGTGAGAGTAAGATAGAAAATGCATGAAGGCTCGTGCCATGACAAATTATATTCCATACTTAGCTATATTATAAGCAATGAGAAAAATTGGAAAGATAGAGGGTTGGGGTAGCTACCAAACAGAGTTTTGAAGATAAGAATAGAGCATGAAGACTTGCAGTTCAAGAAAAGTATATTTTGAGATAGATCTCATGAGAAGGAATTTAAAGCATCATGCAGAGCTTAGGTTATTAATAGGATTATATCTAAAATATATATTAGAATATAATCTATTGTTAGTGAGCTTGCATACTCTTGTAGTTGGCTTGTAATGAATGCATGGTTATTTCTAGCATGCAAGATATTTTTGGAGAGTGCATGGGCGGTGAAGGGAAAGTCCCCACCCCTATATATATGTATATATTCACACATTGTATGGATATGATGTGATTGATTATGAGGTTATGTTTTTTCTTTTCTTATGTGCATAATCTTATGGAGTTACTATTTATGTATATAGTTACTGTGTTTTATGGTGATTAATAGAATGTAGTTCTATCGATGAATTCTTGTTATTGATATCTATGTTAGTGGATCTTGTATGGTAAACCTGTTATTGATTCTTGTTTATCTTTTTTTGCACGTGGTTATGATATGTTACTTGTATGCTTAGATCTAGTTCATTTGGTTTTATCTATTGCTATTATGAGATATATTTACATGCATGTAAACTCCTTGACAAAGTTGGCATCAAAAGAGGGACCTGGTACCTTTGTGCACTTCGGGTGAGCATTTTACTTCTAGCTTGATGAGGTTGTAACATTCCTAGGATATTGGTAAAGAAATAGTGACTACAGTTAGAAAATATTCCTTCCCATTCTGATGAGATATTGGGATCCTTTGTTGCAAAGGAAAAGAATATTCTCTTACTATTTTTGGTGGAAATTGAATTATGAATCCATGAAATTTTTTGTATAAATATGAAGGTTTGTCCTAATATTAGGGGGGTTATTTTTCTATTTTAGAAGTTAAAATAAAGTAATGTAAATCTTCATGTTTCCATTTTCTTGTATGGAATACATATGAACTTTGAGTTTTCAATATTTTGTGTCAAGTTAGTTGCATTGTAAAGCCATTGGCAAACATTGAGGGAATTTATTTAAAGTCCCCTTGTCAAGAAATTGAAAGTGTGAATGGCATATGCCTAATTATGTTTCTAGTTTTTTGTTTTGGATTTTGTAAGTTGAAATTTGATTAATGAGTTATAATTTTTGTTGTATTTTTGTGTTTATTGATTCTATATGTAATACACTAAATCATATTTCTAGTAGGTTGCATCTTCTTTCTCACTAGATCTGTATTGTTTTGTAGCATTTACTCTATAATATCTAAGGTGGTTATAAAAACCTATTGCAAACTATTGGTTAGATGATTTTTGTTATCCTTTGAGTGTATCTTTGGCATATGATAATAGAAAGTACTTAATTAGATCTCTTGTATAAGATTTAATGTTAAATGGTTCTAAAGATTGTCTTTAAAATATTTGCATCTGTTGAGTATCAATGATTGCAAATCTTTTATTTGAGAATTTTCACTACTTAATCATATGTTCTTTAATCTATAGAACAACATGTTGTCATGGTAGTTGTTGATGTTTTATTGCAAGAAATCAATCATCATTTACTCCCCCTCTTTTATAAATCAAATCTATTATACTTTCCCCCACACCATCACACTTCCATCCAAAAGATCCATTTACCACCTTGTTGTTCTATATCCAAGCATAATTGAAGACACTTCTTCATACCCATATTTCCATAAAAAATAATGCAAGAACAACTGAGCTATGTTATTTCTAGTAACATGTCTATGATTCACTAAGTATATTTGACATTTTTTTGAAAAATCTTATGAGTAAATGTTATATTCATAGCCACACTTATCTCATATTTAACCACCATTTGAAAAATACAAAGGAAATATGTGTTAATTATCCTCTCTCTATTAAGCCTACCCAATGGGTCCTCTCACCATGGTTTAAGGTAGAAAAAAAGTAACAGTATCAGGCCATTCCCTTTGTACATGCATTCCAATCATCCCAAGAGATTTGTTCTAAAGATGATGTCAGACACCTCCCTGACTAGAAATGACATGTATCACACAGTCTTTCATCCTCTAATCCTTCCTACACTCTAAAGGTGTTGTCAGGCCCGAGGGGTGGTAAAATTGGGAGCCAACACTATGTACTAGATCAATGTAACAATATGATGTATAAATTAAAAATTTAGCAAAGAAAACTAGAAAAGTTCTTGATTTTGTATTTTTTCTCGTATTGGAATGTTTTTGAATTTTTTTACAAATAACTATATAAAAGAATGAGGATATTGCAATATCTATCAAATGAGGTCATCTATGTGGTAGGCGGAGGGGATGTAAGTCCCTCAAGTGGTAGAAGAGACAAATTATGCTCACGTATTACTGGTGTAGAGTCCATGATATGTGTTGAAGGTGAAGGGGGGTGAGAAGATCCATGAGAGATAATATATGTGGTACATGATCAAGTCAAAAACCGAAGGGGATGTTTCCATTGATGATCAGTGTGTGTTCTAGGAAGGAGACATATAAATGGGAATATGACAAAAGATAGCATGAGAAGAAATAGACATTTCTATATACATACTATAGATGGTGGTTCTATGTGTTAGGAAAATTCATGATGATGGAGTGAAAAATGAGATCCCCTTAATTATAACCACTTGATTATAATAAATGAAGTTGAGACATTGGTGTAATATATAAGGGACATCTAGTGGGAAATACATGCTTTAAAATTTTGATTCTATTAAGTCTCCTTGATGTTCTTTGACATTATGTTCTTTAGCCAACTCTGTGACATTTGGATACTCTTCTATCAACATGGGAAGTTCACCATCTTCCTTCAAAGTTATGAAATAATTTTAAGACCTTGAAACTTGAAACACAATATTTTCCCTTATGTGATAAGGCCTTTGAATGGTGTACATAATTTTCCTTATGGGAAGAAATTTCTTCATTTTACCATTAACTAGAATGATGGCATGTGACCAATCCATTTGAATATCTCCGCCAACATCTCGAAAGAAGATCCAAATTAATAACATAAAATATGAGGTTGGCATGTGCACTACATGAATTCTCATTCTGATCTTATTGTTACGAAAATCTATAAATTCTACCTAAGCATTCATGACTTGGCCAACTAGAGGTACCTCTTTCATTTCCATAGAGTAATAATGTCCAGTGGTAGGAGAGAGAGACTGAGAGCTTTAGAAACTTTCACAATCATGGCATTTTCTGAAGCACCAGAGTCAATGATATAATTATTTAGTTTGTACTCATTGACCAACAAGGCTATATATAAACTTTCCAGAGGTGGAGGATGTCGAAGAAATTTTTTTTAGAAGGATTTCTCTGAGGAATGGAAGGTAATTCTTTGGTGGTGGAATTTTTGGAACACAAACTCGAACTACTCCCTTTGATAAATTGGACTAGCCTATCAAATTGCTTAGGATGGGTTTTCAAATCCTTAGACTCAAAAATTTTTAATTTTGGTTTTCTTACAATGATCAATAATTTCAAAAGGTTGAGAATGTGTAAGCACATCAGGGGCTATGGAAGTCTTGACAAGGGTAGGATTTGCATTTTTAGAATCAACAGAAAAAGACATTAGTTTATCAAGAGAATTTGGATGAGAATTACTTGAAGAGGAAAAATATTTCTTGACTGAGATAGTCTCAAGATTCCTCTTGGCTGATCCCTTTGAAGTGAACATCGATGATCCTCCTTTTATTGTTATTTTTTGTAGAGTCACCATTTGAGGGTCTAAAATATTAGCTTGAGCACCAGAAGAAGATCTTTCTTTCTCCATTTGTGATCAAGTGAATACTGCATAGGAGTACCTATATGTAGGTTCCTCAGACTCTTCATCTGGTGTGAATTCAAAATATCCAATTCTGGTGCATTCCTCTTTTTCTTCTTCTTCGATTTCTGATTCCAAAATTCCTTCTCCTTCATCTTCATTACTCTCACATATTACATTCATTTATGGAGCTTCTAAAGAAATCCTTCAGGGTGCTCCTACAATTTGATTTATATTCTTGTTTTTGTGTGATACATGTTAAGCAACTTCCTTCTTCAATATTTTCAAATCATTTCCCAACTTCTACAACAATGGATCAACTTTTTCATCTTTGGAATTTTGGACCTTATCTTTCATTTAAGAATTCTTTATCTTCCCCGACGTGATCAAGTCATAGTCCACTCTAATGGAAAGTTCTTGAGTGTTGTACAAATTGTTTGGTTGGACTCTCTATAGTATGAAACTAATTTTAGGTATTTGGGCATTAACGAATAAAATATTTAGATTATCCATAGTAAGATGAGTAAAAAATGAAATCTTGTTGATCAACTTATTGAGTTTTTCCAAAAAATATCTCATGGGCTCTTGTGGTTATTTATTCATTGGAGTAAGTTTTTTAATGAGGGCATGAACATATTTTTGATTCTTGAATCTTGATTCAAATTCTTTTTAAATCATCCCAATTAATAATTAGGTGTGATGGAAAGTAGTAAAATCAGCATGCAGTGGAATCTTGTAATGTTTCCATGAAAAACCGCATGAAAACATCTTCGTGTTGCACTCTAAGAATGCCACAAGTTATGATGAAAATTTTGATATGATCATCAAGACTTTTGTTTCCACATCCATATAATTTTAGAAAGTTATTTCTTGAACCATTTGGAAGTTCATGAAGTGGTGGGGCCAAAGCCAATGAACTAGTATTTTTTTCCCATGGTAGCGGTGCATCCATTATTTCTTCTTCTTATTATTATTTTGGTTCTTCTTATGTTTCTTCTTCAGGAGGAATGAGGACTTGTGGTTCAATGACTGGTTCTTTAGTATGGCATTTAAGAGGATTTTCAGGAACTTTTCTTCTTACCGGTACAATGGGAAGTTGGAAATTGGCTCTTTGTTTCTCCTTGAATGTGGGATCAAAAATGCCACTTGCACAACCAGCTTAAGTGTACCTTATTTCTTCTATTTTATCTTGGAGACTTAGAAAGGAATAAATTTGGAAAGATGCAAATTTTTCAGCTAGATTGCAGCAAGTCTTTTTTAATATTCAAATAGATTTTTTGGTATTTTTCATCTTTTCAATTTTTATGGATTTTTTAATTTTTTTTTTTTGTATTTTCACACACACACAGATATATATATATATATATATATATATATATATATATATATATATATATATATATATATATATGGGCACACAAGGTTATATCTCTCCCCACTACAGTCACCAAAAACTGTTGGTAAAATAATTTGTCATGTTGTAAATTATTTAGTTTTTACCAGCATTGTGGGGCTAAGCCCCTCCTTCTGTATGGGGAGGCTCCCATTATTGAATGTAAACTATCTAAAAGGTGTAGGGTAGCCAATAAGTTGATGATAACACAATAACACTCCACTAAACTTGTGGAAAATGCTTTTACGAAGTACAAGGGAGGAGTTTGCAATGAATATAGGTAAATGGGAGTTGGCGAAATAAGGAGAGAGAGGGTTATTATTGTGAGTAGGCTTATAGAATTCACATATAATAAACATAGTACTTGCACATCCAATCAAAACAAAACAAAAATACAAACCATGATAAGCCATAACAAATCATAGACACATACTTCCATTGATTCATTTATCAAAGGCACAGACACCTTTTTTGGTTTTACAAGATTATCATATATGCAAAGTTGGAAAGAGAGAGTAGTGGAACATAAGACAAGAAATAGAATAATTTCATATTTTATTTCTTGATGTAGAATTGGTAATCTCAACAACATACATTCAATCAACAATTTCCAACCCTTTGGAATGGAGAACACATTCCAATTTATAGCAATAAAAATGATCCTGTCATCTACCCCCACATGACTCTTCACTTGTCCTCATCACTTATGACATTTCATATTCCTAGGAAGTGAGCATTTTTCTTATTATTGGAAAAAATACTCTTAAATTGTTTAAATAAGGGTCACTTAAGTGAATATGATGAAATAACAAAAAGTACATTCTTAATGAGAAATTAGAACGTAGAGAGAGAAGAAGGAAGAGGGAGAGAAGGAAGGGTTAACTGATCTGATGAAGATGAAGCTTCTTATGATGAAGAAATTTCTAATTTAAAGTATGATTCTCACAAATTTATCCTTTTTCAAGATTAAAATACAATTTGGACTATTTAATGAGTGTTTAGGAACACTATTATGAGACATTCTGATGCAAGCTTGAAATGACTTTGGACATCACTCATGATGGTTCCTTCTTGATCTTATAGTGAGAGTGAGGATCAATTTATTGTTCCTTAGGATTTAAAAATGGAATAAAATGATCATGAGAGATAACTCCATGATTCTCAAACCTCTTGATGTTTATCCTTCTCTTACTAGGATGAGTCTTCATCATGCAGGTGAAAGAATTATCCTTGAGTGAAATCCTTGAGGAGTGGTCACCAGTTGGAATAGAATGAGATGAAAAAAATGTCTATACTTCTTGAGATATGTTCACACTATAATGCTTTAGATTAGTGTTTAAGAAGACTACTATGTGGATGAAAAAAATTTGAACATAGATGATTTCCCATTCTTAGATTCACAATACTCTAAATGAAGATCACTACCTAATTATAGAGCATTTCTTGAATGAGATCAAATCATACACCTTCTACTCAATTTTTTATCATATAAATAAGTAACCTATTCTTGATAGTAATATTTATCCATTAATGGCACTTGAAGGAATGAATGAGAATAAGTCTCATGTTCTTGTCCTGCACACTACACTGAAACACTACAAACTCCACCTCTTCTGACTTATAATAAATGAGCTCGTTATCAAGCATAGATCAAGTATTTATAAAAACATATCAAGGTATGGATTTCTTGAGATGAATTTTATTTTAATTCACCGTGATATTCTCACATAATTCTCATGGCGATCATCCCGAGGATACTTGAACTTAAATGAAGCTCTTGATGTTTCAGAACTCACGATGTTCCTTTCATGAATTAATTTGATTAGAGTGAATTACTCCTTGGTTGGACCATGAGAAAACTTCCCAACCTTTCAATGACATCAAAAAGAAACAATATAAGTAAAATTATAGTTGCCACAACTTTATGGATTGACACTGGAAACTTTCTATTTTTAGCATGTCCTAGCCAAGACTGTTATTTTGATCAATTTTACAATATTTTCACTTCCTGATGTTTCTTTCCTATCTAGAGGACCATGGATGTCAAAAAATTTAGATGATTCCTTCATCCGAATGAGAAATAAAATTAATTTTTCATCAGAGGGAGAAGAATACTGAGAAAAAACCAGTCCTTCATACCTTAAAAAATCAACAACTCAATTGTGCAAGAAATAGTTCAAATAAAACTAGATTTTTCGAGGATCCTTCACTCTAAGTTTCATATTATTTTACTCGCCAGATATTTTGGAAATTGAAAAATTCTTTGAGGAGGAAAGAATTATGACAAAAAAATAGTCCTCAATATCCCTAAAAATTAGATACTTCATGGTAAAAAAATTGGTTGGCGTGAAACTAGATTTTTTTAGGATCATTTTCTCCAATTTTCAAGTGATTCCAGCTATTGTAACTCTTGAAAATAAAAAAGGAAGCTTTTGGATGTAGGGTTTCATATTTACAGCTAAAAATAACTTAGGGCATCATCTGGTATGAAGCTTCGGTGATCACAAGGGCACCTGGGAGGAGAGCTATAGTATTTATTTCCTCAACACCCAACTATGTGTGTTAGAACATCATCCAAACAAGTATGGAAGCTCACCCAAATCACACATAACTATCGGGTCCCTCATTTTTTATTTTAATCAATATGTTAGCATGCATATTCATATTCATAACTATATCAGTCATTCATGAAATAATATTAAACAATTCTAGCACCACATATAATAAGGAAACTTAATCAACATAAGGGATGATTAGCAAGATCTGAATTCCCATAATCTCATACTTAGACATGACCAATTTAGCAACCCAAATACCATTATCCATTGCAAGCCATTAAACATAACATAAGCATCTGATTATAATATAGTTCAATCAATGTGTTGGACCATGTGCGCACTCATATAGACTCCATACCCTAGACTACTGAACTCTCCATTCGTGTGTCACTCTAATACACAAAATATATCTTAAGCACATACTAGAAAAGAGTATACTCTCTACAAAAAATATGCACCACCTATATATAAGAGTGGGTACTTTCCCTTCACCACTTCATGCAATCACCTAATAATAGGTATGTGTACAAAATACACTGCATGCTTTCCTAAAAAATAGCTAAGACTAAATATACAACATGTGTTTATCCCTATTTTAGCTTGATCCATACATTTTCTTTATCCTGCTATGCATGTGCTTTCTTTTCCTTTGTTTGGCTACTAATTCCTTGTGCTTTTCTCTATTTCTGGATCTTTACTTTAGTGAAACTACAACTCTACTTTTCTATTTTCAGCCCCTCTAGAAAATTGGATAAGTCCATGATATTTTGTATATGTGTGTGCAGCCTCGCACATTGAATTATTTCACAACTACACATTCCCCTTGTGTGTTACTCTGATCTTCTGTGTGCCCATTCCCTTGTGTGTAATCCTCTGTGCTCCACTAGTACTTAGCTAATTTTCTCTGACAAAAATTACTTCACACTAGGGATATTTTCTATCCTTGGCAATATTGAATCAAAGTATAGTCCTTATGAATAGAAGAATAAAGAATGTGAAAATGAAAGAATAGTGAGCATATACCCAATGAATCAAAGAATGTTTTCTTTCCAAAATCACGCACGTTAATCTATTCCTAAGGTGGCTGAAGGAGCTTTGGAAACTCTATATTTATGATGCCCTCCAGCTTCTCCCACTCTGCAAGTTCTTTTGTAGTTGCATCTGGTACCACCCTAGCAATATCCAACGCATTTTTAGGGGTCATTCCTTCACCCTTCTCCTTCATCTCCCTAAGAATTCCAAAAATTATTGATGTTATTCCTTTTTAGGAATCCATCTTTTGTGCAACTGTAGAAGTAATCTCCTTAACCCTTCTTTTAAAGGCCTCTTTTATAGTCTCGAGCGTATCTCATTTCCACACAATTTCGGCCATTATCTCTTTGTGAAAAACCTTATTATATTTCTTAGCTACTTGTGTCTATTTTAGCTTAGTATCATCTTGAATGGTATATGCCTTGAGGATAGCATCAGGGTCTTGATAGTTAATTCCTTAATATAGGTGCTCAATGCCTCATACTCCACTATCTTGTGCACTACTACTTTCTTATTCTTCTCTCACTCAACAACCAGCTCTTCTTTCGACAATCTAGGGGCATGCTTTCCCTTGTGTAACATCATTTGTACCAAATATTATAAGTAGTACAGTGTTGTAGGGTACTCATCCTTAGCCTTTTCCTCTAGGTCTAGGTGTAATGTTGTGATGGCATATGTAATATAAAAAACCTTATTAAATGCATATTTGGAGTGCTTCTCCAACTTTTCTAACCCTTTCATAAATAACTGGACTTATTGGTCCTTATCCTTCATGGATTCTAGAAAGAATCTGATTGTGGCCCCCTTGTCTATATTTATACATGCTACTTCTACTGTCATCTTATTTAGAGCATTGCTAGCCTACTCATCTGTCAACTTTGTAGGTTTGACAATAACAAGGAATGTACATGGAGATTTCTTCATGTTACGTCTCATGCATCCTTCATTATTAATCTAAAATTCAATCTCATCCATGTGAATATGCATACTCCAAGAAAGCATTTTTCTAGTACACATGGTTTCTCCCTATGGGTTAATAACTTCCCAGCTATAGAGATCTTTATTCTAAACTCTACTATGAAATATTACACACAACACCTTAGATTTATCATCTATATAGTTTACCTAGTGCGTGTGTAATATATCCTCCTTCTTCCTTTTTCCTCCATTTTTCTCCATTGTACTTGGGTGTGCACTACTTCCTTCTCCACCTATGGCTCCCATGCCTTCTTCTATTGGCTCACCATCACCCATGTCTCCATATTATTCCCTATAGCCTTCTTTATGCACGTAACCTCTTCCTTAGACTTATCTTCAACATTTTCCTTGGTTGTCACAAACTTTCACCTTCTCCTTATTGCGAGAATTTTTTTTTCTCTGTGCTTGGCTTGGTTGGAGTAACCTTCAGATATTTATTTATTGGCAGTGAAGCCCTTGCACCAATATCTTATCCCTTGTGCCCTCTCCATAACTTATTCCTATGAATACAGTCAAGCGTAGTGTTATCTTCTTCTTCCTCCTCTTCCTTTGTATCATTTTCCTTCTCTTCTTCTCCTTCTTTCTTAGGAGTGGTCTTCTCACACATTCTCTTGGTTCCCATAGTTCGCTTACCCTTTTCTAACTTGGGAGAGGAAGGTATTCCTCATTGATGTACTTCACATTCGTCACTTTAGGCCTCAAATAGATGTAGAAATTTTCCTCTTCCTTGATTACAAAGAGAGTCTCATAAGTAATTTATATGTTATCAGACTCCATTATTTTAACATATGCTGACTTTCTACGATAAACATAAGTGGTGCGCAAAGTGTGGCAATTGACATCGACTTATCTACATCAAACTTTAGCTTTCACACATCAAAAAATATGTTCTATGATGTTTGGAAATATTTGGAAGTGAAGGTGAAAGGAAGTTTTCTCCAGGGGCTCTTATCTCCATTCTTCATAAAAACCCTCCTCAAACAAAAACATTGGTAAACTAAAAATCCAGCCTTACCATTCAGAATTGAAGGTATTTCCCTTGGTACATGCCACTCATGCTCAAATAATTTGTGCATTGGAATTTAACACCTTTATACCCTACACTTATATACACTATTAATTCCTCCATCACATGTATATTCTGTGAACCTCTGCACTGGGGACTTTTTCTCCATCAAGTATTTCCACATTTTTTCAATCAACTCATCTAACACTATTATCTCATAAAAGAAAATCAAAAGAAGGATTGAACCCTAAGTTATATTTCCACCTTTGTGTGTGTCTTCAATAATTCCTTCAGCAATGAACTATGCAATGTTGTATGTAGTCTTCTGCGCCATCTTTTGCACTACATACAACCAAATTTTTTACCTATGTCCATCATTCTGACATGCCTAACTTGCAAATAACTAAGCACATGTCGAATCTTATTCTTGGGTAATTTATATTTTCTATGTCCATCACACAACCTCCCCTTTGATATTTAAATGCAATGGCAGTGGCCTTTACTCCTTCGTCATCCTCCAAGTCAAGATCTATATCAAGTCTTGAACTACACAATCCTATGACTCTCCCAATCAACTGCACGATGATGAAAATTCTTCTACCTAAAAATTATAATTATTCCTCATGGATGCATGACAACAACCATTGATAGAAGTTCTCAAGCTGTCCAAAGACAGGAAACTCTTAAAGCTAGAGAACTTCTGCACTCTCAAAATTGTTTTCCACTTTGTCGTCATAAACCAACTTACCATTTATGGTCTTCTAATCCATATTCTTCAACAATTCTCTTTCTATCTTAAAGCTAGAGAACTTCTGCACTCTCAAAATTGTTTTCCACTTTGTCGTCATAAACCAACTTACCATTTATGGTCTTCTAATCCATATTCTTCAACAATTCTCTTTCTATCTCAATCTCATGTGCTTATGAGTGGTGGCTATAGTCACTAATCTTGTACTTAGTCAAGTGCAACTCCAACGGCTATCCTACAAGAACCTCTCCTATATATTACATTTTATAAAACCACTCTTTCGGTACCTCTTCTACTACGAGCTTCTTTCCCTTGCCCTTTCCCTTGGGTGATGTTGTGGGTAATTTCCTTAGTGTCATTATTTTAACTGTAAAACTTCACACTTCTTGACTTTTCAATAACTTTTTGCCTTAGGAGTTGGGTAAAAATCCATCTCAAGTTCCTTGTCCAAGCATTTAATCCTTCCTTGCTTGCTTCAAATCATTGTCACCCTTAAGTAATTATGTTCCCTAGATCTACAAACTAGAAGTTCTACAATCAAACCCTAGCTCTAGGAATAATATTTTGAACCTCATATTACCTATCTCCATGCCTTCCTTCCATGCTCACACTTCCTTTGAAGGAGCTCTAACTCAGGTTTTGTAAAAACTTGATTTGGTTCATCTCAAATATCTTTCACATAAGCTCTTCACACTTAATTTCTCTCCAATGGCTCAAATTTATTCAATATGAAAGCTAAGAATGGACTCATTCGTGACTCTTTTCTAATTTTCCAAAAAAATACATTAATTGATCTTCACCTACCACTAATTTAAAGCATTAAATGTGCTTTTTTCTTTTTCCACTTTTCTCGTTCTTTCTTCCACGCATGATAGTCATTTTTTCTAATGTGCCACTACTTCCATCTTATAGTTATCATTGCACACACTTCCCTACTCCGCAACCCATCTTCCTCTATGCCTCATACTAGGTAGTTTATCATGTTGTTTCCTCCCTCACGTTACATTGTGTGGCCTCTTTCTCACGTGGTTTCCCAATCTAAGTAATATCTTTCAAACACCATCTTTCCCAAGCACCTGAAACACATATAACACCTCACTTTTTCTGTCACGTACACCTCTTTGATCCAAATACTAGGTAAGTACCATCATATTAGTCTTCTTTGTTCTCAGTTACACCTACTTCAGTGATTTGCATATCAATAATAATCAACTTATGCATGTGAATGCACTTATTACAATAAAAAAGCAATGCAAAAGCAAAACATGAAAGGGAAATCTAATCTAAGTGGTAATAATTCCTTATTACAAACATAAAGCAATCTTATTTATAGTATGGCTTCAACCTACGCCCATTTAAGTAACCGG
Organism: Taxus chinensis; assembly: GCA_019776745.2. Taxonomy (NCBI): domain Eukaryota; kingdom Viridiplantae; phylum Streptophyta; class Pinopsida; order Cupressales; family Taxaceae; genus Taxus; species Taxus chinensis. Next base: position 322,921,852 of record CM034147.1, on the reverse strand, counting down.
GAAACATGGTGTCATCCAATGCTTGTAATTGGCATGTGCATGATTCTAGTATCTTGGTTACTACAAAGGATCCCAATCAATGGACTTTCAACTTTCAATGGTGGTGCACAAACTTGGATTCGTAGAGAAGGAGCATCTTTCCCACAAAAAAATACTTCTTCTTGATATGTATGTCATGTCAAGCCTTTTGTCATCCATTTTTTGTCTTCTTTCTCCAATGTGCAATGGCGCGCCACTCATCTAATTGCATAAACTTTTCAATGTGCTCATTCACATCCTTTTCATCATCCGATCCACCTACCCATATAATACATAGTGATGGTAAACTAAATTCCACATGTGTTACAACCTCCTTTCCAAACACTAATTGAAATGGTGTGGCCTTGTTCAACCACTTATAATTTTTCATGTATACCTACAGAACGGCCGATACCTTATCATCCTAATTTTTTCTTCCTACATCACATATCTTTGTTAGTTTTTGTCCTAAGATCTTGTTAAAAGATTCATTAGTTCCATTTTTCTGAGGGTGATGAGGAGTATTCTTATGGTGCGTTACAGTAAAATATTCCAATAAAATTCTAATGTGTAATTTAAGAAATAATTTCCTCTATCATTGTCAAGCTCAATGGGAATCCATACCTATTGATGATATTTTCCCAAATGAACCTTGTTTTTTTACTAATGTACAATCTTTTGTTAGTGAAACCTCTACCCACCTTGTCAAATAATATGTGCATGTGCTAATGTAGTGCACCTCATCCTGTGCGTGGGTGTTGTAATAGGTCCTACAAAGTTAATTTCCCATTTATCAAAAGGTTTCGCTCTTGCTATAGGCCTTAATGGAATTTCATATTTTTTTCTATGATTTCTAATCCTCTAGCAATGATCACATGCTTTCACAAAATCCTTCATATCCTTGTAAATTATCTCCCACCATTGACCGATTACAAGGATTTTATGTGTGGTAACATCTCCTACATAATGGTCTCCTATTATTCCTCCATGATCCTCCTCCATAATGGATTCATGCTCATTTTTAAGAATGCATCTGGGAAAGACCTCATCTCTACTTGTTTTGTACATGTCTCCTCTAATGGGTTGATATGGCACAACAAAAATAATACGCTCCTTCTCCAAGGTCTTCATTCCTTTTAACACTATACTAGTGCATAAGAATACTAATATATCCTCCAAATCTGATGGTGCACATTTCAACCTAAATATTTGTGCATTAGGTATAGTGTCTTTAATGCTTTGTGTGTCTTCTCTAGAATTGATCCCTTATAGGTGATCAAGTCCCAAATTGCTTTTTTTGGGCTTTACTGCAACTATAAAATAAAATTCCTAAAAAAGGAGTATCCACCGGTAGATGCTCCATTTCAAAACAAGTTTTTTTACCAAGTAATTAACCGCCATATGATCTATATAAAAAATAAACAGGGTGGCCAACAACTTTTGGTGAAACTTTTAAAGCGCGTAGATAATGGATAATGCTTTGTACTTTGCCGTTGTGTACTTCTGCTCTTCTGGTGTTAGCTTCTTACTTATAAATCATATGGAATGATTCACATTACCCTCTCTTGTTTGCTCTAATAATATGCAAATTTCCATGCCATAGGAATCAACATGCAAATGAAAGGGTTTTTTCCATGAAGGGAAGCGTAATATTGGTGTAGTGGTAATTTTCTCCTTCAATGTTTCAAATTTCATCACCCCAATAAAACATTCCTTTGACCTTGATAAATTCCTCAAAGGGCACAACAATATTTGCATATCCTTTGATAAACTTCCTATAATAGCCAGTATGCCCCAAAAAATTGTGCACCTCACTCTAATTGGTAGGCTCTTCCAATCCTAGGATCACTGCAATCTTAGTTGGGTCTACCAACAATCCATCCTTCCAAATAATGTGCCCAAGTAAGATACCAAAAAGGGTGGAAAAGCTACACTTCTTAATGTTGAAATATATGCTTAACTGTCTCCACCTCTCAAATATGAGCCTTATATTATTACAATGATCTTTGAGTAGCCCATAAATAGTCCAATTATCCAGGTATACCTGTAAGAACTTATGGATGAAATCATGAAATTCCTGCATAACTATACATGAGAATACTACTGGCACATTATTCATTCCAAAGGGCATGAAAGTGTAAGAAAAACGTCCCCATTTAGTGGAAAATATGTTCTTCTCCTGATCCTCACATGCAATGCACACCTGGTGCTATCCTAAAAATCCATCTATAAAGGAGTAGATCTCATGCCCTAAAACTCCCTCGATGATATCTTCTATGAAAAGAATAGGAAAAGGATCTATGACACATGAGGTTTTGAATTCCCTATAGTCAACACAAATCCTAATCCATCCATCATTCTTGATGTTTATCACCATGAGACTCACCCATTCAGATTCCTCAATTAGTTCAATAATCCTACACTTAATCATTTTATCAATATCTTTCTTAACCTTCTCACGCAGGTTCAGGTTCATCCTATAAGGCCTCTTCCAAACCGGATGTGCTCCCTCCTTCAATTTTATCTTCATTTATCCCAATGATGGATGCAAACCCTTCAACTCATGGTATCCTCTTGGAAACAAATCCTAGAAGTTATGGAGTATCTCAATTATCTTTGATACCTCTTGTTCTAAATAGTAATCCCCAATTATAGCCTCCTTAGGCTCATCATCACTTTCAATATTGACCTTCTTTGTTTTTATAGGAGTGTGCTACGCCCACACATTTTCATCTATAGTTTTCATTACCTCATGCACATCCTTTGTGTGGCTAATATCTAGTTTCTATATTTCTTCATTGTCAATGAGGTATATCATTTTCCATTTTTCCTTCTCTTTCCATGCATGCCCTATTTTAACTTATTCTTTGTCCACTATTTCTTCTCTCACCTTAGTCTCAAGCTCTCCCAAGAGCATAACCATGATCTCTTCTTCCTTCGTGTTATCCCCTAATGTGATGCACTTCATTATCTGTAAGGCCTCATGTACTAGTGGCTTATTAGAAAAACAATAAAAAGTAAGATCCATACCTTCGGTCAGGTTACTCAAACTTATACTCTCTTACTTGATCTCAACATGTACATACCATGCACATGCGCATCCATGCAAAGTAGAATATAACTTATATACCCAAAGAGATGGTGGTAAATCCTTCTCGCCTTGTGCCCATTGCCTTTATAGTTATGGGCATGTACCAATGTTGGAGTCTTTTCATCATACTCATGGATAAGAGAATGGGTATTACTCCCAGTGAACCTTATCAAAAAGGCTAATCTTACTTCACTCTATCCCAAAATATTATCTCTATGTGTTACCCACCAGCGTGGTACTATGTCACACAAAGTATAAACCATCATATTTAGTTTATGCCCTTCATTTTTCTAATGATCCTCCATGGCACACATAAATGATTATGGTTTCTCCTCTCCAGTATACCTGGTTTTTTACTAATCACCTAATCATGTGTGGCCTAATCATCTGGGTGACTCTTCCCTTAACCTCACATCTGACCATTTCATACATGTCATGTTCCCAATTGTCAAAAGAACTACTACTAGTATCACTAACATATTACATGTCTTTCCACTATAGTATGCCTTCTTTGAAGGGTTACACATTCTCAAGGTCATGTATTATTCATGTATAGATCTTATTCAGCTCTTCTTCACTCACAGGCTCAATGTAGGGTGTAGCCTTCATGTCCTCTAGAGGTATGACCATGCGCTCTTCCTTGTTCTAAAAATGGTGTACCTTTTTTTGAAGTACAGGTCAGTATTATTTGCATAACACCAAGGTCACCCAAGTAATGATGGAATGTTGTCTACATCAGCAAGCTCCAATACTTCAAAATATCCTATAAACTTGGCCCCTTGAATAGTTATTGAAGCATCCTTCAGTACCCCTATAGGAATTGCTCTTATTTTATTTGTCATATACAACACGTTAGAAGATGGATGTAATGTGACCTTCCCATTTGATTTCATGAATCCGAATTCATAACATTCACCTCTGTGCCCATGTCAATAATAATATTACTCACCAGTCAACCATCAATCACTGGATCTAGTGTTATTTCCTTATCATACTCATGGTTTTGTGGTGAAAATTTTGCATGGAGAATCTGATAATCACACTTAATTCCTATACACAGGACCTTCTCACATAGCCACTCCCCTAATAAGGGAATGATGTTCTCCTGCCACAACATATTGTATATCTCCTTCAAATTATCTACATCTTTTTGTGGGAGCTCAATGTTCTTTACAGATTCTCTTTTATGCACCTATTAATTTAGGGAATGAATTTCACCTTGCAAATATCTAATCACTCCCATGGTTTCTTGATAGACATCCTTATGATGAGTGACATATATATACTTGAAATGTATAATTTTCTCTCTCCTAATGATAGGTTTTACTTTAAGAGGCTCATGCGTGCGTGCTTCTTCTGTGCAAGTATTCACTAATAAAGGTTGTAGCTCTAGTTCAATTATCTCTTAGGCTCCCACTTCTCACTCTTCATGTGATATACCTTGACCATCCTCACACCTTTTTCCTTCTTTTTATTCTCACACATATGCTCATAAAGGTCAAGGTAGTCTTAAACCTTGTGTTCCTTTCCAAAGTATGTGCATACCTACAAGTATAACAACTTCCATGTGTGAATATTCCTCTACCACCACAAACTCTACTAGTAGTTATATCCACTTCAGAACCCACCATCTCCATTTTTGTGCCCTTCATTAGGTTGTGTTTCTTCTGCATGGGATATACTTGCCACCATAATATGTCACAATCCAGTCTTACATGCTTCATGAATCTGATCTATCAAGTGACAATCAGTTGTGTCGGGTATGTGCATCTTAAAGCTTGCAGTATATAGATACATTCTTCATAATTTCATGCTGCAAGAGAGGGAAATTCTGAACATCATGATTCTTGTGTAAAATATTACAAGACTTTATCATTGCGTGTACATTCTTGCATGGAAAAATATCCTCAGTATGCCCTTATGATTTTTAATTAGTGAACCATAACCTCCTTCATGTCTCATGCACCAAATTGGAAAATAACTCTATAATTACTTAGTCATAGCTTCTATTTGTACCTTAAGAAAAGGACTTACTCCAATATCTGTGCTTTCAACTACTTCAGTGCGTAGAGATACTTCTAAAGCCTCGTGTAGATATATCTATGTTTTATGTGATAAGGCCCTTCGGAATAGAGTTATAAAACCTCTGAGAAAAAATGTGCATGTTGGATCTAATGAATATCATAAGATAGCTTAAACAAGAGAGTCTTAAACTATGCGTCTTACTCCCTCACACTTTCAAAAAATCCCTTCTTAATATATTTTAGTGCGCTAATACTTTGTTGCTCAAACTTAGGAATCTGAAACTCAGCCAAAAATTCCATGCACAACGCATCATAATCCACCGTGATCTGGTGTGGATCATACTTCTTATACCAGTTGTATGCACGCCCTCGAAGTTTGGTGGAAAACTATCTTACCTTTCTATTATGGGTTATAATTCACTTATCTCTCCATAGGAATTCACACTTATGTACATGCTCAGATACATCCTCCACACCTTTATACTATGAAAAGTGGAGAGAAATCCAAAATAAGACTTGAGGTGTTTGTTGTTGTGCTTATTGCTACAAATGTTATTGGGGTGATTTTTGGGGAGGTTGTTGTGGTGAAGGGCCTTACTCTGGGTTAGGACCAGATCCAAATCCTGATTCCCCACCAGGATTCCCTTTATGTGGTGGTTTTCATGATCCTCCTGAGTCTCCCATCGTGACCTTTGGTGTAGTAGATGAACTTCATTGTGTCCCAGTTATTGTACTAAATTGGACAACAATATTTTACATATAGAAGCACATATCTGGTTGTTTCCAATGGTTTGTGTGGAAACACTCTATCTTGATGACATACCTATAAATATACCTTCAAAATTACTTCCAAACACTGGTGCATGTTGCACTACTATGTTCTTATCTCTAATTTGTCGTGTTTCCTAAGCTGAAACTAAAATATGTCTATATGTGTCTCCTACCCAATGTGGAGATCCTGTTTGCTCACGCGCATTATTATACTCTTCAAAAACTACCTCTGGATCTAGAAAACCTTGTGCAAGGGATAGGTAGCCAAGATAGGTTAGATGCACACCCGTAGTCCTCATTATCTCTTCTAATACACTATCATAAGAAGCTGATGGGGTCTCTCTACTCTATTTTCCCAATGTCAATAGGACAAGATACTATGGATCCTCATCTTCCATAGGGCTCTCATCACTTCTTCCATTCACCATTCATAGTGATTCATCAACTACCATCTATCGCATCTCATTATACTTTATTATTCTCTCTTCTCTTTGTTTGTCTTCTACTAGGGCCATTGTCACCCATCCCATATGTACTTCCTACCCCTATGTACAGTAGGGGTTTAGCTCACCATAGGTTATCTTTCCATTCTCAAGTCTACCATTAGGATCTTGATGGCTAAGGGTATTGCACACAAAAAAAATCCTCTTGGCTCATGCAAAAACCATAATTTTGATTCCTCTAGATAAGAGTATGTAAAAATTGTGTATTCTAAAGTATATCTACAAAAAACACCTTCCCACCAATGATCCACAACTTTAGTCAATGTCTCCTTTGAAGTTGAGAGTGTCTAGTAATCTTCTTACATCCAACATTTCTTTCTTGGCCCAACACCTCTGTCATCTACGTAAGATGAAAACCATTGGTACAAATCTATTGGGAAGAAACTAAAGAACATCTCATATAGGAAGTCATAAAGATTACCCTCTACCCACTTTTGTGCATTAAAATCTGGTCTAGTGTTATATATTTGTGCAAAACCATCTTGAATGTCCTCTATCCACCTGTCAATATTCTCAAAAGACATCTAAAATTCCATATCGATGTAACATCCTCGTATAAAAATTCAAAATAGGTCTCAGAAATAGAACTAAAATGTATTCTTCATTTCCCCAAAACCCAGCTATTGGTGTTGGCACTTTATTCAGACAAATATGGAAGCTCACCCAAAGCACACGCATCTACCAGGTCCCTCCTTTGTTATGTTTATTAGTATGTTAGAATGCATATTCATATTCATAACCATATCATTTATTCATGAAATCATATAAGACAATTCAAGAAAAAAATATAATAAGGAAAATCAATCAACATAAGGGATGATTAGCAAGATATAAATTCCCATAATCCCATACTCAGACATGACTAATTTAGCAACCCCAAAAAATTTATCCATTACAAACCATTAATAATAACATAAGTGGTTGATTATAATATAGTTCAATCAATATATCCATGCACTAGACCATGTGCGCACTCATACAAAATCCATACCCTAGACTATTGAACTCTCCATTCATATGTCACTCTGATACACAAAAGCTCTCTTACACACATACCAAAAAATAATAAAATATCTACAACAAGGATAAACTACCTATGTATATGGGTGAGGAATTTTTCTTCACCACTTCATACACTGGGATAATAATAGGTGCGCGTACAAAATAGCCTACATGCTTTCCTAAAAATAGTGCAGACTAAATATACAACATTTTTTAATCCCTATTTTTAGCTCGATCCATATGTTTACTTTATTTTTCCTTGCGTGTGATTTATTTTCCTTTGTTTGGCTACTAATTCCTCATGTTTTTCTCTATTTCCATATCTTTACTTGAGTGACACTCCAAATCTATTTTTTCTATTTTTAGCCCCTTTGGAAAATTGGCTTATTCCCTAATCTTCTGTATGTGTAGGTGCAATCTCATGCCCTAACCTATTTCCCCACTATGTGTGCCCCTTACGTGCTTCTATGATATTTTGTACACAATTTCCCTTGCACATAATCCTTTGTGATTCACTGGTACTCAATTAATTTTCTCTAAAAAATAAGAGCAATCGGTTAAAATCTTGGTGCAATCTATTTTCTGAATGAAGAGTTATGAGAAAAGCTTCATTTTTACAGTCATGGATGGTCTAGAATGTGTTGGGAAACACCTATACTATATTTTAATTTATTTTTAATGTTTTTCAGTTGTATCAATGGATTATGGTTGAATATTTCAAATTAGTTAAGTTAAAATTGAGTTTAGTTTGTTTTCTTGTCTTCTTGCTAGTTGCAACTTGACCCTGAGTGTGTGAAAGTTGAGTGTGGTTGAAACTATGGTTTTATGGGATTATCATGGGAAAATATTTTCCTTTTATCCCCTTAGAGAAAGGTAAAATAGGTGAAAAAAAATGGTTCTTTGAGAAAGATGCTGACACTTTTCTTCTTGAGGTGCAGTGTGAGGGATATTGAAAGAGTTGTTAAGGCACCAAAGGGCTGAAAAATAGTCACATGAAGAATCTCAGAAGGGGATTTATCATTGGAAAATTTGGTGTCCCATATTTCCCCTTGTAAAAATAGACTATATGGACAAAAAATTCTTCTTGGAGCAATATGGTGACATTCTGTGAGATCTGATCCAGGCTTGGGGAAATGAGCTTAATCAGTTAAGCATTATGTCAGGATGATGAGGGTTACATGAGGAACTAGAGAGGGGGAAATATCTTGGGATAAATTTTTTCCCTTTTTACCCTTAGGAAATGGAAAATATGAACACAAAATTGTGCCATTGAGCAAGAATCTGCCATGTGGTAGTTGGAAATATGGCTAAGTATGGGAAACACACTCTACACTAGAGATGACTTGAAAACATCACTAGGGTATTGGATATGTGTTTTGAGATGAAATTTTATATTATTATAACTCCAAGATACATTATAATACCAATTGAATATGTTTCAAAACCTAATTCTACTTGAAACTCCTCCAAAAAAATTTCCCATTTTTCTTTGGTACAACGGGGCATTCTTATAAATATTGAACTTCCTCAAGAATCACTTGGGTATTTGAAAAAATGTGATGATTCCACCATAAATATAATTATTTAATATTTAAAATTCCTATTTTTTCCCTTATAACTCCTTACAAAGTTCCCAAAATCATCTAGAGAAGTTTAGGTTCATGTTTAGACCATTCATCCCTTACACATGAAAAACTCACTTTTGCACATTCTTTCCCTAAACCGAAAAATATTTCCTAAATATTTATAAATAAATTTGAATACATTCAAATCCACCTAATATCACCTCTATATTATTATGATATTTTTTAACCTTCCTGAAAGATACACACCTTCTTTGAAATGACCAAAATTGGGCTTTCTAGGCCTACAAGAGAGCTAATCTTCATAAGCACTTTACTGAATGAAAATAATGACCTTGTTACATCACTTAAAACACTTGCACATGATTTTGAAAAATATTTAGAGGACCTAAAATGTTAGGATGAACATGATATAGAAGAAAAATTGAACGGGAGAGGGGTTCAGGGAGATTTTAAAGCAAATTTTCACCTTTGTCTTAGTTGTCATGGCTCAAGTTTTGAATTTTTGGGCTAGAAAAAATGCATGAAAATAGATGGATCTGACTTGAGGACATTATAATATAAAGGGAAATAGATAACCTCAGCACTCTTGGGTGGGTAGACCATTCCCTTATTCAATTTGGGGAATAAAGTTAATTCTTCACTACATCAAACAACAAGAAAAGCTACAAAAATGATAGGAAGGGAAACTCACAATAGAAAGAGAAACACACAACACAAGTAAAAACAACCTAAATCACCTATTTTCTTGTAGAGGAAAACATTTTTTCATTTAAGAACTAATTCAAATAGAGTTATTAAATGTATACATGTATCACTGAATGCCTTTCTTCCACAAATCCATTGACATGATCACTTAAATATGATCCTTTTCTTAGTTTATTGAGAACTCTCACATGGATTTTATTACAACCGATGACCCACCTATTCATTTCATTATATTTTTTGTTTTCTTTCCATCATTTCAATGATTATCAAGTTCATTCTAACTATCAATCCTCATTTTTTGTTGTGAAGATGAGACTTGATCATACTCGGCTTGTCATTTTCAAATTGATGCCTATTACATTCGATAGGAATTTTTTCTTCATTTTTCATCTGATTCATGATCATTTTATTCATAAGTTGATTTTGGGGAGATGTTTTGGAAGTTTCAACATTATCACTAGCCTCTTGATTTTCCCTGTTTGTGAGTTGTTCCAAATTGTCATCTTTTGGGGGCACCGACTCTTCCTTGAATTACTGCTCTTCAAAGTGTGGCATGTGTATTGCTTCATTTTCTTAGAAAGAGAATGATTTCAAGGTTGGGCTTACAACATATAAACCATCATCTTCTCCATCTTTTTCATTTTGAGTTTTAAAGTCCATATCCATGGTGAAAGTACCTTTTCTTCGAGTGGAGTAGATCTTGAAAGATGTACGCATGTTATTATCCATACATTCCTTGTCAAAATAAGCCTTAGGATCAATCATCATTCCATATATCCATTTTTTTCATAATGTATCTATCCATGTGAAAGGGGAATGAGCACAAAATTGGAGCTGAAATATTTATATTGTCATTTTCCCAATCTTGACCACCAAGGAATAGGGAGTCCATTTTTATGATGAAATCATCATTTTCTTGAGTGGATTTGAATTTAAAATTCTGAATCATTCTCTTCTAATGATAAGGAGAAATATTTTTATTCAAAAACATACTCGTTGAATGGAACCTTATGCCGAACATTGAGAACATGGTTTGAAACATTGAGCAAACTTGACACAAATTTACTTGGTATCAATCCTTCTTGATTTGTATTGCCCATCAATTTGAGATTTATTTGTTACAAGTCAATACTTATACGACCATCATCAACTATTCACATCTAGCAGGAAATACATGATTTCAAATTATAATTCCATCAAGTCACCATGATGTTCTTTGAATGTCCTTGTGACGTTTGAATACTCTTTTATCAACATGGGAAGCTCGCCATATTCCTCAAAAGTAATGACAATTTTGTAAGACCTTGAATCTTGAAACAATATATTTTCCCTCAAGTCATCATGCCTTTGAACAGTGTATTTAATTTTCCTGATGGGAAGAATTTTCTTCATTTTACCATTGACTAAAATCATGGCATGTGACCTATCCATCTAAATATCTCCACCAAAATCTTGATAGAAGATTCAGCTCAATAACATACCATATGAGGCTGGCATGTCTACTACAAGAATTCTCATTTTGATCTTCTTGTCAGGGAAATATACAAATGCTACCTGATCATTCATGCCTTGGCCAACTAGAGACACCTCTTTCATTTCCATGTAGTAAAAATGGCCAGTGGTAGGAGAGAGATATCGAGAGATTTAACAACTTTTATAGGAATAACATTGTTGGAAGCACCAGAATCAATGATGAAATTATTTAGTTTGTACCCATTGAACATAAAGGCTATATAGAAATTTTCTATCTTCCCAAAGGTGGAGGATGTAGAAGCAATAAAATTATAAAGAGTGGTATGAGGGGTAGAAGGTAGTTCTTTTTGGTGGCATTTTTAGAACACAAATTCGAACTACTCCCTTTAATAAATTGGATTATCCTATAAAATTTTTAGGGATAGGTTTTTAAGTAGTTGAACTCATAAATTTGAATTTTTGTTTTCTTGCAATGATTGATGATGTCAAAATGTGGAGAATGTGTAAGAACATCAAGGATTATGGAAGCCTTGACAAGGGTAGGATTTGCATTTTTAGGATCAATACAAATAGACATTGGTTTGTCAAGAGAAGTTGAATGAGATTTACTCAAAGAGTTCTTGACTAAGGTGGTCTCGGAATTCCTCTTGGATGATCTCGTTTAAGTATACATCAATGATCCTCCTTTCATTGTTGTTTTTTATAGAGTCTTCACTTGAGAATTTAAATGACTATCTTGAGCAGTAGAAGAGATATTTTTCTCTGTTTGTGATCGAGTGAACATTATACAGGAGTATCTATCTGTAAGTTCCTCAGACTATTCATGTGGTATGAATTCAAAATATCCAATCATACCTTATTCATTTTCTTCTTCTTATTTTTTTTTTTATTCCAAAATTCCTTCTCCTTCATATTCATCAGTCCTAAATATTGCATTCATTGGCAAATATTCCAAGGAGATCCTTCTAGGTGCTCTTGTAATTTGATTTATATTCCCATTTTTGTGTGATGCATGTTGAGAAATTTCCTTCTTTAATACTGTCAAATCATTTTCCAACTTCTGCAATAATGGATCACTTCTTTCACCTTTGGAATTATGGGCATTATCTTTCATTAAAGGATTCTTGATTTTCCCTAACATGATCAGGTCGTATTCCACTCCAATGGAAATTTCTTAAGATTTTCCCAAGTTGTTTAGATGAAATATCTATAGTTTGAAATTAATTTTAAGCATCTTGTCATTAACGAAGAACCTCTTCAAATTATCTGCAGTAGGAAGAGAAACAAATGGAATCTTGTTGATCAAATTATTAATTATTTCCATAAAATCTCACATGAAATCTTGTGGTTCTTTCTTCATCAAAGTAAGTTGAGTAATGAGGGCATGAACAACTTCTATAGCCTTGAATCTTGATTAAAAAAAATTATATATCCGAATAAAAATTTGAGTGTAATGAAAAGTAGTATAACTAGTCTACAACAAAATCTTGTAATGTTTACACAAACAACTGCATGAAAATATATTTGTGTTGCACTCCAAGGATGCCACAAGTTGTGATGAAGGTTGTGATATGATCATCAGGATGTTTCTTGTTCTATCCATAGAATTTTAGAAAGTTATTTCTTGATCCATTTTGAATTTCATTAAGTGGTGGGGCCAAAGCCAATAAACCATTTTTTCCCCATAGGAGTAGTGCAACCATTATTTCTTCTTATTCATCATCATCATCTTCTTCTTCTTCTAGTTTTTCTTCTATTTCTTCTTCATAAGGAATGAGGACTTGTGGTTCAATGAAGAGGACTTTTCAGTAACTTCTCTTCTTATTTGTACAATGGGAAGTCTAAAATTGATTCTTTGTTGTTCCTCGGTAGCGGGATCAACAATGCCACATGTATGATCAGCTCGGGTGTACCTTTTTCTGCTAGTTTTTCTTGGAGTTCCTAGAAAGGAATGAAGTTGGAAAGATGAAAATTTTCAGCTAGATTGCAGTAAGAATTTTTTAACATTCAAATAGAATTTTTAATATTTTTATCTTTTCAATTTATATGGATTTTTGAAAATATGATTTTTTTTGTATTTTCATAGATCTTTATGGGTTTACAAGGGTTGATCTCTCCCTAGTGGATTTGCCAAAAAATTTTGGAGAAATAATTTTTCATGTTGAAACATATTTAGTCTTCACCAATAGTTCAGGGCTAAGACCCTCCTTATTTTATATGGGGAGACTCCCATTATTGAATGTAAACTACCTAAACTATCTAAAAATTTTAGGGTGGCCAATAGGTTGGGGATCACATAAGAACACTCCACTGAACCTATGGTAAATTATTGTATGAAGTAAAAGTGAGGAATTTTTAGTAAAGATAGATAAAGGGGAGTTAGGTAAATAAAGAGAAATAGGGTTACTGTTGTGAGCAAGCTTAAAAAATTCACATACAATAACTAGATTGATTTCACATCTAATTAGAATATCACAACAATGAAAACTATGATAAGACATAATAAATCATAAACTCGGACTTCCATTGATTCATTTATAAAAGGCACAAACACCTTTCTTGGTTTTACAAGATTATCATATATGCTAAGTTGGATAGAGAGAGTAGTGGTACATATGAAAAAAATAGAAGAGTTGTAGATTTTATTGTTTGATGTAGAAGTGGTAATATCAACAACCTACATTCAATAAAAAATTTCCAACCCTTTGGAATTGAGAATCCATTCCAATTTATAGAATTACAAATTGTCCTTTCATCTGCCCACACATGACTCTTCACCTATCCTCATCACTTATGACCTTTCATATTCCTAAGAAGTGAATATTTTTCTTATTATTGGAAAAAGGAATATTAGAATGTTTAACTAAGGGTTACTTAAGTGAATAGGATTAAATAGCAAAAATTACATTCTTAATGAGAAATTAGAACATAGAGAGAGAGAGAAGGAAGAAGGGGAAAGGAAGGGTTGAATGATCCGATGAAGATGAATCTTTATATTCTAATTTGAAGCATGATTCTCACAAATATCTCCTTCTACAAGATGCACAAACACTCCATACTGTTGAATGAGTGCTTATGAACAAGTTTGTGAGACATTCTGATGTAAGCCAGAGATGACTGTGGACATCACTCATGATGGTTCCTTCTTAATATAAAAGTGAGAGTGAGGATAAATTTTTTGTTCCTTAGGCTTTCACAAATGACTCCAATGATCATGGAAGATAACTCCATGATGCTCAAACTTCTTGATGTTTATCCTTCTCTTACTGTGATGAGTCTTCATCATGCGGGTGAAATAATTTCCCTTTAGTGAAATCCTTGAGAAGTGGTCACCCATTGGAATGAAATGAGATGAAGACAATGTACCTCCTTCTTGAAATATGATCACACTAAAATGATTTAGATGATTGTTTTATAACACTACCATGTGGATGAAAGTAATTGGAACAAAGATGATTTCCCTTTTTTTTATGTAAAAGGGTGTAAATGAAGTTCATTACCTGATTCTAGAGAAATTTTTGAATGAGATCAAATCATACACATTCTATTAACATTTGTCTCATATAAATAGGTGACCTCTTCTTGATATCAATATTGGGAACTTGAAGTAATGAATGAGAATGAGTCTCGTGTTCTTGTCCTGCATACTACACTAAAACACTGTAAACTCCACCTCTTTTGACTTACAAGATATGACCTCATTATCAAGCATGGATCAAGTCTTTAGAAACACTTCTCAAGGTATAAATTTCTTGAGATGAAATCCATTTTCATTCACTATGATATTCTCACATTATGCTCATGATGATCGTCCCCTTCGAGACTTGAACTTCAATGAAGCTCTTGATGTTTTAGCCCTCATGATGTTACTTTCATGAATGAATTTGATCATAGTGAATACCTTCTTGTTTAGACCATGAGACAACTTCCCAACCTTGTGATGACATCAAAAAGAAACAATATAAGAAAAATTAGAGTTAGCACAACTTTATGGATTGAAACTGGAAACTTTCTATTTTTAGCAAGCACTAGCCAAGATTGTTATTTTTGGAAATTTTGCACTCTTTTCACTTCCTTATGTTTATTTCCTTTCTGTAGGACCATAGATGTCGAGAATTTACCTTATTTTACCACTTACTATTTTTTACTCATTCCCAGCTATGGATGCATGGTTTTTTAGTAAGTGCACTACGGGTTTCAGATTGTAATGAAAACAGTCTTGAAATAATGGATTTTATTCCAAGATTCCCGACTCCAAATTCTTGATGATTCCTTCTTCCGAATGAGTGGGAAAATAAATTTTTCATTAGAGGGATAGAATACTGAGAAAAAATTAGTCCTCCATATCTCAAAAAATTAGCAACTCCATCATGCAAGAAATAGTTCAAATAAAACTAGATTTTTCGAGGATCCTTCACTCTGAATTTTGGATGATTTCACTGGCCAAATCTTCGGGAAATTTAAAAAAAATTCGATGAGGGAAGAATTCTGAAAAAAATAAAGTCCGCAATATCCATAAAAAATTAGGTACTTTTTGGCACAAGAATTGGCTTGAGTGAAACTAGATTTTTCAAGGATTGTTTTCTCCAATTTTCAAGTGATTTTGTTCACCGGAACTCTTGCAAATCAAAAATTCAAATTTTAGATGTAGGGTTTCAGATTTTTAGTTGTAAATAACCTAGTAAATCATCTACTATGAAGCTTCAGTGATCACAAGGGCACATGGGGGAGAACAATTATTTAAAATCTTGGTGTCGTTAATTTTTCTGGATGAAGAGTTATGGAAAAAGATTCATTTTTGTAGTCATGGCACATGTTGGGCACCTCTATTATATTTTGATGTATTTTTAAGGTTTTTCAGTTATAACAATGGAGGATGGGTAAATAGTGTAAATAAGTTAAGTTAAAATTGAGTTTACTTTGTTTTCTTGTCTTCGTGTTAATTACAACTTGAACCTAGGTGAGTGAAAGTTGAGTGTGGTTGAAACTAGGGTTTGATGCATTTTTCATGGGCACATTTTTTTCCCTTATATCCCCTTTGAAAAAGGGACAAGAGGTGTAAAAAATGGCACTTTGAGCAAGATGTTGACACTTGTCATCTTGAGGTGCAGTGTGAGGGCGATTGAAAGAGTTATTTGGGCACATGGTGGCTAAAAAATGGTCGCACGAAGAACCTCATAAGGAGATTACTCGTGGGTGAATTTTCCCCCTTTTTCCCCTTGAAAAAATGTACAAGAGGGATGAAAAATACACTTGGTGATATCTGGTGTAGGCTTGGGGAAATGAGCTTAGCCAATTAAGCACTTCGTCAGGCTGAGGAAGGTCACATGAGGAACCAAATAGGGGGATTTCTCTTGGGAACATTTTTGTGTCCCATGTGTCCCTTTCGTAAAGGTACTAGAGGGACACAAAATTGTACCATTAAGTAGGAAGATGACATGTGGCAGTTGGAAATTTGGCTAAGTATA
The DNA here is from genome assembly GCA_019776745.2 of Taxus chinensis. Taxonomy (NCBI): domain Eukaryota; kingdom Viridiplantae; phylum Streptophyta; class Pinopsida; order Cupressales; family Taxaceae; genus Taxus; species Taxus chinensis. Next base: position 322,905,211 of record CM034147.1, on the reverse strand, counting down.
GGAAACACACTCTAAACTAAAGAGGACTTGAAAACTTCACTCTAGGAGCTTAGAGATGTATTTTGAGATGAAATTTTTAATGGAGCAATAACAGATTGACACCTAAAACTTAATTCATTAGGGATATTATTGATAGTGATAGATGTCACATATATAGTGTTTGATCTCCAACAATGGTGGAGTCAACACTCATCTTCAATCCCTACAATCTCTCAAATTTATCCCTAAGATATCTCTAGCTAATCTCTAGGATATCTCTCACACTAAAATAGCTAGATGAGTTGTTCTCACAACTCACCAATAATAAAACTATTACAACTATATTATTAATATGATTTCTGTAAACTCATTATTAATAATATTACATTTTATTTAATAATGTTACACAATATTTTTGTAACAATTGTAGACACCTAAAATCCACTTACACAGTTTTAATACTAAAATTACACTAATTACCCACTTTCCCCTCATTTCCATAATAATTAGCAATTTCCTGTTAATTAACTAACGTTTCCCTCCATTTTGGTCAATTAACGACACTTTGTTAATTAACCAGCCTTTACCCCACTCTGGATGCCAATTAATGACACTTTATTAGTTATAATCCTCTTTCAATTAACTAACTACTTATTAGTTAATTAAGCTTTTTTAACCTTGTATTTAATTAATAAACCTTCTTATTAATTAAATCCCCCTTTTAAATCATCTCAATACTACCTATTTTCCTCTAAATCAACTCCAAATAAATTTCTAAGCTTATTCTAGCCTATTAATTAATCCTAATTTATTAATTAAATCATCTCCAACTCCCATGAGTTGTTAATCACTTGTTAATTCCTCTAATCAAGCTTATTTCTTCTAAATGCACTTTATCATTTGTCCTACATTCACTAATTTACAAGCTTCTCCTGAAGTGGAAAGTTATTTAAAGTATAAGCTCCTTCGTCTCAAACATACACCACACTTTGATTACTGAAACCTATAGGAATTTTGATTTGAGCATTCTCCATTGTTTTGGAATATCTTTTTCATCTATTTCATCCATTCTCTCAAATTGAGTAGAATGGGAAGATCCAAAAATGGCCTTGTATCCATTTCTTGGTGATATCTCATTCTCATTCTTGAGGAAAACAACACCAATTTGATTGTTAAATGATCTAATTAGGTTCATACTTCAATTAGCAATAGCAAAAGAGTAGGAATGTCTTAGCATTTAGTTGTTTTATAATGTTTATGCATTGAAAAATTTATTTCTTTTAATCTCTTATCATGATGTTAATGGTAGATTAATTTTGATTTGAAGATATTTGGTGTTAGTTTCATTTAGATTAGTTTAATTAGTTTAGCATGTATACACTTGGCATGCCCGGTGGGACACCCCTTTGTCTCACATACCTTCTTTATTTTGGTTAAGTTTGTTTTTACATACTAAACCTTTTTTTAATATATTGACATAACTTGTGTTTCTAACCATGTTTTCTTTAGTTTTCATGTGTTGATTCTTCCTTATAGGTATAAAGGAGGAGAAGTGCTGTCTTGGATCTTGATGAGAAAAAATAAATATTTGTCCATCTTTTCATTTTTTGAACTTCAATGTTCATCATTCTACATGCTAGTTTTTTCAATTTCTTGAAAATATTAAATTTTTGAGCATGTAGGTTAGTGTTTGATAGTGTTGATTATTCTATTCATATATTAAGGAGATGGGTTATTGTAAAAATAGAATCTTTGTGAGAAAAATTCAATATTTCTCCATGTTTTCCTTTTTAGAGCTTCATTGTTCATCATTTTGCATGCTAGTTTTGTAAATTTGTTAAAAATATTAAGTTTTTTATCATGAAATTTAGTGTTTGATAGTGTTGAGTCTTATATTTATATATTAATGAGATGGGTTGTTGTCAAAATTGAATCTTGGTTGGAAAATTTTGACCTAAGATCGTATGTGTAACCCATCTTCTGAATACCATAACTTTTACTCTCGAACTCAAAACGACTCAATTTATTTATGTTGGAAATATATTGAAGTGAACTACACAATTAACACATAAATTGGAGATTTATACTTACAGAAATTATAGGTTTTCCCTTTATTATAAAATTGGTCATTTTTCGTTGTATGTTAGATTCATTTTTTATCAACACCACGTACACTCTTCTCTTGTGCTTTCGAGCAACCTTGAGAATAAAAAAGGATATGATTATGGATATTTTTTTATAACATATTTACATGTTTTGATGAATGTTGTTTTTCTATTTTTACTTAGTTAGATCAAAGTTTGTGTATGCTCTTCTCTTGCACATTTTGGCGATCTTGAGAATCAAAAGAAACTTTGGTCTTCTTTTCTAACATTTTGGATTAATTTGGAAAACTCATTTCATTATTGCTGAAAGGAATGAGTAATTTGTAAAATATATTTAATGGTACTTTTATTTATATTTTACCATTACTATCACGTTGGGTTACTTGTTTTTTATGCTCTTCTCTTGCGTCTTTTAGACGATATTGAGAATAAAAAACAACATTTGATCCTTTTTTTTAAATGTTATAAGTTTTCATGGAGAGCTACTAAATTTTGACTGCATCACCTTATTTCACTTGTCAAAGAATAAAAATATTAACAAATAGTAATATAGTTTGTTGCAGGTTTCCAACGATGTGAAAAACCAAACTAAGACAAAAGATAAAAACATGCCACTTTATTCAAAACACTGTATTTATAGGTTCAGATAAGAGCTACGGATCGTCCATTTTAAAATATGGGAAGAATCTTGGCATAAACCATAAAACTCATTATGAGGATTGCCACAAGAATCCCAAATTAGTCCACTCCTTGAGGGAACTAGTGGAAAAAATGGGAAGTGCCCCACCATCCACTTGACTAGTTGAAAAAACATGTCATAAAAGCTTCATGTTACCCATATGAGGCCATGTTCATTAATTTTATTATGGGTTAATGGTCCACCTCTCTAGGAAAAATCCTAGAAGTGCGTACCTCTCTTAGGTAAGAATTGGTGAGTGTTGTGAAAAAAATCCATAAGGAACCATTTGGCATTAGGGCCAAATTTCCCTTAACCAATCATGTTTCAAAGAACTCTCACAAAGTGAGAAATTTTTCGGAGTCAAAACCTTGTTTGTCAAATAAGGGGAGAGTCCATCAAAGTTGTCACAAAACTTGTTACGCATTACTTTTTCTTAGTTTCTACCTTGTTTTTCAACAAAGCAAAACTCTGTCAAAGTCGGGATAAGTTTGTTTCATCCCCATTTGATCTATATCCTTTGCTCTCTTGTCGATATTTTTGATCAAAAGAGGATCAACATATGAAGTGTTACTCAAAATAGTGTCCACCACTTTTACACCCACTTACATCCTTCCTTAGTATGACTGTGATAGTAAAAATTGAAAGTGTGTTGGTACATCTTCATATTTTGGGTAACCTTGTCTTGACGCCCAAATTAAGATGTTTCGTTATAGCTAAACTTGCTCATAATTTACCTTCCCTTAAGATGTTACGATTCTCTCATCATATCAATACAATTTTTATACTTATATATTTTTTTTATAAAACTTCATATAAGTTTCTAAATTGTATTGTTACGTTGCTCACATATTACTAACTCCTTGTTATACTTCAACCTCGTTTTCATCAAAATGTTGCCTTAAGCTTTGGAAAGTGTTATTGTTACATTGTTTGTATCATATCAATATTATCTTAATACTAATATTCTGATATTCCAAAAATCTTGATTAACGTATCCAAGTGGTATTTTTGCGTTTCTCGCATTTGTAACTTTCACTTTTTGGGGATTTAGGACTTATTTGTATCTAAACTTGTTTTAGTATACCTTGAGTCGGAAGTCACCTCAACCCTTTTCTAATACTTAAATATTATTTTCCTAAAACTTGATTTAAGTGTTGGAATTTTGTTTTCATCTACAAAATAACCTTTGATACAAACACACAAACATTAGGGAGTTAGTTTCATCTTTGATTGGTCTTTGGTTTGAAACCTACTAGTGTTTTCCTTGTCATTCTTTGTCAATTCTTTGTCATTCCTTCTTTGAAATTCATTGTGACAATTTCAGCTATCACATTGTTTGATTTTTTTCCTAGGTTCATTGTAGTCCTTGTACACATTTTTCAAATCTTATAAAAAAAATTCATATCAAGCAACTCTTGAGACAATCTAAACATTGGAAAAGTTTCCTTTGTAGCCATTATGTTGCTAAATTTTGATAAACCATTTTAACATTTACACTTGCAACTTGTTTTCCAAACCTTGTTGGATTTTCAAAATTATGTCATCAATATGTTTGCTTTCCTTAGATCCCCTTTGGAAAATCACACAAACATCCCTTATTTGTTTTCAAAATGTCTAGTTGGTCATCATTACATTGTCTGAATTGACATGAAATGTCCTTTACCATGAAGGAGTTCAATCACACTATCTAGGTCTAGGCATTTGGACCCAACGATGCCAACAATGACTAACTATCACATGGTTCCTCAAACTTACAATACTATGGAACATAGGTTTAGGAATTCACATTGAAATATGCCCATCATGACTAAATATTGATTAGTTATTCATGCCAGAGAACCCGTTCAACTACCCCTTTCCCCACCTTCATCTCATAGTCGGGGGTACGATTCTGATGATTCTAATCCATGTTATTCTTCTTATTCCCCTCAGTCTTTTGATGATTCTAATCCATGTTATTATTCTAATTCCCCTCAGTCTCCTAATTATTTTGATCCATGTTATTATTCAAATTCTCCTCAGTCTCTTAAGCTTCATCCGATCTAATTTCTTTTAAGGAATAACCAATCACCTAAATGATGTTTTCCTCCTCTAAGGATTTGTGTTTCCATAAATTCTCCCCATCATTCCTATAATTAGAATCCTTAGTTGTGGACCTCCCTTTCTTCGTAGGACCCCCTTTATAAGTCACCCCAATGGTGTCTTCCTCCTTTGAAGATCCATGCAACTCCAAGTTCCTCCAATAAAAATTTTGATTCAAATCTTGAGTCACAGTCCTCCCTTTCTTCACTGGACCCCCTTTATCATTCACTTCAATGACATATTCTTCCATTGAAGATATGTGTAACTCAAAATTCCTCTAATAAATCATACAAGTTGACCCATACGTCACAATCCATTGACTATCTATGCAATCCTCTTTGTCTACTTGTACTATGTCATCTTCTAGGAAAATATATACCAAGATATTTAAAATACACATCTTCTTCAACTCATGATATGTCAAAATCCAAATCAAATTTGTCTCTTGATTCATCTTCTTCTATCAATCAAAATCCAATCCCTCTTTGGCCTTTGAGCCCTTTCAACTATATATTACCATATCCTTATAAATCTTATAAAGATCGATGTTTTCATCTACATCGAATAATTAACAAGAAAAATGTACTAAGATATCTTTTCGAAGCACTAAAAAATACCTTTGTGGGAGAAATAAGGTCAAACCTTCCCCTCATCTACATCATCAAACATCTTCTAAATCTTCCACACTTGTTGGACCTATTTATTCTAATCAACCTACTATCATCGACCAACAAAGACCCATAGCAATTTATTTATTTCAGAATGATGAAGTAATTAGAGAATTCATGGGGCTACATGATACTATTTCTCTAGAGGATCATGAGAAAGGATTCTCTTTTCACCTTGATGTGTTCAAATATTATGGGGAAGAATTTTATTCCTTTTTTCATAAAATAGAGGAAGAATGTTCTTATTTCCAAAGAGATGCAAATGGGATAGATGCGACACCATGAATCTTCTAGAACAAACCATAAGCAAAGAAACCTAATCTAGAAAAAAGACTATAAGTAGAACCAAGTATGCAGGCCTTGATATGGTTACTGTCAAATCTTTTTCTTATCCTGTTTGGATTGAAGAAATGATTCGGAAATAGTTGATGATACCGTGAAGATTTGTAGAGGCATGATTTGAATGTTTTTCCAACATTTTTAAAAGTTTTTAGGAATTGCTATAAGAATAAGTCCCTTGATCACAAATTTTACAGAATTAAGTGGTAGATAAAAATGCAATGCAGATGCAGTAATGTACATATGGAAATGCAGGTGAAACTACATGTCATGATGGCTAAGATGAAGAAAGTTAACGAATATCAAATTCTTCACCCCTAAAAGTACATAGTGAAGAACCCTGATCCTCAAAACATTTCATTCTCTTGACAAGGGCCTACCATTCTAGGTTTAAACTTACAACCCTTTCCTAGAAGTGTATATGTCCAATCATAAAAATCATTTATCTGAAAGAGGCGTTCATGCACCTCTTTGTCACATTCTTAAAACATGTTGTGTGAGTGAGTATGACTATGATGTCCAGTTTTGTTTCCTATGTAGAATGTTGTGTTTACTTGTGACACTCGCTGAATGATGAGGCCTTGCCCCATGGATATGGAAAGATTAATTTCATATGCATTTGGATTACAACCAAGGTTTAGAATATAAGAACCCTCAAAGATGGTTTTTATGGGCATCATTTCAATCTCAAATTTCCCTTCCTTGTTTGTTAATTCTATCATGTTTACACCTATACCTAGATCATCAGAGGGAAGAAATGTTAAACTAAGAAGACTACCCATCTCTTTTGGTTAAAATGGGAGGAAGATTGGATCATCACCCTTTAAGACTTTAATGATTTATGTTGTGGTTTTAGTGGACACTGTTTCCACAGATATTGATTTACCCTTATCTTTTTTTTCCACCTCAAATGCTTTAGGGTCAATGACTTCAGCCTTTGGCACACCCAGGGTGATTAGGACTAACTCTTTTAATGGAGGTGGTTTTTTCAATTTATTTGCATCAATTTCATATTCTATATGGACTCCCTTATTCTTCTTGAGGTTTTCTACGTGTATATTGAAGGGCTTAGGATCCCCTTGAGCAATGAATACCTTCCCAAAATGGAGGAATCTAATCTCTTGGAACATGATAGAAGGGATAGTCTTTATTCGATGAATCCATGGTTTCCCAAGGATCATGTTATAACTTTTTTCCTTATCGATAATGTAAAGCTCCGTCAAGATGGTTTTTGGACCAAGTATGATTGGAAGAACTATGGTTACAATCGAGGTTACTTTTAAAAGAGGGTTTAAAACCCGCAAGTGAGGATCACGAGGGATGACGTGCACATCAACAGATGTGCGAACGACAACGTGAAGAGATCTCAGGAGGAGCGAGCATCAACCGAATGTGCATGTAAAGATTTGAAACACGAGCAGAACCTGGTTAAGCCATAAAACTCTTCTCTATCTCATAAATCAAATGGGGTGTACATATAGGAGGTGCTGAGTAACCCCTAGTGCTGCAATCACGACAAGTCAAGTATAGAGGGGGAGTTACATTCCCAGAATAGAAGTGTAACTCCCAATGACACATATGACACACTGATGTGTAAGAGAATCTCATGATGACCCCTAAATGACATGTGGACCTACGATCTCACCTAAGTGAGATGACTCACCTAATGATGTGGAAAATAAGACACACCAACACCCCCCCTTCATCGTAACTTAGGATGAGGTGGTAAGTCAAAAATGAGAAATGGGTCCCAGCACAAAGCCTGATGAGGTACCCATGTACAAGAAAAAGATCCCAAGCAGTGAAGGAAAACCTAGTGGGAAAAACATCCACCACAAGAGAAAAACACACTCTCTAATCTAAGAAAGATGCCAAATATGGGTCCTAGCTCTAGACAAGCCTAAAAATGTACCCATGTACAATTAGGTAATCTCTCAGGAAAGAAGAAGAAGAGAGAAGAAGAGGGAGATAAGAGGAATGCAGAAGATGCCATGAATGGATCTGAACTCTGCAGCTCTAGGAGGTCTCCCAAAAGAATGTCGATGATGAGATCCTCTACCTATGGACTAAAGAAGAGCCATCCACAAAAAACTATGTGCCTACCCTTAGGAAGGACATAAATGACATGCTGGAAGTCTGCCCACTCCATAAAGGAAACCGAAGGTAGTAACATGAAGAACTCTGAGTCTGGTGCACAGAAGTGTGACATAGGTCTAGCGTGTGAGTGCTAAGGAATTGAAGGTAATGCCATATGCGTAGAAATGTCAGAGTGAAAAAGAGGAACACCCACAGAAAGGATTTCCAAGTGATGTGAAGGGAACAAAACATCCTCCACAATAGAAAAGGGATCCACAGCTGAGGGTGGATCAATGAAGGTCTCTGGAAATGTGGAAGTGACATGATTCCCGGAAGGGGAACTCCCAACAACATAGATGATGAACTCCTCTAAAACACCTATAGATGCATGAGGTACTGGTAGTGCATCACAAGTAGACTCTACAAAAAGATGACTAAGGTCAGGAAAATACTCATCCCAATGAGGGGGCTCAACAAACAGAAGAGCAATGTCAGATAGGTATGGGTCATCCAATGAAGGTAGAGGAGTGAAGTGGGCCTCACACACTGGAAGTGGAAAAGAGGTGGGTGTAATGACTGTATGAGGCTGAGTAGGAGACTGCTCTATATCTGATGAGATATGGGATGTGTCAACACTCTCTGGAATAGTGAGATAAAGAGGAGAAGAGTCCTCTATAGTACTCTCAACATAAAAACTGGGTGCACAATCCTCATCATCAGAAGTAGAATCAAGTGAGTCTATGTCAATGGAACTACCATCACATGAAGAAATGGAGGAGACAACTGAATCAACAGTAGCAACAAAGGTAGCAGTATGTGAACGGTCTCCATAGAGGGACTGAAGAATGCTCAAGACACAGTGAGGTGGATCTGAGTCTGCCATGTCAAACCAGAGAGAATGAGAGACATGCATCATCATGTGACAAAAGACATGGTCACAAGTGTCAAGGAAGTCCTTCGGATGACAATGATTAGTGGGGGTAGGAATTAGCCCAAGCAAGAAGGGTAAAAGACCCTCATGGTTGAAGTAACATTCCATGGAAGCATGCCAAGCTGAATAGTTCCCTCTCCCTGTGAGAAGTGGTAGAGGCTGTAAGGTGATCCTATGATGCTCAAGTATAGAAAGAGCACTTTCCATGATGAAAAATGCAAGATGCACAAAAGCAAGACGTTGGACTCGGCCGATAATGTGTTTGTGTGTGAAAGCCCAAGAGTACAGTCAACCCCCCCAAAATGTGACAATTTATAAAGTAGTGTGTTTATAAAATTGATAAACCCATAATGTAGAATATGAAAAAACATGCAACTTTGACTAAAGAAGTGATCAGATCCGAGCAACGAGTCAAAAGTTATAGCACAAAACAATTCCCGCAACTAATGAGAAAATGCAATAAATGTTGCAAATGCATTAAAAATCCCAAAATGGGTGTAAAGGTTATCGTGTGGGTACTCATTGGAAATAGCATAGAATTTTAATATGGGTTTGTTTTTACTGCAAGGGGGGATTAGCCTCCTACCAATCCCAGACCTCACTCTCCATCTTTGACAAGCGTAGGAGGGTATTAAATACAAGCCAAAAATAACCTAAATTTTAATTACATGCCATGAATGTTTTTTTTAAGCCATAAAACATTAAAAAGAGGGCTGAGATGGGGGCCATGTTTAGTGAAATATTTGCAGTCCAAGTGAGTGCAAGTCCACGTGTGCAGATTTGCTAGCAAGACAAGTAACCATTGAAGTTGCAGCGAAACTGCAGGCTGAGTGGAGAGCCCATGTGTCAAGGTGTTACTGGAGCTGGAGATGAGTGGTTAGGCTGTCAAAAAAATCCAAAAGGGAGCAGGTAACCAGAGCCGACCAAACAGTAAGCCAAAAAATGTTTTTCCAATGCAAAACAAAACACAAGAGGTAGCAGAGACCACGTGCCAGCAGAGGAGAAAATGGTGGAAGGTGAAAATGCCACATGGAGCTAAGGTTGCTATTGGAAGAAGATGGAGTGGATGAAACATTGTTCTCACATCCCAAATAGCTGTTGTTCCCATGAGAGGTATGTCGTAGAAGTCAAAAACATTTTCCAATGCAGAGGAGGGCACGAACCAACCACAAGGAGACTCGAAACTCTGAGTAAAGAAAACACAGCACAACAGGTGGAAGGAGGCTGAGCTATGGTCAAAACATTTTCCAATGCAAGAAGAAAATGCAGGATTTGGAGCTGTGCATTGAATGTAGTCAAGAAAAAAAAAATTCCTCAAACCACGATGAGCATTCAAACAATGAACACAGAGATTTGAAGGCTCACAATCCACAAACTAGTAATGACGAGAGTCACCCAATAATCCAAAACATGGTTCAAGGCTCCAAACGTAAACCCAATGCAAAACCCTGATAAGAGAAAAAACAGAGACCGAGCCAACAAAATGTAAAGTCTGAGTTGAAGGTAGTGACGAGCTAGGGCGACTTTTGCACTACACTGAAAACTAACAAAACTAGCACAAAAAACTCAGATCTGCAACCTGCAAATGCTCCAAAATGGTAAGATACCTCCAAATGCACATGCAAGGTGGAAAAACCTACGAACACCCAAAAAAAAAGCCACGAACAACCCGAATGGAGGTATTAATTCCCGAATCAATACAAGAAGCACATGAATGGAATATCCATTATGACACACGCAATGAAATCTGAATAACACGTTAGAAGCCAGGAAATGCACAAGCAACACCGATGAGTGCATGGATCCACACGATCCGCTCTGATACCATGAAAGAGGGTTTAAAACCCATAAGTGAGGATCATGAGGGATGACGTGCACATCAATGGACGTGCGAACGGCAGCGTGAAGAGATCTCAGGAGGAGTGAACATCAATCGAATGTGCATGCAAAAATTTGAAACACGGGCAGAACCTGGTTAAGCCATAAAAATCTCCTCTATCTCATAGATCAAATGGGGTGTACATATAGGAGGTGCTGAGTAACCCCCAGTGCTGCAATCATGACAACTCGAGTAGAGAGGGGGAGTTACATTCCCAGAATAGAAGTGTAACTCCCAATGACGCATATGATGCACTGATGCACTGACACGTAAGATAATCTCATGATGACCCCTAAATGACACATGGACCTACGATCTCACCTAAGTGAGATGACTCACCTAATGATGTGGAAAATAAGACACACCAACAACTTTAATATTGTCATACCCCAGTAATGTGTTTCTTGTTGAGGAACAATTTGTCTCTCCATATCCCAACTTCTGTAAGAAATAGAAGGGAACCACATTTATAGCAGCCCCATCGTTAATCATGGCTCTCTTAATGGAATTTTTATAAACCCAGACTTCTAAAAATAAGGCAGGATCACCTCTTCGGGAAATTTCAGCATCGGATGACATCTTGTCTATGTCAAAAACAAACCCAGTATCCCTATCATTTTATCTAAAAGGATGTATGTCAAAGTCAATATGATTTATTTGATCACTAGGAGGTGGTGTAACATGGATTAGGTCACCAAGGCCTAGTGCATTGAGCAATGTAAAATGATGTGCAAGTGAATTTTTCATCAAATCTAGAAATGAAATGTGAGAAAAGGTCTTTTTCAAATATGATATTAAATCATAGGCTCCTACTGGTTTTGTGATTGTAGGAATTTCATCATGTGAAGAGGAAAGAGTGGGTAAGGGTTATAAAACATACTCCTCTGTCAAAATTATTGCATTAATTTCATGCTCAACCTCTAGCTCAACTAATCCCAATATTTTTGTGTTATCATTTGAAACAAGGTTAGGATCGATCTGAGAGTTATTGGAAGTTGAGGATTCATGGTCATTTTTTCTTATAGGAATGTCTTTGTTTGTGTTTTGTGAATTCACCTTGAAATTTTAAGGATGTGTAGGGAGTGGATCTCAAAATATGTTCACATTATCGTTTTGAGTAGCTACAGGTCATGTATAGTCATATTACGAGTTTGTTTCAGGATTTGCTAGGAACATGTCTATAAAGAGTGGCCTTTAGTTTTTGGGTAGTATTTCCAGAAATTTATTGCAATCAAGGAAATTCCTATCATCTTGACCTTGAACCTTATTGAAACCACAATATAGGTTAGGGTCATAATCTCTTGGCCTTTGATAAGAATCTTATTATTGTTGATTATAATCTTGGTTATAATTTTGAAATTATTTGTTATAACCATTATTCGTTTCCCCTTGGAAAGAAATTTGATATTGGTGTGGGCCTTGGGTTTGATTTTGTTTTTGAGAGGGATGGTTTACGTTAACTGTGTTGACAAATGACATAATGTTAGGGCCTCTTTGATTGCTCAAGTTGATGTTATTATTATTGTTGTTGGTGAAACTAGTGTTCTTGGCTTGATCAGTAGCATTATTCGTGGTAGCACCTTGACTATGATTCAAACCCTTAGGTCCTTGGTTTTTGGTACCATTGTGTTTATAATTTTCATTATTTTGATTTGGGGATACCAATTTTCCATTGGGACCATAGATCTTACGCCCAATATCAATTATGGCTTGGTCAATTCAAAGCACACCTTCCAAAACTTCTTCATAACTACGGAAAGGAAACTTTTCGACTTCCTCCCTAGTTTCTCAATTGAGCGAGTGAAGGAAAATATCACAAAGTTCCATCTAGTCCATGTTAGGCACACTCATAGAGGAATAGATAACTTGGCATCATCTCTAGATGAAATGAGTGGTAGATTCATTTTTCTCTTGTCTAATATGCAAAAACTCCCTAATCCATGTACACAACAACTTGTTCATGTCAAATTCTTTGATGAACTCGGAAACAAGTTGTTTATAGGAATGTATAGAAGCTTCCGTAATATGGTAATACTAATCCAATGTGATTCCTTTGAGAGTCTTTGGAAAGATCTTAGCCACTACAACATCCCAAGGAAGAAATTCCCTAACAGTAGTAGTGTAGGCCTTGATATGAGCGTTCAGGTCTCCTTATCCTTTAAATTTTGGAAGAGCTGACAATAGGCATGTAAGCATGACACCACGTATGGTGAATTCAAGAGGCTCCTTTAAGTACTCAGCGTATGTACACATTGCGTAAGATTCCACTATTGAAGATCCTTGATGAAGAGGTGAGGAGTTGGATAAGTTGCATTATAAGTGTTGACAGGAATGTATGGGTTCCCTTTATAGGGCATGTAGGGAGTAGGAATGGTATATGGTTCCATCTAGGGAGATTTTGAATACATGTGCATGTAAGGTGGGATAGTACCAGGATATGGAATAGTGGGCATAAAACAAGGGAACGTCACATTTCCTATTGTGACAAAATTTGAGAATGCACTTCTGGCCAACCCTTGCATATGATAAGCTTGAGAAGGATGAGGACCCATCCTTGGTGTGTCTAACCCTGTGAGAAGATCACTTGGATTTGATTGAACTGGATAACCTTGTTGCACAATATGTTTCATTGGTTACTCATTAGAAGGGATGTATCATTTGTTGTTAACCAGATATCCTGTGTTCTTCCCTACTACATGTGTTAATTATGAAATATGGGTACTTTATAGTTCTCTAATCCTCCCTACTAAAGTAGAAATAAGATCGTTGGGAGAGGATTGAGTCCCTTGTTGAGGTGCATGTGGCGTAGGGTTTGATTGAGTAGGCTCATGATACCCTTTCATGAATTATTCAGTGTTATAATTATGGTCTTCCTCAAAAATAATAATCTTAGGATAGACATTCAAAATCTCAAAGGTTGTAGCCTTCATTCTATCCAAAGACTGATCTATCTGACAAAGAGGATTTTTTATTCATGCAAATGTATCATCTTCTATTGATTGCATGGCAATATGAGGTCTTGACAAGACCTTATAGTAAGAACCTGTTCTATTTGTGATAACAACGTGGTTTGCATTGGGTTAACCATATTGTATGTTTAACGGTTGACAAAATTCCTCCATCCTTACATATCTAATGGGGTTTGAAGTATAACTAGGGGAGGTTTTAACATTGCTTGTGTAATTGTCACCCCACTTCAAAAGAGAAGGGGACTGTTGTGGTTGCACATTGGTGTAATATCTATCAGATCCAAATGGCCCACCATAATATCTTCCAGACATATTTTAGAAAGTATAAAATACCTACAAAAATATGGGAAGAAATGGAGAGATGAGGTAATAGCAATGAAATAAAAGGAAACAAGAAGGAATTAATCCTTCATGTTGGGTTCACCAGTTTGTACGTATGAAAATTGACATGTAACTTTCAGCCGCACTCGACCCTTGAGTTCGTGCCAGAGTAGCCAATGTTGAATGTGTGTGGCTAACTATAGGAGGATCAGTGACTAAGATATGTAGTTTGATATCCAGGTAGATGAGTTGGCCAAGGGGAGATTTAGAGGATATGAACGAGTAGCGTAAACTCCCTATGGTTTGTTTTCCTAACTTGGATCTAAGTGTTGATCTAGTTTGAAGTGTCCAAATTAATTGAAATGAAATTAACAATCTATGTTATTTCTAAAAGAAAAGTAATCTAAACAAGTCACAAAACTGAAATATTACAATCACAAACAACAATTCATTTTTATTCTAAATAATCAAATCTACTTCTACACTAAAACTAAACAAGAAAAATAACCCAATGTAGTTATTCACCTGTGTCGAGTGTATTGAAACTAAACTAACTTAAAACAATAACTTTTCCAAATTATCTATGATATGTAGACAACTTCCTATAGATATTCTCTCCTTCATATCCACAGGGATGAGAAGAAGAGGATTCATCACTAGGAGATGATATTAATGATTTATACCCTCTTGGAAATTAAATAATTACTTATAAATGAAAGGAAATTGATTTATACTCTATTTGATATGATATAACCATGATAAATTGCAAGAATGAAGGAAATCAAACAAAAAATCCAACCTAGAATTCACAAAATCGAGGTAAATCCAACTATGTAGTAATTTTTCCCCTCAATTTATCCTTTCCTTCTCTGTGTGTCCATATGAGTCCAAGGAATTGGGAATGCAAAGGAAGCAGCAAGAGAAGGTGCTTGAGAAATGGAAACTTGAAGGAAGTTTGGTTCTAATGCAAGTAGAAGAGAGATAGCACAAGATATTTGAGATTGGTTATGCAATTCCTAGAAAGATTGTGGCAGCAATAATATGAAAGATACACAAAAATTCTTAGGCCCTTTGCTTGAATACAAGCATGGAATATATAAGAATTGGGCTGGGATGTGCCTCAATGCACAAGGCAAGAAAAGGTAGTTCAAACTTAATTAAATTTATTTAAAAATAGAAGAGGGAAGGAATACCATGCAAACAAGACCATTTTTAGGAAATTTGGTTCACAAATGCACCCTAAAAGTTGAGTTAAGTGAAAGCACACATGCCAAAATCACACATGAAGAGTTCTTGAAAAATAACACAGGGAGGCAGTCCCAGGACCTCCACCCAACCCTGAGAGGTGGTCCTAGGACTACTTCCCTACTCTGGGAGGCAGTCCTAGGACCATCTCCCTACCTGGGAGGTGGTTCTGACACTAAGCCAAAACATGCACTGAAATGAGTTGGAGACTGGAAGAAAGCATGGAAAATCTAAATAAGGATGTCTAGGCTAAAAATATACACTACGAATGGGTTTAGGAACTTGAACACCTTATGAAAGGACATGAATCATCATTGGGGACTTTTGTAACCTATTTATGACAATGTAGCACATGTAATTTTGGGTGCGTACATATTTCCCACTTGGACAAGCGTCTTAGCCATGAAAATGCGTAAAACGTAGAGTTTGAGTATGATATTCCCAAAATGGGGAGTTATAAGTTATACCTGACACGCCCGTGTGTTGAAATGTCATTGTCTAAACTCCCGCTACCTGCAAGACAAAGAAAAGACTCAATTGTAGATAGATAAAATATCAAAAATAAACACTAACTTAAAACAACAAGAGGACTTACCATTTGTGTGGGGATATAGAAATATACCTATGCCAGTGCTCCAGCCCTGTAAACATATGCACTCAAAATGAACAACATATATATATATATATATATATATATATATAAACTCATTTTCAAATTCATTTGTGCATACCGAATTGGTGATTTTTTAAGCTCTGGGCCCACATTGATTGTTTTCATTTTTGAGTATCGTTGAATTGGAATAGATTTAGGAATGGTATTTTGCATTAGGCTTGGCCCTTTTCTTTTTAACTGCTTTTGAGAAGAAATCCTAAGAAATTCATAACTTGAGTTGTCATAAGGGGCCTAAAAGAGGCAGATAGCTAGAATGCCTTTATTTTTTAGTCTCCATTTATTGAGACGTATATGATGTTTTAGTATTTTGATCTCATTGTAAGTGTTTTGACTTCACCTAGTGTGTGATGGCATTGTACAAAACTATGACACACCATGGTATGTACAAATATCTCTTTTGGCTCGGTTATTCCTTGCATAGATTTGACTTGCATTTATGATTTGATTCATGTGTGTACTTTAAATGTTTAGAACTTTCATTTTTATATGATTTTCAAAATGTATGTAGTGGATATGAATGCTAACAAAATGATCTTTTTTTGTATTTTATAATGCTGATATATGATAATGCAAACACATTGTAATGCTAAACTTTAGTTTCTTTAAGAAATTTTTGGTACTTCGGGAATTTTTTGGAAAAATATGGTGATACAATGATATGATAAGTGAATGAACTTGCCCCGTTCCTAACTCCACATGACTAGTAAGATGTGAGGGCTCAACACCAAGACCCATAAAGGGCACAAGTTATGGAAATTTGGTGAATGGTAATGATGAGAGAAAAACAAGGATTTGAAAAAACCAAATTGAGACACTACAACCTCATTCTACTCAAGTTTTCTTCATATTTTAGAATGTGAATTGCTTTCTAGTTTATCTAGACTTAGATCCGTAGATGGCCACTTGGTTGAAAAAATCTGGTTTTGAGGTTTTAAACTCTTTTTAGAATTTTGGACATCTAAATCACTTTGTTTTGATTTATGATTTCAAAATATTTGAATGAATTGTTTCTAACTTTCATGTTTTTAAAAGAGACCCCCTACACCTTACCCCATGCTACCAGTAGGAAGTATGGGCTCATCACCATGGTCAAGGCATAGGCGAGTAAGGGCACTTCTCTCCTTTCCCAACCCTACATCACTAGTAAGAGACGCAGACTCAACACCGAAGGTTGGTAGGGAAAAGAAACTTGTAAAAAAAATTCTATGGATTTTCATTTGATTTATTTATCTAGGGAAAATGCCTCGAATGTTCTTATTTCCAAATATATGTATATGGGATAGATGTGACACCATGAAGCTTCTAGAATAGACCATATGCAAAGACACCTAATCTAGAAAAAAGACTATAAGTAGAAAAAAGTATGTAGGCCTTGGTATGGTTACTATCAAAGCTTTGTATTATCCTTTTTGGATTGAACAAATGATTTGGAAACAATTGATGATACTGTGAAGATTTTTAGAGGTGTGATTTGAATGTTTTGCCAAAATTTTCAGAAGTTTAGGAATTTCTATAAGAATAAGTCCCTTGATCCCAAATTTTATAGAATGAACTGGAAAATGAAAATTCAATGCAGATTCAGTAATGTACATATGGAAATGTAGGTGAAAATACTTGTCATGATGTCTAAGGTGAAGAAAGTTGACGAATATCAAATTCTTCACCCCTAAAAGTACACAACAGATAACCATGATCCTCAAAAAATTCTATTCTCTTGATAAGGGCCTACCATTCTAGGTTTAAACTTGTAACCCTTGCCTAGAATTGTATATTTCCAATAATTAAAATCATTTTCTGAAAGAGGTGTTCATGCACCTATTTGTCATGTTCTTGAAACATGTTTTGTGAGTGAGCATGACTATATTGCTCGGACTTGTTTCCTATGTATAATATTATGTTTACTTGTGACACTCACTGAATGATGAGGCCTTGCCCCATGGATATGGAAAGCTTAGTTTCATATGCATTTAGAATGAAACTGGGGTTTAGAATTGTTGTTGTGTAAATGTGTAACAGGGAAATTGACAATTTCCAAGCACGAGAACTATACCCTTGTGCCAAAATTTTCATGTTTTATCATTCCTAGGTACCCTAGGTCAAATCCATCAGTCTGGTCACCCCCATATTTGATGTCAAATTGGTCCCCTAGGTGATTTAGGAAATTCAATTTAATCCCCTAGGTGATTTTAGGAAGTTCTGAAAAGATGTTATCTTCTGGCAGTATTGGGAAGGGTTATCGTTGGCCTTCCCAGGACTGGATCAACCCCCCTGGAGCATAACAGGAAGGGTAAAATTCAACATGGAGGTGAATTGAAGACCTTATAACATCATGGAAATTATTTTGGAATTTTTGGGGAAGTTTTGAAATACTTGGAGCAGTCTGAATAAAAAATAGGGTTCACAAGCCTAGGCAGTACACAAGCCTAAAACAGTTGTTGGGCTTTAGAAGAAGATTACGGGAGCTCCATATATAGTTAGATGTAAAAAAAATTGATGGAAATAGGATTCCAAGACTTCAATGATGGTGAAATCATATTTTTCACAACACCTTGTCGCATAGGGTTTACAGGTAGTTTTTCTCAGGCACAAGTGGAGTCCTAAATTAAAAAATCTACTTTTTTAGGGAAAAAATGTATGAATAAATACATTATACCCCCACCATTAGATTCAAAATTCCATTTACAATCAGGATCATATAAAATTTTACCAAAAAAAGTCCACCGTGAGCTCAAGATATCATCGTTCTGAGTTACCCTCTTGAAGGCAGTTCAGGAGTTAGTCAATTTTCTAGGAGGACACGTGTCAGCACCAAGAGCCTTTTGGGATTTTATGTCCCCGTCATCCCTGAGGTAAGGTAAAAAAAACCTTGGAAAAATGTACCCAACCCCCATGTGACCTCTAGGACCCTAATGTGACCTTTAAACTTGACAGTTTAGCCCCTAGGTGCATTTTTGGAGCTCAAATTCCCTGTCGTCGGATCAAGGACACGTGTCAGCTCCAGGACCACTGTGTAATTTGATGTCCCTCACATCCCTGAGGTCAAGGACATAAAGCATGGAAAAATTCACCCAGCCCCTATGGGGAGTTATTTGGTCATCCACGTGACCGACTTTAAGCTCCTAGTGCTTTAAAGAAGCTTTTTTCACATTCATTCCCTATCGTTTGATCGCCGCCACATGTCTTTCTCTTGACCACCATGGAATTTGATGTCCCCCACATCCCAGAGGTTAGGGAAATCAAGACATGAAAATTTTTCCTAGACGTCTCCCTCCGTGATTTCAAAAATTTAAAATTCTAACCGTCTCTTCACCTCTTCAAGTGCTTCTAGTTGTTTCCACTCTCGTGCATAGATATTTCCATTCTTCCTCTGTAACTTCTCATCTATCATTCCAAAATTGAACCTTGAACATGACATACCATAGAGTTACTATTCCATTCCACTCCATGAAATCATGCAGGTCCTAGAAGGAAATTTGAGAAAACACAGAAGGAGAGGCACAAAATGAAGAAGGAGAAAATAGAGAAAACTCCATGGCCATGAAATGAGAAGTTAAATAAATCTCTCAAATGGATGTCTGAAACAACAAACTGTATTTTTATTGTTAATTCCTCTACCCAAGGCCATCAAGAATACACCTTCAAACTCTCCTCTTGTGCAATATAGCATCCACAACAAAGAAATCCCACTTCTAGCTCAACAAAGAAAAAATATCAATTTCCTCGTCAAAACGTTGGGTGAAATGAAGTAGAATTGGACGTGAAGCATCAGAAGAAAAAACCCACATTAAAATATATAAAAAAATTTCAAACAGAGGAGAAAACCAAACTACAATTTTAAGGTCCATTAATGGTTTCTGCATCGAGAAGCATTATCAGACCCAAAATGTGAAACTTTAAAATCATCTGGACTATTAAGCAGACGGGATTGAAATTTCAAAGGGGTGATATTGGGAAAAAAACCCATATCAAAAAACTTTGTTTCATATCAATCTAACATCTAGAATCCAACTTTCTAAAAATAGCAGGTCTACTACATAGGGACTGCTATTTCGGAAAGTCATCAACAGAAGAATCTGCGAAGGAGACGGTGACATTGAAGATGCACTGCTAACTGAGAACTCACTAGAATGGACATTTTTGACACTTCCTAAAAATAGTAAGTGGTCCCACATACACCTACTAAAAATAGAAATTTGATCCAGAAGGAACAAGGAACACAGGGAGAAAAAGGAAAACAGAGCCGCAACATCCAGTTGAAGATCAGGGACTTGAATTTTTCACACTTACTAAAAATAGTATGTTGTTCTTTCTGGGATAAACATGAAGTTGAAGTGGATGGGTCAGAAGCTGACATAACCCTTCACCTGTGAATATGAATGTGGAAGACAGTGATGTCTTATACATGGACTTGAATGAACTTAAGACTTGCATGGCCTCTAAGGACTGAAAGAGGATTGAAGACCAGATATTCACAAGTGGCTTGTTCGATGCTCTAGGACACCCAGTGTCTATGTAGAATCTCAAGTTAGTCCTAGCCTAATCTTTCCACTATTATCCCAAGACACGAACCATTTGAGCTAACAACGATATAATGATGGTGTTCATCATCCCTAGGACCATTTCACTCTCTCTATAGATACCGACATCCCCCAACATGGTCATCATCTCAAAGGATAGGGCCTCACATGATTGGGAAACAATGGATTCATATGTCCAAGGAGTAGCACTAGGCTCATGGTTGAAAATAAGAAGAAAGTGCTCCAGGATGCCCAAGAAATAAGAATCTTCAAAGGTGTGAGTTATAAGAAGGGTATCATGATTTCATCACTCTCCTCAGTAGATTTATGGGTGAAGCAAGCATCGAGATACTTCAAGGATTAGATGGGCATTTTCATCCTTCCTTTGATAAAAGGAAATCAAAGGATTGACTGGGGGTAGACCATTAGCAAAAATCTCCATCTACAACTACTCTAAGTTCCCACAACAAGGAAGTTCCACATGAATTCTTACCTATTTTATCTCCTTGCAAGCTTCAAGATCATTTCAAAGGATTGGCTCTCATGCAGAACATTGCTTCCAAGGTGCCTGCATTCGAGAAACTTCCACAGTTGGTAATGGAGGAGAGCAATAGGCATTTCTCTCATGTGAACAATGCATTCACCATGTACATGGTCCAAATCTTAGAAGGGGATTTTGAAGCTAGGATGTCACCACAAGTGGCATCCCTGATCAAGGAATATGGCTCATACTTCATACAATTCTCAACCTTCTCCTACATCCGAGTCGCTAGCTTTCAACCAAGCTCTGTTGAGACTACTTAAGTACCTTAGTGACCAGATTGTATTGTTTGAGCTCTGCAGGTAGATCACTCAAGTGAATAACAAGCTCAGAAGTAGGAGAAATAAGTTTGATTTCATTCCCTATATCTCTAGGGGTGTTCACATGTAAAATTTCAAATGACGCATCTCACCTAGAGGCCGCTTTTGAACATTTGACTTTGCATTCCTACGTTGTCAGGCCCAACTTTGACATCTGAGAAGATCCTGACTTGTTCTATGTCCCATAATTGCAACATGAGCCACATGTTGAGGACTACTGGGCCAACTGTATTGACGAGTTTGAAGTATGTGAAAAGGACCACATGTGGATGACAATCAGCGAGATGAAGAAATTATAAGTTCTCTTGGTATGAAGACATCTTGCATGATGATGGGACATAAATGTATGATCTTGAGTATGTAATAGTCAAGATGTCCCCAATGCCCCAAATCAACTAGCATGTTAATGAATTAAGGAGATATATTAGAGCAGAATAAAAAGGTGGTGAGGAGAATGAGGAACTAGTTTCAGAAGAAGAGGACTATGGTCATCCAGTCACGAGGAATTTCTCTAAGCCAGAAGAAAGCTTCACATCATTTATCTTCAAAAGTGGTGGAGGTGACTTCTAGCTCTAAACACTTTGGAGAGAGTTCAAAAAGGAAGGCCATGGAATTGGAAAATTCTTCTTGTGAGAAGACACCCAAGAAATTTAGGGTAGAATAAGGCTCATTGGCATCAATGTATAGGAGGAAAAATTGATCTCAGTAATGTGAAACAGAAAATCCAATAGTAGAAGCACAAGAAAATGAGGAGTACATGGTTCACCATCTAGTCTTTGAACCACTGCAAGAGGTCTTGCCTCTTGTTGACACTAACACCACTCTCATTCAGGACTTGCCTCCTCCAGAACAAAGAATGGTTGGTACACCCATCATTGAGCCTAAATCTGGTGAAATGTTTTCATGGATGTGGGAAATGGTCATCCCTGACACTCACATTGTGTAACAAGTAGCAGCCCCTGATCTATCATTGATTTTCTCATTGGCTAAAGAAAAAAGGTCAAGAAATATCACACATATAGCCTCATGATTCTACAGTGGGGAGATAGGTAATCAGTACACCAAAGTAGCTCAGCCAAAGGTAATTAAGCCAGTGGATGAGATGACACTGAAGGACTATGAGATGAGCATGATGTAATTGGGACCAGCTACTCTTGAGGGATATTTTCACATACATCAAAAATATTCTGCTCACATTGTGGTAAGAAATAAGTAATATAAAGAGAAGATTGAGGTACTAGAGGAACAAGTAAGAACTCTTTCATCTTATGTGCAACACCTGGTGGAACCAAGCACTACAACACTTCCTATTGAGAAAGTGGCGCCCATCAGTAGCTTCAATCCAAAATCCATCAGAAGAACACATGAGATCACGATGTAGGGGCGAGAAAAAAATGAATGGATCAACTCAATCTCTGAAAAAGGGAAGCCAACACTCTAAGAGATAGTTAATCTCTTTACATATATGTACGTAACAACTAAGATAATATGAGCACTCAAATATGATGTGGAGAAAGAAAGAGAGTATTTGGAACCTCTGGGACTAGTAGTGAATGAGATGAGCAACACCCATCATCAGAATTTGATCGAAAAGAAGGTTTTTGAAACTCCTACAGAATACTTGACATGTGTATGGATGAGTGCCTTGGCAATCATGTTTGAGGAAATCAATTGGGCCTTCACAGAGCTAGAGGAGAAAGAAGAACAAACATACAAGATGTAGGATAGTGTAAATCAAAAAAATTGGAAACTTGGAGTACCTGTAATGAGCGAACACACAACTATTGATGAGTTGATTGGCCCTTTCAAAGAATATGTCAAGAAAGGGGTGGGAAACCCATTGTCCTTCACTAAGGATACTCTCGACTTCCTCTCAAAGATCTGAGCCTCCATTGCACTTATCGCAAAAAATCACTCATCATGGTTCGGGAAGTGCAAGGACATCAATAATGTGATTGATGGATGGACCGAAACCTTGAGTTACATTCGCATCCCTCATGCCTAAAAAGTAGAACTTACAGTGGCTCATTTCAAAAAGGATCTTGGAAAGACAGAATTCTTCTCAGGAACGCAAAGTGGAGAGTAGTCAAAGAAAGGAGCCAAATCCACCGCAGCAGCTCATTCTTCCACATAATTCTTCTTCTTCTTTCTTCTTCTTCTCTTCTCACCCAATGCTCTCCCTCATCAATGTTATATTTTTACATTGAGGTTTTCACTTTTTAATATTACTTTAAGTGACTTTAGAAACATAATGTAAACTTTAAGTTTCCTTGATTTTATAAAAGAGACTTAAATATTTATGTGGAATATGAACAATCTAAATTCAAATTAAAGTATTTGAAAATTCACCGGGAAGATGAAGAGTTGCATCCTCTTCTATAAATTGTAACTAGCTCCTCATTTGATGGTCTTCTTAGACAACTTCTAAAATATTCTTAAACTTCTTAGATATTGGAGCTGTTTTTTGTGAATTCATGAGAGAGATATCCTTGTGAAGAGAGCAAAGAGATAGAAAATTTCTTCTATTTTTCCCTACTCAAAATGTCTTCCATTTCTATGATATGTATAATTTCTACTTGAGCTTCAATAAAGGAAGAAGGAATTTTAGCCTTTTTTGACTGAGGGGTTTAGTGGTACTTTGTGTTCATCAAACTCTATTTGGTCTTGTTGTTATTATGCAAATTCTTTTTCTTCTAAATTCAAGTGCATGTAATGAAATTTTCTGGCTGGTGTATGACAAGTCTTTGATTTTCTACTTGCAGCATTAGTTTATCTTTTCTAATTTTCTCATTCCCTTTCCCACTCTCCTAGAAAATTATTCCCTTATAGATATCTGTAAGCATTTTTCTGCAGGGTCAGTGGAGTGTCCCTGTTGGATCCCCAGCTGGTAAGGCCACAGGATAAAACTCATTTTTACTTACGCATGCACATATGGACAGCTGCACCGATTAAGTAGAGGGACTTAGACTCCCAGAGCGTTAGAAAGATAACCACCAATTTTTCCCCATAAAAATTTTCTTTCCAACGGTTTTTTGGCACCCACCATGGGGCAAATTTAGTAGCATCTACACCTGAATACGACCAAAAGGTCTGAAAAATGCAAAAAAAAATAGAAAATTCAAAATAAAAAAGGAAAAATTTCTGGAATTTGAATAGCTATATGAGCCACATGTCTACAAACCATGGCTATTTAGGAAATCCTCCTATTGAAAGACCTAAATTTCTCTTCCACATCCAAGAGCATATTGCTTCATATTTGAGAGAAGCTATCTAGCACAACATGAAAAGTGTCAATCACTACTTCATTGCCACAAGAATTCTTGACCTTGAAGAGGAACACACTACTGAATTGGAAAGGAAAAGAAAAATTCCAGGACCATAAAAAAGAGCATAAATTTCCAAGCTGGAAAATAGAAGATACACCCGGAAATAGAGACAAGGAGGACAAACCGACCCTATTTTTGAAGAGCTTAAAAGAATACAAGAGATGCTCATAATTCAAGGTCTCCTTTTCATCAAGAAAATCAGTCATGTTGGGAACCTAAGTGTTTTCAATCCTTTGGACAGTGAATTTCCATACATCAATGAGAACCTTGAAGATTTAACTGACATAGAGACCAAGAAGAAGCTAGAGATAGAGAAGAAAGAGCAGAAGAGGAAATAAAAGCTCAACTTGAAGAAATTGAAAGACTTTAAGCCAAGGTGGATGAAAGAGTAACAATCAAAAGCCACAAGCCTTAAAGAGGTTGGAAGCTAGAAACAAAAATAAAATGGGGGATCATAATTGTGAGGTCCGTATGCCTAATGTACCATGGGGGGGAAACACAAGCCCACTCTCCCTTGCTCAACCACTCCACGAGCTACTAAGAGGCTCAAGAAAAAACTTTCCAAAATTTAGAGGGGATGGTTCTCAACTCCCCGAAGAACATGTAGCAGCATTTATCACTACTTGCAGTGTATTGGGCATTGAGGATGAAGATGTGTCAATTAGGATCTTTGTGGAATCACTCCAAGAAAAAATTTACGAATGGTTCTACATGTTACCCTCAAGGTATGTCACCTGTTGGGAAGATATAAGAAGTGCATTCAAACATAGGTTTAATACCACTAAAGACTGTTAGGATCTCTTGGTCCAATTGGTACAAATGAAGAAAGAAACCTCTAAATCAATGAGAGACTTCATAGCAAGATATAATAGAGTGATAAGAAGAATCCCTGAAGATGTGGTGCCTCCTGAAAATAATTTGAAGAGATTCTTCATCAGTGCCTTGCCATCAGAAGTAGGTTTATTCCTTAGAAGAACCCAACCAAGAACATTGAGGGAAGCTCAAGACCATGCGATAGAAACTGACGATGATCTAATCCTATCCAAAAAAGTGAAAGGCCCAAATGGAAAGAAAAAGGGCTAGAGTTCAGGCTCAGTCACCACAGACCCAATGTTCCAAAAAATTTTGAATGACTTGGTTGCCTTGAAGAAACAGTTGTCCCAGATCACAATGGGGAACACTCCAAGGAATCCAAATCCTCCCAATAGAGCAAGGATTGCCCCACCTCCTCACTAACTTGCTCTTGAAGCACCACCAGTTAATGCCACTTGTGACACTGAAGAACTAGAGGAGGAAGCAGAAATTGAAGAACCTGAAGAAGAAAATGTGGAGGACTATGAAAAATATCTTGAGGTTGAGGAAGTTGATGGTGATATGCACAACGACCTAATTGAGTACATTGATGATTAAGAAGCTCCAAGTTTCTCATGCGCAGTCTTCACTCACACACAGTTACAAGAAAGGTTCTCCATCCTCAGTGACTGGACTAAAGGAAAAGAAGAAGAAAGAAGATTCTCCTGCGGAGGTCCCACAAAATAAAATCATCAATAGAGGATCACCATTACCACCTTTTATGGATTCGGCTAAAGAAAAATCAGACCCACTAGTTAGCAAGGATCATGTTGCCATACCAAGTAAGTTTCATCTAATCCTTCTCTCAGCTCAAAGGTTCCTAAGAATAATTCTCCTTCAAATTGTGTTCCTATAAAAAAATCCAAGGTTTCATTAAAGCCTACATCCCCATCTCCTTCCCAGCCAATTAATGTACCCATGAAGGAAAATTCAACACCTAAAATAGCAAATCCTTCACCATGTAAATCTTTTTTCATTCCCAGAACATCTTCCTTGCCCACCATAACCCCATTTGAATTTTTGGAACATGCAAGAAAAACAAAAGTCCAGCTCTTAGAGATAAAATACCTACAAACGCATCTCGCCTAATTTGATAGGTTCATTCATGTAGTCCGTTGCAATAATCCTATAACCTCAGGTCCAAGTTCCAAAGGCTTACACCCCACACCATCTACACCACCTTCTCAAAACATGCTAGCTCTTAGTGCCTCCAAAACCAACAAAGTTGAACCTTTCTACCTATCACTCCTCATTAAAGGCTTCCAACTAAATAATTGTATCATAGATTCCATAGCCTCAGATAATGTGATGCCCATCAAATTTGTAAATGCTTTAAGCCTCAACTTGACCTAGGTGAATGGCACCTACTATTCAATGGAATCCAAACAAGCTCCAGTGGTAGGAAGAATCAAAGATGCACATGTAGCACTAGTTGGGCTTCCAGATAAGAAGGTGCTCCTGACCATCCTAGTGGCAGACATCCCAGCATCCTTCGGAATGCTTTTGAGCCAAAGATTCTGAAGAGACTTGGGTGGAGAAATAAAAATGGACTGGTCGTCTATAACTATTCTAGAGAAAGGTGAGATGAAGAAGTTGCTTCCAGTAAGGAAGATGAAGTTCGCATTGTGAAAGTCTGATGATCCAAAGGAAAACATTCTCTTTCAAGATAGTGGGCTAGGCAACTACTTCCTCACATCAAAAAAAGATGAGAACTTTCCACTTCTTATGGAAGAGGAAGAAGATAAAGTTTGGATGATGGAATTTGATGGTAGTCATTCCATTACAGGTTCGGGATCAGGGGTAGTGTTTTACTCTCCTTCTAGTGAATTGTACTCATTTTCCTATAAGTTGTAATTTGATAATATGAATAACACAGTGGAGTATGAATCTCTCCTCTTAGGTATAGGTGTGGTAGAATACATGGGAATCAAGAAGCTAAGATTCTGAGGTGATGTGGAGGTGATAGTAAAGAAATTCCATCAACAATATCAGGTGAAGAATCCAAGACTCCGACATTATAGAAACAGAGTATGGGATTGCATTGAATCTTTTGATGCATTTTCCATTGAAGCTATCCCAAGAGAAAAGAATGAAAAGATGATTATCTTATGGTGTTGGCTTCCCTAGTGACACCTCATCCTTATTTTGGTAAATAAAAGGTGACAATTGAAATGGTATTCAAGCCTAGTGTACCAGATAATGTAAATCATTGGCAAGTCTTTAATGATGATAACCAGATTTTAACATTCTTAGAACAAAGAGATAATTTCAACAATATTTTTTGAGGGAAGTGAGAATCCACACCGAGAGGCAATAGCCAGAGAAGAGAAAGAAGGAATTGAAGGGGTTGATGAAGAAGGAGTGATCAAATTAAAAGGAAACAAGATTCCCAAAGGCCTAGTTTCTCTAGAAGACCTCTTTGACAAACATGACAGATTCATTCAAGAGAAAGAAAAACAATCTTCTCAGTGCCCAGCTGATTTTGATAAGGAAAACATCAGCATGCCAGAGGAGCCAAGGATGGTCAACATTGGAAAATGTTTCTCGCTAGAGGAGAAAATAATATTTTTTACACTACTCAAGAAATATTCAGATGTTTTGGCCTACTCTTAAGATGAGCTCAAATCCTTCCAACCAAAGGAAATGCATCACTTGATTCCTTTGAAGTAAGATGTCAAGCCATTCAGGAAAAATCAAAAGTCATACAACCCAAAGATTTTTGATACCATCAAGGAGGAGGTAATGAAGATTCTCAATGCAAGAATCATCTTTCCCATCCACCATTCAACGTGGGTGGCTAACATTGTGTCGGTGCAGAAGAAGAATGGTGAAATAAGAATATGTGTAGATTTCCACAACTTGAACCAAGCATCACTGAAAGAAAATTATCCTCTCCCTATCATGGACCACATTTTGCAAGCAGTCACTGGATCTAAAATGCTTTCATTGCTTGACGGGTTCTCAGGGTATAATCAAATCAAAGTGGCAGAGGAGGATCACACCAAGACAACCTTCACAATACCTTGGGGCACTTTTTTCTATACCAGAATGCCTTTCAGCCTAATCAATGCGGGAGCTACATTTCAAAGGGAAATGGATTTGACATTAAAATATCTAAAACATTGCATTTTCATATATCTTGATGATCTCATGGTGTTTTCAAAGAAGAGGGGAGATCATATCCATCACTTGGAACAAGTACTTACAAGGTGCAGAAAACATGGCATATCACTAAATCCAAAAAAGTGCATTTTGGAGTCATGAAAGGTAAGTTACTGGGGAACATTGTGAACAAACATGGAGCACACATTGATCCTGAGAGAGTATGAGCCATTCAAGCATTATCTCTACCCACAAGAAAGAAAGGAGTTCATTCATTCTTCGAAAAGGTGAATTTTCTTCGTCACTTTGTTCTTGAGTTTGCTTAATTGACAAAGCACATCACCACCATGATGAAACCATAGGAAAAATTAAAATGGAACAATGAAGGGAAGGCATTTTGAAGAGATAAAAAAATCCATTGTCAAGGCTCCAACTCTTGTGTCTCCCGATTTTAATAAAGAGTTCATCATGTATTGTTATGCATCAAAACATACCCTCTATGTCGTTCTTGTTCAGAAAAATGATGAAGGCATGGAAGCACCTATTGCTTTCATGAGTTTTCCATTGAAAAATCATGAACTAAACTACAACCAATTGGAGAAGCATGCCTATGCAGTGGTCAAGGCTGTAAAAATTTTCAGGTTTTATATCCTTAATTCTCATATGGTGGTGATGGTCCTCGACAGTGCAATCAAGTCCATCTTGACACAACAGGATCCTGGAGCTAAAAGAGGAAATTGGATTACAAAGACTCAATAATATGACTTGGAGATTTGACCCTCTAATCTGGTAAGGGGGAATGGTTTGTGCAGGTTGATTGCTGAAGATGAAACACTCAAAGCTCAACACGGTGAAGAAAATTGTGCTTGCTCAACTTATTACGAAAACAACCCATATGTCCTCTTTGTAACCACTACTGATGAGTGGTATGTTGATATTGCCTATTACTTAACTTATGGAGAATTCCCTCCTCATCTTGATTACAAGCAAAGGAGAACACTCAAGCTAAAGGTGACAAATTTTGTAATTGGGAATAACACACTTTACAAGAGAGGCATGGATGGATGCTTCCTCAGGTGCATAGATAAAGAGCAACAATTTTTTTTCCTTAAAGCATACCATGACCAATTGTGTGGTGGGCATTTTTCAGCGATGGTCACTGCACACAAGATCCTCCAAGGAAGGTATTATTGGCCTACCCTCTTTGCAGACACTCAAGATTGGGTTTCCAAATGTGAAGCATGCCAACAATTCATTGGGAGACCACAACTTGTTGCACTACCGCTCATGCCACTTGTTATTAAAGAGCCATTTTAGCAATGCAGGCTAGAATTCATTGGTGTTATGAATCCTCACTCAAGCATGGGGCACACCTATGTGCTCACAGAAACAGATTACTTCACAAAATGGGTGGAGGCCATTCCGGCCAAGCAAGCCAACACCAAAACAATATGCAACTTCATCAAGGAGAATATCATAGTACATTTTAAAGTACTACAGAATATTGTAGCAAGTAACTCTACCTATTTCTCTTCAAGGGAGTTGACTGAGTTTTTCTATGGCTACGAAATATCTTTATCTCATTCATCAGAATACTACCCACAGGGAAATGGATAGGCCAAATCAAGTAACAAGAACATTGTGACCATTTTCCACAAGCTTATAGATGAGAACCAAAGTAATTGGCACAAAAATTTATATGATGCATTGTGGGCGGATAGGATCACTCCCAAGAAGGTAATAGGTATGTCACCATTCCAACTGTTGTATGGAGTCGAAGCATAAACTCCCCTACCGATCAAGATGTCAGCTCTCAAGTTGTTATAGGGAATAGAAGATGGTCAGTACAAGGATTCCATTGACAAGAGGATCCTCTTTCTTGAGAAGCTAGAAGAAAATAGACTCCGAGTGGTGGACTGTATCAAAGAGCACTAGTTGAAAGTAAAGAAATTTTTTGATAAGAAAGCCAAAGTGAGGGAATTCAAATTTGGAGACTTCATCCTGCTATGGGACAAGAGAAGGGAACCAAAAGGTAGCTCATGGAAATTTTGATTCATTATGGAGTGACCCATTCTAGATTCATGAAGTTTGCTGTGAGAATGCTTTCCTTCTATCATATTTGGATGGAACGCCGACCTGGAATTACCTCACAGTGTGAAATACCTAAAATTGTATCATCAATGAAAGAGGGTTGTCCCCCCACCTTGTACCATAGGTTATTTCTAAGTGTGTTTCCCCTTTTTTGTTGAGTTTCGTGTGCCTCCCTTCTATTGTTTTGTGTGTGTGTGTGTTTCCTTCTTCCATTCCTTCTTTCTCAAAATTTTACAGTACTCTATAAGGCCCAATGGATATAACATTGGTCAAAAAATTATATGGTCTAAGATTGAGATTCTAGATTCCCATGTCATGTCCTTCACTACAGTTAGTCCATGTCATGTCCCCAAGCTAAAGCTAGTTGTTTTCGTCATACAAATGTGCAACAGGGAAATAGACAAGTTTTCAGGCATGACAACTATACCCCTGTGTAAAAAATTTCATGTTTTTATCATTCCTATGCACCCCCAAGATAAAATCTTTCAGTTTTTTCACCCCCTATTTGATGTCAAATTGGTTCCCTAAGTGATTTAGGAAAGTCAATTTAATCTCCTAGGTGATTTTAGGAAGTTCTTAAAAGATGTTATCTTCTAGACAGTATTGGGAAGGGCTATCGCTTGGCCTTCCCACTATTGGATCAACCCCCCTGAAGCATGGAAAAAAAGGGTAAAATTCAACATGGAGGTGAATTGAAGACCTTATAACATCATGAAATTTATTTTGGAAGGTTTGGGGAAGTTTTGAAAGACTTGGACCAGTTTGAGTAGAAAAGGAAGGGTTTTCAAGCCTAGACACTACACAGGCGTAAAACAATTGTTGGGCTTCAGAAGAAGATTTTGGGAGATCCAGATGGATTTATACGTAAAAAATAAACATCTCCATTAAAATAGGATTACAAGACCTAAATGATGGTGAAATTATATTTTTCACAACACTTTGGCGGATAGGGTTTGCAGGAAGGTTTCCTCAAACACATGTAGAGTCCTAAATTAAAAATTAGATTTTTTCATGAGATCATATTGGATGAATCAAGACATGAAATCCACCACCATAATGGATTCAAATATGAAATTTAAATTTAGGATCATATAAAATTTCAAAAATAAATTCCACCGGGAGCTCAATATATCATCGTTCCAAATTTACCCTCTTGAAGACAATTCGTGAGTTAGTCAATTTTTCGACAGGACACGTGTCCAACACCTAGGATCCTGGCAGGAATTTATTTCCCTGAAGTCCCTGAGGTTAGGTACACTAACCTTGGAAAAAATGCACCCATCCCCCATTTGACCTCTAGGACCCTCATGTGACACTCATACTTGATAGTTTAGCCCCCAGGTGCATTTTTGGAGCTCAAATTCCTTATCGTCAGATCAAGGACATGTGTCAACTCCAAGACCACCATGGAATTTGATGTCCCTCACACCTCTAAGGTTAGGGACATAAAGAAATGAAAAATGTTCCCAACCCCTATGGGAATCTTTTATTAATCCATGTGACCGACTTTTAGCTCTCAGTGCTTTAAAGCAACTTTTTTCACATCCATTCCTTGTCGTTCGATCACCGCCACATGTCATCCTATTGAACACCATGGAATTTGATGTCCCTCACATCCTTGAGGTCAGGGACATCAAGACATGAAAATTTTTCCCATCCTTCTCCCTCCATGATTTCAAAAATTTAAAATTCTAACTGTCACTTCACCTGCTTCTAGTGCTTCTAGATGCTTCCACTCCCGTGCACAGATATTTCCATTCTTCCTCTATAAATTCTCATCCATCATTCTGATATTGTTGAACCTTGAACCAGACCTACCATAGAGGTAATTTCCTTCCACTCCATGAAATCACATAGGTCCTAGAAGGAAATTTGAGAATTCACGGTAGGAGAGGCACAGAACGAAGAAGGAGAAAATAGAGAAAACTCCATGGCCATGAAACGAGAAGTTGAAGAAATATCCCAAACAGATGTGTGAAACAAAAATATGTATTTTTATGTTAATTCATCTACCCAAGGCCATCAGTAAGACACCTTTAAACTCTCCTCTCATGCAACATAGCATCCACAGCGAAAAAATCCCACTTCTAGCTCAATGAAGAAAAAATCCAATTTCCCATCAAATCGTTGGGTAGAAACGAAGTAAAATCTGAAACTTTAAAATCTCCTAGACTATTAACCAGGTGGGCCTAAAATTTCAAAGGGGTGATATTTGGAAAAAACCTGTATCAAAAAAATACGTTCCATGTCAATCCAACCTCTAGACACCTACATTCTATAAATAGTAGGTCTACTACATAGGGACTATAATTTCCAGAAAGTCAGCAATAGAAAAACCTACGAAGGAGACGATGACATTGAAAATGCACTACAGCTGAGAAATCACAAAGAACAAACATTTTTTACACTTACTAGAAATAGTAAGTGGTCCCACAGACACCTGCTAAAAAAAGAAAGTTGATCTAGAAGGAACAAGGAATGAAGGAAGAAAGAGGAAAATAGAGCCACAACATCCATTTGAAGATCAGGGACTTGAATTTTCACACTTACTAAAAATAGTAAGTTGTTCTTTCTGGGATAAACATGAAGTTGAAGTGAACAGGTCAAAATTTGACACAACCCTTCACCTACGAGTATAATGTGGAAGACAGTAATGTCTTGTACATGGACCTGAATGACCTTAAGACTCGCATGGCCTCAAAGGACCGAAATAGGATTGAAGACCAGATATTCACAAGTGGCATGCTCACTGCTATAAGACACCCAGTGTTTATGCAGAGTCTTGAGTTAGTCCTAGCCTACTCTTTCCAATAAAAACCTGAGACACCAACCATCCGAGATGAAAATGGTACAATGATGGCAATCATTAGCCCTAGGACCATTTCACTCTCTCTGCAGATACCGACATCCCCCAATATGGTCATCATCTCAAAGGATAGATCCTCCCATGATTTGGAAATAATGAATTCATATTCCCATGATTTGGAAACAATGGATTCATATTTCCAAGGAGTGGTGCTTGGCTCATGGTTGAAAATAGGAAGAAATCTTTCCAGGATGCCTAAGAATATTCTAAGGTGTGAGTTCCAAGAAGGGTATTTTGATGTCATCACTCTCCTCAGTAGATTTATGGGAAAAGCAAGCACAAGAGACTTCAAGGACATGATGGACCTTTTCATCCTGACATTGATAAAAGGAAATCATAGGATTTATTAGGGTAGATCATCAGTGACACTCTCCATTTGCAACTGCTCCAAGTGCCCATGACAAGGAAGTTCCACATGAATTCTTACCTATTTTATCTCCTTGTAAACTCAAGATAATTCAAAGGATTTTATCTCACGTAGAATATTGCTTCCAAGGTGCCTACATTTGAGAAACTTCCATAGTTGGTAATGGAGGATAACAACAGGCATTTCACTTGTGTGAAAGATGCATTCACCATGTACATGGTTTGAAGCTTAGAAGGGGATTTTGAAGCTAGGATGTCACCACAAGTGGTATCCCTAATCAAGGAATACAGCTCGTACTTCATAAAATTCTCAAAATTATCCTACATACAAGTTGTTGGCTTCAACCAGGCTCTGCTTAGACTACCTAAGTACCTCAGTGACTAGATCATATTGTTTGAGATCTACAGGTAGATCAATCAAGTGAATAACAAGCTTAGAAGTAAGAGAAAGAAGTTTAATTCATTCCCTATATCTCTAGGGGTGTTCACATGAAAAATCTCAAATGATGCATCTCACCTAGAGGCCACTTTCACACATCTTACTTTACATTCCTACATCTTCAGGCCCAACTTTGAAATCTGAGAAGATCTTGACTCGTTCTATGTCTGATAATTACAACATGAGCCACAAGTCGAGGACTACTAGGCCAATTGTATTGATGAGTTTGAAGTACATGAAAAGGACCACATGAGGATGCCAATCAGAGAGGTGAAGAAATTAAATTTCTCTTGGTATGAAGACATCTTGCATGATGATGGGATAGAAATGTATGATGTTGAGTATGCAATAGTCAAGATGTACCCAATGCCCCACATCAATTGGCATGTTTGTGAATCAGGAGATATATCGAAGTAGAATAAAAAGGTGGTGAGGAGAATGGGAACTAGTTTCAAAAGAAAAGGACAATGGTTATTGTACGTCGGAAAAGTGACAGGCGAGCGTGAGAATCAACAAGTAACTCTTCCACGTACCCGACCTCCCGAGGTCGTGCCGAGACAGCCGGTGGGGGTAGAATATGCAGACAAACTAGTTAGGCAATCTAATGTCTTCGACACGCACTAGTGGGATTTGCGAATCTAAGGCTAAGAAGGCCCTTCTAACTTGGACTGGTGTGATAGATCGATCAGCGAGGATGACTGCTCGAAGGCTCCAATCAATATCGAGCTCTGGCGTGATTCGATCTATGGGTTGCGGAATACGTGGAAAATGACCTGGGATTGTTTCGTGTATATCTCCTGATAAGGTCATATGGCGGATATAGTTGATTCTATGGACGATTTTCTGGCCTAGTCCAGAATTCCCTAGCTTCGTTAGCCGCTATATCTAGTAAGGAAAGTTGTTCGACAATGATAGGTGGAAGTGGAGTGGATTGAAATACTAGTGTGCGTAGGCCAGTGTCTATATCTAACTGACTTGTGGATTCGTTGGGCTGTGGGACCTGTGGATCACAACCATAGACTCTTGGTTGTTGCAGTCCTGTTATGGTCATACGCGAGATCAAGTTCTAATCCCTAGTATCCAGTAATCGTACGCTTTTTCAGCTTCTACGTTTAGAACCAACAGTTGTGCGATCTTCTCAGAATACCTTACAGGCGTTCTTGCAACCTGGATTCTTAAGCTGGTATCTATATCTACGAGGGTGTCTCCAGCGTCTGGCTGTGGAACTAAAGGATCACACTCGAATGTTTGTTCTCTTTCGAGCCCTTCTACAGTCATGTGGATATTTTCTAGGGTAATCTGTAGTTTGGCTGACTTGACCAAAACGCATGTGCTTGGTCGTCTTCTATGTTTAATCCTCTTAACTGTGAGCTGATCAGTTGTAGATCTGTGGTTGTTCGGAATACTTGTATCCTGAGATTTTGGTCTATGTCAACTATTGCTGTGGCTAGGTTTGGTTGAGGCACGATCGGCTCAAATATATATTCCCTGGGCTCTTGAGGTCCCGTGATTGTCATACAAAACAAAATGTAATCTAACTGTAATGAAATAAATTCTAACTATGTGAAATAAATCTAACATATATAACCTTTATCTTTATAAGAAATATTCTAACAATTCTAAGGAAAACAAACTATTTTAAGCGTATCTAGAAATAATAACTAAACAATAATTTAAAACAGACAAGATAACCGAGTGTGGTTATTTGCCTGTGCAATTTGTAGAATTATTCTAAATAAATATGATAGCCTGTCTAATCTACCTGCAAGATTCTCGATCCTACCTCAGAAGTGAGGAGTGAATCATAGTTTCTCAGAAACTATCAATCCCCACAGCTTCCCTGGCAATATCGAGAATAGAATGAAATGAAATAAAGTGATTAACTACTCTATTTGATATAAATCTGACTAGAACTTTGAAATTTAAAACCTGGACTTCGCAGAATAGTGGCGAATCCGATGGTGTATGTGATCTCGTCCCCTCAGTATGATCTTCTCGTTCTTTCGTGTTCACTTGGATCCAGAAAAGCGTGTAATGCTAGCACCGATAGGAGTAGATTTTGGGACAAGGACAGCTCAGAATGCAGACCGAGAATGCGAGTAGGAGAGGGATAGCGCAAGAGTACAGAGCTTGGCTTATGCGATTCCTAGCGGGATTTTACTGCGAGTCATGCAACGTGAAGCGACCAGAACCTTTGACTATCCTATACGAAGAGCAAAACCTACAACTTTAATGGCTTCCTAAGCTATTTTGTTCCAAAATAAAGACACTTCTTGCACAAGTTGGATATGTGGCTTACCAACAGCTGAATAAAGCTAACCAGGTATACAATGAATTGAACTAAGAACTCTAAGTCACAGTAAAACAAATTTACAGCAAAAGGAATTCAGAGGCAAGCTTCTAACCGGATTGGATGGAGCAACAGCACTGCCTGCACAAGATGGGTCTGTGGCTTACCAACAGCTGAGCAATGCTAAACCAAGTATGAAGTAAACTATGCTATCAATCCTAAGCAAGCTAACCAAAATACTAAAAACCAGAAGACTCTAACAAGGAAAAATGGTGATCAAAACTCCAGCTCAAATTCTTCACACAAACTCAGCCAAAATTCAGACCAAAATCAGACCAATTGCATGTACACAAACCATGCATTTATAGGAATTCAAACACCCAAGAATCAAAACCAAATTGAACTCCTAAACAATAAACAAAGGAAAAACACTGTTCCAGGGGACCAAAAACATTAATGCATGCTCAAGTCGGCAAAGAAAGCTGGTGAAACGTGATATTTCACGCGGGTCGTGCCAAAAGGGCGTTCTAGAAAATGCGCCCAGGACCGCCGCCCTGTAGGGCGGCGGTTTCGTCACTGAAGATCAAAAGGGGCAAGAAAAGAGGGAAAAAGGGGAAAACAAAGGACACGGGGGCTAAGTGGGGTATGCAGGATGTTAACGCATATCCGAAGAGCTCTTTCTGGATCCCGAACACCTTGCGAGGAGACCTGTATCATCATTGGGGCATTTATTACACCGTTCCGCAGTACAGTACCTTACAATTTTGGGTACGTACATATTGCCCCCCTCGGAGAAGCGTTTTAGCCATGAAAGGGCATAAAACGGTGGGTCCGAGTATGGCAGTCCCGAAATGGGGGGTTTAGAAGTTATACCTTACACGTCCGTGTGTCGAAATGGCGCCATCCGAAATTCCCGCTACCTGCAAAATGAAAAGAGATCTCAAGTGCAGATAGATACAATAATTTGAAAAATAAACGCTAAAATAACAGGGAAAGAGGACGTACCATTTGTGCGGGGATAGGAACTTACCTCCGTCAGCGCTCCGAACCTGCGAAAAAGTCATTTTAAGACGAAATAGAACAATATATATATGAAAGTGGGCCCATTTTCCTATTCATTTGCGCGAGTTGATTTGATCGATTTTGAGCTCTGGGACCCACGGTGACGGTTTCTCATGTGAGTATAGTCAAAACGTCCGCAGTGAGATCGTGATCATGCCTCCACGTGCGGAACGCCACCCCGCGAGATCACAGGTTGGTTTTCTTCAATTTTGCATTTTTCCCCCTTCAAATTTGAAATGGAAAATTATTTGTAATGGGGGGGTTATTTTTGAAAATGTTTGGTTCAAAAGGTCCATCTAGGGGGGGCGCCCTACTGGGTAGGCTCTTTTTTTAGCTAAAATGGTCTATTTTTGCATTTTTTGGACTTTTTAGGGTTAAAAACCCGCGCGGGTTTTCGGACCGCGACCGCCGCCCTGGCCAGGGCGGCGGTTACACGACCGCCGCCCTGATCAGGGCGGCGGTTACGAGACCGCCGCCTTTAAGGCGGCGGTTACAAAACCGCCTCCCTGCTCAGGGCGGCGGTTTTGCACAGAATGCAAAAGAGCTTGTTTTGGAGACTTATACTTGTATTTTTTGCATTTCTATATGTTTTTATGACTCTCCCTGCATTGATTAGATACTAACTTGCTCTGTTTTGTGTGTTTTTGGGTGTATGCAGGCGAGGGAGGAGTACATTAGATGGAGCCGGAGAGAGAGTGTGATTGGTTGCCTGGGGTATTGGATGCCCTTTCGCCAGACGAGGAGGACACGTTGCAGAGGGCCGGCATATTGCGTATATCGTGTGTGCCCCATGTTACACCATCGAGTCACATCCTTTGTGACTTATTTTCTTATTGGGATGCAGATCGGAACACTTTCCGACTGCCAGGTGTCCGCGGTGAGTGGACTATCACTTTGGAGGATGTTTACCATATCCTGGGGGTCCCGATCATCGGGAGGAGACTCACACTGGAGACAGCTGGGTCCAGAGCACAGATTACACAGTGGGCAGGTTATATGGGGGATGCAGCTATTTCCACGGGGCCGAAGAAGGGAGTGAGAGTTAGATCCATTCCTTCTTTTCCCATCCCCGTATTTCGACAGGCCATCATGGGGATCCTTGCCTCGAGACTGATCGGGGACAAGGGAGGGGATACATTGTTATACTGCTGGGCCCCCATCATTGCACAGATAGAGGGGCATGGTCGGATATATGCCTGGGGCGCAGATGTTTTGGGGACCACTTATCATGACTTATACAGGGTGGTCCGTTTACAGGGACAGTCTTTGAGCCACCCTACTCTAGTTATGAGTTGGGTGTATGAGCGCTTCATTCCCTATGGCAGAGGCGTGGAGGTGGCAGATCCAGGGGCTGTGAGGGCAGCCAGATGGTCAGACATGTCGGTGCTTAGAGCACCTCACCAGCCAGTAGCTTCCCTCACCACAGCAGATATGGAGGCCACACCGTACCACAGTCATGGCCGGCATTTGGGGAGAGGAGGCTCTCACATTGATCTCTTGCTCCACCACAGGGCAGCTTATCCTGACCGTGTGGGACGGGTGATTTAGGTACATCCTTTCAACTGCTAGGGTCTCCTCATAGTTCGGCCTCCCATATGTGGGCATGCTTCCTCCAGTGGCACCAGTCTATAGATCAGTCCGGGAGGCTACGAGGGGGGATCTAGAGGCCGTGGTTGGACTAGTGGTCACTCCTGGTATTCCTATTGATAGCCAGGGGGAGCTAGTTCGGATGCCAGAGGGAGAGCCTCAGTGCAGCCTCGGGCACCTTTACTTCGCTCCTATTTGGCATGCGGGTCCTCGACTCATAGTAGCAGATGACCCTATAGACATTGAGCGTCTTCTGAGGAGTCCACAGAGGGAGGGTCAGAGGAGCAGACGGATGATAGCGATCCTGAGTGGCATGAGCACTCCTTATTCATGCAGGCAGAGAGGGAGAGCAGAGTGCAGAGAGAGAGACTCTAGTTTCAGAGGAGCCACTCTCTGCAGGGCCGTGGTGGAGAGGACGAGTCTTTGTGGGGCGACATGTTGCCCCTGCCACAGGAGCAGTTCCACAGTCGGCAGCGGCATCTGCAGTGGGCGCTGGCCCTAGATGAACCATCTTGGAGGCCTCTGGTGACCCGAGTAAGTCATCCTCTCTCTTTCAGCTGTTAGTTTGATTTAGGACAGCTGTTTTCAATTGCTATCTCTCCTTATATTTGTATCTTGTATATTTTAGCCTCTTGCCTAGTTTCTAATTCGTCTTTCTTCTTTGTTTTGCAGAGACTGTCGACGAGTGGCGGGATCTAATCCGTAGGGTATGCACTGATTCTCTGATGATCCCTATGGATAAGACCCGTGCGGAGCTATCTGTAGATGCCGAGGGAGCCCTCAGCAGCCGGCAGGCATACTGACGTCTTCGCTCCCGTTTTGTTGCATTGGCTTACAATGGTGTCGACTCTCCGATACAGAAGATTGGCTGGCTATAGGACTTTCCGAATCAGTCTTATGAGGAGCCATTCTCTTGGCTATACCACGGCTGCTCCTCGGGACCCTGAGCCCTACCTTTTTCAGAGCGCCGGCGTAGCCGGAGTCCTTATTGGCGAGGGATCCACCTTCAGCAGGATAGCATGTAGGGGTTGAGAGGCCACTTGGCTTACCTATGCACTTTTTGTATTATAGATTCTTTTGTGTATTACGGGCTCTTTGAGCTTTTTGACCATGCCTAGGGCATGATGGCATTGTATACAAACATTGATTATTTATATATATGCGTCGATTTTTGGATCAAAAGTCTTTGTCACTTGTGTTGGGAAGATCTGAATTTCCAGATGCTTTGTGTATACTACGATGTATGTTTTATATGCTTTCTAGAATGTATGCAATGGAAAACAGATGATGCAAATGTTTGAGCTTTCTTTTTGTGTTTCATGATGCTGATACATGATATTGTAGATATAATCTGTGATCTTAAATCTTAGTTTCTGTGAGCAATTTGGATACCTCATGGATTGTTTTGGCAAAGTGATGAAAATAACCAGTATGATGAACAGATTAACTTGCCCCACTCCTAACTCCACGCAACTAGTAAGATGCAGGGCTCATCACCAAGAGCCAAGAAGGGCGCAAGTTATGAAACATGGTGAAATGATAGTGATGAAAGACAGACGAAGCTTTGGAGGAACCGCAATTGAAAACTACAAGCTTACTCTACATGAATGACTTCATAGTTTTGGATGCAACTTGCTTTGATGGTTTATCCAGACTTAGACCCGTAGATGGCCACATAGTAGATAAAATCTGGGTTTTAGGATTTTTAACTCTCTTGGAATTTTGAGCATCTGATTCATTCGTTTTTGACTCAAAGTTTGAATAGTTTGTTTATGACCTTTTAACGTTTTGCATTGTCTAGAGGACCCCCTACACTTTGCCCCATGCTACTAGTAAGAAGCGTGGGTTTATCACCGTGGGCAAGGCTATAGGTGAGTAAGGGTCTGTATTTCCATCCTTTCCCAACCCTAGGTCACTAGTAAGAGACGCAAGCTCATCACCGAAGGTTGGTGGGGCAAGGAAATGTGTAAAAATAAAATTTTCTGTTTAATCACTTTTTGATTTGTCTTTTTGAGTAAAATGTCAGTATATGCTTGTTTCCAAAGAGATGTCTATATGGGATAGATGTGACACCATGAAGCTTCTGTGAATCAGACCATAGCTGCCTTAGACACTCCTATCCTTAAGAAGAAATCAAAGCTTAGAATTAACTTGCAGATCTTGGTATGGTTACCGTTATGAGACTTCGTCATGTTTGATTTTATTTGATAAAAGATTCCAAGATGACTTGATGATACTTGAAGATGGAGAGGTATGATTAGAAATTTTTGTGCCAACAACATCATGAGTTTGTAATGAATTACTTTGAGAATAGATTCCTTGATCACTATTTGTGTAAGAACAAGTGGACAAAATGATCCTAATCTATATGAGAAATGCAATGTAGATAGTTATATAGGCAATCGCTTGCTGCTTATGCATAGAAACGTTTGAGGTGCAGGGAATTGACTGTTTCGCCAAATTCCTCACCTTCTAACAACATAGGAGATAAGCACCATTCCCGTAGTCCTTCATGACTCGGTATGGGCCCAACCATTTGGGCCGGAATTTCCTTCCTTCGCCGGTCTTCTTGTCGATCCGGCTGTCTAGTCTTAGAACTAGATCACCTTCATATATGTCGAGTTCATAGACCTTCTTGTTATACTGCCGGCACATTCGGTCAGCATAAGCTCTATGCCGCTGCTCAGCATCTAACCTAGTTTCATCTAGGCTTTCTAATTGGGAAAGACGTACTTCTCTGTAAGCGTCTTCATCCAGAATCCCTTGTAGTGAAATGCGGAGACTGGGTATTTCGACCTCAAGCGGGAGAACTGCTTCTGCCCCAAATACTAGCGAGAAAGGAGTTGCTCCCGTTGGTGTTCTTATTGAGGTTCGGTGGGACCACAAGGCCGGATATAACTTCAAATGCCAATCCCGCTTGTTTTCTTTCAGTGTTTTAAGGAGAATGGCTTTCAGCGTTTTGTTTGTTGCTTCAGCTTGTCCATTAGCTTGGGGATAATACAAGGAAGCTGTATGATGGCTTATTTTGAAGACTTACCGCATAGTTCGCTAAGAACTTCTTCATTTTGAAAGAAGTTCCATTATCTCAGATAATGATTTGCGGGATACTGTACCTGCAAATGATTTGACTTCAAGATGAACTTAGCGATCACCGAGCCAGGTACGGTGTAAGAGGCATAGCCTCTACCCATTTGGTAAAATACTCAGTGGCCGTGATTATAAAATTGTGGCCGTCTGTGGATGAGGGAGAGAATTTCCCTATTAAGTCTAGGCCCCATGTAGAAAAGGGCCATGGAGTAGCGATTGGTTGCAGAGCCTGTGCTGGCATGTGGATCTCGTGAGAGAATTCTTGGCACTTATGACACCTTGCGTGCAAACTCTATCGCGTCATGTTCTAGAGTGGGCCAGAAATAGCCCATTCGATGTATTTTTCGAGCGGTGGCATGGCCACCGAAGTGGCCTCCACATATACCAACTGTGGGATTCATACGAGAATCCTCTTGGATTCTTCTGTGTCGACACATCTTAAAAGCATTCCATCGAATGCTTTTCGATAGAGCACCTGCTCTATGATGACATATTTAGATACGATTATGCGTAACCGCCTTCTTTGTTGCGGTGTAACTACCTCCGGGTACGTATGGTCCATGATATAATTAATGATATCAGTGTACCAAGGGCACTCAGAGATAGCAGGTCGAGTTTCGATGTAGTATACACATTCATCTGGAAAGTCTAAATCTACTAAATCGCCTCCGTCTAATGGGTTGTCAGCTAACCAATCTGCGATGATTTGTCCTTTAACTGACTTCTGGTTTACAAACGTTAATTCGAACTCTCCCATTAAGGTTATAAAACGTCCAGCTTTTTTGGACAAGGACCCTTGTGTGAGAAAAGTCCGTAAATGGTCTGTCTTTACCATGACCTTTGTTTCTTGATTCAGCATGTAATGTCTTAGACGTTTAGTAGCAAAGACTATGGCAAGACATTCTCGCTCTGCTTGTGTATAGCGTGTTTCATAGTCGAGCAATGTTCGGCTAATGAAATAAATTACACGCTCTCTCTTGTCATCGTCTTCCTGGGCCAACATACAGGCCAGCGAGACATCGGTAGCCCGTGAGTATAGAATTAACGGGGCGATCTAACTTAGGTGGCATTAGCGTAGGTGGTGATAACAGGAAACGCTTAACTGCGCTGAAAGCTTCGTTGCAATCTTCAGTCCAATCAATGCTATAGTCTTTCTTGAGTAAATTGTTGATTGGATGAACGGCGAAGCTTAAATCCGGGATAAATCTCCGGATTGCACCCAGCTTTCTTTTTGAGAAATGATCTGATTCCAGATTCACTCGAGGGTGGGACCATTTCGAGGACAGCCCAATTTTGGTTGGATCAACATCGATCCCTCGTGACGATATGATGTAACCTAGGAGTTTTCCTCCTGTTACACCAAAGACGCATTTCTCCGGATTTAGCGTAACTCCGTATTCTATTAAACGTGAAAGAATGATGCGGAGTACTTCGGGATGGTCACAACGCTTCTTGGCCTTAGCCAACAAGTCATCTACGTAGGATTCCACGATCTTATGAATTAAATCGTGAAATATATAAGTCATAGCCCGCTGGTACGTAGCACCGGCGTTCTTGAGACCGAATGGCATAACAGCGTAGCAATAGGTTCCCCAAGGAGTTATAAAGGTGGTTTTAGCTTGATCTTGCTCGGATATTCTGATTTGATTGTATCCCGAGAATCCATCCATGAGAGACAAGAGTTCAAAACCAGCTGTTGCATCAACAATAACGTCTATGGATGGTAATGGGAAATCGTCTTTAGGACACGCTTTGTTGATGTCTCGAAAATCTATGCAGATGCGTATCTTTCCATTCTTTTTGAGAACGGGAACGATATTAGATACCCATTGGGAGTAGTCAACTGGCTTGATGAATCCTACCTGAAGGAGTTTTATTACCTCCTCTTTTACCATGAGAGCTACTTTGGGCTTCATGGGTCTTGATTTTTGTTTAATTGGCTTTGCATCTGATCTAGTGACGAGGTTGTGCACCGCAATGTGGGGTGCGACTCCTGTCATCTCTTTGTAATTAAATGCAAATGCCTTTTGATGTTCTTTGAGAACTTGAGTATGTATTTCCACTTCTTCTGGGGTTAATGAAGAACCTAGTTTCAATATCTCTTGGTTCATTCTTCTGTCCCAATGTTGACATCGATTGTTTCTTCAATTAAAGAGGCGTTACCCTCTTCGAACTCAGGTGGTGTTGGAGGTAAATCTATATCATCCCCATTTTCTATTTCGTATATGCTAGGTTCCCTTTGTGAGGGAAGACCCGTTACGGGATTTCCAAAGTAGGAAGAT
This sequence comes from Taxus chinensis, assembly GCA_019776745.2. Classification (NCBI taxonomy): domain Eukaryota; kingdom Viridiplantae; phylum Streptophyta; class Pinopsida; order Cupressales; family Taxaceae; genus Taxus; species Taxus chinensis. Next base: position 322,860,537 of record CM034147.1, on the reverse strand, counting down.
GAATGAGGAATCAGGGATAAATCTAGCATGTGATAAGAGAGATGTAATGCTGCATAGGCATTTAAGTAATCCAAAGTAGCCGCATCATTTCCAACATGGTCTAGGACGGTAGATTCACTTCTGTTTGAAAGAGGATTTGTCATTGTTTTTATTAATGGTTCGTTACGAATGGATACTGTGAAGTGAGTATCTTCTAGCTCATTGCTTGGAGTGAAGCGTGATGCTGAGGTTGCTATTGAATCGGCGAGGAGATTTTTCTCTCGCGGGATCTGCTTCAATGGATATGAAGTTAAACGCCTTGCTTAAATCTAACACAGCGTCTTTGTAGAGTTGTAAATGTTCGGCTTTAGTTTCATATATTTCAGAAACTTGGTTTGTTACTAATTGCGAGTCTCCGAGGACTCTGATGTTATCAATACCAATTCTTTTGGCTAAGGTAAGGCCAAGGAGGAGAGCTTCGTACTCAGCGCCGTTATTTGTGCATTCAAAGTTTAACTTAAAAGAGAATGGGAGGACCTTCTCCTCGGGCGAGGTAAGAATTATACCTGCCCCCCGCTCCATAACGGCATTTAGCTCCATCGAAATGGAGAGTCCAATACTTAGCCGGGAGTATAGATGTAGGGGTATCTGCTGCGTTTGCACACTCTACTTCTACCATACAGAGATCTTCTGCTGGCAAGGAACCAACACCTAGGGAAAATCCCATGCCTACTGAATCGAATGGTAAGAACATTGGTGAATCTTGTTCTATCAACTCAACGATCTTCGCAGTAGTCCCTAATGATACTGTTTCTTTAGTTTTACCTTTAGGGGTTGGAGTTGTTTTGGCTATGCTGGTAGTTTCGAGATCCGTCGTAGGTATCAACTTTTCCTCTGGCTTTGGGTCAGAGGGTTTATTAAGTTGGTTTGTTGGAAGTTCAAATTCTGAGTGCACCCCTGGTCTTTTCTTTAAATCAGCTAGGTGCAAATCGAAAGGTTTTGGATCGCCTTTGGCTACGAATACCTTTCCCAGATGCAAGAATCTTACTTCTTGAAATAGCGTGGAAGGGATTGCCTTCATTCGATGTATCCAAGGTCGGCCGAGGATCATATTATAGTTAGTTTCCCGATCTATAATATAGAATTCAGTCAAGATGGTTTTGGGCCCTAAGGTGACCGGCAGTATTATAGTTCCTATTGAAGTGGCTTTAAGGCTATCATAGCCTCTCAAGGTATTTCGTGTAGTAGAACAGTTCGTTTCTCCATATCCAAGTTTTTGGAGGAAAGAGAAAGGGACTATGTTAACTGCGGCCCCGTCGTCAACCATTGCCCGTTTTACATAGTTATTATAAACCCACACTTGCAAGTGTAAGGCTGGGTCACCTCGGCGTGCGATCTCAGCATCTGTGGGCATTTTACTTATTTCGAAGATGAATTCGACATCCTTGTCCGGCTGCCCCGGAGGATGGATATCAAAATCTACGTGATTTACTTGTGTTTCAGGAGGTGGAGTGATGTTAATTAGATGGCCTAGACCTAATGCTTCTAAAAGAGCAGCTCTGTGAGGGGGAGAGTTCTTTAGCAAGTCCAAGAATGAAATGTGTGAAAAGGTCTTTGTTAGGTCACTAATTAAATCATAGGCACCGATGGGTTTTTCAATTATTTGTTGACTCCTATCTATCTCTGGCAGATGACTTGGGCTCGGTTGAGAGAAATACTCTCGTGTTCTTGTTATAGCTTCGATAGGTAGTTCAGCGTCTAATTCTACCAAACTAACTATCTTAGGTCTTGGTTGAGCTCCCAACTGTGGCGCAACTGACGGATTTAATGAAGTCGAAGCTTCATGATCATTGTTTCCCGTTATTGCACCTTTGTTTGTTCCGGTTGGATTCAGCCTATTGCTATCATGATTTGGGAGCGGATCGTTAAAGATCCTGAGGGGAGCATTCTGAGGGGAAACTGCCCCTGTGAGAGTATTTGGTGATGATGAGACGGGATCTGCCAAAAACAAGTCTGTGAAGAACTGTCTTTGTTCTTCTGGCAAACGTTGCATAAATTTATTGTAGTCACGGCACGTTCTAGTGTCGTGACCATGAATTTTATGGAAACCACAATAAGAATTGGGATTATAATTCCCGTTTTGTTGGTTTGGTGTGTATTGTGGCCTAAAATTCCGATCAAACTGTTGCCTATTAGGACCAAAGTTTTGGAATTGTTGTTTTTGGTTTTGACTTTGGTTTTGGTAACCAAATGAGTTTTGGCTTGGCCCTTGTATGGGATTTCGCCGTTGTTGTTGTTGTTGTGGATGATTAAAATCCACTGTATTGACCGCTGGGGTAAAATTGTTGTTTCGTTGATTGTTTGTTTGTGACGGAGTATTAACAACATTTACCCTCTTGGGTTGGTCGGTTACCCCATCCGTTGTTACCCCACGATTTTTGTTAAGGATTTTGGGTCCTTGATTGACATTTGTGGTAGTTGTAGTATTTTGAGTGGAGGTGATTAACCTCCCATTTGCTCCGTAAGTCTTACGACCACTATCTATTGCTGCTTGATCAATTCGCAGAGCGCTCTCAAGTACCTCATCATAAGTCCTTAGTGGGAACTTCTGGACTTCTTCCTTCACTTCTCTGCTGAGAGAATGAAGGAATAAATCGCATAGTTCCATCTGATCCATGTTTGGAGCACTTGCTGATGAATAAAGAACTGTACGCCACCTCTGGATGAAATGAGCGACAGATTCATTGTGTTCTTGTTTGATATGCAAGAATTCCCTGATTCCTGTTCTCAGTAGTTTGTTCATGTCGAAGGCTTTGATGAACTCTGACACGAGTTGTTTAAATGAATGTATGGAAGCCTCAGGTATTCTATAATACCAATCGAGAGCGATGCCTTCCAAGGTTTTGGGAAATATTTTAGCAACAACCCCATCCCAAGGGAGTAATTCTCGTATGGCTGTAGCGTAAGCTTTGATGTGCGCGTTTGGATCTCCCTCGCCCTTGAACTTGGGCAAATCAGGGAGAGGTCTTGGAAGCATGACGCTTCGTATGGTGAAATCTAAGGGTTCCTTTAGATATTCTGAATATGTCCCTATTGCATAGCTTTCGACCATTGATGGTGGTTGCTGAGGGAGCAATGGTGGGATAGGTTGTTGATATGGTGCAGCATATGCATTGGCAGGGGCATAGGGAGGTCCCTGCGTTGGAGCAAACATGCCGGGAGAGGAGAACATATCCCCTTGTGGCGATTTTGAATACATGTTTAAGTACGAAGGGGTATTATCCAGGAATGGATTGCTCTGTACTAGACCTGGAGGAACAGTGCTAGCGATAGTGGGTCTAGTTGGCACTTGTTGAGGAAATTGAGGAGGCATGCCTAACGTGCCTACTCCTGTGAGGAGATCTACTTGGCCAGAGTGGTATGGAGGATTGGAACTCCCCGTTTGCATGAACGGAGAATTTTGATTTGCTTGAGCAAGTTCTAACCCTCTCACTCTTTCTACTAACGTTGAAATGACTTCATTTGGTGAAGTCACGGTACTTTGCCTGAGCGGCGTTTGTTGTGTACCCTGGTGTTGTATAGGCATGTGATAGCCTGTCATGAACTGATTGCTATCTTGCCAAGTTTCTCCAAGAATATTTCCTGTAGAGGTATTTTCTTGAAAATGGGTCTCGGGTTGTGCTTGTAAACCTCCTATAGGTGGGTACATACCCCGGGAGCGTTGTTCACTCCTAGGATAAGGTATTGATTGTCCATCGTCTAAGACCAGGTATGGATCTGATTGTCTACTAATATGTGGTCTGAGTAACATTTGAGGAGATGAACCAGATTCTCCTGTAAACGTCATATTGTTGGAACCTGAAGGTTCTGTTTGTTGGGTTCGAGGGGGTTGATCTAACTCCTCGGTTTGAAGAGACAAACTATATCTGGTTCTTGGGGTTTGAGTTGACAACTGATTAGTTGAATAGTTGTCACCCCATACTGAGAGCGAGGGTGATGATTCCCTATTCTGTTGGGCGTAGTATGCCTCAAGACCCAGGAGGGGTCTGCCATATGCGTCGAATCCCGACATATTCGGGGGGTATATGAATACCCGCAGAATAATGGGAAAGAGCGAAGGTGAAAGAGAGAAGATGAAACTTCTCAAAGAGAAGGTGAAATAATTGTTTGATTCACGTCGGGTTCACCAATTTTGTACGTCGGAAAAGTGACAGGCGAGCGTGAGAATCAACAAGTAACTCTTCCGCGTACCCGACCTCCCGAGGTCGTGCCGAGACAGCCGGTGGGGGTAGAATATGCAGACAAACTAGTTAGGCAATCTAATGTCTTCGACACGCACTAGTGGAATTTGTGAATCTAAGGCTAAGAAGGCCCTTCTAACTTGGACTGGTGTGATAGATCGATCAGCGAGGATGACTGCTCGAAGGCTCCAATCAATATCGAGCTCTGGCGTGATTCGATCTATGGGTTGCGGAATACGTGGAAAATGACCTGGGATTGTTTCGTGTATATCTCCTGATAAGGTCATATGGCGGATATAGTTGATTCTATGGACGATTTTCTGGCCTAGTCCAGAATTCCCTAGCTTCGTTAGCCGCTATATCTAGTAAGGACAGTTGTTCGACGATGATAGGTGGAAGTGGAGTGGACTGAAATACTAGTGTGCGTAGGCCAGTGTCTATATCTAACTGACTTGTGGATTCGTTGGGCTGTGGGACCTGTGGATCACAACCATAGACTCTTGGTTGTTGCGGTCCTGTTATGGTCATACGCGAGATCAAGTTCTAATCCCTAGTATCCAGTAATCGTACGCCTTTTCAGCTTCTACGTTTAGAACCAACAGTTGTGCGATCTTCTCAGAATACCTTACAGGCGTTCTTGCAACCTGGATTCTTAAGCTGGTATCTATATCTACGAGGGTGTCTCCAGCGTCTGGCTGTGGAACTAAAGGATCACACTCGAATGTTTGTTCTCTTTCGAGCCCTTCTACAGTCATGTGGATATTTTCTAGGGTAATCTGTAGTTTGGCTGACTTGACCAAAACGCATGTGCTTGGTCGTCTTCTATGTTTAATCCTCTTAACTGTGAGCTGATCAGTTGTAGATCTGCGGTTGTTCGGAATACTTGTATCCTGAGATTTTGGTCTATGTCAACTATTGCTGTGGCTAGGTTTGGTTGAGGCACGATTGGCTCAAATATATATTCCCTGGGCTCTTGAGGTCCCGTGATTGTCATACAAAACAAAATGTAATCTAACTGTAATGAAATAAATTCTAACTATGTGAAATAAATCTAACATATATAACCTTTATCTTTCTAAGAAATATTCTAACAATTCTAAGGAAAACAAACTATTTTAAGCGTATCTAGAAATAATAACTAAACAATAATTTAAAACAGACAAGATAACCGAGTGTGGTTATTTGCCTGTGCAATTTGTAGAATTATTCTAAATAAATAAGATAGCCTGTCTAATCTACCTGCAAGATTCTCGATCCTACCTCAGAAGTGAGGAGTGAATCATAGTTTCTCAGAAACTATCAATCCCCACAGCTTCCCTGGCAATATCGAGAATAGAATGAAATGAAATAAAGCGATTAACTACTCTATTTGATATAAATCTGACTAGAACTTTGAAATTTAAAACCTGGACTTCGCAGAACAGTGGCGAATCCGATGGTGTATGTGATCTCGTCCCCTCAGTATGATCTTCTCGTTCTTTCATGTTCACTTGGATCCAGAAAAGCGTGTAATGCTAGCACCGATAGGAGTAGATTTTGGGACAAGGACAGCTCAGAATGCAGACCGAGAATGCGAGTAGGAGAGGGATAGCGCAAGAGTACAGAGCTTGGCTTATGCGATTCCTAGCGGGATTTTACTGCGAGTCATGCAACGTGAAGCGACCAGAACCTTTGACTATCCTATACGAAGAGCAAAACCTGCAACTTTAATGGCTTCCTAAGCTATTTCGTTCCAAAATAAAGACACTGCTTGCACAAGTTGGATATGTGGCTTACCAACAGCTGAATAAAGCTAACCAGGTATACAATGAATTGAACTAAGAACTCTAAGTCACAGTAAAACAAATTTACAGCAAAAGGAATTCAGAGGCAAGCTTCTAACCGGATTGGATGGAGCAACAACACTGCCTGCACAAGATGGGTCTGTGGCTTACCAACAGCTGAGCAATGCTAAACCAAGTATGAAGTAAACTATGCTATCAATCCTAAGCAAGCTAACCAAAATACTAAAAACCAGAAGACTCTAACAAGGAAAAATGGTGATCAAAACTCCAGCTCAAATTCTTCACACAAACTCAGCCAAAATTCAGACCATTTGCATGTACACACACCATGCATTTATAGGAATTCAAACACCCAAGAATCAAAACCAAATTGAACTCCTAAACAATAAACAAAGGAAAAACACTATTCCAGGGGACCAAAAACATAAATGCATGCTCAAGTCGGCAAGGAAAGCTGGTGAAACGTGATATTTCACGCGGGTCGCGTCAAAAGGGCGTTCTGGAAAACGCACCCAGGACCGCCGCCCTGCTCAGGGCGGCGGTTACAGGACCGCCGCCCTGTTCAGGGCGGCGGTCACGAGACCGCCGCCCTGCAGGGCGGCGGTTTCGTCACTGAAGATCAAAAGGGGCAAGAAAAGAGGGAAAAAGGGGAAAACAAAGGACACGGGGGCTAAGTGGGGTATGCGGGATGTTAACGCATATCCGAAGAGCTCTTTCTGGATCCCGAACACCTTGTGAGGAGACCTGTATCATCATTGGGGCATTTATTACACCGTTCCGCAGTACAGTACCTTACGTACAGTCATCCAGTCATGAGGAATTTCTCCAAACTAGAAGCAAGCTTCACATCATTTGTCTTCAAAACTTGTGGAGTTGACTTCCATCTCTAAACACTCTGGAGTGAGTTCAAAAAGGAAGGCCACATAATTGGAAACTTCTTTTCGCAAGAAGCAACCCATGAAATTCAGGGTAGAAGAAGGCTCATTGGCATTGCTATAGGAGGAAAACTTGATCTCAGTAATATGAACAAAAAATCCAGTAGTAGAAGCATGGGAGAAAGAGGATTGCATGGTTCATGATTCAGTCTTTGAGCTACCATAGGAGGTCTCACCTCTTGTTGGCACCAATACCCCTCTTATTAAGGACTTTCCTCCTCCTCCAGAATAATTAATGGTTGGTGCACCCATCATTGAGCCTGAATCTAATGAAATGTTTCCATGGATGCGAGAAATGGTCATCCCTGAAACTCACACTGTGCAACAAAAAGAATCCCCTAATCTATCAGCAATTATCTCATTGGATAAATAAAAATGGTCAAGAAAGATCACACATATAACCTCACGATTCTACAGTGGGGAGACAGGTAATCAGTACATCGAAGTAGCTCGACCAAAGGTAATAAATCCAGTGGATGAGATGACACTAGCTAACTATAAGATGAGCACAATCAAATTGGGACCAGCTACTCATGAGGGAGATTTACACATATATCAAAAATCTTCTGCTCGCATGGTTGAAAGGAATAAAAAATATAAAGAGAAGATTGAGGTACTAGAGGAACAAGTATGAACTCTTTCATCTTATGTGAAACATTCAGTGGAACCAAGCACTACAACACTTCCTATTGAGAAAGTGGCACCCATCAGTAGCTTCAACCCAAAATCCATCGAAAGAACGCATGAGCTCACGATGTAGGGGCGAGAAAACAATGAATGGATCAAATCAATCTATGAAAGAGGGAAGCTAGCACTCCAAGAGGTAGTTAATCTCTTTGCGTACATGTTCACAACAACCAATAAAAACTGAGCACTCAAAGAGAATGTGGAGAAAGAAAGAGAGTACTGGGAACCTTTGGGACTAGTAGTGAATGGGATGAGCAACATCCACCATCAAGAGTTGATCGACAAGGAGGTTTTTTAAACTCCACCAAAATACTTGAAATGTGTATGGGCGATGGCCTTGGAAATCAGGTTTGAGGCAATCAATCGGGCCTTCATAAAGCTAGAGGAAAAAGAGTAACAAACATACAAGCTACAAGATAGTATAAATCAGAAAGTTCAGAAATTTGGAGTACCTACAATGAGTGAACACACAACTGTTGATGAGTTGATTGGCCCTTTCGAATAATATGTCAAGAAAGGGGTGGGCAACCCATTTTCCTTCACTAAGGATACTCTTGAATTCCTCTCTAAGATCCGAGTTTCCATTGCACTTATCCCAGAAAATCACTCATCATGGTTTGGGAAGTGCAAGGACATCAACATTTTGATCGATGGATGGACCGAAACCTTGTGTTGCATTTGCATCCCTCATTCTAACAAAGTAGAGTCTACAGCAGTTCATTTTAACAAGGAGCTTGGAAAGACAGAAGTCTTCTGAGGAACTCGAAGTGGAGAGAAGTCAGAGAACTGATCCAAGTCCACCATAGCAGCTCATTCTTTCACATAATTCTTCTTATTTCTTCTTCTTATTATCTTCTCACTCAACGCTCTCCCTCATCAATGTTATATTTTTACGTTGAATTTTGTACTTTTTAGTATTACTTTAAGTGACTTTATAAACATAATGTAAACTTTAAGTTTCCTTAATTTTATAAAAGTGACTTAAATATTTAAGTAAAATATGAACAGTCTAAAGTCAAATTAAAGTATTTGAAAATTCACCATGAAGACTAAGAGTTGCATCCTCTTCTATAAATTATAACTAGCTCCTAATTTGAGAGTCTTCTTAGAAAACTTCTAAAATCTTCTAGAACTTATTAGATATTGGAGTTGTTTATTTGTGAATTCATGAGAGAGATATCCTTGTAAAGAGAGCAAAGAGATAGCAAATTTCTTCTATTTTCCCTACTCAAAATGACTTCCATTTCTATGATATGTACAATTTTTTCTTGAGCTTCAATAAAGGAAGAAGGAATTTTAGCCTTATTTGACTGAAGGGTTTAGTGGTACTTTATGTTCATCAAACTCTATTTGGTCTTGTTGTTGTTACATAGATTTATTTTCTTCTAAATTCAAGTGCATGTAATGAAGTTTCTGACTGGTGTATGCAAGTCTCTGATTTTGTACTTGCAACATTAGTTTATCTTTTCTAATTTTCTCACTCTCTTTCCCACTCTCCTAGAAAATTCTTTCCTTGTAGATATCTGCAAGATTTTTCCACAGGGTTAGTGGAGTGTCCCTATTGGATCCCTTTCCATAAGGCCACCACGATAAAACTCATTTTTACTTGTGCATGCACATATGGCAGCTGCACCGTTTAGGTAGAGGGGATAACCACCAATTTGTCCCCGATAAATTTTCTTTCCAGAAAGAATAGAACAACCCTCGGAGATGGTTTTTATGGGCATCATTTCAATCTCAAGTTTCCCTTCCTCATTCCTTAATTCAATCATGTTTACACCTAGACCCAAGTCATTGGAGAAAAGAGATGTTAAACCAAGAATACTACCCGTCCCTATGGTTCAAACGGGAGGAAGATTGGATCGTCATCCTCTAAGACTTTCATGATTTCTGTTGTGGTTTTAGTGGACATTGTTTCCATAGATATGATTTATTTGAGTGTTATTACATGGTGTAACATGGATTAGGTGACCAAGACCTAGTGCATTGAGCAATACAAAATGATGCGTGGGTGAATTCTTTAGTAAATCTAGAAATGAAATGTGAGAAAAGGTCTTGTTCAAATATGATATTAAATCATAGGCTCTTATCGGTTTTTCAATTTTAGGAAGGTCATCCTGTGAAGAGGAAAGAGTGGGTAAGGGTTTTGAAATGTACTCCTTCATCTGAGTTGTTACATTAATTTCATGCTCAACATATAGCTTAACTAATCCCAATATTTGTGTTTTATCAATTGAACCAAGGTTAGGAGTGACCCGAGAGTTATTGGAAGTTGATGATTCATGGTCATTATTTCCTATAGGAATGCCTTTGTTTGTGTTTTGTGAATTCACCTTGAAATTTTAAGGATGTATAGGGAGTGGATCTCGAAAACATTAGTGTTTTGAGGAGCTACAAGTCCTATATAGTCAGATTGTGAGTTTGTTTCAAAATTTTCTAGGAATGTGTCTATAAAGAGTTGTCTTTGGTTTTCAGGAAGTTTTTGCAAAAATTTATTGCAATCGAGGCAATTCCTATCATCATGACCTCAAACCTTATGGAAACCATAGTATAGGTTAGGGTCGTAATCTCTTGGCCTTTGAAAATCATCTTATTATTTTTTTATTATAACCTCAGTTATAATTTTTATATTGGTTGTTATAACCATGATTTGTTACCCCTTAGAAAGAACTTTGATATTGGTGTGGGCCTTGGGTTTGATTTTGTTTTTGAGTGGGATGGTCTACATTAACTGTGTTTATAGATTATACAGCATTAGGGCATCTTTGATTTCTCGAGTTGATGTTATTGTTATTGTTTTTGGTGAAACTAGTGTTCTTGGCTTTATCAGTAGCAATATTTGTGATAGCACCTTGACTGCGATTCACACCCTTAGGTCCTTGGTTTTTGGCACCATTTTCTTGGTAATTTTCATTATTTGTATTTGGGGATACCAATTTTCCATTGGGACCATAGATCTTACGCCCAATATCAATTACGGCTTGGTCAATTCTAAGCACACCTTCCAAAACTTATTTATAACTATGGAAAGGAAACTTTTGGACTTCCTCCCTAGTCTCTCGATTGAGCGAGTGAAGGAAAAAATCACAAAGTTCCATTTGGTCCATGTTAGGCACACTCACAGAGGATTAGAGAACTTGGCGCCATCTCTGGATGAAATGAGTGGCAGATTCATTTGTCTCTTGTCTAATATGTAGAAACTCCCTAATCCATGTACGTAAAAATGTGTTCATGTTGAATGCTTTGATGAACTCATAAACAAGTTGTTTAAAGGAATTTATAGAAGCTTCCATAATATGGTAATACCAATCCAATTTGATTCCTTCAAGATTATTTGGAAATATCTTAGCCACTACAGCATTCTAATGAAGCAATTCCTTGATAATAATAGCGTAGGCCTTGATATGAGTGTTTGCGTCTCCTTCTACCTTAAATTTTGGAAGATTTGGAAATGGGCGTGGAAGCATGACACCATGTATGGTGAAGTCAAGAGGCTCCTTTAAGTACTTAGTGTATGTACAAATTGTGTAAGATTCCACTATTGAAGATCCTTGATTAAGAGGTGGAGGAGGAGTTGGATAAACTACATTATAAGTGTTAACAGGAACATATGGGGTCCCTTGATAGGGCATGTAGGGAGTAGGAATGGTATATGGGTCCATTTGGGGAGATTTTGAATACATGTGCATGTAAGGTGGGATAGTACCAGGATATGGACTAGTGGGCATAAAACAAGGGAACGTCGCATTACCTTTTGTGGCAGCATTCGAGAACACACTTCCAGCCAGCCCTTACATAGGATAATCTTGAGAAGGATGAGGATCCATCCCTAGTGTGTCTAACCATGTGAGAAAATCACCTGGGTTTGAATGAACCGGATAACCTTGTTGCATAGGATGCTACATTGGTTGCTCATTGGGAGGGATGTATCATCTGTTGTCAACTAGATATCCCATGTTCCACCCTATTGCATGTGTTGATTGTGAAAATTGGGTACTTTCTAGTTCTATAATCCTTCCTACTAAAGTAGAAATAAGATCTTTGGGAGAGGAGTGAGTCCCTTGTTGAGGTTCCTGTGGCATAGGGTTTTATTGAGTAAGCTCATGATAGCCTATCATTATTTGTTCAGTGTTATAATTTTTGTCTTCTTTAGGAATAAGAATCTTAGGATAGGCATTAGAAATCATAGAGGTTGTACCCTTCATTATATCCATATAGTCATCTATCTGACGAAGAGGATTTTTTATTCATGCAAATGTATCATCTTCTATTGATTACATGGCAATTATGTGAGGTCTTGACAAGACTCCATGGTAATAACATGTTCCATTTTTTATAACAATGTGGTTTGCATTGGGTTGACCGTATTGCATGTTTAACGGTTGATCAAAATCCTCCATGCTTACATAGATAATGGGGATAAAAGTGTAACTAGGGTAGGTTTGAATGTTTCTTGTGTAATTATCACCCCACTTTGAAATAGAAGGGTACTGTTGTGGATGCATGTTGGTGTAATATTTATCAGAGCCAAATGGCCCACCAAAATCTCTTCCAGATATATTTTAGAAAGTATAAAATACCTACCAAAATAGGGGAATGGAGAGGTGAAGTAATAGCAATGAAATAAAAGGAAATAAGAAGGAATTAATCCTTCACGTTGGGTTCACCAATTTTTACGTATGAAAATTGACATGTAACTGTCGAGGTTCCAGAGCAACCAATGTTGAATACGTGTGGCTAACTATAGTAGGATCAATGAATAAGATCTGGTAATGTGATCTTATGGTAGCTGAGTTGGCAAAGGGAAGATTTAGAGGTTATGAATGGGTAGTGTAAACTCCCTATGGTTTGTTTTCTTAACTTGGATCTAAGTGTTGATCTAGTTTGAAGTGTCCAAATTAATTGAGATGAAATTAACAATCTATGCTATTGCTGAAATAAAAATAATCTAAACAAGTCATAAAACTGAAATATTACAATCACAAACAACAATTCACTTTTATTCTAAATAATCAAATCTACTTCTACACTAAAACTACATAAGAAAAATAACCTAATGTGGTTATTCACCTGTGTTGAGTGTATTGAAACTAAACTAACTTAAAAAAATAACTTTTCCAAATTATCTATGATATGTAGACAACCTCCTACAAATATTATATCCTTCAAATCCATAGGGATGAGAAGAAGAGGATCCATCACCGGGAGCTGCTATTAATGATTTAGACCCTCTTGGAAATTAAATAATTACTTGTAAATGAAAGGAAATTGATTTCTACTCTATTTGATATGATATAACCATGATAAATTGCAAGAATGAAGGAAATAAAAAAAAAATCCAACCTGGAATTCACATAATAGAGGTAAATCTAGCTATGTAGTAATTTTTCCTCTTAATTTATCCTTTCCTTCTCTGTGTGTCCATATGAGTCCAAGGAATTGGGAATGTAAAGGAAGCAGCAGGAGAATGTGCTTGAAAAATGGCAACTTGAAGGCATTTTGGTTACAATGAAAGTAGAATAGAGATAGCACAAGAGATTTGTGCTTGGCTATGAAATTCCTATCAGGATTGTGGCAGCAATACTATGAAAGATACACAAAAATTCTCAGTCCCTTTGCTTAAATACAAGCATGGAATGTATAAGAATTAGGCATGGATGTGCCTTCATGCACAAGGTAAGAAGAGGTATTTCAAACTTAATTAAATCTATTTGAAAATATAAAAGGGAAGGAATATCATGCAAACAAGATGATTTTTAGGAAATTTGGTTCACAAACACACCCTAAAAGTTGAATTAAGTGAAAGCACGTTTGTCAAAATCACGCATGAAGAGTTCTGGAAAATTCATGCAGGATCATTGCCCTCTGCAAGGAGGTGGTCCTAGGACCACCACCCAATCCTAAGAGGCAATTCTAGGACTGATGGCCTACTCTGGGAGGTGGTCCTAGGACCGCCAACCTACCTGGGAGGCGGTTCTGACACTAAGGCCAAAACATGCACAGAAATGAGGGGGAAGCTGGAAGAAAGTGTGGAAAATCTAAGTAAGGATGTCTAGGATATAAATATACAATGTGAATGGATTTAGGAACTTGAACATCTTATGATAGGAGATGAATCATCATTGGAGACTTTTGTAACCATTTTCAAATAATGTAGCATATGTAATTTTGGTGTGTGCATTTAGCTCCTAATAGCTCATCATCTTCTTCTATATGTGGGCCACCTCTTATTAACCCACCATCTTCTATTTATGGGTCACCTCTGGGTAGCCCTTTATCCTTTATTCTTGGGCCACATCTTAGTAGCCCCTCATCTTCTATACTTGTGTCATGTCTTAGTATCCCTCCATCTTATATTTATGGGACACCTCCAGGTTACCCATCATCTTCCATCTATGGGATACCTCCCGGTAGCCTAGTTTCTTCTATACTTGGGCCATGTCCTATTAGCCCTCCATCTTCTATTTATGGGACACCTCCAAGTATCCTATCATCTTCCATCTATGGGAGACCTATTGGTAGCCCATTTTATTCTATACTTGGGCCACTTCCTAGTAGCCCCTCATCTTCTATCTATGGGACACCTCCTGGTAGCCCATCATCTTCTATGCTTGGGCCACACCCTAGTAATCCATCATCTTCCATCTATGGGACACCTCTTGGTATCCCATTATCTTCTATACTTGGGCCACTTTGTAGTATCCCTCCATCTTCTATCTATGACTCACCTCCTGATAGTACATTCTATTCTATCCGTGGGCCACATCCTAGTAGCACTTCATCTTCTATATGTGGTTCACCTCCTAGTATCCCATCCACTTCAATCCTTGGGCCATATCCTCTTCATTCATCTTATCATCCTTCTATCAACAACTTTGGAAATTCCACCATCATCTCTAACATTCCTATCATCCCTAACATTCCTAACATCAATCCTAAACATCCACTTTCTTCTCCCACTTTTCAAGATCAAACAAATCATGCATTAGTTGGTATGAAATATAAATAGTTTCTTCATCAAGCTAAAATCAACAATTTAAAGATCTCTAAATATCCAAGCAAATCCAGCACTCACAAAACTAAAAATCAAATTCAATTTAAAAATACACACCAATGCAAACACCAAGTATGGTGCAAAGTGTAGAAACCTCTGGATAGGGAACTCAAGATCCCACATACAAAATATATGTTGCAAGATAAGTCACAGTCTCTTATCAATTATAAGATCACAACGATCCTCAAGATTAGAGATAATATCACTCTTGATAAGAAAAAATTCCTAGTATCCATCATCAAAGAAATCACAAACATTGTTGTTAGATCTTATTATGTGGAGTGACATTTTTGGTCCCAAATTCCAGGTCATTCATCTCCATCATCTTCTCCCTTCATGGTTTTCCTTCGCAAAACCATCCAAAATCTTAAAAAAATTAAAATAATTTTAAAAAATGAGAAAACATCAAAACATTACAAAAAAATCAAAGGTACAAATATCAAACATTGCAATCAGGTATTACATACACATGGATGTTATTTCTTCCCTTTCTTTCCATTTCTCTGTAAGTATCCCACCATGTTCATCCCTTCGATGATCTTTTGGTTAGTCTATTCATGCTCATTGTGTATCATTTATCTCTATGGTGTATGTTTGACCTTGGTCTTTCATCACCTTGGTAAATTAAAGAACGAATAACCTTTTAGAGATCTTATCACTATTATACATTTAAAAAACTTGTTGTGAAGACCTTTTGGGCGTATTTTTTGACACTAGCCAATGTCATCATCATAATCAATTCCATATCCTTCCATAAAGCCATAAATGGTTCTTAAACCCTTATCAAAACAATCGAGAGAGCTGAAATAATTTTTAGAAAGCAAACAAAATCAATCAAAACATCAAAAACCAAAAGAAAATATATATATAACTCTCTCTTCAGATATTTCCAGTATCTCTATCAAGAGCATGGACGTATGGCTGGTAGTAAATAAATGTTGTGAATAGAATCAAATACATCTCCATCGGGGCTATGGATGCTTGACTGGCAGCAGAGCAATGCACAACTCTCCTTCCACCCTCCATTCATGAATCACCTATCAAAATAAATATTTCCTACACATTTTTTATTTTTTCTTCACTTATTTCTTATCAAATCTTCACTTCAATAGGTAATTAATTTCCATGTGCACACATTGGATATTGATGAGCAAACAAGACTAGTATGTTACTAGGTTTTGTTTGGACCTTGTTTAGAATATTGTTATAGTATATATTTTGTCTCTTGATTTGTGCCTTGGGTTAATCACCTTTTCATCGTCAATACTCTACTTGCATTTTCTATATCCTTTCATAACATTTTATGTTCTATGCTTCCTTTGGAACATCCATGTGTATAAGATTTCCTTTTTATCATGTTTGAGAGAAATTTTCCCTTGTTTCAATAAAAAAATATTCCACTTTTATCTATCATATTTTTCTTTTCCATCTTGTACGAGGGGCATGATCACTCCTTCCTATCAATTCATTGGTTTGAACTCATCATCACGTTGAACATATCCATATTGGCCTTGATCCGAATTATCTTCTTCTTGTATATATGTGCAATATTTTCCCTTGTACATTCTCAATTCTCACTGGGGGCATCTTTGCATCTTCATTTTTCCTATACATAGCTTCGAAAAACTTTTAGAAAACCTTTAAAAAACACATATTGTCAAAAATTCCACAATTTTGGTAATATTCAAAAATCCAAAACATCGGTTTAATATTCAAAAATCTAAAACATTGGTAAAACAATCAAAAATTTAAATATTGGTAAGAAGCATGCACGCAGCTAAAGAAATTTTTGAATGCATCATCCTCAAACATAGAAATTTTTTCTACAAAACCATCTTTCTTTTGTCCTCAACTATTCTTGCAAATGACTCACAGATCAGCTGGATCTACCTCCATTAACAAATATGGTTTACTTACTATGTTTGTAATCCCTTGCACAATGAGTTTCTTGGTTTTGTTTCATAGTGCATGATTTCTTTTTCATAGGACCCCTATGTCTTCCGTATATTCAACTTGCATGTATCCTTTCTTGGGGTGCCATTTTAACCCTTGTCGTTAACTCAAACATTTGAGAACTGAATCTCAATAACAAAAACATTAGTGCAAATGTCTTGAACATTTTTTTTTGAGTATGTATGTTTAAACTTGTATCCCTATCAGGTTAGCTTGTTCACTTTCTTTTATTAGATTATGTTATGTATGTTTCATTGAGTTAGTGTTTTGGCAATGAAAAATTGTTAGTATTATAGCTTTCATGTTATTTTACACTTTTTTTGTATGCTTATATTATAATAAAGGGCCAATGATGTAGATCATAAAGTAAAATGATGAAACAAATTTTCTCTTAAGCTAAGTTGGATGAAAGATATTTCCATTTTCTTCATCTTCATTCTTACTCATTAGCATTTCTTCATTATCATTTTCTTCAACAACACCTGGGGTAATAGGGATTATATTTTTCCCCCCTCCCAATGTTTTTTTCTTCTATACATTTCCTTCATCTTTTCGAGCTTCAATCGACCTCTTTGCTCACCTCATCAACACTTGAGGGGGCATCCTTCATTCTACTAATTTTTCTTCTATCCCTTCCAAAAAAAAAAAATTATATAATTGTCTACTATCTTTGAAGTGGCGTCACTTATGACACCCCAAAGAGGGGAAAATGTAGACACTTAAAATCCACTTACATAGTTTTAATACTAAAATTACACTAATTACCCACTTTCCCCTCATTTTCATTAATAATTAGTGACTTCCCACTAATTAACTAGAATTTCTCTCCATTTTGGTCAATTAACGACACTTCGTTAGTTATAATCATCTTTTAATTAATTAACTACTTATTAGTTAATTAATCCTTTTTAACCTTGTATTTAATTAATAAACCTTCTTATTAATTAAATCCCCCTTTTAAATCATCTCAATCCTACCTATTTTCCTCTAAATCAACTCCAACTACCTTTCTAAGCTTATTCTAGTGTATTAATTAGTCCTAGTTGATTAATTAAATCATCTCCAAATCCCATGAGTTGCTAATCACTTGTTAATTCCTCTAATAAATCTTATTTATTCTAAATGTGTTTTATCATTTGTCCCACATTCACTAATTTGCAAGATTCTCCCAAAGTGGAAATCTATTTAAAGGATCAAGCTTCTTCCTCTCAAATCCACACCACACTTTGATTTGTGAAACCTATATGCATTATGATTTGGGCATTCTCTATTGTTTTGGAATAGCTTCTTCATCTCTTGCATACATTCTCTCAAATTTAGTAGTATGGGAAGATCCAAAAATGGTCCTGTATCCATTTCTTGGTTATATCTCATTCTCATTCTTGAGGAAAACAACACCAATTTGATTTTTAAGTGATCTAATTAGGTTCATACTTTAAGTAGCAATCACAACAGAGTAGGAATGGCTTAGAATTTAGATGTTTCATCATGTTTATGAATTGAATAAGTTATTTCCTTTAAGATATTATCATTATGTTAATGGTATATTAATTTTTTTTGAAGCTACTTGGTGTTAGTTTCATTTAGAATAGCTTAATTAGTTTAGCATGCATACATTTGGCATGCCCGATGGGACTCGAACCTACTAAAATCAAGAGGCCTTATAAAAACAATGAAATTTTATATGATTATAACTCTAATATACCTTATAAAACTGATGCAATATGTTTTATAGCTTATTTCTACATTAAACTCCAAAAAAAATCCCCTTTTTTATTCGGTACAACGGGGTGTTCCTATAAAGATTGAACTTCCTTAAGAAGTTCTTATGTATTGGAACAAATGTGATGTTTACATCATGTATATAATTATTTAATTTTTAGAATTCCTATTTTTTTCCTTATAACTCCTTACATATCTCCTGGAATCATCCGGAGAAGTTCAGGTTCATGTTTAGACCATTCATCCCTTACACCTAAACGACCCATTTTTGCACATTATTTCCCTAAACCAAAACATATTTCCTAAATAATTTCCAACACATTAAATTCTCTCCAATACCACCTCCAGATGCTTATGAGTTTTTATAACCTTCCTGGAAGATGCACACTTGCCTTGAAAAGGCCAAAATTGGCCTTTCTAGGCCTACCAGAGAGCTAGTCTTTAGAAGAAATTTACTGAATGAAAAGAATGGCCTTGTTACATCACTTTAAAAACTTGAAAATTATTGTTAAAAATATTTGGAGGACCTGCAAGGTTAGGATTAACATGATATAGAATAAAAATTGAATGGGAGAGGGGTTCAAGGAGATTTTGAAGAAAATTTTCACCTTTGGCTTAGCTGTCATGGCTCAAGTTTTGAATTTTTGGGCCAGAAAAAAAACATGACAACAATAGTGATCATTGGTATAAAATTTATTACCATGAGGTGCACTTATATCGAAATCAATTTGTGTATGGAGATATCCAAATTTACACTCAAGTAATTATTTAAGCACTTTTTTAGGTGAGTTCAGAAAATGAGTGAACTTCCATTAAGAAGATTGTAGTTATAGATTTGGGGGTTGTGACATGACATTGGTTATGGGTCGGGAATCAATTATATCATCAATAACTTTATTCTCAAATGTATTCTTGGATTGAATCTTGTAAGTAGAGGTGTGAGGAAGATGAGCAACAGACTTGATCTTACTTGTTATGAGGAGCTTAACTTCTTGATCTTTCAAAGTGTGACATAGGTGATCAAATGAATGGAAATTTTTAAACATTGTGGATTCTTATAAGGGAAATAGGAGGTTCTAAGTAAAAATATCTTGTAATTTGGTATTATCTAGTAAATTATTCATTTTAGAAACTATAATATTATAACGAAAGACATAAAGGGCTCTTTGGAACCTTGTCACATTATATCCATTTGAGCATAAGAAACTTTTTCAAAAAAATTGATAGAAATTTATACAAGGAATTGATTATATAGAGGAGTGAATTTTCTCATAGAATGTATGGGTAAGTCATAAAACCATTGTAAGTAAAAATATTTGATACTATGAGGGAAAATCTTGGTCAGCAATGTATCATTGGAATAATAGTCTAAGAAAGTGAAATGAAACATATGTAGGTACTCCTTAGGATCCCATTTATCATTGTAGATAGGTAGTTTAGGAGAAAAAAATAATGGGAAGAGGATATGAATCCACTTTGGGTGCAAGTGGATTATTAAGTAACTAGGTAGAATCCATTATATGTGAGGAAGCATATGCATCTTGTTACAGTTATAATATTTGATCTTACAAAATACAAACAAGGGATTTGATATCCTACATGTATTATAAAAGGAAACATGTGAAGTACTATGAGTGTAGATGTATGATTTTGGGATAGTATTTTTTATAGGTATAATCATAACAATATTGTGAATTCAAGGATTAGATTCCCCCAATATCATAGGCATTGTCAAAGTGGTGATAATCGATGTATGAATAATAGTAGACAAAGGAGGATTTGAATATCCTAAACTGGACCTCTCATTAGAATCTTGATCATGATTAATTTTAGAAATAATAAGAATGTTAATGAGAGGATAAATATGATGAGATTTTTCATAGAGTTGTGCATGAAAATGAGAAAACATTTCAAATTGTTCGTGATCAGTATTTCATTCTTCATTAAGATCATCATAAAAATAGTGTTCACTAGTGATTTTAACTTAATTTATGGGATAATTAGGGATATTACTAGGAATGGTAGGATTTCCAACCATATGGAGTGGAGAAGAATCCATAGGTTCATGGAATTTATGGGTAGGAGGGTAAATCTCATTGTGTTCAATGGGTTGTTGATTAATCCAAGTGCTTCACCAAAAACACATATAAAACCTACATCCGAGGATTCCCTAGGACCAAAAAGGTTTGAGAAATAATTTTTATTCAATATTTAGGTTCATCAAATGTTTACACCCTTATTATATTTCTATGAAAATTTGTAAGGATTAGAAACAAGTAGACTATTCTGATCTAATTCATTTACAACATCAATTAGGAGTGACCAAAATAATTCATTCCAACTTGAAATGAAATAATTAATTGATAATTGATAAGTAACTTGTTCAAAATATAATAGGATGGAGACTTAGCTTGTTCAACAAGATTCTAGAATGATTTGGATGTGCTAATAATTGGAACAAGAGAATATGGAACTATAAAATTCTACACAGAAGATTTTTGAACTAGAAAACTTTCAGGTTTAGGACCATATAAGATCTATATAATCTATGGAAGAGTTGTATGATCTAGGACAAGGACTATATGGTCTTGGACAAGAAAATAGTTGATATCTTAAACTTTTTAGGTATTTTTCTTGTCTAGAAATGGTCCTTGTTGTGTGTCACTCTTATTTGCAAAACCTTAAGACAACCTATGATGATATGATAAAAATTAGAAACCCTAACAACCTATAGAAACCTTAATCATAGAATTAGCAAACCAAAGGATAAAAGCATATGTGTTTGTTGAGGTTAAACAAACCTAGGTGGTCACACTCCTATTTATTATACCAATCCTAGTTTTATACTACATATCCTCAATATGGAATCAATACTTGTTAAGCCTTCAACAACCTATATAAACTATGAAACACACTGGAACAATCATCTCACCTCATGAAGCCTCTCAAGATATATAAAAACAAGCACCCTCAAAATTAGTCCTTAGAAAACAAGCCATAACTTTCTAAAACATCATAAAAAATCAAGTGTGGTATATTAATGGAAATATATTAACCTTGGGGTCATTAACAAAATCAAACCATTCCACAAATCTTACTGAAACACCTCTAAAATAGCTCTTTACCCAAACTGCTCCAAATTTCCCAAAATTGCCTAAAACCCATTCTTGCAAAATAGGGCACAATTGACCTCTTGAAATCTAAACCATGATTTTAAATCATAATAGAAATAAATTAAAAACTCCCATGTTTCAATAAATTTTAAATTAGTCACCTGGTCCAATGGACAAATTTGCCACAAAATGAAAATATCTATAAAAAAGCATTTTTTAGTGGGGCCCACATACTATCACAACATCTAATTTACATCACCAGAAATATGGAAGAGACCTATACAACATGCATTCATCACATTTACAAAATAAATCGATTATGGACCACTATAGGAAATTTCTTCCAAGTCGCTATCAAGCTAGGGTTTTGAGATGGTTTAAAATTTGTTTACCTTCGTAACAATTATTCATAAAAACCTGATGATAAAAAAACCTCATTCCACTTGGAAAATATTCATAATAGACCTATTCAACTATCCCCAGTAGATTGAGTCCCCATGTAAAGAATAAGCTCTACAATGAGCATCAGAAAGTAAAACTTTAGCTCAAAAACTCACCTTTATGGAACTCGGTAAGGGAAGAACTGCAATATCTCACACAATCTTCATCACCTAAACCTGAAACATGGATTAGAATATCTAGAAGACAAAAATACCTTGCCAAATAAGAAGAAAAACTGACATGAAAATTACAAATGGAGCCTTACAGATGTCAGTTTGGAATATTATCAGTTACATTAGGAGAGAAACAATTTGAGGAAGGTATTTCAGTACCTAATAGGAGTATTAAGTGTCTTGGCAGGTCATGAAGGATCTGTATTTGTAATTGACTGGTCTGTAGGTGAAATGATTGTATTGAAAAAGCTATAGGTGATGTCATGCTAAACTCTTTATATGATTTGAAAAGGATATGAAGAGTTGGAAGATGAAGTGAAAGAAATGTAATAACATGTCTCTCTTATATAAATAAGCATCTAATTTTCCTTGAAAATTTGATGTTAAAGACAGATTTGAAGGTATAAGAGGACTAATACAAATAGGTGAATGAAGAAGTGTGAAGACTGAGCATGAGAATGTATGATCTGATTTATAGATCACAAATTTGTTGTTTAAGAAACTATACCAATTGAATGTGATCTGTTGGGCCCTTGGAATATTGGCCAAGTATGAAGGCATGTGGGCACGCGGGATCCCAGTTATAGAAGGGCACGTAAGGAAAAAGTGCATAGGAGGAAGAGTTAAGAAGGAACATGGTTCGCGCAGCACGTGCAAAAGGAGGTTTGGGACCAAACCAATTTATGCAACAAAGGTAGAACACATGAAAAGTGAGATCGGTTGCTCGTGGATAAGATGCCAACATGGCAACAGGTGGCCCAGGAAAGAGCATGCTAGTGATGGAATCTTCTAGAAGATCATCATGAAATGGAGTGGAGATCTTAGGCCTGAAGGAACATGCTCGCTTAGAGGACCACATTCAACACTTGGCAACATATCTGAGGGCACAGAAAGGTGAGTTGGTAGCATGGGAAGATGATAAATACAAGTGCCTGCGGAACAGAAAAAGAGACCGAGATAACATACAGATGGGGATATAGAGATAGAGGAAGAGATATACATAGAGAGAGAGAGGGAGATAACATGGGTGAAGCTCTGTAGGATTGCTGCGAGTGGAACTTTGATGCAGAAAGGAATGTACTAGGCTTATTATTGTAATTTCTTTTTCTTTTGGCATATTTATACAAGCCTAAAGATGTGCATGACTGCGGTCTTCCCTCTATGGCTCTTTGTAATGAAAAAATGAATACAATGAGGTTACCTATCACAAATAGACATGGATATCAGTAGCTTTAATGTATATTTTGTTCATATGAGTTCTCTTTCCTTGCATGTTATGAATGAATGATTGTATCTTTCTTTCTGTTATAATATATGTTATGGATTCTATTAAAACATTCGTTCTGAAGAAGCTACAAGGATCTGGAGGCTGTTTTGAGCCCTATAATTCTTGTATGTCTAAAATTCTTTCCTAAATACTCTTACACTAATCATAGATAAATGTTTCCCACTAAAACTCACATAAAATAGAGACTCGGCACTCGCGCGTGCCTCGGGTGAGTACTTAGCTTCTGCTAGGTGATAGGCCGGCGCGCATGGGATTCCTTCCTTTTATAGTGGGAGTAAAATTGACTACATCTTGGTTTTGTTGCCAGGACCTCTTTTTGAAGTTGTAGTGGGATATAGCATGCATCATGATTTGTGTAAAGAATAATGACGGATCGGTTAACATTGGAAAAATTTGAGTCATGGTTCAAGAGCACGGAAGATAAATTTGCCTAGAGATTTAGCACTGAACCTGAGTTTAATACACATAGATGGGTAGAAGAGAATCTCTACCATGATCTATATGAGAATATTTTCTGCTACTTCCCAATAGAGTTATATGGATGGATTTCAACCTATTCATCTAGATCAAGTTAGCATTATGGATCGTGGATATGGACCGAAGAAGACTACCAGAGGTTACAGGATGCAAATCTGACGTGGACCCATCTTGTAGATTACTAGTGGGGAGGATTACTAGCTAGTTACACTCTAGAATATGCTATTTCCACGTATTCTTGCCCAGAGATTGTTGAGTTTGAGTTTCTATGAGAACCTAGAGGAACATTTCTACGTGTTATTCCTCTAGATATGAAGATATTGATGGTTACAATGATTTTAGAGGAACTCCCAATGTCCGGCTAAACCATTCAGAGTGCTGGGTAAGGAAGCTCGAGTGGAGGAAGATGGCAGATGATACAACAGAAAGGGAGAGGGAAGAAAGATAGCTCAAGTATGACGAAGCGTGTGAAAGGGAGATTACTAGGTGATGTAAGGCTACTAGTGTGAAGGATCTATGGAAACTGACATTACGGGAAGGAGTTGAGGTTCACATGGAAGACGTGGAACCTAAGCAGTCTATGCTACCCCATCTTGGCAAGCGCATAAGGGAGACCCCTTTGGCTTCTGGTGAGATTTTTTTACATGGAGAAAGGAGAGTTGTTGGCACATATTTGAACCCACCCAGTGACCGAGCCTTGGCACTTAGTTTTCCTGATCCAGGAGGAAGTATTGACCCAATCGAAACCAATGGAAGAGATAGATCTACACCTAGAAGTTATAATTTTTTAGTTCCTTCTTCTATGTCTGCACATATTCTAGTATTTGGAGGAGTTTTTGGACAAGGGGCAAGTGTATAAGCTTTTCATCTCACATCAGGGAGTGACACGTGATGAATTTGCGGTAGTGGGGTGGTATCACATAATGTCAGTGCATAGTTCAGTGGGACCATGGGGGTTCTTGGCATAGCTCCTACAGGCCCTATTGGACCCAATGGCTCTGGTGGCTCTAGAGGTATAGGACCTAGTGGATCAAGCAATGGAGGAAACACTAGAGGGAACCAAGGCTATGGTTTAGGACAAGGACCCCAGCCACCACCTCAAGTTTTCTTTGAGATGTCTCTACATTTACCATATTACAGGGGCACTGAGGATGCTATAGAACATGTTCACAAGTGTGAACTGCTATGGTGTGCAGAAGGTATCACAACCCCAAAATGAAAGGCTAGTCAATTTGTAACCACATTGTAAGGGCACGCGCATAGCTGGTATAGAAAGTATGACCCTCATCAAACGGTGGTGGATTACACTACCTTAAAGAATGCATTCTTGGTAGAGTTCCACATTCCTGAGTTCAAGAAAAAAAGCATTAGCACTTTGAAGGAGATACAACAAGGAATGACAGAGAGTGTGTGGTAGTATGATGCGCGCTTTAAGACTCTCTTGTCTAAATTATCGTACATGATATACATCCTTCTCAGCATGTATAGTGGTTTGTTGGAGGATTGATCAACCCTTTTAGAAGGGCCTTGTCTCATAAGACTTTTACAGATCCACACAAAGCATTGGAGGCTGCCTTGCATGCCGAAGCTGTTGTTAGTATTCATACTGGCGTTGGCATGTTCTTGGAGGCTTAGATTGTTGATATGGATAAGTAGTTGGTGAAGCTATATGTGAACTCAGTCCATGATACTCATAGTGGTTTATGGTGCACATATTGTGAATTAGAGGGGCACGTTAAGGAAAATTTTCCCTGGAGGATGGTACGCGCTGTGACATTAGACTGTGAAATCTATCATGGGGACCATGATACAAGTAGATGTCCCTTGCTGCAGCACACGATCAGGAATAATGTATCTTGTTATTGTAAGATTTGCACCTCCACAACCCATGATACTAAATATTGTAGGCTCATTGATCAAAAACATGAGGCCATTGATCATGGGGTGTGCCAAACCAGCATTTCCAGTGGTTCTAAAAATGATGATCGCCATTATGAAGAGCACGCAGATGGAGACGCGCGTGGAAGAGGTTTTCAAGGAGGATTCCATGAATGAGGTAACTATGGAGGAAGAAGTGAGTTCCCGCGAAGAACATGTTTTAACTGTGGATCTACAAAACATTACAATCATGAGTGCTCAGACTTGTTGTAATGCTTATGGTGTGGTAAGAAGCATAAGTATGAGAAGTGCTAGGAATTATTTGAGCATATGAATTAGCAGCACCGGAAGGACAAAGGCACTGCAATGGTCAGCATCAAGAAATTAGACATATAGTGGATGCCTCAAGTAACATGGGATGAAGGTTTAGAGCCTGTCTTGGTAACAACAAGGGTAGAATCCATGTGCGCAAGGGAGATACCAAGATAGAAGAACCTAGTTTCAAGGGAAGAGGTCGTTCATGGAAAGTATCCAGACCCTGTGCATCAAAAAGAGATATATCAAGACACCATGGATGTTATTTGAAACTTGCAAGGGGAGATCTAGTGTCTAAAGGAGTAATCCATGAGGGAGGAACAAGGAAGGAGAATCGAGGCATAGAAAGATGACGTGGATGAGGTCAAGGAGGTGTGTAAATTGCTAAGGCAAGAGAACATCATTCCTTTGCTAGGATCTTGGTTGAGAGAGAAGGTACCACGCGTTAGAGAAGAGTGCGAGAGATAGGTCTTGTACGTGAACCTTCCCCCTCACAACCTTGACTATGACAAGGAGATTACATTAAATGCAATTGTAGATGGATGGATCCTCAGCAATATACTCATTGACACTGGCGCGGAGGTTAATGTTTTGGCTTTGGATGCATGGCATCAGATGGGGAGACCTACATTACAGCCATATTCAAATTTGTTATATATGGCAAACAAGACTAAGGAAATGCCCATCGATGTCTTAAAGGATGCCGCTATTACTATTTAGGGAGCCAATTTTACTAGGGACTTCGAAGTCTTGGCACTCACCGAGGTGGATAATTTCCCAGCATTACTTGGGTGCCCTTGGTGTTACAAGAACAATATGGACATTTAGTTCAACAAAGGGTACATCAGTTTCGAGAACAAAGAGGAGTGGGTCATTATACCCCTGGTTCATGGGAAGTCAATGCTCTACATTGAACCGTCAGGAGAAAAATTTCTAGACAAGATTTATGTGCGCTCAATCAAAGACCCTGAGATGGTACACCTTATTAATGGGGTTATCCAGTTTGAAGATGCTTAGTCAGTGAGTGATACCACCAGTCTGGCATGTGAAAATTTGGTGCATAGGACTTATGAATTAATGGGATGGTAATTGAGAGGATCAGTGACCAAGGTAACAAAGGTGTGCACGGTTCGGTGCCTTAGAGGAAAAGAACTACCCAAGTACTTTGAAGGAGCCTTCCCTGAGATATTTTTGTAGGAGATAAAAGCTTAGTGGAATAACAAGAAGGAATGGAGGGAGATGCTGAGTTATGTCTTGCTCGGCATAGCAGCTCGTTGGTGGGCCACGCATCAGGAGAGCCTTTTAGAGTGGCGTGAGGTAAGAATCGCTCTCTCTGTCAGATTTTCTAGAAGTAATATACCCACCATCATCAGGGAGTACCATAGGAAGGAGCCTGCCTCTTTCCATATCTAGGAATGTGAATGGGTTTGGAGAGAAAGCGTGGAAACCTTGCCACCATCCCTCTGGGTGCACAAGTTGTATTCTACACTGCAGGGTTATGCACATGCATGGTACATTCATTTGAAGACATGCCACCAGACAAGGAATTGGCAAGAGCTCATGGCTGATCTTATTCAAGCCTTTGAGTATCAGAGTACCAAACCATCGATTGATAAGGCCTTGCAAGATATCAAGCACCTTACCATGGGGGGATAGTGCCAGAATGGAAGATAGGCTATTGGAATTATTAGGTGAACTAGGATTGGAGGTGCATTCCAAAGAGATTAAAGAAACAGAAGAGTTACAGCTTGAGCACGCGTGTTTGAAAAAGGAGAAGGAAAGTTAGTATATGTGATCGATGGAGAGGAATTAGAAAGTTTAGATGTTAACCATTCTATAGGGACGCGCAAAGTTGTGGATAGTGCAGATGCCCGTGCGCATTCTTACCATGAGCTGTTAAAGACAAACAAAGTTAACATCGGTTCAGGAGAAGAATCTAAGGAAGCTATTATTGGAGATTATTAGATGAAGAAGGAAGTATCAAAGATCATTGAGCTGTTGCGTGAATTCGAGGATTTATTCCCGCATGGGTACCATGAGCTAAAAGGCATTCACCATTCCTTGGGGGAGATGAGGATAAAATTGAAGGAAGGTGCACACCTGATTAGGAAAAGGCTATACCAAATGATTCCCAACTTACGCGTGAAGGTTAAGAAGGAAATAGACAAGATGATAGCTTATAGGATCATTGAGGTAGTGGAAGAATCAGAATGGATAAGTCCAATGGTAATCAGCATCAAGAAGGATGGGCAGATTAGAATTTGTGTGGATTATAGGGAATTAAATGCAATTTGTATCATTGATCCATTTCTAACCCCCTTCACTGAAGAAATTTTTGAAGGAGTCGCTGGGTGTGAAATCTATTCCTTTACTGATGGATTTTCAAGATACCACCAAGTCCAAATTGCAAAGGACCAAGAGAAGACAACTTTCACCACCGAGTGGGGAATTTTTGCATATACGGTCATGCCCTTTGGGCTGAAGAATGCGCCTGCTGACTTTTCGAGCATAGTGGTGCAAGCATTCCAGGACTTCATTCATAAGTTTCTCTAGGTTTGTTTGGATTATTGAATAGTATATCATCTAGTTAAGGACCACTATGACAACTTGAGATTAATGTTTGAAAGGTGTAGATAGTTGAGGATATCCCTCAACATTAAGAAGTGTGTGTTTGCTACACCCTTTGGGAATTTATTGGGGCATATCATATGTAAGGAGGGCATGCTGGTAGATCCCACTAAAGTTACAATTATTGTGGGTATTTTATTAATGTATGTATTAGGAATAGGATGTTGTTAAGTATAATTAGTAGTGGCGTCCAATAGAAGATAACGGCGCCATCAGTACAGTGCCACCAATAATGTAGAGTACGGTAACAGTCAAAGTACAATAGGAATGTTGTAAAAAGTAAATATTTGTCGTAAGTGGTCCGGTAATGTTAAAATGTCAAAGTTGGGATAAGTAGAGAAGTAGGGTCTACATGATTAGGAATTAGAAATATTATATTTGTAATAAGGACAAAGAGTGATGTCATAAATATTTTGTATATTTTATTTGTGGAAAAGTCTAAAAAGGTGGAACCCATGTGAGATGATAAGGTTTATCTTATCTTAGAAGATAAGCCTACATGTAAAGGCAAGAGTTTAGGCATGGAATATGATTGGCCGGAAGAGATTTCCTATCCTATCTTAGAGATAAGGTGGATAAGCCTGAATTCCTATAAATAAAGAGGCCACCCCCCTCATTTAGCATAGAGAGAAGTAGTGAGAAATATTGTATGAGTAAGTGTGTAAAGGAAGCCATCATTTTGAAGGTGTGTTAAAGAAGCCATTAAGAGGTGTAATTGTGAAGTTTCTCCCATAGTTATTGTTTGAAGGCAAGTGAAGTTAATAACACTTGAAGAACCTCATGGGTGAGATTGTAACAATTTCATGTTGATATTATAATTTACACTGATATTTCAGATTTATCATTATTCCTTCTTATCATAGTCTATGGTATTCTTGTGTTATGTTTGTTGTTGTGTTTCCAGATTACATCCACCAAACTAAGAGTTGTGCATTAGTTAATAATCATAGCACGAGGAGTTCCTGGTGAAGAATTATCATAGTGCCGGATTGGTGTTGACATTTTGGTTCCGTTGCCGGGACCATTCCTCGTTGGTGGATTTTCTGGAGAAATATTCCCACTTAGTCAGAAAACATTTGGAGGGTAACCTTGTTTTTACTGTGCATAGTAGTTACCATGGTAAAGTCACTTTTTGCCATGAATAGTATTTACCGCAGTAAAGTCACTTTTTACCGTGAATAGTAACCGCAGTAACTTCACTTTTTACTGTGAATAGTGTTTACCGCAGTAAAGTAAGTTTTTACTGCAGTAACTTCACTTTTTACTGTGAATAGTGTTTACCACAGTAAATTCAGTTTTTACCGCAGTAAGTCAAGTTTTACCATAGTTTACCGTGGTCATTTCTATTTTCTATTATAGTGATTCCAATTATTTGTGCACATAAGTCTTGTTGATTGTACTTGTGGGTTGGTATTTCACTGTGGTTACTTTTGGAAATGGGGAAGATTCCTATTTTTTCAGCCCAATCTAATGAAGATGCTTCCTCTTTCATTCAAGAGTTTAAACGATCTTGTATTTGTAATGGCCTTATAAGAAGGGAACAATGGACTGAATTTTTTCCTACCTTTTTGGATGGTTCAGCCCTTAGGTGGTTTGAAACACTAGGTGATAATGTGAAAAACTCATGGGATTTATTAACTGAAAGTTTTCTTGAAGAATTTGGTGAACAACAGAAATATGCAGATCTCATGATCGATATCACAAAGCTAGCCCAAGGAGAGAAGGAGAAGATAAGGGATTATCATGCTCGTGTTCTAGAGCTAAGGAGGAAGCTCGATGCCCAGATCCAAAAGGAAGGATTAGCAGATGGGTTAATGAATGGTGTGGATAATCTCCTCTGTAAGCACTTCATTCTTGGGATGAAGCCAGAGATCAGACAACGAGTGAAGTATGACCGCCCAGCTACCATTGAACAAGCAAAGGAGATTGCAAGAAGGCAAGAAGAAAGCATGGAAGAGGAGCCCAAAGAAATTGTTGCTAAAGTAGAGCCTACACCAGCACCTTTGGTCCAGAATCCACAACCACTCTCGGTGAGCACAAATCCTTCTCCTAGTACATCTACTGAGTATGAAGATCTGCTCAGAAAGATGGGTCAGTTAACTATTAATCTTCTTCAAGGAAAAGAATTTAGTTCTCAGGGAGGAGATAGAGGTCCAAAAAGAAATATTTCTGAAGTTGTATGTTATGGTTGTTATAAAAAGGGTCATTATAAGTATAATTGTCTAGATAGAGCTTCTACATCTGGTACAAGAGATAATGATAAAGGGAAAGCACCTGTGAATTCTTTTGATGTAGTAGATAAGAGCATAAATAATGAAGTAGATGTGTTTGTAACAAAAAGAAAGAAAGAAAAAGATAACCAAGATGGAAATGATCCTAAGAAGATGAAAGGAGAAACTAGTAAGAAACATAGGAGAAGAAAGTTGGGTGTGCAGGATTTTTTGATTTCACAGGGACAAGGACCATACTCCATCTTAGACGATCTGTCCAAAAGGCCTGCAAATATTACATATGGTCAACTCTTTGCTATGTCTTCTGAGAAGAGGCGGGAGCTGCGAAGTGGACTCAATGCTCAACGAAGGAAGGAGGTTGAGGTCCCTGTTTTGGAGGCAGAGGCGGATCCCTACGCTCCACAAGCTGAGGTATTATGTAATGGTATTTCAATTCATGATGTCTTAGTTGATGGAGGTGCTGCAGTTAATGTAATGACCGAGTCTGTAATGAATATGTTGGATTTAAAAATTGATCGCCCCTCAACACTTATGTTAAGGTCATTAAATAAAGGAAAAACTAAACCAGAAGGTGTAGTTTCAAATGTGGCAATATCTGTTATGGGTGTTGTATGTGTGGTAGACTTTCAGGTGATGAAAAATGGTACTGTTGCATACCCAATGTTGTTGGGAAGACCATGGCTAAGGAGAGTTCATGCAAGAAACTACTGGAATGAAGGCTTCATGACACTTGGACGTGGTAGAGAGAGGGTGAAGATAAACGTGATCCCTCGACATCATAAGGCAGAACCTGTGGATTCAAGTGATGAAACTGATGATTGGACATCCTCTGATTACTCGAGTACTAGTGAAGTGGACACTGAAGATGAAGAAAGTGAGGTTGATGTTTCAGTCATGGATATCCTTCCAGTCACACCGACTCATGATCCCATAAAATTATCTGAAGAAGAAATTGATGATCGTCTCCAACAAATAAAGATTGGTGATGCTGTGATGGAGAGTGAGAAGGAATCCTACCTCCAGCTCTTTCGAAGGTACATACACATATTCACTTTTGATTACAAGGAACTCCGTCAAGTAAGTTGGGTAGAACATTCTATTGAGCTGGTAGATGGTGCTAAGCCCATAAAGCAAATGCCATATAGAATGAATCCTAATTTTTCCAAGACTGTAAAAGAAGAAATAGATAAGTTGCTTGATGCAGGATTTATATTTGCTGTGGAGAATTCAGAATGGGTTTCTCCCATTGTGATCTCAATAAAAAAGAATGGGAAGCTACGCATTTGTGTTGATTATAGGAAGCTCAAT
Source organism: Taxus chinensis (assembly GCA_019776745.2). NCBI lineage: Eukaryota > Viridiplantae > Streptophyta > Pinopsida > Cupressales > Taxaceae > Taxus > Taxus chinensis. The sequence continues at coordinate 322,828,330 of CM034147.1, read as the reverse complement.
AAGGCAACAAAGAAGGATCATTACCCTCTTCCATTCTCAGATCAGATTTTGGACGAAGTAGCTGGCCAGGAGTGCTATAGTTTTGCTGATGGATATAGCGGATACAACCAAGTTCGTATAGCAGAGAAAGATCAGCTGAAGACCACGTTCACCACTCCTTGGGGAACGTTTTCTTATAGAGTTATGTCTTTTGGGTTGTGTAATGCTCCAGCAACGTTCCAGCGCTTGATGAATAGGGTGTTTGAACCCTACATTGGGAACTTCATCAGAGTATTTCTGGATGATTTTTACATCTATGGGAGCAAGATGGACCACCTGCACCAGATGGAGACAACATTTCAAAGGTTAGATGAAGCACAAGCCTCACTAAACCCTACAAAGTGTGTCTTTGGATGTTCTAAAGGTGTTTTGTTAGGGCATGTTGTATCCAGAGATGGTATTGGTACTGATCCTGATAAAGTTTCAAAAATCAAAGAGTTACCATTTCCTATGAATAGAAGTAAGTTGAGATCATTTTTAGGCCATGTGGGTTACTATAGAAGGTTCATCAAGAATTTCTCAAAGATTGCACAGCCACTAACCCAGTTCTTGAAGAAGGATGTTACTTATGAACCAGGAAATAAGGCGCATGAAGCTTTTGAACAACTGAAGGAAGCCCTGGTGTCTTCACCTGTTTTAAAGAATCCAGATTGGAGCAAGCCATTCATTGTGTATACTGATGCCTCAGATGCAACACTAGGAAGTACTCTGAGCCAAAAGGATGAAAATGGGAATGATCATCCAATTTACTTTGGGAGTAGACAAATGAGCAGTGCTGAGGTAAATTATACTGTAACTGAAAAAGAGGCTCTAGCTATCATTTTTGCTGTAAAGAAGTTTAGAAATTACTTGCTAGGGCAGAAATTTATAGTTGTAACAGATCATCAGGCTCTAAAATATATTGTCAATAAGCCTAACCCATCAGGGAGGATAGCAAGATGGATAATTTTGCTACAAGAATTTGAATTTGATATTATAGATAGGCCAGGAAAGAAGCATGTCAATGCAGATGCACTCTCTCGAGCCTATGATGGTTTAGGTTCACCTTGTGATGATGATGATTTCCCAGATGCAGCATTGTTATCTCTTGACACAATCCCTAGTGAATACATAGATATTTGGAATTATCTAAATGAATTCAAGTTTCCTGATGGTGCCAATGCAAAGACTAAGAGGAAGATTACTCAAGCCAGTCGTCCATATTCTATTCTGCATGGAGTATTATTTCGAATAGGACCTAATGGACAGTACAAGAGGGCAGTTGGACATGATCAAGGGAAGGAGCTGATAGAAGAATTCCACAATGGTACATGTGGAGGACACTTCTCTGGACAACTTACAGCAAGAAGGATCTTGGACGCAGGTTATCACTGGCCCACTCTTTTTAGAGATTGTTATAATTATTGTAAGACATGTGATATTTGTCAAACACATGGTAACCGTAAGACTTCATCAGCTCCATTATGCCCTATTCTTCCACTTGGTCCCTTTGAAAAGTGGGGAATAGACATTGTAGGTCCACTTCCAACTACCCCACGCCAAAATAAGTATATTGTAGTTGCCACAGATTATTTAACCAAGTGGGTTGAAGCTAGGCCATTGAAAACAACTTCCATGGATGAAGTGGCAAGGTTCATATATGAACGCATTGTCACCAGATTTGGTTTCCCATTAGAAATTGTAACAGATTAAGGAAGCCACTTCATTAATGAGGTGGTAGAAGTCCCTAGTCAACAAGTTTTCTATTAAGCACAGGAAGGCAACAACATACAAGCCAAGCACAAATGGACAGGTGGAACGAACAAATTTTGTGTTGTGTCAAATTCTAGCAAAAGATGCAGCCTTGCAGGTACATAAGTGGGATAAAAGGATTCATGCAACATTGTGGGCATATAGGGCAACATCAAAGTCAGCAACAGGATACTCCCCATTTCAGTTGGCTTATGGCATTGATCTAGTTCTTCCTATTGAGTTTGATATTCCCACTATGAGAGTTATGAAAAATGAAAGGATGGATGAAAGTGATTCAATAAAAGAAAGGTTGGTACATCTTCATTTGCTAGAGGAAATGAGGGAAATAGTGAAGGATACAATCTATAAGAAGAAAATGAAGCAGAAGGAATACTTTGATCAAAAGATCCGTTGGTCTCCATTTCATGTGAATGACTTGGTTCTAGTATATGATTCCAGATACAAAAAAAGAAGACAGAGAAAATTTCTTCCAAAGTGGATGGGGCCCTACAAAATAGCAGTTGTGCATGAAAATGGTACATATCGACTGGAGGAATTGGATGGTACTCCCATTACAAAATGGGTCAACCATGACAAGTTAAAGATTTTCCAAGCACCAGCTTCAGAATGTCCATAAGAGTCTACTTCGAGGACGGAGTAGAAGTTAGGAAGGGGGAAAATGTCAACATTAAAATTTTCCTCCGTAATTTCTATTTTATTAATGTATGTATTAGGAATAGGATGTTGTTAAGTATAATTAGTAGTGGTGTCCAATAGAAGATAACGGCGCCGTCAGTACGGTGCCGCCAATAATGTAGAGTACGGTAACAGTCAAAGTACAATAGGAATGTTGTAAAAAGTAAATATTTGTCGTAAGTGGTCCGGTAATGTTAAAATGTCAAAGTTGGGATAAGTAGAGAAGTAGGGTCTACATGATTAGGAATTAGAAATATTATATTTGTAATAAGGACAAAGAGTGATGTCATAAATATTTTACATATTTTATTTGTGGAAAAGTCTAAAAAGGTGGAACCCATGTGAAATGATAAGGTTTATCTTATCTTAGAAGATAAGCCTACATGTAAAGGCAAGAGTTTAAGCATGGAATATGATTGGCTGGAAGAGATTTCCTATCCTATCTTAGAGATAAGGTGGATAAGCCTGAATTCCTATAAATAAAGAGGCCACCCCCCCTCATTTAGCATAGAGAGAAGTAGTGAGAAATATTGTATGAGTAAGTGTGTAAAGGAAGCCATCATTTTGAAGGTGTGTTAAAGAAGCCATTAAGAGGTGTAATTGTGAAGTTTCTCCCATAGTTATTGTTTGAAGGCAAGTGAAGTTAATAACACTTGAAGAACCTCATGGGTGAGATTGTAACAATTTCATGTTGATATTATAATTTACACTGATATTTCATATTTATCATTATTCCTTCTTATCATAGTCTATGGTATTCTTGTGTTATGTTTGTTGTTGTGTTTCCAGATTACATCCACCAAACTAAGAGCTGTGCATTAGTTAATAATCATAGCACGAGGAGTTCCCGGTGAAGAATTATCATAGTGTCGGATTGGTGTTGACAGCGCCCTTAGGAGAGCTGCTTAGACACAAAAGGACCTTCCATTGGGGAAAGGCGCAGTAGAGAGCATTTGATACATTAAAAGATAGGCTTATTTCCGCGCCTATTTTACGATTTACCTCTTGGGACAAGCCCTTCCATGTCCATTTAGATGCCTCAGGAACCGCTATTGGAGCAGTACTTTCACAACCAGGTGAGGGGATTGTTTATCATTCTCTCTATTTTGTGAGCAAGAAGTTAACACCAACAAAGTAAAATTATACCACAACCGTGAGTATGAGGAATTTTCAATGATCTATGCACTTTTAAAATTTAGACAGTATTTGCTAGCGACACCCTTTGTATTCTACACTGACCATATGGCATTAAAGTATTTAGTGAACAAACTTGTTCTTCAAGGGCGCATATGTCGATGGGTGTTTTTGTTTCAAGAGTTTGAATTCACTGTTGTAGTGAAGCCTGGAAAAAGCAATTGTGGACCTGATCAACTTGTCAAGAATTGATTCAGGAGAGGATGTGCAAAGTATTGAGGAAGAAATTTCAAGACGCGCAACTGTTTAGATTACGGCTGCGCGCCCTCAGATTTGGAAGAGATTGATATATTTTCAAAAGAAGGTGTGGCACCCGGATGTGATGAAGGCATTAGAAAAGAATCAGTTGGCCATACACATCGTGCCCTACATGTTGATTAGTGGAGACTTATACAAATTGGGACATGATGAAGTTTTATAGCAGATGTGTGTTAGAGCATGAGTATCTGGCCATCAAGGAGGAAGAACATGCAGGAAGTGCGGGTGGGCATTACACATGTGATGCCACCACGTGCGCAAAATTTTAATGGTAGGTTTATGGTGGGAAACCTTGTATAAATATTGTAGGGATTATTGCAAATCACGTGACCAATGTCAGCATATTAGAAAACTAGGAAGGAGGGATGAAATGTCTTTGCATCCTATTCCTAGCGCATAACCTTTTGAAAAGTGGGTGATAGATTTTGTAAGACCTATTGCACTAGTAGCACATAGGAGAGTGTCACATTATGTCATCACTTGCATGGATTATCTCACAAGGTGGGCAGAGGAAGCCCCAACTAAAGATTACATAGTAGCAACAGTGGCAAAGTTCCTATGGGAGAACTTTATCACAAGGTATGGATGCCCTTTGAGTTTGACCAGTGACAGGGGTACACATTTTTTGAATGAGACCATGAGGATCATGCTATTTGAGTTCATGGTGGCTCATCATAAGACTACGCCCTATCACCCATAAGAAAATGGAACTGCATAAGCATTCAAAAAAATACTCGAGTCATACCTTGACCAAAATATGTGATGTTGGAAGACAGGATTGGGATGACAAGGTATCAACAATTTTATGGGCTTACAAGACTATGTATAAAAGAATAAATAAAGCCACACCTTTTCAATTGGTGTTTGGCACGGAAGATGTTTTACCAGTTGAATTTACGTTACCTTCTCTGTGAATAGCGCGCATAGGAGGATTAGCTTGATGAGACAAGTGCTGGAAGAGAGAATTGATGAGCTAATGAAACTGGATGAGAGACAATCACTTGCCCATTGGAGGCAAACAATGGAAAAGGAAAAGCAAAAGGATTGGCATGATCGCCATATTAGAAACAAGAAGTTCTGAGGTTGGGTAGGATGGTGTTACTATATGATTCCACGTTTCTGTGCCACCCTGGAAAGTTAAAAGTCCATTTGTTGGGTCCCTACACAATCTCGTACATCCTTGATTCAAGCATGCGTGCCAATTTACAAGTGCTGGATGGAACAAAGTTACTTGGAAACTTCAATGGCAGTAAGGTTGAATCCCTACTATAAATAATAAGTCTTCTTGGTGTTTGTAAATAAGGTAGTTTTTCCAGTTAGTTTAGAAGTTTTCCTTTATGCATTTTCCTTTCCTTGTGTTTCCCTTTCGCACGTTGTTTTTTTGTTTTGCACCTTGGGTGCAGGTAACCTTATTGCTGTTTTTGGAGAATTTATGAGTGCGTAGAGGACCATGAGAATTGTTTAAGTATGGGGTGGATAAAAGTGAAGGATAAAAGTGAAGAAGCACGTGATTAAAAGTACCAAGGAAGTTGTGTTGAAGAGATCCTTGTTGAGTAGCCCGGTTAAAAAGAGAAATGAAGAGAAAATATAGAATGGTTGGTGCCATGATAAAGCTACTTGTAGATCCCATGTACAAAGGAAAAGGAAGTGTAGTTAAAGTAACAAGAGGTAGGAAAAAGCAAGAATCTGGACAAGAAGAAGTGCCTTCGACGCGTGTTGAGCACGTGTAAGAGTCTCATGTTAGGTTGGTTTACATGCCATAAGGTTGGAGGCATTTTTGCAGGTAGGAAGGGCATGCAAGTTAAAGAGGGTTTTCACACAGGAAGGGTGTGTGAGTGAAGGTGCTGAAGATGGGCTCTATGTTTAAAAAATCTGCATTAAATGAACAAAGTACGGGGGTAGGTAAAGGTAGCCTTTAATGACCAAATAAAAGGAAAAACTATAAATAGAGGGTTGGGGCACTCTCATTTTACTTTGTGAAAATGAAGAGGTTGGAGATATGAGCGAGTGATATCAGCTATGGTTTTTTAGAATTCAATCAAGTGGAAGATCTGTGTGATTAAAAACGTGAAGAGTTAGTTTGAGATTCCATGAACTAAAAGGAAGGAATTACACGGGCATGGAAAGAAGTAAAAATACGCTATCTTGTGAAGAATTTATCAAAGTTAGGGTTTAACAAAATAGGGCACGGTTTTAGAAGAATTGTATCACGGATACCTGAGATTGAAGGTTGGGAGAAGGAAAGTAGAGTAACAAGGAGAGGATTAGAGTGATAAAGTTACCTTGACCATGGCACCCCAAGAAAGGAAAGGGCAAAGCTAAGGCTAAACAACCAGAACCCGAGGTAGATACAAACAAAGAATGGTATACAAAGATGTAGTACCCATACGGAGTGATGATGGGGAAGGAATGGGAATCCCATTTGAGAAGCATACCATGGTCAGTGACTATAATCACTACCACCAACACTATAGAGAAATAAATGGCATTAGAATTGGTATGGCCCAACCAACAAACAAACACCTGAATGGTTTGCCTATCTACAATGATGGCGTAAAGGTCAAGATGGCAAAGGTAGGGTTACTGCAACTCTATGAGTTACCTTATTTTGGGAAGCCAAATCACTTATACCAGTGGTTGACATCTCGGGTGCATGAGGACTACTTCCACTTTGTTGGGTGCAAGATGTGTGTGACTCCCTAATTGGTTTCATAGTTTACATGCCTCATATGCGAGTGAGATATCCTGGAAGATGACCTTTGGCGATAAGGAGGCTATTTAAGAGACTGTCACAGAGTATTCCTGCAAGAAAAATTTGTGGTACTATGACATCTCAGACATCAAGGACCCCCATTATGAAGATGGTCGCACACCTAGTAACGAAAGTTGAATGGCCAAGACAATATTGACACAAGTCAACAAGCCATGGCTACATGTCTACAAGAAGATTGCAGAGGGAACTATTTACAACTTATCCAGTGTACATGGTAGAGGAGATAGTTAAAGTGCTTGAAGTAAGGGGACAAGATCCTCTTTGGAAATGTCCTTCTCACTATAGCGTTCATAGAGATTGGAAGTGTTGGATGCACTAGACAAAGTTTGTGTGGGAGTACCTAGCCGAAGACCCTTCGCCTATGACCAAGGTTTGAAAAATATGTATGTGATAAAATTATGGCTCCACACGGGAATTCATCGTGATATGAAAAATGGTACTATATGCTTGATCAAATGCATTTAGGCCAGAGTGGAGGTAATCCCTGGAAATAACTCAACAAACATACCACACAGGGAGATAGCATTGAGTTCGTGGTGATACCAGCACGGTACTGCTTGACAATCTGAATATCAAACTTAATTGATGAATCATGGAGCCCTTGGTGCAAATTTCCTTTCTATGTCTCACTGCCCATGAGGTAATTCCAAGTGGGATTGACTTCACTTGCCTTTCACCAAGACTATCAAAGAAGCTTTACAATTGGACTTCTTCAGGACACACCTTTAGACTGATGGCTTCATAGGGATACTGAGGAAGAATATTTCTAACTACTACCTTGGAGGATAAATTAGGGGGGTGGCCTCTGTATTTATGGAGACTGTCTATGCTTATCGCATGAAATCTCATATGCCTAGGCCAATAACGAAATCCACATCTGTTGGAGGATATTCCATGACCTGCACTCTTATACATGCGCATGTAAGCTTATCTTTTAAGATTAAGATAAGGGTGTGTCACTTAGTGGATGAGATCTCACATACTTGAGGACCTCTTGGGAAAGAAGATAGCACAACATCTTTATGAAGAGACTCCTAGTCCTTATTAGGAAGGAGCACCATAGTGTGCCAACTACTCAGATCATGTAGAGCATGCCTTCTACTAAGTGTGAAGCCAAGCTTTGACCTATGTTAACATTACCGGACCACTTACGACATATATCTAGTAAAGGAGAAGATGCCGAAAGTACTTTGACTGTTACCGTACTCCAAACATTATTGGCGGCACCGTACTGATGGCAGGAGTATCTTCTATCAGAGGCTACTACTAGATTATAGGTAACAATCATCCTGATTCCAGAAGACACCTCTCATGAATGAAGTAGAGGGTGGATGAAGGAAAGATGATGTGGAGGTGTCGACAGACCCTTCACCTGTGAAGAGGTTTGAAAAATATGCATGTGATACAATGATGGCTCCCCACAAAGCAAGGCTTGAAAAATGGTATACATGCTTGAGAAATGAATTCGGGGTGGAGTGGAGGATCCCTGAATAACTCCTAGTAGCCACATAAGGAGAAGCTAAGTTAGTGGTGTACCAGCACTACTGCTTGGGAAAGTTCAAACTTATTGATGAATCATGGAGCCCTTGGTGAAAATTTCCTTTCGTGTTCACTGCCCAATACTTCTAAGCGGGATTGAACAGATTTAAAGAATCAAAGAAGCTAAGGCTGGAGCTAGGAAATTTGGATCGGGAGAACATGGATATGAGGAAGAAACTAAACTACCCTGGAGGTAAGCATGCGTACATGGAGAAGTATGTGTTGCACAAAATCCATATGACTAGGCCAATAACGTTTCCCATCACTGGAGGATCCGTGGTGCATGTATACATGTGCATAAGGCCAAATTTTGAAAAGGGCACATACTTGGTGGATGAGATCTCAATACTTGAGGACCCCTTGGGAAATAAGAAGCCAGCGTCTAAGAACAGAGGTAGAGGAGAGGAAGGAGCACCAAGTGTGCTGACTGCTCAGACAACAAGCATACCTTCTACAAGTTCCAAGCCAAGCACCTATGTTCAGAGAAATAAGTCTCTAGTAAAGGAAAAGATGCCAGAAGTAGAGGCGCTCAAACAAACCACCACCATGGAGGAGTCATAAGAGGAAGAAGAGAAGGTAGAATCTTATGACCAAAAGACACCTCTCAGGAAGAAGCAGAGGGTGGATGAAGAAGCTGACTCAGAGGTGACTGACAGATTGGAGAGATATCTGGGGGAAGGAGAGGATGAGAGTGAAGGAGGTGGAGATGAGGAGGAAGAGCCAGAGAAAGACAAGGAACCTTTAGAACCTCATGTATTTAGTGTCTATGACTTGGAGGAAGAGAGTGGGGATGAAAATCAAGAGTTTGTATTTGTGTGACAAAAAGGCACACAAGGTGATGAAGGCACTGAATATACAAAGACGGATGAGAAGGATGTCATGGAGAAGTAGGGAGACATAATTTTTACCAAGGAGCAAATAACCGAAGTGGTAGAGTGAGAAGTGAAGAAGATGCTCAAGGCCCTTGTAGACTAGGAGTTAGAGCATAGCGCAGACATAGTGCTTAAGGAAAGGAAGGAGGAGAGCATTGAAAAGGGACATGATAGCCTAGGAGGCCCCACTCTGATAGTAAGCTTCCCCAAAGGTGCACGTTTGAGTAGAAGAACTCTGGATTCAGAACAGAGGCAGATAATGGGCTATGTGGATGATTCAAGGAAGTTGTTAAGCATAAGGATCCAGATCACAATATCCACTAAGAGGCTTATAGCCATGGGATCATTTGAGAAGGAGGGTGCATACCCTAGGACCAAGAAGATGCTTTCTTGGGCATTTAAGTCCCACGTTGACGAGCTAGAATTTGACATCTACCAAAAGGTGCTTATCACATTGCCAGATTCTAAGGGAGACAACCCCTTGGTAAATTCTCAGAAGATCTCAGACGAGAAAGTGTGTAATGCTCTAAACAAGGTAGCGGTTGAAACAGAGGCAAGGCTATTACACGGAACGATAGCATAAGGGCTTTAGAGTGAAAATTGGCCAAGAAGGAAGAGGAGTTGGCTAAGGTGGCCAAAAAATTGAAACAGGAGGAATTAATCAGTGTGCAGCTAAAGCGCGAGCTCAAGGAGGAGAAGGTAAAGGTGTAGGAGGTCTAAAAATAGGTAGAATCGATAAAAAGTGCCATCATTTTAAAACACCCAGATCTAACACCAATCCCCTAGAAGTACACATCAACGCTAGAATGCCTAGAATACTTAACACGCATCCTCACCATGGAGAGACAACCCTTGGCATTGGAATCTACAGAGGAAGTTGCCGTGCGCTTGAAGGAGGAGGACCGGTTAAAGGTGATAGCACTTGTTTCCGAGTACAGCCAAGTACTTGTAGAGATCAAGGTCACTACCTAGTCTGTAGAAGCTACATACGACACATGTGCGGATCGAGATAAGGTGGTAAGCTCCTTGGTTTCCACGCTTGAAGCAGAGCTAAAAGAGTTCTAGGAAAAGAACAAGGGGAACAGGGTAGAGAGGGACAAGGTTCTGGCCAAGGTAGAAAATAAATCTTAGGAAATTGAGGCTTTAAGAAAATGCAATTAATGCCCAGCTAAAGGAACTATACCCCCAGATCACCAAAAGAATGGACAAGCTCACGGATCTAGGTAAGGAAATGGAACAAATTGTGGACACTTTGGGTGCCAAGGGAGCTATCCTAAGCTTTGATGAAGTGAACACCTTGGTGGGTGACCTATGCCAGAAGGCGAAGGGTGAGGTCGAAGTGTGGAACAACCTGGAGGCAAATCTATGACGGGACTTTCCAAGCCTTCTGAATTAATGTCCCCCCCATTCTTCATTATTTCCCCTATTCTTTCATTCCTTATTCATTTTGTAAAATATATGTCTACATCTTGATTCCATTGAAGCAACTTGTACCTTGGTCAAGTAGAATGTTTCCAAGGGCGGAGAATAGGTATAGTGTGGGGTAATGTTGGGCCTCTAGAATATTGGCCAAGTATGAAGGCGCGTGGGTGAATGGGATCCCAGTTATAGAAGGTTGTGTAAGGAAAAATCACGCAGGAGGAAGAGTTAAGAAGGCACATGGTTCACGCAGTGTGCGAAAGGAGGTTTGGGACTTAGCCAATTTATGAAACAAAGGTAGAACACATGAAAAGCATGATCGGTTGCACACAGATAAGATGTTATCCTGGTAATAGGTGGTCCAGGAAAGAACATGCCAGTGATGGAATCTTCTAGAAGATCATCATGAGATGGAGTGGAGAGTTCAGGCCTGAAGGAACATGCTCACTTGGAGGACAACATTTGACACTTGGTGACGGATCTGAGAGCGCGGCAAGGTGAGTTGGTAGCATGGGAAGATGATAACAAGTGCCTGCGGAATAGAAAAAGAGACTGAGATAACATACAAATGGGGATATAGAGATAGAGGAAGAGATATACATAGAGAGAGAGAGAGATAACATAGATGAAGCTCTACAGATTGCTACAAGTGGAACTTTGATGCAGAAAGGAATGTACTAGGCTTAGTATTGTAATTTCTTTTTCTTTTGGCATAGTTATACAAGCCTAGTGATAGGCATGACTGCAGTGTGCCCTCTATGGCTCTTTGTAATGAAACAATGAATACAATGAGGTTACCTGTTGTAAATAGACATGGATATCAGTAGATTTAATGTATATTTCTTTCATATGATTTCTCTTTACTTGCATGCTATGAATGAATGATTGTATCTTTCTTTATATTATAATATATGTTATGGAGTCTATTAAAACATCTTGTCTAAAGAAGCTACAAGGATCTAGAGGCCATTCTGAGCACTATGATTCTTGTATGTATAAACTTCTTTCCTGAATACTCTTACACTAATCATAGATAAATTCTTCCCACTAAAACTCACATAAAAGAGAGACTTGGCACATGCGCGTGCCTCGGGTGAGTGCTTAGCTTCTGCTGGGTAGTAGGTCGGTGCATATGGGATTCCTTCCTTTTATAGTGGGATTAAAATTGATTACATGATCAAATTTTGAAAAGACAAAGTAGGTTCTTAGCAAAAGTGGGAGTTGTAGATTCCATACAAGTAAGATCCTGTAAAATTTGTCAAGTAGGTTCTTGGCTTATAAATTAGAGTTGGTGATTCAAGTTGAGTGGGTGCTCAACATATTGAGATCTTTGTAACTTGTTATAGGACAATTTTCCTTTATTTTGCATTGATTTCAGTGGGGTTTTATCCTTACAAGGGTTTCCTATATTAACTATTTTCTTCATATGTGTTTTTTTGTTGATTACTATGTTTGAACGTCTCTTCTTATTCATGATACAAGTAGATCAAGATTGAATGGTTTACTGTGATTCAGAATTGTTTTAAAAAATTTAAGGAAAACTTATTCACCCCTCCCCTCTTGGTGATTTTAATTTCTAATAGAAAACCCATTAAAACCATTGTTTATATTACACAAATCAAGGACTTGCAATAATATTATACATCCTACAATATTTTTTTAGTGAGGCACCAACCCCACAAGGAGCACCAACCCCTAAACCTTTATTGATATAACTCACAAAAAAGGACTCCTATGAATATGAATCATCATAAGATATTTTTTAAATGAATTATCACATAAAATGGGTTGTTCGCAAAACTGATTGTGATCCAAGTTCAACACCAAACACACCAAACCCTCATCCAAACAAGCTCTCTCCTAACTCACACAATCTCTCTCCTTCATGTGGTTAAATGTATCAATTTCCCTTAAACATATAGTATTTAATCTTATTCAATTATTCATGGCTCTTCTTACCTTTGTTCTTAACCCCTTAACCTTCTCCTTCACTCCTATATAGGTCCCTCATATGCAAACTTTCTCAGCTAGTAATAAATGACTCATAAAACTTACTTATATACTCAAAACTAGATCAAATCACCTCCTAAGTCATCAATGACCAAGTATATCAGTCATCTAAACTCAAAAATATAACAATAACATCATATAAATCAGCTAAAAATGACCACAAGGGTCGTCAGGGGACAAAACATCTCCAACAAGCTCCAAAAACACAAGCAAGCTCAAAACAAGCTCCTAAAGCACCAATGAATGCTTTAACACCTCCAATGTCTTCAATAAAATTTTAATGGCTCAAAAATAATCATGAAACATGTTACCAACATCAAATCATCATCAATAGGCTTGGGAAAAATTGAAACATCCATCTCCACCATGAAACTCACCAAGAAGCATGTAAACCCCACTATGTCTTCAATGCATGGAAATTTAGTCTTGAAGAATGACCAACTTGGCATGTAAAAACCTAATCATCATGACTTAATTCATATATAAATGGAAATATATCTAAGTCTAGTTTCCATAAAAATTTACATTTTCTTCCAATTTTAATTAGAAGACCTCCAAACAACTCAAACACTGCAATTGCTCCAAACTAGCTTCAAGACCCCACAATAAGGTGTTCAAAACTGAGTTGGTTCACCTATAAAAATACCTCACTAATATAAAAACCATATATCATTTTAAATTTCTTTAAATATAATTTCCATAAAATATTACATTTCCTTGCAACTCATAGTGGAAGGCCTTCAACTAGGCTTATCTTTGAAACTTCTCATTCAAGATCTACGGACTCAAGAGACAATATTGAGATAAATAAGCACAAACTCCTCCAAAACAAATTATAATCTCAACCACCACATGTAACATATCAAGGACACTTTTAACAACATGTAAAATCACTAACATATATAGATTATGTGGAGAAATATCACCCTACACACTTGCTTCAATCACCTTCTTCAGCAAGCCAAATAGGGCTTACTAGGCCAATAGGTCTTCAAAAAAAAACCAATTCACCATATAAAACCAAGCACTTGATCACATCACATCACATCATATCATATGTATCATCAAGCAAAATGATCAAACTCGCTTCAAAGCACAAGACTAGCATTTTAGCCCTTACAGACAAAATCAGTAGGGTCACTTTGAGTACCTATATATTTCATTTTCTAAACTTTACTTACCCATATATATTTATGCTTGAGTATAAAATATCCCAAGGATTTTGGAAAAATTTGGTTTTCCTTCTGAAACCTCCATCTTAGCCCTGAAACTATAAAAATCCATAAAACTAGGGTTTTTCTCTCTTTTCCCTAAATAGTTGAAACACCAAACCACCACCAAAATGAGATCTGAGGAATCATCTTCATCCCTGGCTCATAAATTTTTCTTTCCAAGACATTTTGGATATCATACAATGAAAATATTTCAAGTCACTCTAGAACTAGGGTTTTAGGATGGTTAAAAAGTTGTTTGGCTTCTTAATGATTGTTCATAAAAATATGATGATAAAAAAAATTCGTTCCACTTGGAAAATATTCTTGGCTCAATGTAAAAACATCCCCCAAAACCTATGGGTCTCATTTAAAGCACACAATCCACAATGAGCATCATAAGGTCAACTTTTAGCACAAATCTTCACCTTTGTAAACTCGGTTTTACCAAAAATGATGTATCTTACAAAATATTATTCACTTTGACCTTAAACTTGTCATGAAGCATCATGAAAACATCCTATAACTTTTAAAACTTGCCACCTATCTCAAATATGCCTAAAACTTTCCAACCATGGTAACTTACCTGTGTCTACCTAGCTTGTCTTTATTGTTTTCCTTCCCCATAACCATGAAACACCATCAAACCTATGAAAATTAAATTGAAACTCATCATACACCTATTATACCACATCACCATTATATTAACAAGATTAAACAAGACTTAACTACTCCAAAACTCATACCTCCAACTCATTTTTCATGTTTTAGGACTAGGAATAGGCCTAGAATGACCAAACTCAAACCATACAACCCATGAACTGACCATAATGACCCAATGTAGAAACTTAGACACACTTGACAAATCTTTTAAACCATGTTTTATCTCTTCAAGAACTTTTTAAATCATTCCATCAACATAGAATCTTGTATCATGCTCAAAAGCATGCTTAGACACCATTGCAACTTGACCAAAACATGAAACTACCACTCAACCTTCAGAATTGACCTTGGTTTTCACCTTATGGGGACTCATATGACATCTACATACCATTTTACATAAATGAAAACAATAGGAAACAATGGCCAATAAATTAAATCATAATATCCTCTTATAATAGTAATTCATCCTTTATATCCATGTTATTTAGGATTATTCTAAAGTCTCAAACTAAAAAAGTGAAATCATTATCACACTTTTGTATTTTTCATATTTTCCTATAACCTTAGATTTCACACGTGTACCTATAAAAAAACCTAGCTTCCTATAAGAGCCTCAATCACTCATTTTATCTAACAAAAAAGATGCAAATACTTTAGTCATGCTAACCTAGGTGGTCATTGTACACAGGAAAAGTGACATAGGTGTTCCTATATACTTGACTTCATGAGGTCGGGATGAGACATCCAAAAGGTGGAAGATGTAATGAGTGTGAATAGGTGTGAAATGGTAAATACAAAATAGGTAGGGATGGCTAAGTATTGAGATTCAAATGTTGAGCAACTCATAATCAATCAACTTGCACGCATGAAACTTATTCATCAAGAATGGAGAAAACTCATCTTATCTACATGTGTAAAATGCTACTATCTAGGATCATTATTGTGCATAATTCCTAACCTATGTTGGTTAGACCAAAGAAACTTTGACCCAGCTAATAGACTCTGGGAAAATGTTTCGTCATCTACAAAAATTCCTCTCCATAGAAGGTCATACAAGAATTCAGATGATGTAAAAAGTAAAGAAAACTAAGAATTTGGGATTTTAACTCACTTTTCTTGATTGGCCCAAAAAGTTTCTATTATGGATAATTTCTCATTTAAAGTGTCAATTTGGTTGATGATTTGTGGGGGCAAGGGAGTAGAGTATAAAAATAGTAGACATAATCCCAATTCTATGTCTCCCTACTATTGGTCGATACTGGGTGGGTTGATTATTGGTTCAAAGATTCTCCTACGAGGTTGATCCAAACCAGAAATGATCATGTATGGTCATCAACTCGTGAGTGAGAACAAAAGAATTTGAAATAATAGTCAAAGGATAATCAAAGGCTATGAATTGGTAGCATGAACTCCTAATAACTTTTTGTTGCTTTGGTTTGGATTTCTATATTACGTTAAATCCTAATAATGAATAAATAATGGAAGGAAATTTAATTAAATAGATAGATAGATGAATTAATCCCTTTGGTTTATCAAATTCCTTTGTAATTAATTAAATAAAATGAATACAACTCCTTCAATCTATTTTTTATAATTTGAGAATAATTTTGAAAGAAATAGATTAAAACTAATTAATTAATTATTTTTTTATCTTTTCTATATTATTTAAAAGAAAATAAGATATACAGTCTACAGAAATAGACAAATAATTGAAACTAAGTAACTTACTTCTTCTAGTCAATATAAACTAAATAGTGAATAACCGTATGTGGTTATTATTCTCTTGCAGGGAGTTTTAAATACTAATTCTAATGAGGAGGTACTTAAATTATTATTGATTTGATAAAATTAACGTTCCCTATAGCAGAGCTTCTACCTCAAATTTTCTAGGAAGGTGGGATTCTTAGAAGCTATTTATTTTCTTCCAAACAAAATTTCCCCAACATAACTTATTCTAATCTAATTAAAATAAATAATAAATAACCAAAGATAGGTAGAATTATTCACTTCTTCCTATAATCTCCTTCCCGAGTAGATCCACAAGGATAAGGCAAGAAGATATTATTGAAGGTAGAAAATTTTCAAAATAAATATTCTAAAAAAATATTGTTATAATAGATGTATACATGAAGTGATGATATCTTCTGTTTCAAATAACCTACAACTAGCTTTCATGATTTTAAAAGATGATTTCTTATATTAAAACTTTGAAAGAAATGAAGTGCATCCCCAACCTGGTCACTACAATGTTTTGGTATCTTTTCTAGTGTTTTTGTTTATGTATTCATTATCTCTTCATCTTCATACTCCTTCCAATATGTGAGTTCCAAGTGATATGGGTTAGCAAAGCAATGACTGACAGCAAGAAGTCAAGAAAACATGATGGTTGGTCTAGTACAAAGAATGATGTCTAGAATGTGAACAACAGAAAAGCAAGATAGAGAACTAGTTATCTATGCAAGAACCTCTCCAAAATTTAGCAACATAACACTTCTCAAAACTTAAAAGTTCCAACCCATGATACAAATGAACATGCATATTTTGAAATTGTTAGGGAAGAATAATTCAAAAAATACATATCTAACAAGTATGAGTGATTCAGCTAATGGGGAAGAATTAAATGAGCTATTTTTAGCAAGAAGGGAGGAGAAATCAAAGACAATTCTAATGAGCTTATGTTACCATATTTGACTAAGTAAACTCATAGAAAAGTAAATCTCAATCAAGACACGTGTTTAAAAACTCTTGTTTTAATTTTGATTTAAATGATGAGAAAATTTTCCTTATTGCCAGAGGGGTGATTATTCAGCCACCACTTTAATAATAGGAGTGGTTTTGTGACCTCTACTAAAGAGTAGGGTAAGATGCTAGTAAAATAGTATCATAAGAAAATTGAAATTTCAAGAGTGGAGTGAGGAGGTTAGGCTAAGTCAAGATAGGAATGTAAAAGTGATAGGAAGGGATTTGGATCTCATTCTTGTTTTGGAAGTAACTTTGTCATCATTGGAGACATATTAAATTTAAGTATTGCACCATGTAATTTTTAGGTGCATACATATTTCCCCCTCAAAGTAGTGTCTTAGCCACAAATAGGTGAAAATGTGATTTCTAAATATGGCACTTCCCAAAATTGTATGGTTAGAAAGTTACCTAATCGACGTTCACACCGAAGTGACATCAATCGAGAGCTCTTGCCACCTACAAAAGTAAGGTGGGAATTAAGTGCAATAATAAAAATAGATTAGTAAAATACTTTGAAATGAAAATACAAAATTACTTACCATTTGTGTGGGGGTGAGAAAACTATCTCTCCACCGTCACCAGTGCTACACAACCTTGCCAAAATGGCATTAGAAATACAAAACATGATATTTATCACATTCTTACCATATTTAGAAATCATTTTTTGCATCCATTTTTTTTCTATTTTGGGGCCATATATTTTTGGAAAGCATTTCACCCACGGGTATAGTCAAATCGATGAGTGTTTTGATACAATGGCAACGGATCTAGCGGTAATAGCTAGAGCTTAGGAACATGTTAGTTATGAGTTATTTTTTGTTTTTTCCCTAGGTTTATATTTTCATTAGAAATAAGATCTAGGGGATGATATTTCTAACAAATATATAGTCAAAATGATCATTTGGAGGGTGGATTTAGGAAAATGTAACTAGTTTTTGTTGATTTTGGTTTTTTATGGAGTTTTTGAAGTGTTTGGTATGTGAGGGGTCATGTTGTAACTGGTGATATGACCACCATGGAAATTACATAAATATTAGAGTACATAGAGAGGTGGTTACGTAACCACTATGATAATTACGCAATCAGCAATTTCTGTAGAGGGGCGGTTATACAACCACCAAACTGTTTAAAGCACCAGTTACATGACCACTGCCTGTGTCAAGGATTTTTAACATGGAGTGTTTTTTCTTGATTTTTATTGCTCACCATTTTGAGATTTATGAGTTTATGGCTTTAACAATGTGTTATAACACTCCCTTGTTCTTCTCTTGATGGCATAGGAGGTTTACAGTTTTTAAAGTAGATCTCATGAGGAGCATGGTCTTGCACAAGAGCTACTTTTATTGACTTGGGCCAAGATAGGTCATCTTGAGAGGGAATGGATATGACTATTGGCACATACTAGGACAATTTCTTGAGCTATTTAGATATTTTATGACCAATTAGGATGTAGATTGGAACGCCTTTTGATTCCCTGGTGTCTGCAGAGAGTGGGACATCACATTGGAGGTTGTTTACAAGCTCATGGGGGTTTCAATTATAGGGAGGAAGATAATCATAAAAATTCCTATCTCATCAGATGAGGCATGAAGGTGGGATACATACTTAGGTGATGTAGGGGCACTCAACACTAGTACCAAGTAAAGTGTTAGATTGGTTTCAATGGAGAAAAATCCTATCCCCACTCTACGCAATGCCATTATTGGTATATTGGATTTGTGTTTTATTGAGGATAAAAACATGGAAAGATTCTTTATTTTTTTAGGTCTTATAAATTACAGATTATATATGTGCATAGCAAGATTTACTCATGGAGTCAAGAAATCTTGCCCACTACATACCATGACTTGTATCAGGTGGTTAAGTGTGGGTTGAGATCCTTGAATCATTGTACATTGGTTAATGCTATGGGTATATGAGAGGTTCATTCCCTATTAAAGGGGTTTTTTAAATTGCAAATTTGGCTGCTATCATAGCAACGAGGTGGTTGGACATGGAACCTATCAAAGCTACACCACCAGTAGAAAGTACGCTAACTACCGTAAACATGGTAGTAGATCCTTACCAAGATATTCTCGAGGTATGGGTTGGAGAGAGGAATAATTTGGCTAACTAATCAGGTACCACATAGTTGATTGACCATAGGGGATGAAGGGAGGTACATTTGGTAGCATGGGTGCCTTAGCAGTTCATTTATGGATACATAAACACCCTCCATGTACTTCATATTGTTCTCAGAGGCGTGAGGAATGCTAGATCCATCCATTTATAGATGCTAAGATGGATTAGTGTAGTGTTAGGGGTAGTAATAAGGATATGGAAATTCATCCTATGTGGGATGTTAATGGAGTGATAACACTAGTTGGATTGCTTCAAATTGGTGGAGTGGCTGCAAAGGGTGAGGAGGAGGTTGATAAATGCTTTGAGATAGAAGAGATAGATCCTGATTGGGTAGGGAGTGGTGAGGAGGAGGAACTAGAAGTTACTGAGGAGGAGACCATAAAGGAGGATGAGGAGGAGGAGATTGAGGCTGAGGAAGAGGCCGCAAAACTTGATTGTTTTGAGGGGGATCCGAGTGAGTAATTTTGACTACCCTTCTCTTACTTCTTAGATTAGATTTAATTGTTTATATGTTATTAGTTTTCTAATTCATAGATGTGTGTGTTTTTTATATCCACTAATACAAAGTAGAGAAATCTCATTAGGAAAAAAAACGTTGATTTGTTCACCCTTACTTTTGTCCTATCACAATATGCTCTGATGAAGGATCTAGGACTTTTGGAACACTTTGGTCATCATATCGATGTATTTTCACTTACATGGCATGTGACATGTCATATTTCTTGGATGAGAACCAAGAATGTTATGTTGAGGCAACAGGTAGATGATTACCATGATATTCTTAGAGGAAAACCCAGTCATAGCAGGGCTATTTGTACTACAGTTTCACATGGTCATTTCTATTGACACTAGCATCGCTCAACACACAGAATTTATCATGCACAACATAGTAAGTCATGACATAGGATATGTAGCAAGATCCCTCAACCCACTACTTTGTAAATATCTCAAAGGGACAAGTATGTGGAGAGCCTTTATTGTTTATTCATATTTTTGTGTATATACTAATTTTTTGAGTTTTTGGCTCATGGTTGAGAATTTCGACCACACATTTCCTTTGGTGTGATGAAATTGTACTATAATTTTGATGAATGCATATATGAATTGTTTTTTTCTTGACATTCCCTTGTTTATTTATTTATACATGCTCTACTTAATTTATACTGTTTGAAAATCTATGAATGTTTAGTGTTTTATGGTTATTAGGTAGATGTTAGGAATTCTAATGCAATGTGATAAACAGGATGAGATAGTAAAATACACATTTTTGTAATTGTACTTAAGAAACTAAATTTTCAAATAATGTAAAACATTCCATCCCATTGGTAGAATATGTTATAGATGGTGTAGTGATGATTTATCTTACTTTGTTCATGACCCCATATAGCTGGTAAGATGCGAGGGTTCAACACCAAGGCTCAAAATGATGTGAGTGAGTGATACACAAATTAAAATGATGAATAGAAAACATGAAACTTAATAATGATTCATTTGGGAAATCATGACGCATATTCAATTGAAGTTATCCCACCAAGTCTAAAACAATTTACACTTTATATGTCTTGGTTATACTTAGACCCGCAGGTGGCCTAATGATTGGAAATATTTGGTTTTAGGGAATCATTTTTTCTCTTGACATGATCTTCTAAGTTATCTTCTTAGATTTATATATATTTAAGAACCTTATTTTATATCAACTTAAAACTCTCTCTCTCTCTCTCTCTCTTTGTTTTTTAGATGACACCCTATGTCTTTCCTGATGCTAACAATAAGAAATAATGACTCATCACCAAAGAAAAAGCATAGGGAAAGAAAGGAACATTTCTCCTTTATCATCCTCACAATACTAGTAATAAATGTGGGCTCATCACAAAATACTGGGGAGGATAAGAAGTATAATTATTTGTAATATGTGTGTGTGTGTGTGTGTGTGTGTGTGTGTGTGTGTGTGTGTTTTGTGTTTGTGTGTGTGTGTGTGTGTTTCACTTTTTATTTCATCTTACTCTTATATTGTGCTTGTTGGGAAGGAATTTCTTTCCCTAATATCATCCCCATGTGACTAGTAAGATGCAAGGGATCATCACTTAAGAACAAGATGGATGAATTGAATGTTTGAGTGAATTGTTCATAGCTTTTTATCAAGGAGAGAAATTTTCAGAGAGAATATTTACCATTAAGATGCTTCTAGATAAGACTTAAAGTGGGAGATATTGCAGAGTGAGGTATAAAATATCTAGTATAATTGATATTAATTTTCCATTTAGGAGTTGAAACCAGTGAAGTGGATTATATAGATGAAGAGTGTGATGAAATTGTGATGATAGTAAGATTAATACATCTACCAGTATAACAAAATTTTAAGATTATTATAAAATGAGTAAACCCATAGTACCATATAAAAAATTCAATAATGAGAATGACACAAAGTGTGAAAATGTAACAAGGACAATGTGGAGATACTATATTTTTAGATATAAAAACATTTTAAGTGGAGTGAGTTGACGTATTCGCCAAACTCCTCACCTTCCAAAGTACACAAATGATAGGTTCCATTGTTGAAATATTCAATTACTTGATAAGGTCCAAGCCATTTAGGTCTAAATTTATGACCTTCATCAAATTTATTGTATATATGACTATCAATCCTCAGCACAAGGTATCCCACCTTGATTGGGTGTTCGTAAACTTTATTGTTATATTGTCGACACATTTTGTTCACACGAACATAGTGGTGTTGTTTGTCCATAAACCTTTTCTCATATTGGTTTTCTAAGTTTGTTAAGCACACATTTTTATAATCATATTCATCTAAAATTCCATATAAAGACACACAAAGGTTGGGGAGTTCTACTTTTAAAGGAAAGATAGCTTATGAACCAAATAACAAGGAGAAGGGAGTTTCCCCTATCAGTGTATGAATAGAAGTCTTGTAGGTCTATAAATTTGGGAACAAGTTTAGGTGTCAATCCCTCTTTTTCTCCTTAACCATTTTTATGAGAATAAACTTTAATGTTTTTTTATGGCTTCAACTTAACCATTGGCTTAAGGGTGATACAGAGAGGAAATGTGATGATATATTTTAAATCTTTTGCAAAACTCATGTACCTCGTCATTATTAAATGATGAGCTATTATCAGAAATAATGACCAGTGGGATACCATATCTATGTAAATAATTTATTTTAAGATAAATTTACCTATGATGGACCCAAAAACCATGGTTAAAGGCATTTCCTCAACCCACTTCATAAAATAGTTGGTGTTTGTAGTGATAAAGTTATGACCATCAATAGAAGCAGGAGATAATTTTCCTATCAAATCCATACCCAATGTAGAGAAAGGCCATGGTGTAGCTATAGGTTACAAATATTGAGAAAGGATTTGTATGGAATTTGATAACTCTTGACATTTTTGGCACCTTCATATATATTACATAGCATCATGCTTGAGGGTTTTCCAAAAAGTTCCCATCTTGTGAATCTTTTGGACTATTGAATACCCATAAAAATTCCCATCACAGACTTGACTATGGGATTTTAAAATGATCCTCTCTACTTATTCTTCATCCACACACCTAAGTAGTAAAACATTAAAGGCCTTTTGATAAAATACCTCCTCTATAATTTCATACTTAGAAGTTTTCATACAGAGTCTTCACCTTTACTGCGAGCTAGACCCTTTGAGCTTAGTTCAGTCTATAATATATTTTATTATGTCAAAGTACCATGGGCACACATAAATTGTAGGTTTTTCAATATGGAAAATGCACTCATTAGGGAATTCTAGATTGGTCATCACACCAGAATCCAAATTATTTTCAGCCATATAGTCGGCAATGATTTTCCCTTGACTGATTTTAAGTTTACGTAGGTAATTTCAAATTCATTTATGAGCATTATGAACATGTCATCCTTCTAATATAACGTTACTTGGCTGAGGAAAATACGTAACTATTCAGACTTGACAATGACTCTTATCTCTTGGTTGAAAATGTAGTGCCTTGTTCATTTAGTTACAAAGACAATGGTGAGGTATTATTTCTCTACCTAAGTGTATCTAGTTTCATAATCAAGAAGGACACAACCAATAAAATAGATGAAATGATCATGGCCATCATCATATTTTTATGTCAACATACATAGGATAAACTCATCTATGTCCCTAAAATAAAGAATCAAAGGATGGTCATATTTATGTGGCTTGAGAGTGTGTGGAGAAATAAGGAAATTCTTGATAGATTTAAAGGTGTCGCAGCATTATTTCATTCAGGTGTTGCAACATGTTTTCTTGAGAATATCATTAATGGGATGGATAGCATAAGTGAGGTCAAGGAAAGACCTTCATATTACCTCATGCTTACCTAAGAAATGTTTGATGTCAAAATTATCTGCATTTTAAAGTCTAGTAGCCTTCTTCCACTATATGAATGTTAACTCTATATCAGTCGCACACAAGTTCCTCCACTGTCATGTTGCCACATCACATTTTAGAGAAATAAGGCATACTCAATAAAGTATGAATGGTCTCTAGGTCCCATCAAGGTTAGAAAAGGTGAAGTGAATTGTTATTTTAGCAAATATAATTATATTCCTAGTTCATTAACATGTAGCATAGACATGTATATACTAAACGCAATGTTCATATATTAATTAATGCATAATTACAAGTTCTATCCATTTATTAGCATAATCTACTTAAAATCCATTTGTACATCACTCCTCTAGCTCTCCCTGATTTATCCCATAAAAATTACATACCATTCTAGACCCCTCTATGGGTATTTATACTAGTAGGAACTTTTCCTTCACTAGTATTACAAGAACTAATAATAGCCCTCAAGTTTACAGTTGCAGCTAACTAATACATTCATATGGTGGACAAAATTATCCACTCGCAACCTTAATATTGTTCTACATATTGATCCTCCTCACAAAATTTTGTTTATCCTTATCCTTATCTAACCTTTTTTTAGCTTCACGCAAGTCTCGAGAACTAAAGCTTTAGTATATTTTTAACTCATGTTTATCCTTATACCCTGATGTTTTTCATGCCCTTTCTTTTATCTTATCATGTTTGCATGATCCTATTTGTGGATATTATCTCTTCCTACATGAATTTTGGTATCATTTTCAAGCACACACTTTCTATCCTTTTTATTTCATGGTTACCTCTATGCACTCTCCTTCTCATATTTTGTGCATTCCTTTTGAAATTCTTATGTGCACCTCTAAAGAATAATGGGTCATGAATAAATAATATCAAGTCTTTAAGGACTTAAAGAATAAATAATAAAAAAATTTGTTCCAACATTACCCTGGACTAAATTGTTTGTTCGACCTCGGGCAACATGTTATTGGGTTTATTTAAAAATTTCAGGTATTTCTTCCTTCAATAAATCTTCATGTGCTTTCCAGTTATTTACTTCTTCAAGAATCACTTTGTTTAGACTATCAAATGGTGGTGCTATCTGGTTGAAAATGGTGGCACCTTTTACCCTTGTTATAACTTTAGCATGCATGTGAGAAATCTTATGGTTAAGTTCTTTTCTTGTTTCCTGGATCTTTGTTTCAACTTCATCTGTGAGATTTTGTATGTCTGTTAATTTTTTCTTTACCTTGTTATTTTTCACAGTGACCTCTTTTCTAAGTTTTTCATACACCTTCATGAGTGAATTTTTGTTAGCCTTATCGAGAGATTCATCTTCCATCTGAACTCCTATCTTAGCTAGCTTTCTATCCATCTCCTTAACTCACAAACTTGTGATCCTTAGCTACCTATAGAGTCCTTTGAGTAATTTATCTACCTTTTATGCCTTCACCTCTAGCAATATAGTACTCTCCTCACATTTATCCAATTTTTTGTCACAACGACGTGTATATTTTCACTTTCTCCCACTTTTCATTTTGTTTTCTCTCTCCTTATCCATTTCCTTGAATAGTAGATTCACCAATTTCTTGAGCTCGTCTATTGTTTCACTCTATATGAGTGGACTATATTATATAATCTTAGGATCATTGCATACTATTCGCTCCTTCATATTCTCTTCCTTCAACTCTATGTGCACATATTTTTCTCAAAGACTTTTATTCTTGTTTTGGACTTCACATAGTTTCCACTTTATCTCCCTTAGGTTTTCCTCCAATTTCCTTTCCTTAGCCCTATATACTCTTTCTTCATTGTTGTTTTATAATTTTTTTTGTAATACCTCCCCATCAATATTTAGCAAGGCTTCTCTTGCTTATGTTTTTGACAAGTTTTAAGTTGTAGTGATTGGAACAATATCTCTATCCTTTGATGAAACACTCATAATGCTCTCACTTGGCAGATTGATTATGGGCTCTTATATACATGTATCTAAGGAGAATGAAAGATCCCTTTTTACATGATCTATTGTCATATTTTTCTTAAAATATTCCTATTGGAAAAATTCATGAACGAAATTCCCATCCTAAAAAATTTTGAGCATTTATTTCTTAGCCATATATTTATATATGGGCAGGTATTCTTCTTTTGTTGTTCTAACTTCTTTCTCTTAAAGTGGTTCTTTACCCATCTTATGCCTAATTTCTTCATCAATTTTGTGGCTCACTTCCTCAAGGTTATCTTCAACCTCTTCCTACATTGGCCCATGTCCCGATATATCTTGAGCATCATTTTCCATCCACTCTATTATTTCACTCTTTTCCTTTTCAGGTCTAACCTGAATTGGAGATTATTACGCATCGATATTTTATGCTCTTAGGATTTTTTGTGACATCCATGGTGAGGTGGATTCCATTGTTCCTTCCCCAATCTACGCATCTACACTTTGTTTTTCTCCCCATCTTGCCTCAATAAACTCATGCATGGGGTTGAGCCACCATTTCTTCGGTGTATGGGTTGGTTGTGCTCATGTGACCTATTTTTATTTTTGTAGTTGTTTAGTGAACTCCACATGTTCTTGCACTTCTATTTTAGCTTTAGTGTCACTAACTCTTCATATCATTCGTCGAGCTCTTCTTTGTGTGTTCCTCTCTTCTTTGGTCACAAATAGAAGAATAGTATATATATAATGTTTTTCATAAAAATTGTCTCCCACTAAGTAAGCTTGCATATATTTTTTGTTTGCTTCTCATGGTAAAATTTCCTATCAAGGTGTTTGTAAGTAGCATGGAGTGTATGTATATCTTCATCTACTTTTTTGTGTCGGTAATAATCTTATTGGCTTCTTTAATCTATTTAATAGATCACACAAAATATTCTAATAAAAAGGCATATGGTAAATTATCCCATGGGGACCAAGTTTCATCAATCTTCTTGAAATATCCCATTGGATAATGCATAGCCACTGCAAACTCTTCTTCAACATCCATCTTTTTTGGTAATTGGTATGGGATCCACTAATCTTATTCAAATTCTTTACACAAGTTCTTCAACCCATTCACGAATCTTTCCTCGTATGCATTTTTAGTGTTGTGGATGCCATAACCTTTTTGTACATTATTACTGGTGATGGATCCTCATGTTGGAATATCAATTTTGGGTCCTTATCTCCTTTTGATACTCTAATTTCATCAAAAAATATCATAAGTAATATCACGACCCAACGAAACTTGATTCCTTATTTCCTGTGCCAAGTTAACACCTTCCACTATACTTTGCATGATGAATTGGGAGAAGTTCAAAACTATTCCTCGTGATACCATATGTGTAATGATTAAGTACATTTTATTGATATTTTTCCATCTCTTAGGCCCTACTAATTTGGCATTAAT
Source organism: Taxus chinensis (assembly GCA_019776745.2). Taxonomy (NCBI): domain Eukaryota; kingdom Viridiplantae; phylum Streptophyta; class Pinopsida; order Cupressales; family Taxaceae; genus Taxus; species Taxus chinensis. The sequence goes on along the minus strand of CM034147.1, from coordinate 322,801,309 downwards.
TATTCACACAGTGACTCTTATCCTAAGGTCTTTAAGTTCATTAATGGACATGAACTTCCCTCTTCATTTGTATTTTGGGTGGTCTCTAATGATGTCTATTATTGCATCATCGTGTAACTCTTGTGCTAAATCTTTCCCTTAATTATTTATCCATGTTTCTATGTTGATCATGTGGTGTGAAATTCTCATGTGCCTTCTTGAAAATTAGAAATACCCTTCCCTAGTGCACAAGATAAGATATTGATATAATTCAACTAGTTTGTTGAAGAAGGGCAAGCTAATTAGCTATAATACTCATGTATTTTTTAGAGCATTTATGATGTTATTATCATACACATATTTCCCTTAGTTTTCCTTTTATCTTATATGTTGAACCACTTATTTTTCAATATTTTTATCAATCCCATGCACGAGATGGTTCCAGACTGATATTTTGGTTGAAGTTGTGGTGTTATGCCATTTTTTCTATCTTTTTCACCTACTCGAGGTATTTCATTTTAAAAGTAAGGTTTAATTTATCAAAGCTTGACTCTTTTTTATTTTTGGCTCCCAAATTTTTTCCTTCTTAGGTGTTGAGGAACTTGTGCCTATTTTTTCTTCCCTTACTTCTTCCATAATATATACTTCATCATTTGAAGCTTGCTTGATGAAGGTACCTTCATATTTGGATGTTGACAAGGAGATAAACATGATTGTAGATATTGACACTTCTTTTTGTGTGACCCCCTTCTCTTGGATTATTTGATTATGGGTTTTATTTTTGGTCCTAAAGCGACTATATTTTACCCTAGGGTGGTTAATTGTCCCAAAGTTCATCGTCCTACCGCCTGATACTCAACCTCTATGATAATTGTTGCCAAATTTCTAGGTATTTCCCTATTAATGCGACTCTTTATATGGATTTCCTTCCTTCCCAAGATATTGAATACTTTTCAATGGTGGTTTTTATTTGCAGATATTTCAAGAATTGGGTTGTTCATTGTTGGAGTTATTTTTCTCCCTTTATGGTAAAAATGAATTACCCGTCCTCCTTTTTATACCCTACTCCTTTGGTAATAAATGATCCTTAAATTTACTCCTTGCATGCATGAACCTTTAGTTTCCCCTAAATTTTCATTAATTATTAATGAATGACAATTTTCCCTAGCCCTCATTTCCTTTCTTGTCCATTAATGTCCATTTAAGTCTGCTTATAGGATTTCCTTGTTACTGTTTTTTCTTCCATGCTTCCACTACACTCAGTAGCTTACATTATTGGGCCGCATTTCTTTCCCTTATATATTATATTTATTTTGTGTGCTTCCTTTCCCCATATTACCTTTAAATCTTACCCCTTAAGTAACCTTCCCTTCTTTTATTCGCTCCAATTTTTCTTCTCTTGGGTATTTTTTGTCAATCATGTCTTTGTGTGCATGTAACTTTTTGTATGATCATTTTTTTAAAATGTTTTTGTTTCTCCTTTTGTGAAATGTTCTGGTAGTGGTATTTATGTCCTTGTACTATTTTTTTTCCCTCCAACACAAAATGTTGTACGATCCTCCGCGCATTACTATAGAACAATGTTAATATGAAATGCTTTATCCTAAAAACAACACAACACGTTCAAGAAAAATGGGCTTATCATGTGCTTATTACAATGTATATAAAGAAATATAATCTATAAAATTAACTAACATTTAATATATCAACATATTTCATATTCATTACATTCCAATATTACTAGAAATATGGTTTCATCCTACTTCCATTGAAGTAGCCTAGAAGCAATTTTCCACTAAGGTTCATCAGTTTACATGCCCCTGTTGGAAATATATATATATATATATATATATATATATGTATGTATGTATGTATGTATGTATATATTATCTCATATGGCCCTATCCAATGAGTCTTTACCTAACCTAGATGTCACAAAAATTTGGAGTCATATAGTAAAACCTTGGTGCATTCCTTAAGAGGTTTACTTTTGAGATTCCAATCATACCATGCCTTTTGTCATGTTTTTTTCATATTCTGTGACCACCTTACTTGTAATATTGGTTCATCCAACTGTAACAACTTCATTAACCTTTCTTGTATTTAATCCTCATCTTTTATATATACAATGCCTACAATTCTCAATTATGGTTCTAAAGATTTGGCTGGTATTACTCCTTATGTACCATAGACAAGTTAAAAGGGAGTAGTTTTATTCAAGTGCTTGTATGTTGTCCAATATGCCCAAAGTAATGTTGATACCTTATCATCCTAGTCCTTCCTTCCAATGTCACAAATATCTTTCAATGTATGAATTAATATCTTGTTAAAGGCCTCCATTATACCATTAGCACGTGGGTGATAGGGGTTATCTTATGATGCGCAATAATAAATTCTTGCAACATAATGTGAATTGTGTTATTCAAGAAATGTGTTCCTCTATCACTTTTTAGGCACAATGGGCAACCAAATCTCCTTATAATGTTTTCCCAAATGAGTCTTATTTTTGTGGCTTCCATCAATCTTTAGTTTTTTTGGCTTCTGCCCATCATGTGAGATATTTTTTTATTATAATAATGTACCTTGTGCTCATTCTACGTGTTATAGGATTTATTGGTCCAAAAAAATCAATTGTCCATTTTTCAAATGGTTCTTAGGTAGTTACAAGAATTGAAGGAATATGATCACATCTTCCAAGTCTGCCAACTCTTTGGCATTGGTCGCATGCCTTAGCATATTATTTTACACCTTTAAATAAAATTTTCCACTAGATTCATGCATTTAGGATTTTCTAAGTGGTAGCATCTCTTGGATAGTGCACCCCTATAATTCCTTCATACACATTACTTAATATATTCTACCTTATGTGTTATAGGACTCATTTCCATAAAATTTCAAAACACCTATTTTTATAGAGTTGATTATCAATTATCTAGTATGGTGTGGCTTTAACACCTAATTTTTTGCACCTATTGACCTTGTAATTTTCATGTGCCACCCCATTCTGTAGAAATAAAATCACATCTTCCAGTTCACCAAATCCACTCTTTATGCTAAGAAATTGAGCATCTTGCATTTTGTCCTATATTGGATCTACCCTTTTGTTAGGAAATAAGGGATAAAATATGCAGAACAATCCCACATAGAATTGCAATAATATAAATTAATATGCATAAATATATTACAGATCTAAAATAAAAGTGAAGAAAATTAAAAAACACTACATAGAGATAGTATTTAAAGTGGTTCACCCGATTTGGTCTACATCCACCAGGAATCACTCGCTCAGATTTTATGACAATCCACCTCTTTCTCTCAATACAATACCCATATCTGTTTAGAGTTGTGTTCAACAAGCTCTCTTGAATTCACCCTTGAACTCACACAGCTACACATTGATATGTCTACCTTACCATATGCAAAAAAGCACATCAATAAGAAATTTCTTAAGCATTTTTACAATATTGTGGGTACCAAAACCATGGGCCAAAACTGTCTCATAAACCTATGGGTCAAAATACTACCCAGATGATAAGAGCATGTTTCCCAAGGCATTAAGCACATTTTTTTAGGCTCAAAAAATTGTGGAGAGTGTACAATACTTTTAGTATACAATATTTAACACTTCCACACATGAAAATAGGATTCACAATATAAAAATCTCCCGCTTCAAGACTAGTTTACCTCTGATTAAGTTTCTTAACCCTTCACTATCATATGTGAAGACCATGTAGACACCTAAAATTGGTTACGCAATTTAGTGTCCCCTGCATACGTTTGCCTTCTCGGGTAACCTGGGGCACATTTATATCACCACTTCTCCCTTAGGGTATTATTTAATATTTGATTTAAACATCTATCCTAAGTTTATTTCACCCCATTAAGTTTTACCCATAGATAATTAAATATTAACTATTCAATTACACTTTTTACATATATCTTACCCACTTATCTACCCCATATCAATTCCTAACCTCCCATATCAATTTTATCCATCTATCCCCCTTATTTCTCCTCCCCCCAAACCATGCAATGGGATATTTCCCATATTTGAGTCAGAGGGATCACTTGCATCCTTCCAAAATTGGCCTTTTTGGCCATTTCAGGAGTCTGTTCCTGATCGGTGCCGACCGGTACTCGGTCAATGCCGATTTTTCAGAGTGGCGCTGATTACATCTTAGTTGGCATTGATTACAAATACAGGGCCAGAATTCAGTTTTCGTTAGACAGAAAAAATGACAGAGAGTTTTGAGCATCAAGTTTGAGCATTATCTATCAACTGAAAGTGAATTCTGTCCAAATCAATCCCTGAGAGGAGTACCATTACTCTGCTCCTACCACATCAACATCGTGAGCTTCCATCAGTCACTTGGTGACTTTTTCCCTGCGTCCAGTAAATGTGGAGATTTTTCAGTATCCCTACGGCTCCTGCAGATCTAGCAGAGATTGACGATCTAGCTTTCATTGTCCGTTTCTCAATCTTCCTGCAATTTTCCCCTAGTCGACGCCGACCAATCCCAGTTGACGCCGACTTTATCTAATCGACGCTGACCTATCCCAGTCAATGTCGATTTTTCTAATCGACGCAGATTATCCCAAATGACGCCGATCAGCCTGTAGAAAGGTAAAGAATTTAGGTAACACAAATCCAACATTGTTTTCACAGTTTCCTATTTTTTGTTGCTTTTTGTCCGTTGTATACATTTTGTCTGTCACTTTTTAATTAGAAAATATAGACATTTATTTGCATTCTTTTATTATGCATGCTCCTTCTTCCAATTGAAAACGTGGACTGACATCCGCCGAGGGAGCTTATCGCTTCTCGGACCCGCTTTTCGAGTAGTCCTCCAAAATATCTTTTAACATTGTTTTTTTCTATCAAGTATCGATGTCTCATAGGTTTCTCGGATCTCCTTTACAGGATTGCTCGTGTGCGCCCATCTTGTCCACATCGGATTTATTTTTCATCTACATCTTCGGATCTTGTCTTATCTATCAGGTATCGATTTCATTTGAGTTTTTCAAGGTTTTTGTGTTTAGTTTGGTACATTAACTTGGACAAGTAACAAGCGTGGAAATTATTGATCTACAGACCATCCAAAGCTGAACATGGCTTCAGTTTCTCCCTTGTGACCACCGCATTCATCATGTCTGCAGGATTCTAACTGGTATGAATCTTCTCCATCTTTAACTTCTCTTCCTCCAAAGTTTTCCTAATGAAATGATTCCTTAATTGTTATTGATTCATCCTAGAGTGAAAACCAAAGTTCTTAGTTAGATTTATAGCACTCTGACTATCACTATGCAGGTTCCCTTCTTCTTGTTTATGCCCCAACTCCTCAAGCAATTGTTGTAACCAAATCATCTCTTTGTTTACCTCTGTGGCAGCAACATACTCAACCTTTGTGCTTGAAAAAGCCACAAGATGTTGTAGTCATGAAATCCATCTCACTGGTGTCCCCCCTACAGTGAAAATATAACCTGTCGTATTTATCCTGGTGTTTACATCTCCAGCCATGTATAAATCTACATAACCAAACAAAGTGGTATCTAATCCATTATAGCACAAAATTGTCCCCATGGTCCCTCGCAAGTACCAAAGGATCCACTTTACTACTTTCCAATGACCTTTACCTGGATCACTTGTAAATCTACTCATTGATCCCATTGCATGGGAAATATCAAGACTAGTGCATACCATGGCATACATTAAACTACCAAATGCTGATGAGTAAGGTACCTTAGACATTTGGTTTCTATCATGCTTTGTCTTAGGACACAAATCCTTTGATAACTTGAAATGGCCTACCAAAGGAGTCCCAATCAGTTTAGCATCATGCATATTAAACCTCTCCAAGACCTTCTTAATGTACTCTTATTTAGATAAAGATAACTTTCATTCCTTCCTATCCTGAGATATCCTCACACCAAGGATTTGTTTTGCTGCCCCCAAATCCTTCATTAAAAAGGAGTCACTTAGTTGCTTCTTGAGTACTTTTATTTCTTGCATGTTTTTATCTACAACCAACATTTCATTCACATATAAGCACAAGATAATATAATTAACATACTAAAATTTCTTTATATACACGCAATGGTTAGAATGGCATCTAATATAACCTTTCTCCATCATTAAGCTTTCAAATTTCTTATACCATTGACGTGGAGCTTGTTTCATGCCCTACAATATCTTCTTTTTGTTTACATACTATCTCCTCTTTACCTTTGAGCTCATATCCCTCTGGTTGTATAGATCCTCCTCCAAATCACCATGAATAAATGTAGTCTTTACATCTATCTACTCTAAGTGTAAATATTCTACTGCCACTATTCCAAGAATAGTTCTAATAGAAGTCATTTTTACTACAGGAGAAAAAAATCTCATCAAAATGTATACCTTTTTTCTATGTAAATCCCTTGACCATCAATCAGACCTTGTATCTTTTCTTACCTCCTTCTTCCTCTTTAACTCTGTACACCCACTTGTTCTATAATGCTCTTTTACCTTCAAGTATCTTCACCAAATCCCAAGTCTGGTTATCCATGAGAGCCAGATGTTCCTCGTCCATGGCTTGCTACCACTTCTTTCTGGAATCTACCTACATTGCTTCATCAAATCACTCTAGCTCTCTATTGTCAATGAGTAATAAATAATAAAGAGAATGAGAAAAACGTTCAAGTTCTCTTCTTTCCCTAGAATACCTCCTCAATATAGGAGTTTGGGGTTCATGTTGAGTTGTTTCCTAAACTAATTCATGTGTCACTTCCCATCTAGAAGATCCTCTACCACTACATATGTTTTCCTAGATTCTTCCTTGTTTTCCTGTAACTATTTCTTATACACAAATTTATCATTAAATACCACATCCCTAGATCGAATGATTTTCTTGTCCTTAATACTCCAACATTTATATCCAAATTCACCACCACCATAACCAATAAAAGTGCATTTTTATGATTTGTCCTCTAGTTTGGTCTTATCATCTTTGTCACTATGGAAAAACATATCACATCTAAATACTCTAAGAAATGAATAATCAACATTCTTACCAGACCAAGCCTCCTAAGGTATGCATCCATCTAATGCACTTGAGGGTCCTTTGTTTATCAAGTATGTAGTTATGCTCACCACTTCTACCTAAAAATAAAGACACCGTCCCGCATGTAACCTCATGTTCCTAACTCATTCCATTATTTTCTTGTTCATCCTTCTGACACCCCATTCTGTTGTAAATATCCTTGAACTATCCTTCACCTATGGATTCCATTCTTAGATCAATAATCATCAAAATCATTTTTGTAATACTCCCCTCCATTATCTGACTTGAGACATTTTACCTTAAGATATGTTTCATTCTCTACCAAGGCTTTCCATTTAACAAAAGTTTCAAATACATCATATGTGTTTCTAATACAATTTACCCAAACTTTCCTTATGGTATCATCAATAAAAGTGACATAATAATTTGAACCCCAATAGATGATACTTGATCTGTCCCCCACACATCAGAATGTACCACCTCTAACTTACTTTATTTATTTTTACATCCAACCTTTATAAACTTTACTCACTTATGTTTCCTATATACATAGTTCTCACATAAATCCAAACATGTTTCTATAAATCCAGACAATTTCTTCTTTATGAACTGTCTGCCCTTCTAACTCATATGACCAAGCCTATAATGTCGCAATGTTGTATCTACATCTGAAGCCACAAGATTACAAGCATTAGTACTATCAATAGTTAAATATAAGGTTCCAACCTTCTTACCTATTACCACCACAAGATTACCCTTGGTAACCTTCCAAGATTCCATTGTAAATATCACAGTAAAACCATCATTTCCCAACTACCTCGCCAATATCAAGTTTCTTCTTAATGTAGGCACATGTCTAACATACTTCAATAGCCATGTATTCTCATTTTGTATCTTCACCTAAATAGGACCTTTTCCAACTATGTTGTAAGGCTCATCATCACTAAGAAAAACATGTCCAAAATCCCCTTGAACATAATCAAAAAAATAATGCCTATCCGGAGTAGCATGAAAAGAAGTCCCCAAATCTAAAACCCAAGATTCAGAAATATTATGCAATGAAAGAACCAAAGAATCTTGACAGACATTACATGTTTCCACATTCACCTCCTTGTTTTCTTCTTGATGTTTCTTCTTGTTAGAAGATACCAACAGTCCTTTACATGCCCAGGCTTTCCATAGTACCAGTATACCATCTTGATTTTGGATTTTTTCCTTACTTGATCTTTTAATTTTCCATGGATTCCTTTATTCTTTTGTCTCCCTCTTTTTTCCGCAGTCAAAGCATTCACTAAAGTAAAATATTCCTCAAATATTTTTCTTCACATTTCCTCACTTAGAATCACCCCTACAACATCCTCAAACTTCAACTTTGAGTTAGCTAGAACCGAGTTGCTTACTACCATTACTAGGCTATTCCAACTTTCAGGTAAGGAACACAAAATTAATAAGGCCCTAACTTCTTCATACAATACTATTGTAACCAAATCTATCATATTTAGAACCGTATTAAAATCATTCAAATGATATGCTACTAAACTATTCTTAGACATCTTCATATTAAACAACTTTTTCATTAAAAATATCTTGTAAGAGGCAAAGGGTTTTTCGTATAACTTCCATAATGCATCCATAAGTTCTTTTATAGTTTTTAACTTTGAAACATTAAATAATAATGAAGATGCAAGACATAGCCAGATTTTTTCAAGTGCTTTCCTATCTAGAAAACCCACTTACCATTCATCATGCTCGAGGGTTTGTTCCCTTTCTCAAATATTAGAATATAAAGATCCCTCTTTAAAGGTAATCTTCCATATGCATCTTCCAAAGAATAAAATATTTCTCATTGAATTTATCAACCTTTGATCTTCCATCATCTGTCATAGCTCCCACTCAAGATAAAACTTTCCCTGCGATTCAACACTTCAGCAAACCAAACCAGGCTCTGATACCAATTGTTAGGAAATAAGGGATAAAATATGTGGAACAATCCCACATATAATCGCAATAGGAGAAAAAAATATGCAAAAGGATATTACATATTGAAATAAAAGTGTAGAAAATAAAATAAGACAACAAAGACAATATTTAACATGGTTCACCCAATTTGGGCTACGTCCACCAAGATCACTTGCTCATATTTTATTAGAAGCCACCTCTTTCTATCAATATAATACCCAGATCTGTTTAGAGTTGTGCTCAACAAACTCTTCTGAATTCACCCTTGAACTCACACACCTACATAATGATATGTCTAACGTACCATATGCACAAAAGCACATCAATAGGAAACTACTTAAGTAGTTTTACAATACTGTGGGTACCAAAACCATGGGTTAAAACTGTCCCATAAACCTATGGGTCAAAATACTACCCACATATGAAGAGCACATTTCTCAAGGTATCAAGCACATTTTTTTAAGCTAAAAAAATTATGGAGAGTATACAATAATTTTAGTGTATATTCTTCAACACTTCCACACATGAAAATGGGCTCCACAACATAACACTTTTCACATGTTTTGATGTGTGATAAATCATCAAGTCAAACATTATTTTTCAAAGGATTAACAATTGTTTATAATTGGAATTCCTGGAATAGAATTATCCATCTACATATCCTCCCATGTAACACTACTTTATTAACCTAGAGATTTAGTTCCATATTAACTCATAGATTTAGTGTCATATTGTCAGTATAGAATATAAATGGAATTGCAAGAAGATAGTGCCAAAATTTCAAAAGTGCATAGACCATTGATATTTTTTCCCTTTTCATTTTATAATTTCTTTCAGTACACGTCAATTTTTGACTCACATAGTAGATAGGATGATTGATCGTTCTTTGCCCTCATTTTTCTTAAATTGTGCCAATAGCTGTTCCTAATTCATCCACATGCACATTGAATGATCTATTTGTTGGACCATGGTAATTGGTGTTTTCATTGATTTCAAGTGGCATTGATGGAAAAGGGGTGAAATGTGAAGATGTTTGGATGGTCTCAGTGCTCTGCAGGCTTGGTTGGTGAGGTAGGAGTTCAGTGGAAGCATGGACATGGTAGGCATGGCTAGTTTAGATGTGGTGCAAGTCATTTATGATGATGTAATCATGATAACAAAACCATGATAGCATTAAATTATCCTAGTAATTTTTTTCAGGGCATATTTGAGCAAAAATAAAGCTTAATCTAGGTCTTGGTGGTAAAGCTCAAATATTAGCCAAATTTGTTTTTGGGAACTTAGTTGTTCTAGCATGAAAATGAGATAGGCCAGAAAATTTTAGAGTTATTCCTTTCAAGAAAAATCATGGGAGATGATTTCAGGAATGTGTCCCTGGTGCTTCATGCAAAATTTAGGTTATTGTGAGGTCATTTGAGTAATTTATGTGAGTTTTAGCAAAATTGGTTTATTAAAAAGCTAATTTTGAGCTGCCTGGATTCTTAGCAGTCATGGAAAAATATAGAGACTCCTTCGAACAAATAATAGAAGGAATTTTTGGATTAAATTTTTCTAGAAATAACGTACAAAAATTTTCAAGTTAATTGGAGGTGTCAGTGAAAATATATGAGCATTCTGTCTGAAGAAATTGTGTGTTCTCTTGGACTGGGCTTTCGAGCTAAGAGGAGTAAAAAGGGTCTATGTCTGGTCTTTAATGCCTTCATTAATCATTTTTAAATATCTTTGAGGAATGAATTAATGATGATCCAAGGTGCTTTAGTAGTTTTAATAGTTGTCACTTGAAGTTCTAGCTACAAAGTGAAGTTCTTCATACTGTCATGTAAAGCAGTTGAGGAATCATGCTAAAATTCTTTTGAAATCACTATCCTGGGTTGATTTTCTCAAGTCCAATGCTCCAAATGATATTTGACGTGATGTATAGTGATCAAATAAGCTCCCTACTTCATTGGTGCAAACATGTTGAGGGATAAGACGATGGTTAGGCTCATCAGTACCTTGGTTAAGACAGTGAGTCTTGCATACTAGTTCTCAGAAGCATAAATGAAAATATTATAGAGTGTTAATACAGATTATGAATTATTGACTTCAAGAGTGGAATGGATTTGTTTATGTACATCATTCTATTGTCCCAGAGGCACTGTCAAGTTCAAACTATTGCAGAATTTTACTTGAAATGCTTTTAGAAGTAAGAACCTTTGTCTTTACTAGTCAAAGCCATTAAAGATATTCATCAACTAAATGTATATAGAGAAATCTACATTAAAATTTTGTTTGGAGAAGGTGTGTAAAGGTATCTCATGAATGATACAAGAACTTTAGATATTTGATGTTGTCACTAATCAATGTGCAAGAAATTCAAATTTCTTCACTCTTGGGCAGTGTTTGTGAAAATGTCCTAGGGTTTAGCTCGATTTATTTTAATGAAGTTTTTCTTCAAACAGAATGAAGTAACCAACAAAAATTCTGCAAAATTACACATTTATCTCTATGGGAGTCCATGTACGATAAAATTGCAAAATATAATATTTCATTTTTGGTTGAATGATTGAGTATGTTCAAAGAAATCCCTGAACATAATTTTTGTAAGGCTCGTGCCCAGCTGGTAACATTCCATTTGACTGTCAGACGAATTTTTTCGATTTCTTGAAACTCCCAAGAAATTCAAGGCTGTATTAAATATTTCATGATCCAAGGAAGGTAAACATGTAGTTGAAAAAAATCTTAGTGGTTGAACGAGATCTACTTCCTTCTAGGGAAAAGAATCACATAATGACAATCATCAGTTCACTATAATTAGTCAACTTATGCTGGATTACAAAATGCATTGAAACTTGTTTTCATTATCATTCATCCTCTAAAACCATGAGTGACATATCAAACTTGGTTGACTCAAATAGTTAAAAAAATTTATATTGGAAAAGGATTTCAAATGTTGACAGGTTCAGTTACCTTCTTACAATCAAGTGTTTGAACCTTAGTTCTATCCAATAATCCAAAACAAGACAGGTGTGGATGCATTAGTGCAAAGTGCCCATCACAAAATTCTTTGATATATAATAGAAACTGAAATTGATCTATTAACACCTAAGCTAACTCATATGAAGAAAAGGATACAAGGTATTTCATTAACAATTGTTGACATACTTTGTCTCTTCAACTCAAAGTGATAGGTTTAAAAGCACATATTTGTTTGCCTTAGCCTATTAAAGCAGTTTAAACTGCTATCAACATCCATCCAAGCTTGAAGTAGAAAGTGTAAGAATTGAAAAGGCATATGTGAAAAAATGTCCATATCTCTTCAAGGATTCAAAGATTGAATGTTGAAGAGAGGCATTGTAGATAGAGACAATAATCCAAGATTGCTTTAAAAAGGAAGTTGAACTAATGGGAATTTCATTTAAATTTCGAATCCCTGAACTAGGAGTAAATTGTGATCTCTATGAAAAATAATAACTTGATAACAGGGAAGAAGAAAAGACATATAGATAAGTCTGATAGTCCATCTTAGATGATTGGAAAGGTGAGGGGTTACAAGAACAAAGAAAGAAAACTAATATAAGTGTGCCACATTTCTGTGAGTGCCTAGATATAAAAAAGTCTTAGAGAAGTGGTGATGTATGATGAAGAGAATAGAGATCACTAGACATGAATGATCATGAATAGAAGAGTGAAGGTTTGAAGTATAAATGAGAAAACAGAGAGATTAAGACTATGGAAGATGGAGACTAATATGTGTATGGAGGTATGAATATAATTTGAAATTCTATTGATACTAGTAGTATGCAGTAAGGATGGAGAGACAATATGAAGATAGTAAACAAAGTTATATGAAAATAGAGAACATTTTGGAAGAGATTGTATGCACTAAGTAAGATAGATAACATTATAGAATAGAGAGCCTATATAGAACTCAAGAAGAATCTCTCAAATTAGGATAATAGGATCAGGCATCAATATTGAATAGGAAATCTCATGTTAATACAATGAACATGACATACAAAATATCAGGTGGTGTGATGACAAAGGAGAAGAATAGTGAATGTGTGAAGTGTAGAGGTGAATATATAAAACAGGAAGAGGAGATTTGCTCAAATAAGGTGTTACTCATCAAAGCAAGAACACTGCATTGAAGGAAAGAAGGAAAAGAAATTTGTGAGCTAATAAAGACATTATCAAACAAAGGCCAGAGACACAATTGAGGCTACTAATATATGACTGTATCATCAGTTTGTATGTATTCTTGACAGGAGATGAATAAGATGAACAAGTGAATTGTGAAGAGCCATAAATGGATCATAATCAGTTGAGTAAGCAACTTGAAGCTAAATGATCAAGTTACAAAAATTGTAATTGTAATTTCCTAAGTGGGTGCTTGGGTAACAAGGGTAGGAGCTCCTTACAAGTTGTAGCTTGCTAAAATAGTCTAGTGGGTGCTAGGAAAAACATAGAAGTGGGTGCTTCATAGTTTGAGTGGGTGGTCAAACAAGGTGAGATAATTGTAAGACTTTGAAATGGGTGTTCCTAAATAGAGATTTTGATTTCAGTGGGTTTTCTCCCTTTAAGAGTTTCCCACCATAAACTTGGTGTCTTGTGTACTTATGGTCTTGCATGCACCTTAGTTTGTGTTCATGGTTTAAATGTTAGTTTTTTTCAAGAAGTTTTAATTGATGCTAATCTGATCAAAACTGATTCTCCCCCCTCTCAACACTTGTGGTATCCAAAAATTTGAATTTATCAAAAGTTGATGGAATCAAAGTTGAATGTATGTATGGAAATATCTCTAAAAGAGTAACATAATGCCTTTTTACAATAGTTTAGTATTCGAAGTCCTATTGGTAACTAGGGTGGGTTATATGTACCAAAACTAAAGGTTGAACTATAATAAAAATGTTTAACATATATAAAAGCAAGACCCCATATCAATTTTAGGGGAATCACTTAGGGATTCGCTAAAGTCTTTATGTGTTTATGTGTTAATTAATTATCAATTTAAGTTTGACTATTCCTGACAAATATATCCTATTCAGTATGAAGTTTGATTTATTTCCCTTGTGTTTTTTTCCCACTTTTTATGTCTTTGAACGTTTTTGGATCCTTTTTCTCTTTATTCTTCTCCATTTCCCCTTATTTTTATTTCCTCCATTATTTTTCACATGGTCTTGGGAAGTGGCATTTTTTATACTTTATGGAAAAAAACACTATATCGATGGACCCGATTCTGCCTCTAATATTGAATTCAATTGTGTTTACATGTTCTTGATAGTTTTCTTGCATGCTATGTGTCACATTGCACATGAATAAAGTTTGAATTCAAATTCAAAAATTTCCTTAAATAAATGAATACATTAGTGTATTAGGAAAGAGGAACAACCAAAATAGATCAATTACAAGATATCGATACTTAAATTTACTAATTTATCACTTGATAATGTCAATATTGTCTTAATCCCTTTATCATGAATTGTTTACCTATCCTAAGCCTAACTTTTCAATGTTATACCCCTAGTCCTATTGCAATATTTTCTCTCCTCATTGCGCTACCTCAATTTATCATAGAAAAGTTCACATCAATCCAAAGTAGTCCAGTCATCCTGATTTTCATTCACAAAACTTATATTATTGCACTCCCCTCTTGGACCAAACTTCCAAATAAGGACAAACTCTCCAAATAGTTCGGTCTAAAAGTAATGGTTTAGTCAAAAGTCACCCCAAAAGTCATTTTATCAATTTGATATTTGATATCTTTATGGGCCGACCTTAATGTGAAATTATATATACAAAATCTTGTATAAGAAATTAAATTGTACTCTTTTATCCACCTGACACTTTTAAGAGATCTACTATCAAAAACATTCAAATCACATAAAAATCTATCCTAATTAATTTTAAAGAAACACAAGATATTAGGATAAACCCCCACATATGTATGCAATAATCCAAGATAGGTTTTAGAGGTAAGCTTTCCATGCTAAGAGCCTTTAAATCCAAATTGAGGATAAAAAAGAAATCCATTATAAGACATTATCAACTAATCATGTTATCAAATATAGTTACATCCATAGATATATTACATATCTTGGTGGATAACTACATATTATTTTAATCATCTTTGAAGTAATTCCAATGTAACATAAACCACTTCAACCAAAAATTTAACCTTTTTAGAAAGAATTTCACACATGGTTAGGGTTTCTTGTAATTTTAATTGATTACAGAGGGTTTTAGACATTTTAAATACCTTATATATATATATATATATATAGTATATATATATATATATATATATATATATATATATATTATATGCAAGCATTTTACAGTGAATCTCAAGGGAATGGAATTTATAGAGCTCTATTAGTAATTAAGTAAAAATGTTATCTATATAAATAAACCTATCAAACTTTCCTAGAAGAAATTAATGGTTTCATCCAAGTAGATGTTGTACTTCCATAATCAAATATGAAGCATGTATAAGATATTTGTAATCATTTCATTACTTTATCACACCTAGATCATATTCCATACCAAAAAAATAGCTAGGTGCACTTTATTTCTCATGCTTTACTCTATTTTGGAACATGTTATAATTAATAAATCTTGCAATTCAAGCTATTTATATGTATGTAAAGACATAAATGTTAATTTTAAACTATAAATATAAATATACATCATGTTTATAACCCTAATCTACAAATTAAAGAAATTATATCCCCACTTATTTATTTATTTTCTGGGTTGAATCAATTGGTGAACCATTTTTTGATTGAATCATTCACCTATTTGGGTTATATATTCACGCTATTCCAAATTAGGCCTTCTATTACAAAACCCTAGGGTTCACACTTATTACTTGGTGCATGATTTATGTCTTTAATCCAACTATTTGTTTTCCTATGTTCTTTCATGAATTACCCATCTGCAGTGGAAATATTTGATGAAAGTTTACATGAGGTTTAGGAATTTTTAGACTCAAGATAGGTTGGGTTCCTATCCCTTTAACCAATATCCGTCGCTCCTTGGCTTGAATAAAAAGAGAAATATCACTTCCCTAATACATATATTTATATTCATTTTGTAAAGGATGCATCTACTCCCTACTTGTATTAATGTTCACTCTAAGGTCATCCTTGCTCCCTTTTATCCCGCTTTCTGCTAACCATTAAAATTGTTCATTTTACCATCCCATCCCTGTGAATCATCCCTAATATTATATTGGGATATGTGATCCATATTATCAATATAAGATGAGAAAGGCCACCCAATATTTTAGGGAGATAAACCTATACCTCCACCACTTGTTGCAATCCTAATTTTAGACCTAGTGCTCCATTAAAGGATTACGACATATTGGAGTAATTGATTAATACACCTGCTAAGATTTCTAGTTGCAAATTATTTATACAACCACATATTTACAACTGATCAGTTCACAGTTAAGAGGATTAAACATAGAATACGACCAAGCACGTGCGTTTTGGTCCAAGTCAGCCAAACTACAGATTGCTCTAGAAAACATCCACAATGACTGTAGAGGGGCTCGAAAGAGAACAAACATTCGGGTGCAATCCTCTAGTTCCACAGCCAGACACTGGAGACACCTCGTAGATATAGATACCAGCTTAAGAATCCAGGTTGCGAGAACGTCTGTAAGGTATTCTGAGAAGATTGCACAACTATTGGTTCTAAACTAGAAGCTGAGAAAGCATATGATTACTGGATACTAGGGGATTAGAACTTGATCTCGCGTATGACCATAACAGGACCGCAACAACCAAGAGTCTACGGTTGTGATCCACAGATCCCATAGCCCAACGAATCCACAAGTCAGTTAGATATAGATACTGGCCTACGCACACTAGTGTTTCAGTCCACCCCACTTCCACCTATCATCATCGAACAACTGTCCTTACTAGATATAGCGGCTAACGAAGCTAGGGAATTCTGGACTAGGCCAGAAAATCATCCATAGAATCGATTGTATTCATCATCCACTATATGACCTTATCAAGAGATATACACGAAACAATCCCAGGTCATTTTCCACGTATTCTGCAACTCATAGATCGAATCACGCCAGAGCTCAATATTGATTGGAGCCTTCGAGCAGTCATCCTCGCTGATCGATCTATCACACCAGTCCAAGTTAGAAGGGCCTTCTTTGCCTTAGATTCATAAATTCCACTAGTGCGTGTCGAAGACATTAGACTGCCTAACTAGTTTGTCTACATATTCCATCCCCACCGGTTGTCTCGGCACGACCTTGGGAGGTCGGGTACGCGGAAGAGTTACTTGTTGATTCTCATGCTCGCCTGTCACTTTTCCGACGTATAGTAACCTTTGTGGAATATATCCTCATATTCACATAGTAGCTCTACAATCTTTGTGATTTCTGATTCAGTCCAATAGTTACCAATTGTTTCCATTTTTGGCTCTTCATCGCCACTTATGTTAACTTGTAATGGTTTGACAAGTTTATCCTATGGTTAGTCCCCTTGTTCCTTATTTTCCAAGACCTCTAAAAACCCACATGAAATTTCCAAATTCATGTGATATTTATCCCTTTATCTTCTATTATGTGCATGGATTTTTTCCTTTACATACCTATTTATTCCTCCATAATCCATCATTGTCTTCATTAAAACTATTCCTGACCTCCTCTATAAAGGTTTCCTTAAATTTTATCCCCTCATTGACATGTAACTTTATAATCATGTCTTGTATTATAGCATTATCACATAAAATTGTTTGGTTTATACATTGAAGAGGATAATTTAGGTGAGAGACTGATGAAGTAAAATAAAAAGTATGTAAAACCCCTCCAATTAGTGATTTCTAGGGACATGATTCTCTGTGTAATTCACACCCTATATCCCATGTGTCTGCCCATATGTGGAGTGTATGGTATAATATATGAGTGCATAGTTCTTGTTTAATTTCTTTAATGGTCCAAATTTCCACACACTTTCGTAGATGTTCTTCTGGCTTAGTGATCTCATTGTAACTCGAATATCATCATGCCCTATTGTTACGCTCGAATCTAGATCACAAGGCCTATGAGACTTTGGTCCAATTTTTTAATATTTGTTTGTGTTTCCCACTATCTCATGGTGGTTACCTTTAATACGTATATTAATGAATTCATTGGTTCCTCTCTTGTTAGTAGATAGTCTTCAACACTAGTTAATAATTCTTGAATGTCTTCGCTCCCATTGTAAGTTGGGGTTAGGTGTGTGTTCTCTTTACTTATTTTCCCAATTTTCTTTCTAGTATAACCAGGAACTTGGATTTTTAATGACCAAAAATTTTGGCTAATCCATCCACAGTATCTTTCTATTAGCTCATATGATTCATGTGCCAAGTGATCACATGATACACTAGTGATCTCAAATATTGATTGGTTATCTTCCCATTCTATTTCACCTTCTGGAGTTGGCTCATAATCCTTCATTATCGTAGCTAGTATGTGATATATGCACTCCAAATCCTCATACTCTTCCACATTTTTTATGTATGGCGTGTTTTTCTTTGGGTCTATTTGGAAAATTACGCATTTATCCCTATTTTCAAAACTAATATATCACTTTTTGCAGCACAAGTCTGCATTATTTACACAACACCACGGCCTTCCTAGTAGGACTAGAAAATTATCTTCCTTGCCTATGGGTATTATCTCAAAATCTCCATGAAACTTTACTCCCATGATGTTGATGACATAGTTCTTTAGAACCCCTATGGGTATTACCCATGTTTTTTGGCCATAAACAAAACATATGTTTTTTATTAAAGGCAAATAGTTTTGAAGGGACTATACCCTGTTACAAAAAAGGCTCAACAACCATATCAACATGAAAAAGTAGTAAAAAAGGATCTGAATCTAGATATTATAGTAAGTCCAACAGTAATCAAAAGAGAAGCTACTAATAAAAAGAAAAACAGGGATGATAACTGCAACTAAACAACAAAAAACAGCATACTATTAGAAACAAAACAACAACTTGAACACCTCCATCCTATCTAGGAGGTATTATTTCTTCAAAGCCCTTTCAATCCTTGATTTGATCATCTGACAGGGAGGTAAAAATGCCAGAGTGGTGATATGTGTTGGATCATTAACGTTCAGCTGCGAGATGACCTTATTTCTTTCCTTTTCTGTGCCCCAAATATCCTCAGGGACTCCACTCAACATTGTGATGCTTCTAACCTGTTATTCAAGAAACTCACTTATAGCTTTGAAGATGGCCATATTGTGATCGTGTTCTATCCTCAGACCTCCCCAGTCTATTATCTAGGGAGTTCAATTTTTTTGTATATTTCTTTAGTCTGATCTGTGCCAAAACCCGCATCCTCATTCATCTTTCTTTTCCCCTTTTGCTTATTTAACTGATGCATCTCTTTCTTAATACTTTCTACCTCATTTTCCAGCGTTTCCATTCTGAGGAGAATATTTTCCCTCTCTTGTTGAGAAGCATTGTCATTCCTAGCATTAGTGATGTGAAAAATATTGTGAACCATTTCCATATCCTTGTTACTCCAAAGGACATAACCAAAGGGAGGTGGGGTCACTGTGTGGGGTGCGGGGTTCTTATCCTTGACATTTTTGATACTAGAAGAGTTGGTCGGGTTGGCAGTGGGAGTAATGTGAATGGGAATGGGTGGAGCACCGGGGGAAACAAGAATGGTGGGAAATTTGATGAGGCAATGCTTGTGAAGGAGAAAGATGAGCCCCTGGTGGAGGGGGATGGCCCTAGTATGCTTTTGAAAGTCAAGAATGGAGCGTTCCAAAGAATTCAAGAGATAGTGTGGGAAGCAAACAAAAAGATTTCTCCTAAAGTGATTAAGGAATATCAAGTGTTTGGTGGGGACAGTAATGTATCGACCTTCAAGGGAGATAAACCACACCATAATTTTGGTAATTTCATCAAAGGGTTCTGGTATGGAACTTACCTTAATGCCAGCTAACAAATATGATCTCCTCCCCTACTTCAGCAAACTTCTTCACTTCAACATTTTTGTCAACCCTTTTGCTGAAAAACCAGATGCCATCCAAAGCTAGACCAGTAGCCTCTGCAATTAGCTCCTCATTCATCAACACTCTTTTCCCTCCATACTTAACCTTCCTGTCCTTCCAATCTGTGGAAAAACACATTGAAATGTGTTGATCATGACCTTGGATTTTCTCGATAAAGCTGGAGATGCCCCCCATTTGAAGATAATTCCACAACTCAGCGTTATCCTTCCAAGCGGGATCACAGCTGGGCTCTAACTGACACAAAGCTCCCCCCATATTTCTTCCTCTGCTATTTCTGTGATTACCCTACTAAAAACCACCCATGAAAAGGTTATTTTTGTTTTACCTAGACTAGTTTTTAAGCATCCAACTACAAGTTCGAGGAGCATGCAAAATTTGATGGTAGTAAATAAAATTACTCCTCTCGTATGTGCCATCTTTCTTATCCATTAAATCCCATGAAATCTCATTAGATATTCTATATAAGATGTGAATGTTCATAATTGTCCTTGGTAATACCATTTTGTACTTTTGTCGAGGTGTTTTTTCATTATCCCAAGTGGTGAAATTATTATTGGTACCATAATTAGCTAAGGTTTCCACCACCTTATTGCCCTCTCTATATGTATGACCAATTTTAATATTTTTGAAGGTATGGCATATATTAATAGATTCCTAAATGAAATCTTTAATAGTCCAACTTGGAGGGTGTATCTGATTAAGATGATTTATAATATTCAAGGAATCACCTTCAACAATGATGTTCTGAATGTTGTAATCCTTAACAAGTCTTAGACCCCATAAAGCTGATAAAGCTTCAACATAGTGATTGGTCTGATTACCCATTCTGCCAGCATAAGAAGCAACTAAACAGCCTTTATGATCCCAAATTATTCCTCCACCAGCACTTGTCCCTGGGTTGCCCTTAGAGGCTCCATAAAAATTGAGTTTATACCAAGAGTTTGGAGGAGGGATCCAATGAATTGAAGACCTATCAATATTTGAAGTTCTTCGTTTCTTAACATTTTCAATATCAATCTTCCAATTTGAAAGAATAAATTCTTCATCTTCAGGATATTTCTTGTTCTTGGGAGGTTTAAATCTTTCAATATTGTCTTTAATTGCATTACCAATCTTAGTAAATATTTTCTTGCATGGTTGTCTGTTATTTCTAAAAATTATGTCATTTATGTCTTTCCAAATTCTCCATATAATATGGGGCATAACCAGTTTCCAAAGTCTCCTAACAATACAGTGTTTAAAAGGAGGATCCCACTGAATCCAATATTGAAGAAATTCCTTTGGCACTGTCCAGCAAACATTGAACTTTGAAAAAGCATAACTCCATATCTTTGAAGCGTACTCACAATGTAAAAAAATATGCTTGATGTCCTCAACCTCTTTTTTACATAGGCAACACATATTTGGCATTATAAATCCTCTCTTGATTAGGTTTTCATTTGTGAGTATTCTTCCTCTAAGAACAAGTTAAAAGAAGAAATTGATTTTAGGAGTTAGCTCTGGCATCTAAATCTTGCTCCATTTGAAATCATAATGAATGTTTTCAAAATAGGAATTGTATCCAAATTTGACAGTGTATTCCCCATCACATGAATTTTTCCAAACAAGTTCATCCTTAACTTCAATTTGATTCAGGGGTATGTTATCCAGCTGCACTTGAAGTGAGGAGATTATGAGATTTAGCTCATCCCTTTCCACCTTAAGCTGCTTCCATATTTTTCTATTACCCTCCATTTCAATGTAGTCTTTGACTTTAGTTCCATACTTTTTCTCTAAAATATCTTTGATAGAACCAAATTTATCATTTAAACTGAAGCTAGTCCAGTTATCACTCCAAAATTGAATATCTTTGTCATTTCCCACTTTCCATTTACAACCTTGTTTGATGAAATTCCTGATTTGTATCAAATTATTCCAAAAAATAGAACCTTGAGGTAGCTGGCCATCATAAAGGAAAGAAGTTACTGTTTGCTGAGCTAGATATTTAGCCTTAATTAAATCAATCCAAGGTTGCTCCTCAGTAAGCATTCTCCAACCCATTTTTGCAATCAAGGCCATATTCATTTTTCTAATATCCTTTATGCCTAGCCCACTGATTCCTTTAGGAGTACATACTTGATCCCAAGCCACCAAGTGGTATCTGAATCTTTCCTTTGTTCCCTACCATAAGAAGTGCTTCTGAATCCTTTCAATTTTGTCCCTAAAGACAACAAGAATGTTGTATAGAGACATAATGTAAATAGGTAGATTTTGTAGAGTGCTTTTGATTAGCAGACATTTTCCAGCACTAGAAAGTATGGCCCCTTTCCAACCAACCATTTTCTTTTTAAATCTTTCAAGTAAACCATTCCAAAATGTGGTAGAAAATTTTTTGGTTCCAAGAGGAAGACCCAAGTAAGTAGTGGGTAAGGAATTGATTTTGCACCCCAAAATTTGAGCAATTATTTTTTGTCTTTCCAGAGGAGTATTAAAAAAGAAGATGGAACTCTTATCAAAATTTATCTCTTTCCCAGAGGAAACCTCATAAAATTTCAAAATAGACTTTATAGCCTTAGCTTCAAGGATAGAGGCCATCAACAGAAGAATTGTATCATCCACAAATTGCTGATGTGAAGCTGTTTGGTTTGTAGAAGTAGGCCTAATTCCTTTTAGAAGCCCTTCATTAACGGCTTTGGTAATGGATCTGCTAAGACTATCTGCCATTAGTATGAAAAGAAAAGGGGATATAGGATCACCCTGTCTTAATCCCCTACTACTAGCAAAGAATCCCACCGGCTCACCATTAACCACCATAGAAAATCTAGCTGTAGAAATGCAAGCCTTAATAATTCTTCTAAATTTATTATGAAAACCAAATTTAGCCATAACATTGTCAAGAAAATACCAAGAGACTTTTTCAAATGCCTTATTCTTCATAACCATGCTATCTCTTTTATTATTATCCATTGAATGAATGATCTCATGCACCATGATCACCCCATCTTGAATTATCCTCCCTTTTATGAATCCACTCTGCTGCTTTGAGATCATATCATTAAGAATAGTCTGGAATCTTGTAGCAATAATCTTAGTAAAGATTCTATAAATAACATTAACCAGACTAATGGGGTGAAAGTCCTTAAAATATTTAGCATCCATTTTTTTGGAGCAAGCATAATGTGGGTGTTATTCATCTCTTTTAAGAGATTACCAGTTCTGTAGAACTCATTCACTTCCCTTAGTAAGTCATCTGAGCATATTTCCCAAAAATTCTGAAAAAAATTAGTAGAAAAACCATCAGGGCCTGGTTCCTTATCCCCTTCAAGAGCAAAAATATTTTTTTGCAATTCCTCCAAAGTGACTGTTTTAGAAAGTTTTTTTAATCTTTACACATCTATTCTGTCATTCAGAATGGCCTCTAACAGAAAAGAGGCAGCCTCTTGATTTTCTACACTATTATCCTTGAGTAGATTTTCATAAAATCTTAGAGCTTCATCCTTTATATCCTTGGGGTCTTTGATGACAACACCATTTACTTTTACAACTTCCATTATCCTATTTCAATCTCTATGTTTAATGGTGGTCATATGAAAGAATTTTGTGTTTTTGTCTCCCTCTTTCAACCAAATTACCCTAGATTTAAGCCTCCAGAAATTTTCTTCCCTACTACAGACCGTATGCAACTCAGATAAAATATTTTTTCCACTAATTGATCCTCCAATGACATGCCCTTTGCAATAATTTGAAATTCCACCTCCTGTAGTTTTTCCTTTAATTCTTTTTTCCTGATAAAAATACTACCAAAAACTTCTTTATTCCATATTCTCACTTGCTTTTTAACATTTCTGAATTTCTGAATTAATCTATACTGAGCAGTTCCTTCTCCATCCCAATTCCACCATTCTTTAATTCTATCAAAGATGTCATCATGCTCCATCCACATCTTTTCAAATTTAAAAGAGCTACGCATTGGTTTAGCCTAGTTGAAAAGATTTAAAACAATCAGATTATGATCAGATCCAATTCTTGGTAGAGAGGAAAGATGGAAGTCCTTATGCAAAATCTAATTGGCAGAGATAAATGCTCTATCAAGTCTAACCTGAATCATTTCAATGCCCACTCTTCTATTTTTCCAAGTGAATTGATTACCATGAAGTTCCACATCCATGAGATTTGAGTCAGAGATAAAATCAACAAATTCATCCATGCTATTAGAAAAACTAGAATTTCCCCCTTGTTTTTCACCAAGATTTAATAGGGAGTTGAAGTCTCCCATAACAAGCCAATTGTCATTTTTGTGATGACTTCTAAAGAGCTTTAGATCATTCCAAAGCTTCCTTCTTCCATTTACAGTATTAGGTGCATAAATGTTTGAAAGGATCCAAGTAAAATTATTATCAATAGCATGAAACTTAACAGCAAGATGGTTGTTAGTGTCAGAGATTACCATACCAGTAAAAATATTTTTATCCCAGAAAGTAGCCAAGCCACCTGAAGCTCCCTGAGAATCAACAACAACAATTTCTGAGTTATCCCAGAAATTCTTTTTACAATTTTCAAGGACATTTGATTTCATTTTAGTTTCCTGTAAGATCAAAATACTAGGTCTACTTGAAAATCTTAACTCTTTAAGTATTCTTTGTTTAGAGTTCCCATTCATCCCTCTTATATTCCAAGAGATTATCTTCATCTAAATAATATGGGGGATGAATTTTCTGGATGGCTCAACTGACTTTGAGTTCCATCTGCAATATATTTTTTTGTTTTCTTTTTTCTGAGCTCCTTCTTTGAAGGTCTTCCTTTTTTAGAACTGCTTCCAAAATCTAATATCCTTCTAGTAAAGGATCTAGTTGTTCTGGATGTTGAAGCTCCCTAGTTATCTATTTTCTTTTTTTATCATTATATAGCATATTTGGGATCTCCTCAAAACCCTTCACTCTTTTTTTCTTGGATTTAACCTCTATAAACCCATTGATCAAATCAGTATCACCATCAGAAAGTGTCTTGAATGTTGTTACTTCCCCCTCCTCCATTTCTCCATGTTCTTGATCCTTGTATGGTTGTGCAATTGCTGCTTTATTACTTGAAAGAGGTTTCCCACCTTTAGGCGAGATATTTTCTGTCAAAGAGAAGTTTTCCTTCATTAGAAGGTCTGGTTCCTTATTTTATTTTTCCTCATTCATCTCTTCCTCTATGATGTATAAGGGATCATCTTTACCCCTCTTTGTCTCTTCTACCCCTAATTCAAATCTATTCTCATTTTCATGATCCAACAATCCATTCTAATCTATGCAAACTGAATCCTTGGATAATAGATTAACTCTTACTATAACAGTCTATTATCAACCTCAAAAATCACCTTCATAGGTGTATCCACTACTAGATCTTATTTTGTTCTTGGTAATACTGGTTTTTCCACTGGATTTTTAGGGTGCCAGAGTTTCCTACAAACCAGAGGTTTCTTGATTGGAGTTCGGAACCCCTTTTTTCCTTTTTAATATTTCAAATCTGGTTGGTTTAGATTAATCCCTTCCATTTGAACTTGTTTCCTTTTTCAATACCCTCTGATGGGATCCTGAGCTCATTCTTTTTCCTAACTTCAGGTAATTTTTTAGATCCATCATTTATCATATCATTTTTTCATTGAATTCTCCTGAAGTAACCCTTCGTCCTTTTGCTTAGCCAATGTTGGGCATTTTATGGTGAAGTGACCTATTTGATGGAATTTATTGCACTTCAAATGGAAAGTTTTATATTCAATATTTTGTTGCCATGTACCACATTTTGAATGGAAAATGATATGTTCTAGGAGTTTATGTTCCATTTCAGAAGAAATGCATAATCTTGCAAAGCCAAGTCTGGATCTATTCCTTGTTGGTCCACCCAGCCCAATCGGAGATCCAATAGATTTGACAACATTTAACAGGATCTCATCATCCCAAAATTGAAGGGGTAGTCTTGGAAGTCTACACCATATCGGTATAATGTGTATATTCTCAGTATTGGGATCAAAACCT
This sequence comes from Taxus chinensis, assembly GCA_019776745.2. Lineage (NCBI taxonomy): Eukaryota > Viridiplantae > Streptophyta > Pinopsida > Cupressales > Taxaceae > Taxus > Taxus chinensis. The sequence continues at coordinate 322,775,306 of CM034147.1, read as the reverse complement.
GGATACCACCTTTTCAAAAATAGACCCATATTACCCATGCACCAAGGCCCTCCCATAAGAATTGATTCCAAATAAATATGCTGACTAAATTTATCCAAGAAAAAACCTCGTGACATGGTAGTAATATTCAGATCACCCTTTGGTTGCCACTTTCTCAAAGCCCATTTCCTAATAGCATCAATATTAGGTCTAGAGCCGAGAAACTTACCAACTAGTGAAAGATTCGCTTTACCCATTTCCCGATACAGACATCCATCTAGAACACTGAGGTGGGTCATGCCTTCCTTATCCTTTGTGCTCATGAAATACACCTTTGATGGTGATTGTAGACCCACATTCTTGTCTAGAGGTTCTTTGAGAATATTATTCCAAGAAAAAGGTGTGGATCCCTTTTCTATATCAAACTGCATGAGTGGATTTTCAACCGTCTAATTCAAGTCAGAGATCATCCCTTTCATATCCATATTTGGCTGAAAAATTTGACATTTTGCAGCTAGAACCACTAACACAGCACTCATTTTTCATCCATCGCTCTCCTCAAATCAACACAATTGTCAGCAGTCTACACAGGAGTTTTCACAATACACACAATGCATTTTTAAAATTTGACTTGTCTATATAAGTATTTTTTGTATTATTGTATGTAGTTTTTATCTTATCCAGGTATGACTCTTGGGCATGTGTGGCAGTGTGGATTATTATATGAACCTTTATTAATGGTTTGATTGTTGACACGTATTTTTTGGTCACCACATTTTGTGAAATTTTAATCATTCATGTGTCCTTTTCAATTTTCTCCTTCATTATTGCATACAAATATGGGAAATCCTCTACTTTGTGCTCCTTTTTACAATGTGCATAGATTGGGAAGGTTAGGAAATCTCACTGGCAATGATCTAACAAACTACATTTATAACAAGTTTTGGGTAGATATCTACCACCTCCGTAACCTCCTCATCCTCATCCATTTCCAACTCGATTGTATCCACCATGCCCTTTGTTATCATTTTCTATTATAGCCTTCTAAATTCTTAGTGACTTAGCTTCATGTATTTGATCAATAATGTGACAATATGATGCATTATGGGTGTGTGCATCTCATATTTTTAGTAAGTGGCTACATTTTCCTACTTGGCACAATGGAGTAGGGGTAGTTTTGAGCATCGTGGTCACCTTCATAGATCTCACAAGCTATAAGACTGGCCTTCTGACTTCTATGTGGACATGTGTTTTAAGTTCATCCCTTTACCTCATAGTCAATACACCAAATTCCATTATGTATTTTTCATTCATTTTTCATTGTTAATTTCTCTAGTTAGGTAGACATATATGTGATATTCACCTCCATGAATGAGCTCACATTGATATCAAGACTTCCCACTACTTCACCATGCAAGGCTACTTCTAATACTTCCTAGGGATTGGTGAAAGTATTATGCAACAATACATGCCTAAAGGGTAGAAATATGCCCCTACAAACCATTGTGCATGTTGTGTAGGATGTATCTCATAAGAGAGCCTAGAGATCAGGTTTTAAATCATGCATCATATGTATGTGCACTCTCCATGAGATCCTGCTTAATTTCCTTGAGTGTTGAAATACTATGTTGCTCAAACTCTAAAATATCCAATTTAGTTAAAATGTTGCTTTAATTTGATCATAATCTACCGTTTCTTGTAATGGGTCATGTTTTCGACACCAGGTATGGATGCAACTAAGTAGTGTTGTCATAAACTGATTTTCTCTCCATTTTGAGGAATTTATACCTTCACTTGAAATATAAGTTAACATTTGAGCATGTATTTCACAATATTTTTGACACCCTGATACTCCAGTAGGTGTAAAGACATTTCATAAAAAAATATTCCACGTGATCACTTACTGTGTGGTATTTACAATTCTACCTTGAACTGGAATATTAGCTATTGGGGCGTTGTTTCCACTCCCACTACCTCTTGTATTTGATGGTTTAGTCCCAAATCCCTATTGTACTGGTGTTTTTCCTTGTACACTTGTTGGTGATGGTGTGGTGGTGTTTGTATTCATTATCCCAAATCATTGCAATTTTGATATATTAGGATTCAAATGTAGTCTCCTTGGTGTTGGTTGTAATGATTGTAAAATGTATAGGAAGCTATTACTAAGGATTTATTTCTCCTTATCTCATTTGACTTATTCATCACTATCATTTTCTATCAAAACATATTTTGTATTATTTGAAGGAATCACATGAGAATGCATTGGAGGTTGGATCATGATAACATCGATATTATATTTTCCTTCCTCATCCTCTGGATCTTGCATATTATCTTGGTGCATTTTTTATTTCTTCCTAGAGCTCCTTTTCATTTTTTATCTTTCCCTTCCCTAACCAATGTTGTTGGTTATCACCCATAATTCCTGGAGTTGAGTCATGCAGACTTACTAGCTCCTTTTCCATGGTCTTGATCCATTTCTCTTCAAATTACATCCTCCTAAGGGTGTACTCATATGGGGAATCCATAACTTGATCATGATATCTTCTTATCCTTCTTATGTCCTATTCTATCCATGTTGTAGAGAATTTATCCTTCCATTGGGAACGTTTCTATTTCCATGTCAATCAGCGTTTTATTAACCTCTAATCATAGTTCTTTAGGTATGATCCTTGGGGCTCCTTAACATTTTGAATTATATTTCGTCCACATGAGATAACATTGAAACTCAATACTCAAGGATATAGCTCCAAAGTGTTCCTTTCCACCAATATTCTACCATGCATGTCCATGTTATGTCATGTTTCACAGGTCTCTTTGTTTGTTCAGAGTTCCGCATATGCTTTTGACCCAAATTTCATCTTTTTCCCAAGTAGTAGGCAGCTAAGCATGCATGTAGATGAATCAAAATTTCATATAAAATGGTCTCATATAATGCATCATATAGGTTGGATTCAATCCATTCTCATGGTGAAAAAATTTAGTGACTCACATGTCATCCAATGAATGCATCTTCAACGGCATGTAGTTGATGTTCTCTTATGTTAATTAAAGCATGTTTTTTCCACATCATCCTTACATTTTAATAAAGGTCTTGACAACAGAACTAAAATTTTGGAGTATAGTATCCTTCTTCCCCTATGTGTGTGTTAACTCAATCATGCACAAGTTCCTCCACCATCACATTGTCACATCAAACTTTAGAGAAACTAAGGCACGCTCACCTGAAGCACAAATTGTCTCCATGTCCCATCAAGGTTAGCAAAGGTGAAGTGAATTTTTATTTTATAAAATATACTTATATTCCTAGTTCAGTAACATGTAGCATAGCCATGTATATACCAAACACAATGCTCATATATAATTGATGCACAGTTACAATTTATATTCATCTAGTTACAAGATCTAAATAAAATTCATTCATATAGCTCTCCTTGATCTAACCCATAAATACTACATACCTTATAGACCCTTGCATGGGTATTTATACTACTGGGAACTTTCCCTTCACTAATCTTACAAAAGCTAATAATATACCTCAAGTTTATAATTAGAGTTAACTAATACATTCATATAGTGGAAAAAATTATCCACTTTCCACCTTAATCTTGTTATGCATGTTGATCCTCCTCACAAAACCCTACTTATCCTTAGCTTTATCCAACCTTCTGTAAGCTTTGTGCAAGATTCGAGAATTGAATATTTAGTCTATTTTTGAACTCATGTTTATCCTTACCCCTGGATACTTTGCATGCCCTTTCTCTAATCTTATCTTGTTTGTATTATCCACTTTTTTGATACTCTCTCTTCTAGCAAAAATTTTGATATCATTCTCACATGCATACTTTCTATCTTTTATCTTATGTGGTTACTTCTATGTGCTCCTCTTCTCATATTCTAAACATTACATATTATGTCCCACACATTCCTCTAATGAATAATGGGTCATGAATAAAGAATAGAAAGTCCTTAAGGACTTTAGAATAAATAATACAAAACTTGGTTCCAACACTAATACTCAAATTTTTGTAAGCTCTACATCCCTCTGGAGGAGATGATTTAACCCAAGAGTTTCACTCTCGTGACCATGAAGACACATTTCTCAAGGTTCCATTTGACATCGTATTCGATCAAATGAGAGAAAATGATATGGAGTACTTCAAGATAATCACCCTTTTTCTATCATTTTATAAAGGTCATTCACATAGGTTTCAATGATTTTATGGATCAGGTTGCGGAATATGTAATTCATTTCCCTTTGGTAAGTGATGATAGTATTTTTCAAACTAAAAGGGCATGAATCCATAATAGAAGGTTCCCCGATGGTGGTGAATATTTATTTGGTATGATCTTCTTTAGATATCCTTATTTGATTGTAACCCAAGAACCCATCTATAAGAGACAACAACTCGTACCCAAAAGTTGCATAAAAAATGACATCTATAGATGGTAACATGAAATCATCTTTCAGGAAATATTTGTTAATATCCCTGAATTCAATAAAAATCTTGATCTTGTCATTTTGCTTGAGGATTGTGATAATATTAGATAGCCACATACAATAGTCCGTTGGTTTTATAAACCATACCTATAGGATTTTTTTACCTCTTTTTTTACCATTAAAGTGACCTTCAGCTTTATTGGTCTTATATTTTTTCTTAATGGGTTTGGCATTAGGTTTTGTTACCAAGTTATGAACTACTAGACCATACTTAACCCCTGACATGTACTTATAGCTAAATGCAAAAGATTTTGCATGATCCCTAAGAATTTTAGTGTGTTTCTCCACCTCCTCAATGTATAGTGAAGAATTGAACTTCAAGATCTTAGGTTCTGCATTAGTTCCAATGTATATATCGATTGTGTCTTCTATTATAGAAGCATTTCCCTCTTCAAATTCTCGATGAGCAATGGGAAGTTCAATAGGTTCCTCTTCTACTTCATAGATTTTTAAATCTTGTGAGGAGAAAATAGTATTGTCTTTGAATCCAAATCAATAAGAAGAATGGGGGCTGAGGGAAAATCCCTTCTTGTGGTGAATTAAGAAAGATCATTGTACGCATGTAAGAAACCCAAAATTACCTTGTAATTTTTCAACATAATCCATAGTGATGAGCTCCTTCTTGTTTTATACATAAGGAAGTATTGTTACATTTGGAATTTTTTACACTAAGGGTTTAGATCTCATGGATACGATTAATTTAGTTTCCATTAAACTTGCATATGGGAAATATTGAAAAGAGGAAGAAGTCATGGAGTTTAACAATTGATTTCTTTCTCTACGGATAGATTGGGGATAAATTCAAAGTCTTTTCTTATCTCACATACTATAACATTATAAAGTTGAAGGTATTCTATTCTAGTCTCATAAACTTTGGATAATGTTATTAACTTCCATCCTTTTAGCTAAAATGAGGCCAAGAAGTAAGGCTTCATAATTCGCCCTGTTATTGGTACACTCAAGGTCTATTTTAAAACCAAAGGGAATGATCTTACCTTTTGGACAGGTTAATATCAACCTTTTACTTGTGTTGTATCAGCACTTGGCTCCAACATAATGAAGTGTCTAGTAGTCGGCGAGGAAGATAGAACTCATAGATTCATTAAAGGTGTTGGGCGCCTGAAATATCAACTAAGTCCAATAAGGGTGCATAGGTGCATACTGTTGAACAAAGCGTGCAAGATAAGGCATGCAGGGAAGGGTTCAAGTAGGGTTTTGGTAGAACCCAGGATGCACACCCATGGAGTAGAATCGAGGACTTAGCCATTTTCAACCTTTCGGGCAAGACGCGAGAAAAATGTGACCCGAGTGGATAAGGTGTCAGCCTAACAATAGGGTGGCCTGGAAGGAGTATGCCCTACACTGGAAGCTTCTAGAAGGACATCATGGCAAGGAGTGGTGAGCTCAAGCCTGGAGGAATGTGCGCCCATGGAGGACCACTCTCAAACACTTGGTGACAGATCTGAGGCCGCAGATGAATGAGTTGGCAGTTCAGCAAGGCTATATATACAAGTGCATGTAGAAGCAAAGGGATATGGAAATGGATAGAGGGCAGAGCTCTGTAGAAATACTACAAGGACTCTGTTAGATTGGGTAATTAAGTGTAGGAAAGGATGTATCAAGGGTTGGGGAGTTATAAATTTTCTTTTGAGGGCCTAGTTATATGAATCCAGTTATAATGCATAACTACGGTCTACCTTTCTGTGACATTATGTAATGGGCCTAATGAATGTAATAAGGTTGCCAGTTTATGTGAATATGAACATTAATGGTTTTGATGCATACATCCTTCTTCATAACTCTTTTTCGTTTTTGTTTATGAACTAAGTATGAATGCTTGTACAACTTCCTTTCTATTTTGGTGTAAGTTCTATAATCTGTTAAGCTCTTTTCTATCTGGAATGACTGCAAGGATCTAGAAGCCATTCTGAGCTCTATGGTGCTTGTATGTCTTATTCCCTCTCAAATCTCTTAAACTCAGATAATAGAGAATTTTTCCCACTAAAATCACATAAAAGAGAGACTTGACACTCGTGCATGCCTCAGGTGAGCGCCCAGCACCCGCTGGGTGATAGGCCAGCATGCATGGGATTCCTTTCCTTTATGATGGGTGTAAAAATGACTACATCTTGGTTCCATTACCGGGACCTCTTTTTGAAGTTGTAGTGGGAAATGTCATACATCATGATCTTTGTAATATGTAATGAAAAAGCATTTAAATTTGGAAAGTGTTGAATCATGGTTCAAGAGCACGAAGGATAAATTTGCTCAGAGATTCAGCACTGGAACTGAGTTTAATGCACGTAGATGGGTAGAAGAGAACCTCTACCATGATTTATATGAAAAAAAAAATTGTTTCTTCCCAATATAAATGTATGAATGGCTCTCAGCATATGCGTCTAGATCAAGTTGGTATTATAGATCACGCGTGTGGACCTAACAAGAATACCAAAGGTTGTGGGATGCAGAACTGACATGGACTCGTGTTGTGGATCATTGATGGAAAGGTGTGTTGGCTAGCTACACTCTAGAGTACACTATTTCTACATATTCTTGTCTGGAAGTTGCTGAGTTTGAATTTTTACAGGAGCCCAGATGATCATTTCTATGTGTTATCCCTCTGGCAATAAAGATCTTGATTGTTACCTTGAGTTTAGAGGCATTTCCAATGGCTAGCTAAACCATTCTGAGTGCTGGGAAAGGAAGCTATGGTGGAGGAAGATGGTAGATATTACGACAGAGAAAGAAAGGGAGGAGAGACAGCTCAAGTATATTGAAGCGCATGAAAGGGATATTGCTATATAATGTGAGGTTTCAAGTGTAATAGATCTATGGAGGCAGACATTACGGGAAGGAGTAGAGGTTCACGTGGAGGATGTGTAACCTGAGCAGTCTGTGCTACCCCATATTATAAATTACGTAAGAGAAACCCCTTAGGATTCTTATGAGAGTTCATCACACGGAGAGAGAAGAGGCATTTGCACGTGTCTAAACCCACCTAGTGACAAAACCCTGGTGCTTGGTTTTCTAGATCAAGGAAGAAGTATCGTTGACCCAGTTGGTATCAATGGGAGTGACAGATTTGTACCCAGGAGATACAATTTTTCATTTCCCACTTTTATGGCCATGCATATTCTAGTATTCAGGGGAATTTTTAGACAAGGAGCAAGTATACAAGCCTTCAGTCTCACATATAGGAGTGGTGCGGGGTACACTAGTGGAAGTGGGGAACTATCACAGACTATCAGCACGCATTTCAGTTGAACCTTGGGGACACTTGACACAACCACTACAAGACCTAGTGGACCTGGTGGATCTGGTGGGTCAGGAGGAATAGGACCTGGTGGTTTTGGTGGATATGGTGGGTCAGGAGGAACATGACCTACTGGATCTAGAGGATCTGGTGGGTCAAGAGGCACAGGACCTGGTGGATCTAGTGGATCCGGCAGTGGAGGAAACACTGGAAGGAACCAAGGCTCTGGCTCAGGAGGATAAGGGCCCTAGCCACCCCCTCAAGTCTTCTTTGAAATGTCTTTACATTTTCTAGATTACAGAGGTATTGAAGATGTTGCATAACATGTTCACAAGTGTGAACTGCTATGGTGCACAAAGGGGATCACAACCCCAGAGCGGAAGGCCAACCAGTTTACAATGATGTTACAGGGGCACGCGCATAGCTGGTATAGGAAATATGACCCTCATCAAATAGTGGTGGATTATACTTCTTTAAAGAACACCTTCTTGGTAGAATTCCACATTCCTAAGTTTGAACAGAAGAGCATCAGCTCCCTGAAGGATATTCAACAGGGAATGGTAGAAAGTGTGTGGGAATATGATACACACTTTAAAAATCTCTTGTCTAAATTATCATATGATATTCACCCTTCACAGCATGCTCAATGGTTTGTTGGAGGGTTGACCACTCCTTTTAGGAGAGATTTATCTCATAAAACTTTCATAGACCCGCATGAGGCGTTAGAAGCTGCTCTGCGTGTCAAAGCTATTGGAAGTGTTAATAATGGTATTAGCCTATTTTTGGAGGCTCAAATTATTGTTATGGAAAAGCAGGTGGAAATTTTGTCTACGAACTCAACCCATGAGACTCACAGTGTTATATGGTGTACAGATTATGAAGTAGAGGGACATGTCAAGGATAGTTACCCCCGGAGGACAATACATGACGTGACTGTAGACTTTGAAATTTGTCATAGGGACCATGATGCAAGTAGATGTCCCTTGTTACAGCGTGTAATTTAGAAGAATGTGTCTTGCTAATGTAATATCTACACCTCTACAACCCATGATACTAAGGATTGTAGGCTTATTGACCAGATCCATGAGGCCATTGATCATGGGGTACGCCAGACCAGCATTGTCAGTAGTTCTAAAGGTGATGATCACCATTAGGAGGATCATGTAGATGGAGGCACGTGCAGAAGGGGATTTCGTGGAGGATTATGTGGTTGCGGTAACTACAGAGGAGGAGGAAGTGAGTTCCCACATGGAACCTATTTTAATTGTGGGTCTATAAAGCATTAACAATGAGAGTGCCCAGACCTATTGCAGTGCTCATGGTGTGGAAAGAAACATAAGTATGAGGAGTGCCCTAAGTTGTTTGAGGACATGAATCAACAGCAATAGAAACACAAAGGCACTGAAATGGCAAGCATTAAGAAGTTAGACACATAAAAGATGTCATGGGTAACATGTGATGCAGGATTGGAATCTGTCACAAGAGCAGAGGCCGCGCGTGCAAAGGAAATACCAAGGCAGAGGACCCTAGTTTCAAGAGAAGAAGTGGTACATGGAAACTACCCGAATCCTTCTCATTTGAAGGAGGTATATCAAGATACCATGGATGTCATTTGGAGTTTACAAGGAGAAATCTAGTGTCTAAAGGAGTAGTCCATGAGGGAGACGTAAAGAAGGAAGGTCGAGGTGCTAAGAGATGACTTGGATGAGGTCAAGGAAGTGTGTAAAATGCTAAGGCAAGAGAATATTATTATTTTCTTCCTACGAGCATGGTTAAGAGAGAAGGTACCATGCACCGAAGAAGAGTGGGAGAGGAAGTTCTTGCATGTAAACATCCCCCCTGATAACCTTGACTATGATAGGGAGATCACACTAAATGCAGTAGTGAATGGATGGCTACTGAGTAATATCCTCATTAACATAGGCACTGAGGTCAATGTTCTGACCTTAGATGCATGGCATTAGATGGGAAGACCTACATTATAGCCATCTTCGAATGTGTTGTATATGGAAAAAAAAATGAAGGAAATGCTCATCAGTGTCTTAAAAGATGCAGCTATCACCATTTAGAGAGCTAAGTTTACTGGGGACTTTAAAGTCTTGGCGCTCACCGAGGCAGACAATTTCCCATCACTGCTTGGGAAGCCATGGTGTTATAAGAACAATGTAGATCTTTGGTTCAACAAGGGGTAGATCAGATTTGAAAATGAGGAGGAACAGGTCATCATACCCCTGGATGATGGGAAGTCAACGCCCTCTACTGAACCTTTGGGAGAGGAGGTCCTAGATAGAATATATGTGCACTCAATTAGGGATCCAGAGATAATCCATCCTACTGATGGAGTTATCCAGTTTGAGGATGCTCAGTCAGTAAGTGACACCGCTATTCTAGCATGTGATAATTGGGCACATGGAACCTATGAGTTGATGGTACGACATTTAAGAGGATCAGTGACAAAGGCGCACACATTCCAGTGCCTATGAGGAAAAGAGATACCTAAGTACTCAGGAGGAGTCTCCCCTGAGGTATTTTTACAGGAAATGGAAGCTAAGTGGGAGGAGGAAAATAAAAGAAGGGGGATGTTAAGTTACGTCCTACTAGGAATTATTGCACGCTGGTGGGCAACACATCGAGATAATCTCTTAGAATGGCACGAAGTGAGAATTTCCTTCACTATTCATTTCTCTAGAAGTAATGCACACACCACCATCAAGGACTATCATGGTAAGGAGCCTGCCTCTTTCCACATCCATGCCTATGAAAGAACCTAGAGGGAAGGTGCAAAATCTTTGCCACTGTCCCTCTGGGTGCAAAAAATGTATTCTAGACTACAGGGTTACGCGTGCACATGGTACATCCACTCTGAGACACACCACTAGATAGGGAATTGGCAAGAGCTAGTGGCTAACCTAGTTCAAAAATTTGAGTATCGAAGTACCAAGCCATTAGTTGATAAGGCATTACAGGTTGCCAAGTGCCTTACCATGGGGGATAGTGCCATGATAGAAGATAGGCTACTGGACTTGCTTGGTGAGACAATTTTGAAGGCACACTTTGAAGAAGAGGAAACATATGAGGTTCAAATTGATCACATGTGTGTGAAAAAGGAGAAAGGAAAGATTGTATATGTAATTAATGGGGAGGAAGCAGAAATCTTGGATGTTAACCATTTTGTAGGTACGCGCGAGGTAGTGGACAGTGTTGATACTCGTGTGCGCACCTACCATGAACCTTTAAAAACTAAAAAGGTTAACATTGGCTCAGGAGAAGAACATAAGGAAGCTATCATTGGAGATTACTGGTCGAAGAAGGAAGTCTCTAAGATCATTGATCTTTTGTGCAAATTTGAGGATTTATTCCCACGCAGGTACCATGAGCTCAAAGGCGTCCACCATTCCTTGGGGGAGATGAGGATAAAGCTGAAGGATGGTGTGTGTCTGGTTAGGAAGAGACCCTACTAAATGAATCCCAATTTGTGCATGAAGTAAAGGAACATTTGGACAAAATGATAGCATCTAGAATCATTGAAGTTGTTGGAGAATCGGAATGGATAAGTCCAATGGTAATCAGCATCAAGAAGGATGGGTGGATTAAGATCTACATGGATTATAGGGAGCTGAACGCAATTTTTTTCATCAATCCATTTCCAACCCCCTTCACTGAAGAATTTTTGGAGGGATTCATTGGGTGCGAAATCTATTCATTTACGGATGGATTTTTGGGGTGCCACCAATTCCAGATTACAAAAGAAGATCAGGAGAAGACAAATTTTGCCACTGAATGGGGAATTTTTTCATATAGGGTCATGCCCTTTGGGTTAAAGAATGCACCTATTGTTTTCTCGCACATAGTGGTACAAGTGTTCTAGGACTTCATCCATAAATTTCTCCAGGTTTATCTAGATGATTGGATGGTGTATGGGCTAGTAAAATACCATTGTGATAATTTGAGGTTGATGTTTGAGAGGTGTCGGCAGTTGAGGATATCCCTCAACATTAAGAAGTGTGTCTTTGCTACCCCCTTTGGAATGTTACTAGGGCATTTCATATGTAAGGAAGGTTTGTTAGTATATCCTACCAAGGTTGTAGTTATTGTGGGATTGGGGGAGCCTACTAGACAAAGCGCAGTGCATGGGTTTCCTTGACATCCAGGCTACTATCGAAAGTTCATCAATGGGTATGCCAAGATTGCTACACCTTCAGAAGAGTTACTTAGATATAAGAGTGCCTTTCATTGGGGAAAGGCACAACAGAGGGTGTTTGACACATTAAAGGATAGGCTTGTCACTGTGCCTATATTACATTTTCCCTCTTAGGATAAGCCCTTCCATGTTCATGTAGATTCCTTTGGAATGGCCATTAGGGCAGTACTTGTAAATTTTGGTGAGGGAATTTTTGATCACCCCCTATGCCTTGTAAGCAGGAATTTGACACCAGCAGAGCAGAATTATACTATGACCAAATGCAAAGAATTGTCATTTATCTACACACTTCACAAATTTAGGCAGTATCTTCTGGAAACTCCCTTTATCTTCTACATTGACGACATGGCATTAAAGTATTTCGTGAATAATCTTGTTCTACAAGGGTGCATATGTTGGTGGGTGTAATTTGAGTTCACAGAGTTGTGAAGCCTGGAAAGAGTAGTTGTGAAGCCTGGAAAGAGTAATTGTGGACCTAATCATTTGTCAAGAATTGATTCTAGGGAGGATGCATAGAGCATTGAAGATACTATTCTAGATGTGTAACTGTTTAGGTTGTGGCGCGTGCCCTCAATTTTGGAGGAAATTATAGTGTTTTTAAAGGAAGGTGTGGTGCCAGAAGAGATGAAGACATTAGAGAAAAAGCAACTAGCCATAAGCTTCACACCCTACATGTTGATCAGTGGGGAATTATACAAATTAGGGTGTGATGAAGTCTTACACAAGTGTGTACTAGAGCATGAGCACCTCGCCATCATAGAGGAAGCACATGGAGGAAGTGCAGGTGGACATTATGCAAATGATGCCACCGCACGTAAAATATTAATGGCAGGATTATGGTGGGAAAATTTGTATAATGACTACAAGGAGTATTGTAAAGCGTGTGACCATTGTCAGTGCATTGGCAAGCCAGGATGGCGAGATGAAATGCCTTTGCGCCCTATCCCTAGCACTGAACCTTTTGAAAAATGGGCAATAGAATTTGTAGGCCCTATTGCACCAACAACGCATAGGACTGGATCATGTTATGTAATCACTTGCACAGACTATTTGACAAGGTGGGCAGAGGTAGCCCTAACTAAAGACTTTTCAGCACCTATAGCAGCAAGATTTTTGTGGGAAAAAATTATCACAAGGTATGGATGCCCTTTAATTTTAACCAGTGATAGGGGTACACATTCCTTGAATAAGACCGTAAGGATCCTGTTAGCAGAGTTCATGGTGGTTCATCAAAATACCACACCTTATCACCCACAAACAAATGGAACCGCGGAAGCATTTAACAAAATAATGAGTCATACCCTGACAAAAATTTGTGATGTTCGGAAGACAAGATTGGGATGACAAGGTATCATTCGTATTATGGGCTTATAGGACAACTTATAAAAGGTTGAACAAAGCCACACCATTTCAATTGGTGTTTGGCATAGAATATGTTCTGTCGGTTGAGTTCATGTTACCTTCTCTGCGAATAGCACGCGCATGAGGGATAGCTAATGAGCAAGTGCTGGAAGAAAGAATTGGTGAATTGATGAATCTAGATGAAAGATGATCACTCACCAGGTGGAGCCAAACAATAGAAAAAGTGAATCAAAAAGCATGGCATGATCGCTACATTAGGAACAAGAAGTTTGAGGTTGGACAGATGGTCTTATTGTATGATTCTAAGTTTCTATGCCACCCTAGGAAGTTAAAGGTCCATTGGTTAGGTCCCTATATAATCTCGTACATCCTTGACTCAGGCGCATGTTAGTTACAAGTGCTGGATGGAATGAAATTGCCTGGACACTTCAATGGGAGTAGGTTGAATCCCTACTATAAATAAGGCTTCTTGGTGTTTCTAAATAAGGTAGTTTTACCAGATAGTATAGAATTTCCTTCATAAATTTTCCTTTTTTGTGTTTTCCTTTCACGGTGTTGTTTTGTTTTGTGCCTTGGCGCCAGTAACCTTATTACTATTTGAGGTTTTTGAATGCACAGAGGACTGTGCACCATTTAAGTGTGGGGTGGAGTGACATGAAGGAAAGTGTGGGTAAAGTGCCAAGGAGGATTCTATTGAAAATCCCAGTTGAATGGCCCTGTTAAAATAGGTGCATGAAAGGAAAGGTAGAAAAGAATGGTTAGTATCAAGATAAGGCTACTTTCAGATCCCACGTACAGAGGAGGAAGAAATGCATAAACAACAAAAATTAGGTGAGAGAAAAAATCATGACAGATAAGTTCCTTCAGCGCTAGTTGCATGCGTGGAAGAGTCTCCTATCAGGATGGATTAGTTGTGTGCCAGTAGGTTGGAAGGTTGTCCATGCAGGGTTGGGCGCATGGGTTAGGGTGTAAAATTCAGGATTTGTTTGAAAAAGTTACATTAAATGTTAAAAGTATGGTCGTAGGTGAAGTAGCATTTAATGCTTAAAATGGGAAAAACTATAAATAAAGGTTTAGACATTTAAATTTTTTCACTTTACGTATACAAAGAAGAGATTTTGTGAACTAGGGTTTCCAGAGTTGATCCATATGAAGACAAATTGCAAGAATTTGAGCGTGAGTGACTAGTTTGGATTTACAAACCAGAAAGGAAGTGATTCATGGGCATGGGAAGAGTTGTGGAGAAGCGTCGTCTGGTGAAAAGAGGTTCCAGTTAGGGTTTGGCATCTAGGGCATGGGTCAGAAAAGATTTTCTTCACCAATTTGAGAACTAAACTTGGAAAGGGGTAGTAAAAAAAAGCAAGTGAAAGAAGTTGAAGTGTTAACATAAACAATGGTACTCAAGAAACCAATTGGCACATCTAAAAAGGAAAAGGGAAAGAGCAAGCAACAAGACACTATCGCGGGTACAAATGAAGAGTTGTATGCAGAAATGTAGTACCCAAACGAAGTATTGCTTGGGTGCAAGTGGGAGTCCAATTTAAGAAATATGTCAGTAAATGATTACAATCATCATTCAAGCACAATCGAGAAGGAAATGGCACTAGATTTAGTGCACCTGATAAATAAAAGGACACCAGAGGGTTTTCCCATCTATAATGATGATGTAAAAGTGAAGATGAAGAAGTCAGGATTATTGCAACTCTTTGAGTTTCCCTACTTTGGGAAGCCTGAGCACCTATATCAATGGTTGATGTCATGCATGCACGAATATTACTTTCACTTTGTAGGGCACAAGATGCACATTACCCCTCAGCTTGTTTCACATTTCATAGGCCTCATCTGTGAAGGAGAAAGTTTGTAAGAAGACCTAAGTGACAAGAAGACAATTAAGGAAATAGTCACTATTTATGTGTACAAAAAGGGGTCAAGGTACTTTGATATCACGGACATCAAGGACCTGGTGATGAAGATGGCCATGCACTGTATGACAAAGTTAAATGGGCATGAGAGATGGACCCAGGTAAACAAGGCCTGGTTGAATGTTTGCAGGAGGATTTCGGAGGGCACCATCTACAACTTATCTGCATTCATTGCGGATGAGATTGTCAATAGCGTGAAGGAAGGTGATAGAATCCTTTTTGGTAATGTCTTGTTAACCATTGTATTCTCAGAGATTGGGGTGTCAGATGCAGTGGATAAGTTTGTATGGGAGTACCCTGTTGAAGACCCTTCACCCACAAAGAGGTTTGAGAAGTAAACTTGTGATAGTATGACGGCCATGCATAAGGCACACCTAGAAAATTAGTACGCGTGCCTGAGGAATGCATTCGGGTGGAATGGACGATCCCTGAACAACAACTAGCGACCACCGAGGGAGAAGTTGAGTTTTTTGTGTACCAACATTTTTGCCTTGGAAAATTTAAACTGATGGATGCGACATGGAGCCCATGGTGCAAGCTCCCTTTTGTGTTCACATCTCAAAACTTCCAAGTAGGAGTGAATAGGTTCAAAGAGTCCAAGAAGTTGAAGTTGGACCTTGGTAATCTAGACCAGGATCATAGAGAAATGCATAAAGGGTTGGTCTACCCCAACAAGCGCATGTACATGGAGAAGTACGTGTTGTATGAAGTCCAAATGATGAGACCCATGACTTTTCCCATTGCAGGAGGGACCACAACATGAGTATACCTCTGCATAAGACCCAAATTTGAGAAGGATGCATATTTGGAGAATGAGATATCCATACCTAAGGACCCAACTGGCAGGAAGAGACCTGCACCTAGGAAAAAGGAAAAATAACCAAGGGAGAAAGTACTAGGTGTAGTGAATACATAGGCAATAGGTACCCCTAGGACAAGTGCCAGGACAAGTATGTATTCACGCAAGAAGAATTCCATAGTCAAATAGAAGACTCCGGATCCAGAGAAGTCATAGGTAGAAGAAGAGATAGAGTCACTTGTGCCGGAATCCCCGGTTGGAAAGAAGCAGAAAGTGACGGAGGAGTCAGATTCTGAGTACATTGAGAGCTTGGGGACCTACTAGGGTGAAAGGTATGATGATGAGGAAGATAAGCCAAAGGTAAACCAAGAACAACCTGTGGTCAGTGTACATGACTCAGAGGGAGAAGGAGAGAAGAATGAGTACATCTTCATGTGAAGAGAGGGAAGCCACGAGGGGGAAGGCACCCGGGACAAGGAAGGGAGAAAAGAGGTAAACAAGGAGGTAGAAAGAGAGGCTGAGAAGGTCATTGAGACCTTGGTAGAAGAGGGGATGGAACACATCGCTGAGCTGGTAATGAATGAGGATAAGTAAGAGAGTGGAGAAAAGGACCGCGGTAGCACTGGAGGCCCCACTTTAACTATAAATATTCCTAAGGGCACGTGCACGGGAGGAAAGTGTGTAGAGGAGGAGAGGCCATGGTTGGGTTATGTTGATGACCCCAACAAAGTGTTTTGCGCACGGTTCTAAATCATGGTTCTAGTAGAGGGGATCCTGGAAATTTCATCTTTTGATAAGGAGGCCGCATACCCATGGACAAGGAAGATACTCTCATGGGCATTTGAGTTCCATCTTGATGAGCCATAATTTGAAGTAAGCCATCGCACAATAATAACATTTATAGAATCAAAAGGAGATAACCCATTGGTGAATGCTTAGTAGCTCTTAGATGAATAACTATGCAACATGCTCAACAAGGTCTCCCTTGAGATTGAAGCTAGATTCTTTGGGTGGAATGATAGAATCAAATATATGGAGGATGAACTAGAGAACAAAGAGGAAGAGCTAGCTTTGGGGAAAAAGGATCTGAGTCAAGAAAAGTTGATCAGCACCTAGTTCTAGGGTGATTTAAGGGACGAGAAGGCAAGAGTACATGAAGTATACAAAAAGGTGGAGTCCATTACATATGCAATAGTGTTGAAGCATCCAGACCTAGCGCCTCCCATGCAGAAGTATGCATTTACCCTGGAATACCTAGAGGACTTAATAAGAACCCTCACAATGGAGAGGCAACCACTAGCCTTGGAATCTACAGAAGAAGTGGCTGCGTGTTTAGAAAAGGAGGATAAATTGAAGGTCGTGGAACTCATAGATGAAGATAGAAAGGTCCTTGCTGATGTAAAGATTGCTTCCCAAACTACTGAGGCCACATACAACAACTACGCAAATAGAGACAAAGTGGCAAGCATATTGGTCGACAATGATGAAGTAGAACTTAATATTTCTAGGAGAAGAACAAGGGAAACATAGCAGAGTGAGAAAATATCCTAGCCAAGGTAGAAAATAAATCAGAAGCTATTCAGACCTTACAGGCTCAATTAAAAACTGGCTAAAGGAACTATACCTGTTTATTACACAAAGGATGGATGCACTGGAGGATATATGCAAGGAGTTAGAGAAAAATTTTGACACCATGAGCTCCCAAGGGGATGGGCTGGGTTTTAATCATGTGAGGACCTTAGTAGGTAATCTTTTCTAGAGAGCACAGAATGAGGTCGATGCCTGGAACAATCTGGAGGCTGGTTTGCAGCTTTCCTCTCTTATTGCTTTAAGTAGCATCATTCCCCATTCTTCCTTCTTTTCCCATTCTTTGTCCCCTTTATTGTGTATTTATTTATTCTTTAAGGAATTTTCTGAGGGTGGATAATAGGTAAAGTGTGTGGTGATGTTGGGCCCCTAAAATATCAACTAAGTCCAATAAGGGTGCATAGGCGCACACAGTTAAAGTAAGCACGCAAGATAAGGCGTGCAGGGAAGGGTTCAAGTAGGGTTTTAGTAGAACCCATGATGCACACCCAAGGAGTAGAATCGGAAACTTAGCGATTTTTTATCTTTCAAACATGACACAAGAAAAATGTGACTTGAGTGGATAAGGTCCCAGCCTAGCGACAAGGTGGCCTGGAAGGAATATGCCCTACACTAGAAGCTTCTAGAAGGAAATCATGGAAAGGAGTGGTGAGCTCAGGCCTGGAGGAACATATGCCCATGGAGGACTACTCTCAAACACTTGGAGACAGATCTGAGGCCACAGATGAATGAGTTGGAAGTTCAAGAAGGCTATATATACAAGTGCTTGCAGAAGCAAAGGGAGATGGAAATAGATAGAGGGAAGATCTCTGCAAAAATAATACAAGGACTCTATTAACTTGGGTAATTAAGTGTAGGAAAGGATGTATCAAGGGTTAGGGAGTTATAATATTTTGAGGGCCTAGTTATATGAATCAAGTTATAATGCATGACTATGGTCTTCCTTTCTATGACATTCTTTAATGGGCCTAATGAATGTAATGAGGTTACCAGTTTATATGAATATGAACATTAATGGTTTTGATACATACATCCTTCTTCATAGCTCTTTTTCATTTATGTTTATGAACTAAGTATGAATTCTTGTACAACTTCCTTTCTGTTTTGGTGTAAGTTCTATAATTTTTTAAACTCTTTTCTGTCTAGAATGACTACGAGGATGTAGAAGCCATTCTAAGCTCTATGGTGCTTGTATGTCTTATTCCCTCTCAAATCTCCTAAACTCATATCATAGATGATGTTTCCCACTAAACTCACATAAAAGAGAGACTCAACGCCCACGCGTGCCTTAGGTGAGTGTCCATCACCCATTGGTTCATTGACCGGCATGCATGGGATTCCTTTCCTTTGTGATGGGTGTAAAAATGACTACAAAAGGATTCCTCTCTCATCTATGACACTTTTACCATACATGTATCTACAAAATCATCATTGGGAAGAGAGGCTGGTAAAGAAGACTAGAAATCCCATGCATATCAAAAGGAAGGGTGATCAGTGAATAATTATTTGTAATGCCCTAAAATTTCAACCAAAATACGAGAAAACAAATTGATTTACGTTTCAATATAACACTTGAATAGTCCATAATTGTCATGTGTGTCATCCTTTTGCATGGGCCATTCTAATATTATTTGTATTGTTCCAATTTTATCATATGTCTCCCAAGAGAAATCGTGTTAGGTATCAACTTTATGCACGTTAGGTTCCATTATATCATTATAACAATACTATGTAATAAGTGTGATAACCTTTATAATGACTATATATTTAATAAATAATAGTATTACATATGATATGTTACTATAGATATTATGGGTACTATAATAATTACTTCGTGAAATTATATTCCCTATGACCTTTGTAGTCTTTATTTACCCAATATAGCTAGGCACACTAGCACTTCATCTAGACAAGTCTAGAAGCTCACCCGAAGCACGCATAGCCATCAAGTCCCTTCTTTATTTTCTTAACAATATGTTAGCACATGTGCTCATAATCATAGCCATTCATACAATAAGATACATCATAGCTTAACAATTAGGAAACACATATAATAAGTAATTTTAATCAATATATATAATGACAAATAGTATTTGAAGTTTCATAACTCCAAATTCAGATCTATTTATCTTAATAACCCATACACAATTATCCATAGCAAAAAAAATTGATTACATAAAAATTCTACTGATTACATCATATATTTCTTACAGTCAATATTGGACCATGCTTGCATATAGAACTTGGCTACAGACTTCACAATATTACACAATACTAATAGCACTTGAACCTCTCAAAATAAGGACACATAACCTATATTTATATGGTGAGGAATTTCCCTTCACTACTTACATTCACCTTCCTAATAATATATGTGCTTAAAATGAAGTGCATGCTTTTCTAACTCGTGCTAACAATAGATTAAGCTATAATTATCCTCCCTTACCCATGCGTTAATTCATATTTTTAGCTTGCTTCTACGCACCTTCTTTGTCCTTATTTGCATGTACATTGTTCATTAATATCCCTTTCTTGTATTCCAAGTCATCATTCTTTAGTTTATTCATGGATCTTGCTTGAGTGGCACTCCATCTTCTTCTTTTCTATTTTAAGCCGCGTACTAGAAAATCAGCTAATTCCTAAACCCTGCATAACCATGTACAAACCTTTGCATGTTGACCCTTCTCCATGTTGCGCACCCCTTCACGTACCCATTACACGTGATCTCTAACCTCTATACATGACTAGTACTTAGCCATTTTATTTTCTCAACATTACCCCAAACTAAAGTCATTTCCCATCCTTGGCAATATTTCATCAAACTCACTTCTCCAAAGACTAAATGAAAGAATTATGAGGAATAAATAATAAGGGCCAAAAATTCATGAATCAATAATAATAATTCACTAAATTTGCATGTATAAATTCAAGCTTGAGGTAGCTGGAGAAGCTCTAGAAACTCCCCTTCAAAGTATCTTATAAATTTATTCATCTCGCGACCTCCTCTTTAGCTTTATCTTACATGGACTCCACAACACCAGATATTTTCTCAAATGCTAGTTCATCAACTTTATCCATTAAATCTTTCATCACCACCTCAAAATCCATGACCACATTCTCCAAAGCATCCATTTTTTGCATAATCATGGGATTAAGTTCTTTGAGCCTATCCAAAAATTTGTTCTTCATTGCCTGGATCAGGTCTCTCTTCGTTGTCACTTCTACCATGACCTTTTCCCATTAAAGCTTATTATTCTTCATAGTATCTTTGATTTCCCTCGAGTCTCCCTCCTAAGTCGCAGTGTGTGTTTTAATAATTGGATAAAAATTCTAACACTTATCAAATATTAGTTTTTCTTTCTTAGTGGCCTTCATGATCTCAGTGATCAACACCTCGTATTATGATATTTTTACTTGTTGGTCATCAAGTAAGGAATTTATTGAGAACAACAGTTAGTGGACAGAAAGTCCCTCCTCTTTAATGGGAGAGGTTCCCTTATTTAAAGGCAAAAAACTTATTTACACATGTACAGTGTATAGTTTTAATGAGGAACTCGGATATCATGAAAGTGTTAAAATAGAACAGATCATCAATACAAAAGGATGGAGGAATTAAGTAGTGGGAAGGGGCAGAAAGGCACTCTCAAGAAATATAGATAACAAAATAATTCCTTACGCATGCCAGAATGAAATTATTTGGAACATAACCATTTGCATTTGAGACAATAAGATGTTATTTCAAAGACACAAAGTTCTAGAAATTACATCTACAGGAATACAAAGCTTTTTGAAGTAACACAGATAAATGATTCAATAACATTTAACAGATAGTAATGAAAGAATAAGACCAGATAGACATAGAAAGAAATATATTTTTGTATTGATTGCTTTTTTACTCCTTAACACTTTCAAAAATAAACAGAGTTCTAGCCCCAAAGAATGGCATAGAGAGCCCATTATATAACTTACAAATTAGTTACACTTGATAACTACTTCTTTTAACTAAAATGTTAATTAAGGAGATGCTTGACACAAAACCCTTAACCAATTACAATAAGCCCAATTTGAGAAAAAGAAGGGAGAAGCTGGAAGGGAAAACAACTTGCTTATTGCTGAGGAGGGCCCACCGACTTGAGGATTCATTGCCTGAACTTTTTCAATGCTTCCGCTATGTCTCTACCTCATGGGACTGATGTGTTGACAGTATCTTGAGTCCAAATACCTAGGCATTTCTCCATCTCCTTATCAAACTCAGTGTGTGCATGGTATTCTTTATTAGCCTCTTCAATAGAAGATTGAAGAGAGAAAATATCCTTTATCTTCTCTTTGGTAATCAACTCCTCCTTGAATAAGTTTTCTTTAACAAATGCCCTAAATTGAGTTTCAATTTCTTGGAGGGAGAAAGGAACACCTGAAGTTTCATCGTGAAGATGATAGTGAATATCTTTGAAGGCTTCTCCTTTCTGCCAATTGTTCCTCAACTCTCCTAAAGCTTCCTCCAAAACTTTTATTTTCCATTCCACGCTGAAAATCCATGACCTTGATAAATTGTCTTTGGCATCATCAAAAACCTTGTTAGTCATCAATATATTTTCGTCATCCTATCCCATCAGGTGAAGATCCACAATGCAGCTACTCTAAAGTTTAATTTCTTTATCCATGGTCCCAATTGTGGAGGAGAGATTTTGTTGTAGATTAGTCACCTTTTCATTGAGTTTGAAGGCTTCTACAGTGAAATTCAAACCTGTAATGATCATGTCATCCACCATGGCTTCCATATCTCTCCCGTAGATGGAATACATGTGTATGTCTTTAATTCTTTGAACTTCATCTTGACTAAGAATTATAGGTGGTAGAAGGGAAGACAGTGGAGTAGGATCTAAAACTTTGTCCTTAGATCATAACAACTTGATGAAGCTCGAAAGAACTTGAGCTTGTTCCTCTAGTTGTTCTATAGTCTGTTTACCTTTTTCTACTCTCTCAATAACTTTGGTTACTATTTCCTAGAGGTTATGTACTTCACTCTCAAGGGTAGATTCTCCCATTAGAATCCTAGAGAGCTCCAGATTAGAGGCTGATAGATCTTGTTCTTCTTTATCCACCTTAGGTTTTGCAATCTCTAGAAATTGTTGGCCTTGGACATCTGTCACTATCCTCGAAGTTTTTTTAGCTCTCTTTTCTGGAACAGGAGTAGTGCTCAACAAGGCTCCCACAGCATCAAAAATTGGCCCTATCAATCGAGAAGAAGGTTTCCTCTTCCTGTTGTCAACCAAGGGTTGCACCCATGCAAAAGTGGAGGAAGGAGGAGCAATAGATCCAAATGCAAGAGAACTCATGGCACTTAAATTATTTACTACTGTTGCTTCCAGTAGATATGTGAGTGAAGTATCTAGAGCTTCTCGAGTAGAGGAATCAGTGGTACTTGGAGGTTCAGTGATATGCACTTCCTTCTCTATATCTGTTGTACCCTCTGAAGTTCCTACAAGGACTAGTACCTCACTATCATCACTTTCACTGAGAACAATGACGTTCTCTGGCCCCAAAAGTAGTTCTAAATGCTTTGACAGGGGATCTTCCTCAAGTGGCTCATGTTTAAACTCGTTTACCTTCTTTTGGTATACTTGAGTAGATGAATAAGGATTGGATGATTTAGGTTATTTATTTGAGGGAGGAGGAGGGGTTTATACAGGTACCTCCGAGCTAGGTGTATGTGACTCCTTCCTAGGTGTTGAAGTATCTTTGGAGGAAGATTCACATGGATTCTTCTTAAGCTCTCTGACCTTCTTTTCAACCCAGACCTTGGTTCTTACAAGAAAAGGAGCCAGAATTTCAACCAAGTCATCCTTCTCCCTCTTATACTAGTCCAGATCCTCCAAAGGAGTATGCTTGATCAATGTATCATATTCATATGAAAACAGGTCTTCATTATCATCTTGAAGTCCTTTAGGAATTTGATATAGATTGAGCTCCTTTATGAGCTGGAGAGAGAGTTTTCCATAATTTCTCTACCTTGCTTCAAAGTCATCTGCACAATCAGCCCAGTAGTCCTCAGTATCTGATCTATGATGATAATTAGTTATGATATTTAACTTAATGAACTTCTTCAAATCAAAACAGGTCATGGACCTGAAGAAGTGAAGAGTGATGGAAGCAAGGGCCCTTTCTATGTTTTGAGCATCCAAAGTTGTTTTACATGTATAATTACCTAAGGATATAGGGAAATGTAGCCCAGATATTTTCTTATCTTTGCAGGTTCTATGTAACTTATCCAATTGCCTACATACTTAAATCAAAACCATCTTATCATTACAAAACATGGGGAGTTTGAGAGGTGTGTTCTCATAACCGGCTAACCTGATATACGAAAACATTCTGAACTGAATGAAGAAAGCTCCATGTTTTGCTATTGGGTTCATGGCCTAATTAGAAAATCTTCTTACAGTATCACTTTCTAGAAGCCTCGCAATATACATGGTAAAAGCATCATTCACCCTGTTATGGTTGCTAGTTTCAAGGGTGAACTGAGGGCATTATGCATAAATAGGTTCATCCTTCTGACCCTCGATATATGTGAAACCAAACCATTACCAAGATGTTGCTAGGGTATACAGAAGATAAGAATTCATATAGAACTTCTTAGTCTATTGCACATTGGACAACTGTTCTGTAAAATTCATACAAATTATTTCTACCCAATTTATGCTCTAGCTACCTTCGCAGACAATGTTGATGAGCAGGCACATCCAAAAGTGAAATTCATTGGTGGAGGGTAATCCCATGACACGAGCTAGCAAGATAATGAAATCTGACAATTCTTCATTGAAATCAGCCCTGAATAATGCTTTAAAAAGTCGGGATGCTCCCTTTTTAGGGTTCTTCAACCATGATTTTGCTATTCTCACTTTGTATTTATCATTGTCTTACTCGAAAAGACTCTGAGCCTAAGTCTGAGAGATAACAATGGAGTCTTCAACCTCTGGGATTCGTAGAGTAGTAGCATCTAGTTTGGCGATTAGTTCCCCATGCACATTAGATAATTCATTCGTGTCAGGGTTAAAGTGAGCCCCACATGCAAGCACAGTATCAGCACATTGTACTGAGATTGGGAAACCCGCAGCAAATGCAAGGCCACTGTCATTGATCATTTATGCCATGGGAAAAGGATTAGGGTTAGTCAATCTATTCCAGAAATCACCAAAATCTAGGTGACAAACCTCACTATCCTTGATATCGAGAACAGAGGATTCGAGCGGTGAAACATGTTCTTGACCTTAAAATTTGATCTTCATGTTGGTAGCGTATAAATAAACAACCTTTACAATTTGAATTCATAAAAAATACAGAGGGAATGGGAGCACAAGCAGATGATCTCAATTGTAAGGATTTAAATGAATGATAGCGAGAAAACAGTGTGCAAAATGCGTAGAGGGTAGTCCCATTAAATAGCCATTTTAGGAGAGATAAAATTTATAAATGCACATTAAATTCATATGCACCGACTCAAAAAGGAAAGAATCAGGAAGAGTGGAAAAAACTAACCCATATGGTCTTTAGGACATTTGGGACATGAGGGACGTGAAGACGTGATCTGGCTGACGAGGGTGATGCAGGTAATGCGGGCCAAAAGAGCATGGGCAGTCTAGGAACTTAGAAATGTGAGGGACGCGAGGGACGTGAAGACACGATTTGGCCAATGTGCGTGATGTAGGTAAAGCGGGGACAGAATGCACAGACACTTTTGGGACAAATGAGATAAAAGTACGTGAAGGACCGATGCGGCTGACATGGGCGGTTGGGGAACAGAAAGCCCGGGTGAACTTAGAACATTTGGAACAAAAAGTTTCGACATAACCGAAAGTTAACAGATTTTCAGGGAAAGTGGCCGATCAGGGAACAGAGGGTCCAGCAAAACTTGGGACATATGGGACAAAAATGTCCAACATACCCACAAATCACTAAAATGACTCAAAAAATGTGAATTTTCCCTATCTCCTCAACTTTTCACTTCACTAGAACATTATAAAAGAGTGTTAATTCAAAAAATTTCAATTTTTTACTTTCAAAAGAAGGGAAATTTTGAGAGGACAACATTACTCCACTGTAGCCTTATTCCTCCTCCTTGTCTTGGCCAATTATTCTATGGATGGCCCCACATTGTTATTTATATTATGAAGCATAATCCCAACCAATTATTCAAGATATTCCATATGTGTAGTACAGTGTGTCCTGGCCTAGCTCACCAGTTTTGGGCACTCACTTGTAATTCTTTTTATATTTTACCTGCTTTATCATATGCTTCATTCATGAGTTTTTTTTTTTTCTTAACTCCTCTATGAGTCATTGATTCACCTTTTATTTTTATTTATTTTCCTCTACCATAACCATAAGGGTATCCCTTTATCCAAATTCATGTGTGTGACTTCAAATGTCATTTTATTTAGCGCATTATAGGCATGTTCATCAGTCAACTTCAAGGGGTCGAAGATATTGTATATTTTCCTTGGATCCTTATTTAATGTCAATTTGGAATAAGACTTGTTGTTTATTTCAAAAAAAATCTCCTATGCATGTGTATGTATGCTCCACGATAGCATTTTCCTTGTACGTGATAGCCCTCCATCTTCAATTAGTAGGTCCCAACCAAATAATATGTTACTTCCTCCTGAGCATTCAAGTGTTGATATGTGATTTCTTTTGAAAAAGGATGTGCTCCTTTGATTGTGAAGTCATGCTTGATATGGACTGTATATTCTTTGAAATTGTAGATCTTTGACTGAGTCGGAACATAATTGGACTCTTTTAATTCTTTCATTTTAAACCTGAGTTTAATCTAATCTCAGAATGAATATGGAGTTATCCATCTATAAGACCCAGCCTTGGATCAGTGGCATTGATCCAAGTAATGCTTTAAGTTTATTTGGGATGAACTAAAATTATAGACCTTTCGCAGGTTGCAAGGTCTGGATGCATTGACTAAACTGTTCCGGAGTCTAACTCAGGTTGATCGTGTTAAATAAATTGGTTCCCAATATATTAATATCAAGAAGGTCTTGATCATGGACCAGGTAATAAATTCAGATACATTTATTTCCACTAGCCTATTGGCAGTGCAGGAGTGAACCCTGTTCGTGAATGTATGTTGTAGATTCTTTTTCTGAGAATTTGTAATGTTAGACCTAAGCTGGATTTATTAAGGTTAGTAACCTAAAACTAAACTATAACCTAGGGGTTAGATTAGTGTTTATATAACCTAGGCCTAGGCTATAAGCTAATGTTCTAAGTTAGCATCTATGTGCTATGAGGTTAGACTAAGTGTTATCTTAAATCCTAACCTAAGTTACTAACCTAACTAATGAACAAGGAAGAAAGGGGACCTATGGAAGGGTGCGAACCATGGGCGGTAATTTCTATGGCATTAAATGGAGGGATAAGTATGAAGGACAGGTAATTTGGTAGAAGTTTTTAAACGGCTAGCTAGAGCCGACGTGGCAGGTCGCCAAAGTTGGAAATGGTCTTCGAACTGGTTTTATCCATCGCCAACTATGGCGGTCGGTGGCAATGGAAATTAAGTGGGAAATTAGGAGTAAATGCCATTTATGAACTCGGTCTTCGAGCTCAGGTTTCACGGGAAGGCGTGCAAAATTGAAAATTAGTAGTTTGTTTGGTTTTTCATGCGCTCCAGTTTTCCCTCTGCCTGATCACTGGTTCTTCACACCAGTCTTCTTGGTGTTGCATGGCAAGTATGAGCGTAACTAGCTCTTTTCTCTGGCAAGGAAAATTTATAAGTCATGGAAATAACAAATTTTTGTTGGTGAATCTAACTTGGAAAAAGAGGAGAAGGCTCGAGCTCTTTCAGTGGTCTTCTTCGGATTTTTAAGAAAATAACCAGGCATGTTAGGCCTTAACCTTTAAAAATCTTGCTTTCTTTCAATTGATTTCATTAGAACAACTTTTTTTAGATGATTTATGGGTTTAGATGGTTTTTATGATAGCTTTGTGTGATTTTTTTACTGTATCTTCTTGTTGGTTCGATTTTTCAAGTTTAACCCTTGATGGGTGTGTATTGTGTTTGAAACTGTTGCTCTATTTCGTTGTGTTTTGCATTTCGGCTTAAGTTTGTGAAATGTATGCAAGAAATAATATTAGACCTGCTCTGTGAGAGCCCATGAATTGTTCCCTTGTTGGGTTCAGGCTACAGTTGATACTTGTTGTTGATACTTGTCAAAAAGGATACTGATGGACTTTTGTTTGAATGTTCAATTTAATTGGACTTCTTTGTAAGTTCCATCGTGGTTAGTATAGGTGGTGGTTACTGAATCTTGTTGGGTTTCGCTATGATACTTAAGTTATGTTGAACGGATAACTGGATGTGTTTCAGTATTTGATGCGACCCTGTAGAAGTTGTTTTTCCCTCCCTTGTGTTGCAATTACCGGATTTAACCCATTGATGGTTTGCATTATATTTATTTTATTTACAAGATGACTTTGTGGAGTCCTTGGATTGGTTCGTATATTGGACTACTGTATAAATCATGTATGTGTATACTGGTAGTATGATTCCGTCGGAGTCCTGGAGGGGTAACTTGTAATACGACTTCTGTTATCTTGTAATGAATACCTTCATTTAAGTAATGAAATTTTGGTACAGACTCAGTTGGCGTACTTTTTTACGTTTCCTATCTGAGTAAGCTTAAGCGAATAATGTTTTAGAGGCTCATTTGGATTCCTTGTTACGAAATCAGTATTTAGCTTTTGTATAAGCCTGATTTTGTATATTTACCATTGTTGGCATGGTTGGAATCATTAACTGATATTTATTTTGTATATCGGCTTCTGTAGGAGCTTTATCGTGTATACTGTTGTTCAGATTCAATTGAAACCCTTGATTGGTAACCAGTGTATCTGCCTCTATATAAGCCTATTTTTGTACACTTGTTGTTTTGGCTCTATTGGGTTCCTTAAGTTAGATAGATATCATGTATCTTGGCTTCTGTAAAAGTGGGTCGTGATTACCATACTTTTCAAACTCTGAATGAGTTCAGATATGAATACAGTATGTTATGTTTCTTTCTGAATAATTCTAGTTAAATGAGGTTGTGCATGTGCGTGGATTTTGTATGAATATCTCTGCATAGTATTAGGGAAACATCATTTTCTTTAATGTCAAGGAGTCTCTTGTTGACTACTATAAAAGATAAGTTCTTTTATTTTGACCTTGAATCTAAAGCCTTACAGTGTTTAGTAGGGATTAGAGCGAGCTGTAGGTCGCTGAGATGGATTGTTGTCGTGTTTGAGCATGATTACGTCTTATGTTGCATGGATATCTAGTTTGGAGCTTGATTGAACTTAGGAGCTGTCAACTGCACCTCAACAGGCGATGGCAGTGAATATCTTCTTGTTTGTCGCTTTGTGTGGAAGGTCATGTGGAGTTTGTTTGGTAGATAGTCATCACTGTTTGGCGTGAGAGCTACTGTACTACTATTAAACTCCAGTAGTTTGTTATATTTTAAACTTTAACAAAACTATGGTGCTTCTGGTGGCCTCGTCTGATTTATTCGCATGTGTTTAAGGTGAATTTTTTGCTCTTGGAAAGACGGTACAGTCATGAGCTAGTTTTGAGGGAAATATGTATGATTCATTTATTTCTCTTCTGTTGTAAAGTATAGGTTGATATAATTGTTTATCTAACTTTTGGAATTGTTCTAACATGCTGATGGAATCATGAAAGGTTATGATATTCATTTATTATGTTGAATATATTAGTCCATATGATGTTACTTTCCTTGGGATTCAGATGGATAGTTGTTTAGATGCATTTGTTTTCTTGGTCACTAACATTTTGATGAAATATTTGAAAGGTATCCGAGACTATTTAGTGACTATAATATGAGCTGTGCGTTTATAGTCATGTTTGTATTACAAGAGCATAGTCTAAAATATGCTTACTTGTTTGGTGAAATGATCTCATTTAAACAGGTTGTTTAATGAAAACAGTTGGTGGATTGCAATTGTTTTAAGAGTTAGTGCTTATCATGCTCAGTTCATCGAACTGACCCATGTTGACAATTTTTGTAGATGGTTTCCGTAAGTGGTAAAAGAACGTAGATCTGATAGGATGTTCAGATTGTTTAATTTGGTTTTATGATGAATTTCAGCTTGATTCTCTAAATGTACTATTTGAGGAAAGATGTTCTTTTTCCATTGAGTATTGTATCAAGTAAGCTAAAAGCATAAAATGTATTTGATTAGCATGAAGGGAATAAAGTGAGATATTTGTTACTTATGTGTTTGTATTCTTATCTGGATAGTTTGACCTTCTTCGGATCAAATGATCTTGAGAGCTTGTTATTATTGTTTAAATTGGAGAATTTTGTGATTATCAATGTAAGCGTACAATAATATGTAGAATAGAAATACTTATGATTGTTTAGTAGTTCTAGTATGTTCTATCTAAAGCAAAATTAAGATTTAGATCACTGTCTTTCTGGAAGCTAGGGTAAAAATAAACCTAAGCAAGATGCTAAACAAGTTGGATTAAATTATTAATTCCTAGTCTTGATTAAGCCAGGACAACGTTTAATTGGATTCTTAATCATTATATCTTGATACTAATAAGTACGATATAAATTCAGTTATGAGAACTGATATAAACCAAAAAAAAGGGGTTTGGTTAGCAATCTCATGTGAAGGATGGGAGTAATTGTCCAATTTCATTGATTTAGAATTATGTATATTCTATGAACTCCTTGATGGGACCTCTAGTCTTAATAACTTCTCTTGTGTATTGGGTTTTATTAAGAAGGTTCGTTCTAAGGTGATGAACCCAGGGGTTGGGAAAGACTACTCTTAAAGGGAGCGTCTTATGGTATAATTTAACTCAACGTATGTAACACTTTTTTTTATATAAGTAGATCTTTTCAAGGCGGATTTAAAGGTTGATAGCACAAGTCAACTGCAGGGTTGTACCTCCGAGAAGATTAGGATCTTCTCGAAGATACAACAATGCAGGTGACTTATGACGACACCCTTTGCATTGATAGTTAAGATTTACACCTTAAACTCGAACAGGTTACTCTGGGACCAATTAGGAATGTGGTCACGTTATAAGGCTGCCTAAGAGACTCAGGGTATCTTGACACACTGGTTTAACTAGGGTTGACCCAGTATGTCATCGTATCCCTAGTCCTTGGGAGCATCCATATAACGTTGTCACCTTACTAATCCATTTCCAAGTGAATAAATTGGGATAGGAGGGACTAACAGAAGTCAGTATAAGACATTCTACATAACATAAGAATGGGGTGAAGGACGTATTCTAGATTGACGAGTATGCCGTTAAGGAATACGAGACATAAGCAGTATGTTTCAAATCTTTGGCCAAAGTATCGCAAGCTGCTGATTGCGTTTTCCTAAGTCACCTGGTCTAAGGGATGAGATGCCGATGAATAATGGTAACAATTATTCAGATAGGTTCCTTAGACAGAGAATTCTGAATCCCAGAATAGGGAAGAGAACCGCAAGAGTGGTGTGTTAAATAAAAATGCCAACTCTTATTACTCATGAATAGATCGGTAGATTACCGAGTCATGGAATGAATTGATCGGAGGTACTTCGAGTCATTACAGCTGCATATGGTTATCTGTTATAAGAATGGTTATTTGATTTGTGAGTTCTAAATTACGTATTTAGAACCAGGATGCATTTATCAAAAAAAAAAAGACTTGTTCTAATGTATAAAATGAGGATGTTACATGCTCCACGATAGCATTTTCCTTGTACGTGATAGCCCTCCATCTTCATTTAGTAGGTCCCAACCAAATAATATTTCCTTGGAAACCTTACTCTAGAACTTAGCCCTCAATTCCCTTTTAGGGTCTTTGATGAATGACATATGAGGTGAATTTGGGGTGATTTCTTCCATGTTTCCTTATCTTTGGTGCACGCTCTCCTTGGTAGTTCTTGCGCACTACCAAATGACTAATTTCTTATCTCTCCACCAACACCCTTATCTTCCTTGATAGTATACTCTTCCTCACACTTCCCTTTATCCTCCTCGAGATCATCCTCTTTTACATTGCACCCCTCGTCTTCTCATATTGGGACTTCTTCCCTGCATGGAATCTCATCATGCACTAGTTGCTCCTCATCCCTTTCTTCTTTGTGCGTAGAATCCTTGCATGTTATACGTATTTTTTAGTACCCTAAAAATCCATTAGTGAATGAATAGATTTTGTAACTTGCAATTCCTTCAAGGATCTCTTATGTGAATGGCATAGGAAAATGATCTATAACACATGAAGCATTGAGTACCCTATATTCAACACAGATTCTGATCTGGACATCCTTCTTTATACTAATCATCATGGGGCTAATCAATTCAAATTCCTCAATAGGTTCAATGATCCCTGACTTAAGAATCTTTTCAATCTCTTCTTTTACTTTCTTGCACAGGTTTGGGTTCATACTATAAGGCCTCTTCTAAACTGGATGCATGCCTTCTTAAATATTAATTTTCATCTCTCCCAAATATGGATGTACACATTTCCATTCATGGTAACCCCTATGGAACAGATCTTAGAATTTTCACAACTACTCAATAATATTTGCAACTTCATATTCTGACCAATAATCCCCAATTATCATTACTTTAAGCATATCCTCAATTCCAATATTCACCTTTATATTCTTCATAGGCACATGGTATGTGAGCACCTACTCATCTACAAAGTTTATCACCTCACATGCACCCTTTGTATGCTTAATTTCTAGGTCTTAAACTTCCTCAGCATATATGAGGTACACCATCTTCCCTTTCACTTTTTCTTTCCAGGCACACCCTAATAATTTCTTTTTTATTTCTAATGGTTCTTCGCATGCCTTAGTCTTAGGTTATCTGAATAATTGAATCATGAGTTTGTTTACCTTTTTGTTAGCTCCCAATGTGATGCGCTTCATAATATACAAGGCTTCCTGAATGGGAGGCTTAGTAGAAAAATAATAAAATGTATGAAAAATACCTTCCATTATATCACACCAACTTACAGTTTCTATCTGTAACCCAACATGCACATACCATGCTCACGCCCATCTACGCAAAGTGGAGTAGAACTTGTGTACCCAAAGTAATGGTGGTAGATCTTCTTGTCCTTATACCTACTATCTCTCACAATTATGGATGTATACTAGATCAGAAGTCTTCCCATCACCTCATTCCATCCAAATAGATTGTCTCTTTGTGTCACCGACCCATGCATCATTGTCCCACATAATTTGTAGACCATCCTGTTCTTTCTATCTCCGTCATTTCTCCATTGGTCCTCCATCACATGCAAGAAAGAGTCATTTTTTCTTCTCCGGTATACCTTGGTAACTGAGTATTTCCCAAACATCTAATCAATCATGACATAATCATTCTGGTAAATATTCCCTTGACTTCGCGACCTACCATTTCATAAGTACCACGGGCCCAATTGTCACCAGAAACACTATTAGTGTCACTGATACATTACACATTTTCCCAATGAAGTACACCTTATTTTGATGATTCTTCATTTTCTAGATCATGCATTGTATGTGCATATATTATGTTAAGATCTTCTTCAATAACAGACTCAATATAAGGTGTAATCTCCACATCATCCAAAGGTATGACAACGTGTTCTTCCTTGTTCTCAAAATTGATATATCTTTTGTTGAAGAAAAAATCTGAATTATTAGCATAACACCAAGGATGTCTAAGAAATGTGGGGAAATTATATGCCTCAACAAGTTCCAATACTCAAAATCACATGTACATTTATCTCCTTGAATAGTGATTTAAAGCATCTTTTAGCACTCCAATGGGCATGGCCCTTGTTTTATTTTCCATATACAACACATTAGAAGATGGATGTAATTTTGGCCTTCCCGTCTGGTTCTAAGAATCCAATGTTAGAAAAATGACCTTTGCACTTGTGTCAATAAGAATGTTACTCACCAGCCAACCATCTATCATTGCATCTAGTGTAATCTCCTTGTATATTCATGGTCCTATGGTGGTAAATTTTCATGTAAGATCTAGTGCTCTTGCTTAGATTCTACACGTGGTACTTTCTCACATAACCATTCTCCTAGCAAGGGGATGATATTCTCTTGGTTGATCATCATTCACACTTCTTTCAAATAGTATACATCCTTTTGAGGGAGTTTAGTGACCTTCATGCATTCCCTCTCGCACACCTTCTCCTTTAAGCACTGGATCTTGCCTTTTGATTCTTAGAAAATTCCCATGGTTTCTTGAATCCTTTTGATGAGCCACATCTAAATACTTAACATGTATAACCTCATATTTCCTGATAAGGGGTTTTTCTTTAAGATGCTTATACACATGCTTCTTCTGCACATGTAGTAACTAACAAAGGTTGAATTTCTGAATCAGTCATCTTCTTCAGTCCCACTGTTAATTATTTGTGCACTCCACATTAATCATTGTTGCACCTTTTTACTTCTTATTGTTCTTACAAATATGGGCATAGAGGTCCAGATAATTCTCAACCTTTTGTGCCTTTCCACAATACACGTAAACATGATTCTTATTACACCCACATTGGTAATGTTCTGGTGATACACAAGTATAACATGCATCATGTGTGAACCTTCTTATACCACCACATCCTCTACTATGATATCCACCTCATAACCTACCATCTTTGTTGTTGTTCCCTTTATTGGTCTATCCTTATTGTGGCTGAGAGCTACTGGCCACTATGGTTTGTCACAATCTAGTCTCATATGCCTTAAGAATATGGTTGATCAAATGGCAATTAACTATGTCGTGGGTATGTAAATCACAAATCTTGCAAAACATAGAGATGTTCTTTTGTGTCACACGTTGTAAGAGTGGAAAATTTCATACATCATGGTTCTTATGGAAAATCTCACAAGATGTTAACAAGACACACACATTCTTGCATAGAAAACTATCCTTTGAATGTCCTTCCACTTCATAATAAGTGCACCATAACCCATTTTGTGCCTCATGTGCCAAATTGACAAAAGAATTTTCCAATTGCTTATCCATATCTATTACTTTCACCTCAAGAAAAGGAATTACCCATGTATCTACACTCTCAACTACCTCAGTGCCCATAGCTACTTCCAAGGCTTTGCCTGGATCAGTAAATATTTTATGTGATAATTCCCTTTGAAAGGGAGTCATTAAAACTCCAAAAAACCATTGTACATCTTGGATCTAATGAATATCATAGGATAGCTTAGACAAAAAAGTCTTCAAACGCATGTCATACTCCCTCACACTTTCAAATAGGACCTACTTGATGTGTTTTAGCACACTATTACTTTTTTAATGAAACTTATGGATGTGAAATTCAACTAATAAGGAATTTTTTAGTGCATCATAATCCACTGCAGTTTGATGTGGATCATATTTACTATACCAGCTATGTGTGCACCCTTAAAGTGTGGTGGAAAAATAATGTGCCTTCCTACAATAACTAACACTTGTGCACATGTTCAGATGCATCTTCCACACCCCTATACTCTGGTAACTGAAGAGACATCTTGAAAAAAAATTGAGGTGTTTGTTGCTGTGGTTTTTGAGTTTTTTGTTGTAGTTGTTGGGGCCCTTGTCCTAGAGTGGGGCCAAATCCTGAATCTTAACCTCCACCAGGGTTTCCTTTATGTGATGGTTGTCTTAAACCTCCCATTGTAATCTATGGTCATGTAGATGAGATCCCTTGCATCTCATTGATTGTGCTAAATTTGACACCAACCATCTGTGTTACAGTAGCACTTATGGGATTGCTTTTAATGAGCTTCACAGCAACACTCTATCCTAATGATGCACCTATAAAATTACCTCTAAAAATACTCATTCCAAACATAGGAGCCTATTGTGCCACCATGTGTGCATCCTTAATCTATTGTGACTCCTAAGATGATACTAAAATATGCCTACTTGTATCCCCTACCCAACATGGAGATCCCTCTTTCTCGCCCTCACTATGATTCTCCTCTACAACAACCTCTAGATTTTTAACACCTTGTGCAAGGGTTAGGTGGCCAGGTTGGGTTAAGTGCATGCCTGAGGTTCTTAATATTTCCTCATACTCACTCCCATTGGATCGTAAAGAGGTCTCTCTACTATACTTCCCCAATGTCGAGAGAACACGATCCCACATTCCATGTCCTTCCACGGGGCTCTCATCACTTATGTTAGTCATCATTCTTCTTGATCTTAGCACCTCATCAACTACCCATTGTCGTGCATCATTATACTTGATTCATATCTCCTCCCTCTTGGTTTTATCCACTAAGGACATTTTCATCCTTTCCAAACTTGCTTCATCCCCATGTGCATGGTGGGGTCTTAGCTCTCCATCATTACATTATGCATTCCTAATTCAACCATCAAGATATTGATAGCTAAAGGTGTCATGCATCATAAGATCCTTTTAGATCATGTAAAAACCAAAAATATACTTCCTATGGGCATGGATATGTCAAAATTGCGTACTCCAAGGTATATTTGCATAGCACACCATCTTGTCATTGATCTACAGCTTTAGTCCACAACTCATCCAAATCAAAGAGTTTTTGGTAATCTTCTTATCTCCAAGCTTTCTTCCTTCCTATCCAGAAACCTTTGTTAGTCACATAATTTTTTAACCACTAGTATGATTCTACTAGGAAAAAGTTGAATAATGTCTCATACAAGCAGTTATAGATATTGTCTTTCACACACATTCATGCATTAAAATCAAGTACAGTGCTATATCTCTTAGAAAATGTGTCCTAGCCATCATATATCCAATTCTTAATGTTCTCCAAATACAGTCAGAATGCCATCTACATCCAACATCCTAATAGACAGATAGAAAAATAGGTCCCAACAACGAAAATAAAATGTAGTCTTTATTTACCCAATATAGATAGGCACACTGGCACTTCATCTAGAAAAGTCTGGAAGCTTTCCCAAAGCATGTGCATCTGCCAAGTCCCTTCTTTGTTTTCTTAACAAGATCTTAGAATGCATGTTCATAATCATAACCATTCATACAAGAATATACATCATAGCTTAACAATTAGGCAACACATATAATAAGGAAGTTCAATCAATATAAATAATGATCGACATTATTTGAATTCCCATAACTCCATATTTAGATCTTAATTATCCATAGAAAAACACAATAGATTACAAAAAAAATTGTTGATTACATCATATATTGCTTATAGTCGATCTTGAACCATGTTTGCATACAAAACTTGGATACAGACTTCAAAATATTACTCAATACTACTAGCACTCAAACCTCTCAAAACAAGGACATGTAACCTATATTTATATGATGGGGACTTTCCATTCATCTCTTACATGCACCTTCCTAATAATATGTGTGCTTACAATGAAGTGCATGTTTTTCTAACTCTTTCTAACAATATATTAAGTTATAATTGGCTTGCCTTACCTATGTGTTAATTCTTATTTTTAGCTGGCTTTCACACACCATATTTTTCCTTATCTACATGTGCTTCATTCATTAACATGCCTTGCTTGTATGCCAATTCATCATGCTTTAGTTTATTTCTTGATCTTTCTTGAGTGACGCTCCATCTTCGACTTTTCTATTTTTAGTCGCTTACTATAAAATTGGCTAATCCCTAAACCATGTGTGCCCATGTGTGGACCTTCGTGCGTCAACCCTTCTGTGTATTGTGCCCCCCTTCTTGCACCCCTTGCACGTAGTCTATAACCTCCATGCATGGCTAGTACTTAGCTGTTTTCTTTGCTCAACAACCTTATTTGATCCTATATAATAATAGTATTATATAAAATTATATTATTATTAACAATATAATTGATCTAGTAGAAGCATTATGACTTTACATTATAATAACATTGTAAATGGCTCATTAAATGTTATAACCCTTATAACATCCCTCATAAATTTTGTAAAATTATTATATTATATAAATATCAATAGTATTGAATATATAAAGTGACATTATAATATTACAAAGAATATATTACTATTCTATATTATAATACACACACACATATATTATCTAATTGTCTACGTTATAATATATCTTATATACTATTTTACACACACACACACACACACATACATAAGTTCTAAACATTATATTATTTAATAAGTATTAAACTATATACAAAATTGTTATATGTACCATATTGATATATATACTATATTATTTAAAACACTAACCCTAAACCTAAAAAAAAAATACTTGACCCCTAACCAAAATCTATTCCCCCCTCATCCCTTGACTTATTTTCTTATCACTTTTTTTATTTCAAAGTGGATTGTCAGTGCGGTGTTTGGGAGGAATGAAGGAGGAGGGTGTGGGGCGTTGAACTAGACCATGACAAGGGGAAACAAGGGTGGTAGAGGGAATTATGAGGGATAATATGGCATGGTCAGAGGATGCCTAAGGAAGGTAGGATGGGAGACGGGATATGGGGGTCTATAGCATTGTAAGGCAGTGGTGGCAGAGCAAAGTCAAAGGAGACTGTGGGCGACCGAGAGGATGCGGTGGCTGGGATGGAATTTTGTTCCCTAGGGTAGGAACTGTGTGGAATAGCCTAGGGTGGGGTGGGTAGGCCCTACCACCCACCCACTCCAAATATATATATATATATATATAAACATTGCAAGTTATTGGGTGGGGTGGGTCGGTACTAACCCCCCCACCCAATAATAATAATAATTATTATTATTATTATTATATTAAACACTATATACATACATACATATATAGGTATAAATATCAATAATCTTGTGTTAAATTCAAGGTTGTAGGAAATAAATAAACTAGTTTGTAGGGTAGAAATGAGAAAATAACAATTTCTATTATCATATTACATTATGATTAACTAGTTGTAATTACTTTCAAGAGTAGAAAACCTAAATATGAATGGTATTTTGATTTCAAAATGCTGGAAATGAATTTGTTTTATCATCTTACAAGGTTCATACTCAAACAAGAATGAAATTCATTCGATTCCCATAAGCCAAGAATATAAGACAAAAATGTGAAATTTACAGATATCAAACAGTAATTTTCTCTAATGTATTATACTACAAACAACAATATTAAAATTAACCGGATATTAGACAACAAAATTCTCTAACTTTTGGTATTGCAACAAAAATATTACAAGTTTCATAATATGCAACAAAACAACTTAAAATGGGTAGTGGTGGTTCACCATGGTTATGGTCACCCTTCCATGCATTTTTCATGGAATGATGGCCATACCCATGTTTATCCCAACTAGTAAGAGCACACTCATTATGCAAGTGTCCTCTTACTATATGGGATGCACAAGCTACTACATTTGAATCTTAAACAATTTAACCTACTTCATTACAATATAAATCCTAACCAAAACCAATAAGTAAGAGCACAAAATTGTCCATTTCCACTACAATGAAAACTCATTAAATTTTTGTTTTTTCTAACACAAATTTCCACTTCAAATTTGCAACAAGTTTCCAAAAAAATGGCATTTCCTCTTCCTTCTAATATTCTCAACAATGTGTTCCTTTACAACATATATTGCAAATTTAACACAACTCTTTCAAAGCTAAAAACTAATTTATTTACATAGTTTAACTTCAAATTACATCCTCCAAACATTCAACCCATTGGCTCACATTACATCACTAAACAAGGATTACAATTTTCTCAAAACTGAAATTTTATTACATACTTCACAAATATTTTAATTACATCTCCTTAAAAATTATATTACAATATTTTACATTACATCACTTTTACAAAATCCCAAATTCGAAGCAAGTTCCCAATAACAAGATGAAGGTAGTTGACATAAGAAATCTAGAGTCTTCACAAGCGACTCAAACACACAAGAGGATCTAAGAAACACTCACCTCCCAACTGTATCCTATGGGGAAGGGGAGCACTTACCAATTTTTCCCTGAGCCCCAAAACATGAACCATTAATGAGCCCAAACCCCCTTGAGCAACACTAACATTTGGTCTTGCTCCATAAGACCCAAAACAAGCACAATCACACAAAAATACAACTCAACATGTAAGTAAAAACAATGGCTTGAAATCAAGCCAAGTGGGAGAGGAAGAGATGTTTTTTGGTCTCCTTGTAACTCCCAGTGGGTAGTGGGTTAAGCCTTAAACCTACATTATCAAACCCTCCTTATTCCTCCACTACACCTTATACCTCTTAAAACACCCTTTTTCTCTCCACCAAAGGCCTAACCCCCATCTACCCCAACTCCCTCCAAAAAATTACAACAATATCACATTCATATCATGAACCTAATATCTTTTTCCCTCCACTAAAACCAACCAAACACACTCCCCTCTAACACCCAACATAAGGGTTCTCTACCTTTCCCAAATAACATTCCATTGCAACAATAAATCAACCCAAAAAGAGGAAATAATGAAAAATATTCAAATAAGCAATTAAACCAATGAACAGCATTATCATGAAACAACTATAGACACCTAAAATTTACACCGCTAAATTTCCTCACCACATACACTATCTTCGCAATTATATTAAATCAAAACAAGTCATATAAACACATTATTTACTCCTTAAACCACTTATCCTATGTCTAGAATCCCTCACAATATTTTCTCCATGTAAATATCCTTCCACACCCTATAAATATCATTTTACAATTGTAAAATATTATTTTATCTTCCTAAAAATAACCTAACCACCATAAATCAACTCTAACCATTTCAAAAACCATTAAAACATGTTTTCTACTACTTACTAGCATCTATACCTCATCCCTAACCTTCCCTTAACCATTTACCTTATCCCTAAACAAAAAATCATTTATTAGAAGTGGTTTCAACAACTTTTCTTTTTGTTTCCCCCCAAAAAATGGATCGTCAATGATTGTACCTAATCGCCAGCGATTGTAAATAGAACCTTTATGCCCTCTCTCCAAGATCTTCATAATTTCATCATTAGTGCCTCCACTTAAATCTTTGACTTCTCAGCATTCAGGAATACCCATACATCATTAGGCATCAATACCAATCATTTACAAAAACATTTTTACAGCCACTTTTAATCATTCAGACTCCAAGAAATGTTACAAGATAACACAACAGTTCATATCACTTACATTGAAGATTTGATGCATCTTTTAGATCCACATCCTTTGAAAGATATTCTTTCATGTTTGTTTACCATTTACATTTCATAGGAAGCAATAAAAAGAAATCAACATCATTTTTGAACTTCGATAATCATTTTTAGAAACACATTCAATTTCCACAACAAAATACTAGTGATTCACCCTAATCGCTAGTGATTGGCCTAAATCACCAGAGATTCCTATCAAAACCTATATTTTAATAATTTTATCAGATTTTCATAAATTTTTATCAATTTCTCTATGCATTTAACATGTTGTTTCTAAGTATGAATCTCTGTTGGATTACAGTTACTTGGTCATTCATATTCAAATACAATTATTTATGATCTCCCCCATTGCCCAACACCTCTTTTTTTGGGAACAATACAACATCTTACATCAATTGATTTTATGCACAATCTAGTTTTCTATTGATGAACAAGACATTGAGGATCAGGTCGAGTTCCTCCATTATATCTATCAATAGACTGAGGAATCTTGGTATGACTACTTTAAGTCCATTTCAGATTACATCTACACTTGCCTAGGCCACCTTCTGAAGCCACACATGACCTTCCGTTTAACCTTGATTTCTAGAGGATCTTCATCCATTTGTATCAATTCTCTATTGTTATATATTGTTATCACTATCTTTATCAATTCACTTAATTGTTATAAATTGAGCTGACATACTCCAAGGAAGTCCCTTTATATTCCTGGAATCATCCTTTTATCGAGTTTCTCATTTATCCATTTATCTAATCCTTTTTGTTTAGTGCCTTTGATCACAGATTGTTTTTCAGGACCAGGTGGACTTATACACTCATTTGGACTAAGAAGTTTCAATCAACCATCAACATCAACATCCACACTCATGGTATCAGGTAAACCCCGTCTATCTTTTGAGGTCAGTTTTATTTTTATTATTTCACTTCAATTAATTTAAATTAGGAAAGTAAAAACTTCTCTGAACATTATGGCACACCTGGTGGGACCCTTAGTCCCTTTTGCTTCATTTAAATTTTTATTAAAATTCATTTTATAGGCTTTCTACTCTATAATCGCTAGCGATCCAGTCAAATCACCAACGATTGGGGTGAGTCGTCAATGATTCCTGCCAATCACCGATGATCTTTGTGACTACTTCTGATTACTTAATCAGTCAGCCTCTAACACCATTTTCTATTGTTGTTTTTATATTCTATCTAATACTTTTGTAGGTTTCTAATCTGGGGGATTTATTCTTGTTACGTTATTGCATTGCTAAAAAAAATAAAAAATTTAAAAAATTAAAAAAGAAGCATTCTTCATGTGAGTCCTCTTCTTTTCTTTTCATTTTCAAGCATTGCATTTTGTTGTTTGTCCTCATCAAAATCAATCATTCTTTTGGGATTAAAAATAACCTCACATCATGCTTGATCACATAGTTTAATTAGGGGATTAATAGATTGCATCCACTTAATCTCCCTCACACACAACCAAATCACATCAAACATAAACTGCATTGAAACATTCCTACCCAGGTGAAACTATTGTGATTTCATCACCCAATAGGGAAGCCGACTTGGTTTTTTGGTCGAGTATAAACAATTGGTTGTCAGTATATTGGATAACCACCCAACTCCCTTATCATTATGGGACCATGAAGTGAGGGGGTAGGCCCTAATACTAGGCCCCGTACCAGCACTATCATAGATTTGGGCCTCACGTACCTTCAAGTATATCGATGGACTCCAACCTTAAACATTACGTGAAACCATCCTTAGATGGCCATTTCCTAGGACCTTATCAGTCAGTTTACACATTTCAATTTTCTTCTAAATTAATCAAGATAATCAAAATTATTCTGTATGTGATTTATTTTCTTGTTTGTAATCAACCAATTTAGTTTATTCTTCATTAGGTGATTGTTTTTTTTTCATTATGGTTCTTACAAGACAACAATCCCACATCCAAACTTCTAAAAACATGGTATAGCCCATTTCAATAATCTGCACAATATGTCCATAAAACCTTACCACATGTTCAAGCTCGTATAGAAGATGCTCAACGAATCATTGATCAATATGAAACATTCCTATCAACACCTTGACCATAAAATCAAGAACAACCTCATTTTCCTAGTATCCAATCCACTTCATCTGAGATACCTGATCCTTTCATTCCCCACGTTCTTTGATAGTGGGGATCCTATCTTTTTAGAAATATTAGATTCAAACCTTGTTGCTTTTAATTCATATCTTATCTCCTAGGGGTGTCCACCTTCAATCATCATTACCTGTACCGAAACCTTATATACCTAATCCTTCATGTGGGTTTTCCCATCTCATTGATCCAAACCATGAACCAGTTATCCAAAAAATATATTCCTATCCTCCTAGTATTCAACTAGAAACATCTAACATTTTGTCTTCAGTTCCTATCATCACTTTCGACCTTAACGTGATTTCCACACAAGACACGACCACTCAAAACTAATATCTTCACCTAAACCCCTTAATCTGGTTCCACACCACCTCAAAACAACACAAATGTTTCTCCATCCGCACAAACCCCTCCATCTTCCTCTACCATCCAAACACCTCTCATGAGTTCTGTCATTGTTTCCTACTAGTGTCTCAACCACCACCCTCTCAACAAACCACACCACCTCTCCAAAACATTACTTTTTTTATTCCTGTATCTACACCCTTAATCAACACTAGCATTTTTGTCAGTACCCATCCAGTTTCACAACAATCCTTCAACCCCGCTTATTTCACAACACATACCTCAACCATCCCAACCACTTATCCTTCTCCTAATCTATACCACAACCATCACAAGCCCTTATCCATACCTTTATTCCTCTCTTCAGAACATCCCACAATAATCATAACCCCGTGTTTTCACTTTCATCCCCTTCTAAAAAACACCTCAACATTCACAACCTCTTACCCAAACGTCTATTCCTTTTTAACACATACCACCACAATCAAACCCTATTCTAAATACTTATATCCCTCCATAGTATCATTACATTTATCCGTCACAACCGTTAGTCTCACATCCCACTTACCACATCCCTACAAATATACCCTAGCAAAACATTCCTTTCCAAAAAATATCCCACATCAATACCAACCATATCAACAACCCAGTAAATTTTCATTTAATCAACATGGTTCATCCTCATCTACCACACAATAACAACCACAAATGAGCCCACTTTAGGATTTAATGAATTGAATATCCAGTCTTGAAGCCACTTCCATGGGTCTTAAAAACACATTATCATATGAACAAATATGTAATCAGCCTATTCATCCATCTGTACCCTACAAATCTTATCCTCCTCACTGGGAGCTTCTGAAAATTTATTAAATTATATAGTAAGGAGGATCCTCAATAACACATCTAAGATTTTCAT
This sequence comes from Taxus chinensis, assembly GCA_019776745.2. NCBI lineage: Eukaryota > Viridiplantae > Streptophyta > Pinopsida > Cupressales > Taxaceae > Taxus > Taxus chinensis. The sequence goes on along the minus strand of CM034147.1, from coordinate 322,731,128 downwards.
CATGGTTGTTACCTTATATCTCATGATCAGGACCTTATGTTAAGAACATTCCCTATGTCCTTGGTTGGTCCTACTTTAGACTGGTATAACAACATTCCACAATATTCCCTCTTCTCATTCACACATCTCACTCAACTCTTCCTTGAACACTTCTCAATTAACATCACTCATAAAATCACCATTACATATCTGTATGCAATCAAACAATTCGAGGATGAGTCCATTGCAGAATTTGTCTTCCACTTGGAGGGGTATTATTAATCAATGTTCATTCTCTCTCCCACAAAAAAATTGGTATCGAATTATTTTCCTGCTCATGCTGCCAAACACATCTCTTCCACACTCCAAATCCAATATTTTTATATGTTTGATGAAGCTTTTTCCAATGGCCCATAAAACTCAAACTTTGATTTCTTGAAGAAGGTAGAGTCAAACTTAGACTAAAGAAACCAAAATCTAGATTTCCATCTAAACCATCTTCTAGTCAAGATAAACCCAAATCATCAGCTAACACAGTAGTCATCAAATCTTCTCCTAAGGAACGTTCTGACCATTGAATGACTCCCAACCTCAAAAAAACTATACCTCGATTGGAGAGACTTATAGTCTGGTCTTCGATAAAATCCTCACCACTAACATGATCTCTCTTCCACTCATTTATCCTATCGACACATTTGTTTCGAAACCCTCTTGGTATAAGGATAATGACTCTTACAAGTACCATAGGTTCAAAGGTCATGGCATCAAAAGGTTTCATTTGTTTTGCAATGTCCTTCAGGATTTGATTGATAAAGGTGAGCTATATTTAGATAACTCTAATGTACCTCACAAAATCAGAATATTGATGTCTTCAAATAACCATTTCCAAACCATTCTCCATCGAATAGTCTAGCCATAAGCTAACAATGTCAAGCCCATCATACCATAAACACCATCAATAAAAAATCTCTTATCACTGAATATACACCTGTTTCTTCCTCTAGTAATACCCTTGAATCAACATCTGACAAAAAATTAGAAACATCCCCAAAACTTGTCATCAAAAAGGAATCTTCTTCCTCTACACCCACCACCTATTCACCTAGCTCATATGTAAAATCTTCGTAGACATCTCAGAAACAATCCATTATCCAGATCATGAAGAGTTCATACGATGAATTTGTGGTGCAATATCACCCACGTAACCTTCAAAGGATTTATTCCACCCCCATCTAAAAGGGTTACAATCATAAATCATTCAACTACTCCAACACAAAAATAAAAATATCATCCCTCCATCTTAGGGCCACATCCTTCGTATAAACAGCCTATCACCATCATGCTATCAAAACCCATTCATCAACAAACAACTAAATATTCCATACCAAAATTGACATCCCCCATAATCACCAAACCAAATGAGACACCATTTCCTTCAGACATCCACATCAAAAGGAAACTATGCTAGATAATTCTAGAAAAAAATCCTTCAAGTAATCACTCATAATGTTGCCTCCTCCTAAACCATCCAAATCTCAAGGATGGAAACCTTCCTGGTATAACTTTGAAGCCTTCTATGATTACCATCAAATGTTAGAACACTCTATAGAAGATTGTAAATCCTTTCACATAGCCATTAAAAAAATTGAAAGTGAATGTCTTCTTCCCTCAGAGTTACACAAATCAAAGAAACCTCACCCAGTACCTAAAACTTCATCATCCCCCACTATTGAGGAATATTTGAGTAAACTTCTTCCCCACAAAATTGATGACATTCACATTACTACTCGAGCACATACCCATGAGCCTAATCCTTCAGAATAAAGTAAACCTAAAACCTTTGTTGCTATTCCCCCACCTCTAGAACTCACCTCTTCGTCATCTAAAGATAAATCTAAGGTTTCTATTTCTCTCACTCATGAGACCTCAAATCATACATCACAATCCAAGACCAAATTCTCCATCCTTGTTGCTTCACCATATTCTATTGTAGTATAAAAATTAGTCATTAAATAACTACACCAAGCTCTTATCAAGATGTCACTTTATGAATTGGTTCAGACATCACCTTCACATAAACAAGAGCCATGATTGAATCCCTTCAGTCTATATCAGTACCTACAGATGACCCTCACTATTTTACATATTTTTTAGGTACTCTCAAAATTTCCTCAGCTATCTCTTTTGACTCTACCAAAATACCATCACTTTGGCCTGAGGATCATGACTTTCCTCTCTTCATCACCACCCAAATCAATGATGTCCTTGTCAAAAGATTCATGATTGATGGTGGCACTGCATGATCAATATCATATCATCCATCACTTTCAAAACTTATATTACCAAATACCATTATCACCCAAACACATGTCTTGCTCCGAGATTTCAATGATATGATATCTCCCATGTTGGGTAGAGCCATCCTACCTCTTAAGGTCAACATTAAAACACTTCTTGAACTCTTCTATATTATAGAGGGATATTTCCAATACAACATGTTGTTAGGATGACCTTGGATACACACCATGTGTTGTGTCTCTTTGACACTCCATTCATGTCTTAAATATGAACACGAGGGTAAAACATTCACAGTCCCTATGGATCCTAATCCTTTTGCCGATTGCAATATGACATATCATCCAAATGATGTTCTTGTACCTAAATAAAAATGAGAATCCTCTAATGAATCATCTACCAACACATCCATCCCATCATCCAAACTACCCAATGATTCCTCCCTCAGTGACATTATGGAACGTCTTTCGCTTAGGGGAGTACCGTCTCCTTATGCTTAATTCACTTCCTACACCTAAAACATATGGAAGACCAGAAAACAACCCTTATATGATCCTGACATCAGAATATGTTATCTCCTACGGTTCCCGTGTATATAAAAATGAATCTCATACTATGGAGGGATCGATCATCCTTCCTCATAATACATTCATCAACACCATGTCATGCCATTCATGTCATACTTTAATTATTTATATAATCCAACCTTTGTTCAAATGTATCTACATCATTGTGCTTTAAAGGTTTTGGATTTGGATGCTACAAATAATGGGAATACATGATTTAACCATCCAAAATTCCCTCAAACCACATGAAAAATATGGAATTCAATATGAAATACCTGCTACTGAACCATCTTCATATACCGTATCCTTACGTATCACAGAACCAGAACCATCATCCTCCATAGAACATGATGATCCCATGGACACTGATGACACAATATCCATCCCACCTAAATTTTTTTCATTAATACTATTTCCTTAAGTCCTTGACTTATCAATCTATTCACATCACCAAAAAAATTCCTCTCATCTGGCCAGAAATGATTGAAGAAGACTTGCCCACCATCGATATCCTTCAATGTCACAACGATCAAGATATTCTCTCCCATATGGGAGTAGAGGACCTTTTTATTCAGAAATCCTTACCACCTAACACATCAACCCTTCTCAAAGAATCCATCATTGACATTAACATAGGCACCCCTAAAGAGCCCCACATAGTTAAAGTATTTCAATCCTTAGAACCACAAGAATTAAATGATTTCACCAACTTCTTATCTAAGTATAGTCAAGCCTTTTCCTGGTCATATAGTGATATGCCAGGTATCGACCCCAACATCATCGTACACAATATTGTCACCTATCCCAATGCTAAACCAGTTAAATAAAAACTCTGTAGGATGCACACATGCATAGTTATTCTCATCAAAGAAGAGTTACAATACTTTCTCTCTGCTAATTTCATCATACCCATTGACTATCCACAATGGGTCTCTAACATCGTACCTATAACCAAAGCCTCAGGAAAGTTATGTATCTATACTGACTTCCAGGATCTCAATCTTGCTTGTCTAAAAGATGATTTCCCCTTCTAAATATCGATCAACTTGTCGATCTAACAACCGACCAAAAATGTTCTCCCTTATGGATGACTTTTCTAGTTACAATCAAATCCTCATCACCACTGAAGATCAACACAAAACATCCTTCATTACCCCTGGGGGACCTTCTGTTACCACATCATGCCCTTCAAACTTAATAATGCTAGAGCTACTTATCAACATGCCATGACATATATCTTCCATGATCTTATTTAAAAACAAATCGAAGATTACATAGATGATCTATTAGGGAAATCTACACAATAGAAAGATCATCTCATTGTCCTTAACTCGATATTCACTTGTCTTATCCAATATTTCCTCTATCTTAACCCTGATAAATGTGTTTTCAGTGTTCTCACCAGAAAACTCTTAGGGTTCATCATATCTATCCGAGGCATTGAAGTAGACCCAATCCAAACTCAAAGCAATTATGAAAATTCCTCCTCCATCAAACCTCAAACAATTGCATAGCTTTCAAGGTAAATTACATTCTATCTGACATTTCATATCACAACTCTCAGATCGTTGTCAACCATTTCACCACCTTCTTCACAAATATGTTGACTTTAAATGGGATCTTAATTACCAAAAGGCATTCGATGAACTCAAATAATATCTTTTATCACCACCTATACTCATACCTTCTCATGTGAGGGGGAACCATTTTACCTTTACATATCTGCCACAGATCATGCCTTAGGAGCCATGCTCACTCACCAGGAAGAGAAGAGACATGAACAATCATCTACTACATAAGCCATACTCTCCACAAATATGAAACCCACTACACCAAAGCCAAAAAACTATGTTGCACATTATACTTTGTAACTTCTAAACTACGCCACTATCTACTCAATCACAAAACTTATGTTGTCACCAGTTTCAATCCACTCAAAACCATGCACTCTAAACCATATCACAGTGACCACATAACTCGGTGGCTTATGCTTATGACCGAGTTTGACCTAGAATTCATAACACAAAAATCTATTATGAGCCAAGCCATCACATACCAGCTTGTTGAAGCACCCCTTCCCGACACTCAACTTCCTCATGAACAATTTCTCAATGAATCTATCAACACTATCGACAAACATGAATTAACTCCTATCAAAATGACCCTCTTCTTCAATGGATCTAAATGCCAGCAAAAGGGAGGGGATGGTATTGTCATCATACCTCCTTGGGGGACTCTTATTCCTTTATCATCCAAACTTAACTTCAAATGCACTAATAACATGGTCACAGTATGAAGCTTTAATAATGGGTCTTCAAACTGTCATCATGTTAGGCGTTCAAATATTAGAAATCTACGGAGACTCAGAACTCATCATTAATCAAATTAAAGGAGATTATCAATGTAAAAATGAAATCCTACAAAAATATAAAGCCAATGTTGAATTTCTCCTTGAATCCTTCGATCATTATACCATTCAAACAGTTCCACGATCCTCTAATAAGTTTGTAGACACCATGGATTCTTTAGGATCCCTTATTCCTTTATCAACTGAAGAATCAACTGACAATTCCAAACTTTTCGTAGTTGTTCACATATTAGATGAACCATCTCATAAAAATGAACTCCCCTCTATCAACATCATCGAAAATAATTCAACTGATCTTTGGTACACACATATATTTGATTACCTTTCAGAATCTAAAATCCCTTTCGATCTATCCTAAAACACTAAATGATTTTTTCTTCAATGTGCCACCCACTACATCATTGTAGGTGGTATCCTTTACAAACATGGATTTGATGGCCTCTTACTAAGATGTCTTAAATCCCATGAATCTATTAAAGACATCCAGGAAGTTCATGATGGTATATGTGAGTGGACACTTCAATGGTATTGTTGTCACTAAACGTGTCTTACGATTAGGCTATTACTAGCCTACCATCAACCAAGATTTTTGTGCATACATTAAAAATGTGTCAAATGTCAAAAACATTTAAACCTCATCCATGTTCCTAGTCAAGCTTTACATCCATCTTAATACCTATGGCCTTTCTCACAATGGGGGTTAGACCTCATTGGCACTATCAATCCTCGCTCATCACAACAACACCACTTTATCATCATAGACACTGAATAATTCAAAAAATGGGTTGAATCCATTCCTTTAACCTCAACTAAAGAAAACAAAAATCATCAACTTCATCTATCAACACATCATATGTCACTTCGTTATTCCTCACAAACTTGTCATAGACAATGGAAAATCCTTCAAAAACAAGGATGTTAAGAAACTCTGTGACACCTTCAACATCAAACTTAGATTTTCATCACCATATTATCCTCAAGAAAATGGACAAGCCAAAGCTTCTAACAAAACACTTAACAAAATCCTCATGAAAACAATAGATGACATAGGAAGGAACTGATTTCTCTAGACCCCATTCACTCTTTGGGCTTATCGGACTAGCATCCATACTCCTATAGGTGATATGCCCTTTTCACTAGTCTATGATTCCGATGCAGTTCTTCCTCTAGAAGTTAAAATCCCATCACTCCGTGTATCTCTCAAAGACTTTATCACTAATGAAGAATATTGACAAGACCATTTAGCACAGTTAGAATTATTAGATGAAAACTGCTTGACAACCTTTTAACATCATCACATCTACCAATACCACATCAAATGCACATATAAAAAACATGTAAAATAATTTGACTTCAAAAGTTGTGATCTCGTTCTCAAAGAAAATCAAAATGTCACTACTTTAGACAGGATTAAACGTGGAACTGTTTCCCCCAACTGGATCATTCCATACATCATTACTCACAAGTATGGGTCGGGAGTGTATCACCTAGCCTCCCTTGATGGTACACCTAAAAAGGAACCTTTGAATTCCTTGCACTTGCATCCTTTCTATTGTTAACTTATGATCATCAGAACATGAGTTACATCTAAGATCTTATTCCACCACTAGCCAATCATTTTATCATTGTAATCATTATAAAGTATGTGGTTTCCCATCACTATCCTCAAAAACCTTAAATATGAACATCACAGCTCTGTTCATCACATCTTTAAACTTGACAAGTTCCCCCTTGTTGGAACCCCATAATCATTACATTCATCCAACCTTATCTACCAAATAAAAATGTGTCATGGGGCATATATGTGTAGTTCGTGTACACATTTCTTCCCCTCCTTGAAATGGTCTATTAGGGTTTTTTCCCTCAGCTTAAAAAATAAAATATATATATGGATGTTCTTATAAAAAATAATAGACTGGTCCCTTAAAGGACATCTATTCAATTCAAAATCATAGCCCGGTCAAAAAGTAGACTGGTCCCTCGAAGGACATCTACCTATCAATATTATAGACCTATGCCTTGAAGGAAGGTTATCTCTGTAAATATCAAAAAGTCAAAAAATCACAAAATTGTATACCACTCTCTCGAAGGATGGATTTTCATGTAAAAAGGCTTCCCACATCGACCAGCCTTCAAAAATTCAAATATCAAAAGCATCCTAGGAAAGCTTCCAAAATTGATCAACTTTCCCATTAAAGAAAACTTCCCGCATCGATCAAGTTTGTGTCAGAAAAATAATATGTAAAGCTAGGACATATCTCTATGAAACTATTGAAAGGGTCGCCTTAATCACCCACACAACCTACATATGTTACCCCTTTCACGTTCTAGGAAGGTACATCTTATCATTACATCTCTTTTATCTGAGATCCCATGTGTAACTACCCACTGATAGTCTCATGTTAACATTGGCTAAAAATAAAAGTGCAAGTGTTTTCACCATTTTTTGTACCCATCACGTATGAATCAAATCTAGTATTAAAGAAATCAATCCACTTTTACTCCTATCTTAAAAAGATAGAATACATTTAGACAAAATTTGAATCACATCTAAGTCACAATAAAATCAATACATCACCATTCGCATTCAATTCATATAAGAATTCCACATTCATTAACATAATCATCATAAATAAAAACATAACATCATCAAAATCACATCACAAAAAATTCATAACCACACTGAATCATAAGCCAAATCATGTCATCATATAATCAGGATCAAAGTATCAATACATCATCAAGAGTCTCCTCACTTCGTATATCAAAATCTATACATCAAGGCTTCATAAAAAGAGCCATATACATATCAAAATACAATACATATCATAACTATCCAATACACTAGACACCCCAAAGAAACGCACTAGCACGAACAACACTCCCTTGACCATCTCCTCCCAGTGCAGCTCCATCACCTCCATCTCCTCCATCTGGCCCATGAGGTGACTGGCCCACACTCATTGTGCTAACACTAGGAGCTTCCCCTCACTGTGCTAAATGATCTGCATAAATAACTACATTGGGAAATCCATGTATCACTAAGTCCTCATAATATACCAAATCCACTCATAAATACTGATAGTGGGAATAGCCAACCATGCCCTGTGCACCCATATAACTACTGGACTGGATACAGGCCGCCAACTCCTTGCCTAACACTGATGTCCCCACGATACCAAGAGCCCTTTTCAGGGTCTCTCGCTATTGTCTATACCTATCTCAGTCTATCATGGCCTTTGCAACTAATTGCTTCCTGAGCCCATCATGCTTGGCTATAAGACCATCCCTCTTACCAATCAGGGTAGCCCATACACCAATCAAATCATCTCACTCCACCCACAATCCATCTCTCTTAGTCTCCACTGTGGCCTTCTCAATCGTCAACTGTGTAACAACAACCTCTAAATCCTCCCCATCTCCATCATCCTCCTCATCATCACTCACATCAACAATATCATGTGCCTCCTCTACTTGGGCATTCACCCTCCTCCCTCTCTAAACTAGACGTCCCCTCTCAAACTCAACATAAGCACCAGTCCACCACTGCCTATAACCAGCAGTCGCTCTAGTATCATCAATAGGCACCAGGTCGTCATGCTCATCTATACCCATGGCTCCCCTCTCATCAGGAATAATAAGAGGTGGTCCCACAACCACCTTGGGAGTATCTACATCTCCCTCATCTTGTTTATAAAGTACTAGGGCATCGGGAACATTCTGAATCAAACCAAATTACTATTTAACAAGGCCAAATCAAACAAGCTCCCACTCTCCCCCTCGTCTCCCTTAAACCCACATCTCCTACTATAACAAATCAAGCTCACTCTTTAACCCAAACCACACTATAAAATCAACATACAGACCTCATACTACTCCCACTTGTAAACTTGTAACTCTCTTAAAGAGCCTCCTTCTTCACCCTTATTGATTTTCCTGCATCACTTCTTCATCTCACAAAACTAACATATCCATCAATCATGTCCACACCCCTCATGGTAAACCATATAGATGAGCCATAATAATATGCTTGAATGCCCAACACTGTAACAAAAACACCATATCTATCCCAAATATCTTGTGGACTTTCCAAGCCCATAACTCCATGTATGTCTGTGTCAACAGTGCAGGGTCCCAAGAAAACACAGTAAAATGCTCTGTAATCTCTACAAATACTATATTCATAATCCATGAAAATATACCCCCTCTAGAATTAGGTAAAGTAAAACATGAAATCCCAATCATAACATCGTCATCCAGGTACAACCCTCTCTCCTGGAAGAATACAAAGATTGATAATAAAAACCACCCTGAAGGTATATGTCTCATCTTCAAGCATTACCCCCATATAACCTCCTCATAAAATCCTCCATCCATGTCTCAACAATACAGTAAATACCTTCCCCCCGTACTGGCTACCTTGTAATCCTATGTACATCCTCCATAGTAATCGTAATCTCACCTATCGGTAACCAAAATGTACAGGTGGTTGGATCCCATATCTCCATCAAATCCAACAATAATCCTCAAGATATATGAATGCATCTATAATCCTGCATCCCTATAAACCCCACAGCCTCCACATGACTCCAATCATCATCTGACATATCCTCCCATACCTCTATTAGGATCAATGGAATCATATCTCAGATAGTCAGCCTGACATTGACCTATAACCACAAGAAAAACACAAAAACACATATTAAAATCCATCCTCATCATACTTTTCATCAAAACTTCATTAAATAAACCGATCACCAACAAATAAACTCGGTCGTAGAAAAAATAAACAAATCATCAGTGATTCATATAAATCAATGGAGATCAACCTAAATCATCGAAAAATCTTGTGATTTAAAAAATAAACCCTCCGTACATACCCTAACTACAAAAAAAATAAAAAATAGCTAAAACCAAACAAAAATAAAAAATGTGGGCTTACCTTTGTCTTGATGTGGGCTTCTCCCCAACCATTATGTTATCACTTGAAACTGATGTCACACAAATGAACTTTCCCATCAAACTCGGCCTTGTATAGCCTTCCATTTCATCACTGAAGATTCAATCGCTAGCAATTCACAAAACACGATCACATAAATCACTAAATTCTACTCATTTTACCCTAAACTTTTTTGACCTTTTATATCCTCCGACAAAAAATTTCATAGGAATCCCATCCTGAATCGAAACTTCACCTGAATTACCGTACAGGTCGTCATAAATCGTTAGGGATTTGTGCACCTTTTTACCCTAATCACTTGACATCCTTTTTCGACATCTAAAAATCATTTTTCATAGGAAACATTTTTTTCTCCAATCATGTCTCACATTTAGAGACCCCATCTCGAAATTTCAAAATCAATCTAGAAACCAACTTGTCAAACTGGTGTTCCTTGCACTATGTTGCAATCACCCCACTTTGAGGGAGGGTCACCCATGCAACTCAAATCAAACCTTTAAATCATTTTCATCTAGCACTTTTCCTACACCAAACTACTCAACAAAGAGGGGTAAATGTAGACACCTAAATTTTGCACCACTGATTTCCCTCACCACATACTCTATCTTCACAATTATATTGAATCAAATCAAATCATATAAACACATTATTTACTCCATTAACCACTTATCCTAATTTTATAATCCCTCACAATATTTAATCCATATAAATATCCTTCCACACCCCATAAATATCATTTTACAACTTTAAAATCTTATTTTATCTTCCTAAAAACAACCTAACCACCCTAAATCAACCCTAACCATTTCAAAACCCATTAAAACCTATTTTCTACTACTTCTTAACATCTACACCTCGTCCCCAACCTTGCCTTAACCATTTACCCAAATCCCAAACCAAAAACCCTTTATTATAAGTGGTTTCAACCACTTTTCTAGTTGTTTCCCTATAAAAATTGGATCACCAGTGATTGTACATAATCGTCAGTGATTATAAATAGCACCTTTATGCTCTCTCTTTAGGATCTTTAGAATTTCCTCATTTTTGCCCAATCTTATTTCTTAGACTTATCAGCACACAGACATACTCATATTTCATCAGGCATTAATATCAATCATCTACAACAACATTTTTTGGCCATTTTCCATCATTCAACCTTTAGGAAGAGTGACTAGATAGCACAACAATTTAGATCATTCCCACTAAAAATTTGAGGCATCTTTTAACTCCACATCCATCCAAAGGTATTCCTACATCTCTTTTTATCTTTTACAATTCATAAGAAACATTAAAAGCAATCAAAAACATCATTTTAGAGCTTCAATCATTTTTTTTAGCAAAAATTGTGAATTCCCATAGTAATCGCTAGGGATTCACCCTAATCGCCAGCGATTGGCCTAAATCATCGGTGATTCGTATCAAAATATATCTTTTATCAATTTATCATCTTTTCATCATTTTTTATCAATTTCTCTATGTATTTAACATGTTATTTCCAAGTATGGATCTCTATTAGATGGTCGTTCCTAACCTTTCACATCTTATTACAAGCATTTATGATCTCCCCATAGTCTAACACCCCTTTTTCTGGGGACAATTTAACATCTTACATGAACTCACACTCTATGTAATATGATTTTTTGTTGATGAACAAGATATTGAGGATCATATTGAGTTCCTCCATTATATCCAGCAAGAGACTGAGGAATTTTGGTATGAATACTTTGAGTCCGTTCAGATCGCATCTACACTTTCCTGGGCCACCTTATAAGCCACACATGACCCTCCTTTCAACCTTGATTTCTAGAAGCTCTACATCCATTTATCATTTTTCTATTGTTATCTATCATTATCATTATCTTTATCAATTCACTTAATTGTTACAAAGTGAGCTGACATCCTCCAAGGAAGTCCCTTTGGATTCTTGGAATCGGCCTTTGCCGAGCAACTTGTTTATCCATTTATCTAATCCTTTCTGTTTAATGTATTTGATCACAGATTGCTTTTTCAGGACAGGCAAACTTGTACACTCATTTGAGCTTAGTAGCTTCAATAAACCATCAACATCAGACATCTATCCTCATGGGTATCGATAAACCCCACCATCTTCTGAGCTTGGTTTTGTTTTTTATTTCACTTCGTTAATTTAAAGTTGGAAAAGAAAAACTTCTCTGAAAAACAAAAATGCAAGATATAATAACAACAAAGTAAATCCTAAGGGCTTAAGACCCTACCTTTAAGCCATATCAATAGTCTTTACTTACTCCAAACTCCAATCTACTCCCAAGCTCCTCCAAGCACAAAAACTCCCAAAATAGAACAGAAATGTAACTAGTCAACCCCAATTACAAAACATACAACTTATTTATAGAGTTTGCAATGGGAGGGCATGAGTTAACTCCACATGGATGCCAACCATGTGTACTCACTCCACCTCACCCAAGGTACACACCATTCTCCTGTGAAAATTTAATTTCTTCCAAAAAATTATTGAAAGACCATTACACCTCAAATCAAGAGTACACCACAAAATCTAATAAAAATTAAATGACCAAAAAGGAAAAACAAGCAAGAAGGATTATTTCACATCCATCATTCTAAAATGCACATCAATAATGAAAGCAAAATCTCCACCAGCCATTAAAATTCAATAAGGAAATCCATGTGCAATTAAGAGAAAGGAAAAATGAGCCATAAAAGGGGTCAAAATCATAAATGAAGCTTCAAAAATACTCTACCCATGATGGGTTAGGGGTATGGGTTTATTTAAGGTGGATAGGACAAATTTAGGTGACTTTAAGGTTGTCCAAAACTTCACTCAAAGCCAAAATCCGTCCCTCCATAATTCTATTGGGTTTAGGTATCCATTAATTTGATTTTCACCAACCAAAAGGGTCATGACACTTGTCACATCAACACATGCGAGAGGAAAAAATTACACGAATTTCAAATTACAAAAATGCAAGGGTGAATTTAAAAATGGGGCCATCAACATAGGATATGAAAAATAAATTAAACAACCACAAGAAAGAGAATGGCTTGTCAACTTTTTTTAAACCCACAACCAATGTTTCTCAAGGTGGCCAAGGGGTCTTGGCCCATACATCCTTCGCATGTTGGTCCCTTCGTCCCCATCTATGTTAATTTATTTAACCTCTACACTGTTGCACACTCTACGCACACATCAAATCCATCATAAATATTGGCAAATCATACATTCACATATAGTTAACATCGCAGCTCAAAGAACATAAACATTAATAACAATCATTATCACAATTACATTCAATATATGACATTTGAGCACAATGACGTTAACATAAGCATTCAACATCTAAAAATTACACCAAGATATAAATGTTATAGCATCATAGTCAACATCAAATAATCACATGCATGATCAATATAAGAAATGGTAATACTATAAATCCATGCATTACAAAAGTTAGAAAAATCCACATATACAATATATAAACATCAATGTCATCCCAAAAGAGTTTTTCATGAAGTGTCAAAATAATAGTGTTTGAATGTCAATATGTTCGATATCATAATATCTATCCTAATTTCCTATGAGATATATAGAATATCTAGAAACAACTAATCTAGTGACATAAAAAGGGTCTAAGGGAAGTGGGCATTACATCCCCTCCCCTTAAGTGCAACTTTCTCCTAGAAGTCACTCAAATAGATGTGGGTATTACACTCAAAGAGTGGTTTTATCCTCCCATTTAATTTCATGCTCATTGTATCTATCTCACTAAACTCTAACCTAATCAAACTAGCATCCCCAAAGGCCCAGATTCATGTGCTCTAGGATACATATTGGCTCTACTATCACATGTCCTCCCTCTTACACATACAAGGAAGTCCAATCCAATACATTAGATATATCATGTACATATCTCTTCAATACATAAATACAAAAAACATCGTGGATACACAATAAGATGGGTGGAAAGGTGAGATGATAAGCTACGGGTCTAATCTGCTCAAGAATATCAAATGGTCCAATGAACCATGGAGATATCTTAGAGCCTTTTCCATATAGGATAGGGCTCTTGTGTGGCTTGACTCTCAAGAACACCTTTGATCCAACCTCAAAGTTCTTCTCAATTCTCTTACTATCTGCATACTTCTTATGCATATCATGTGCCTCAAGAATCCTCTGGCGAATGAGAGTTATCTATTGTTCCATTTCCTATACTAAATCGGGTCTAATAACAACCCGATCCTCAATCCTATCCCAAATAAGTGGAGTCCTACACTCCCTACCATACAGAGCCTAAAATGGTGCCATGTCAATGGAACTATAATACTTGTTATTGTATGAAAACTCAATTAAGTAGAGGTATTCCTCCCATTTATATCGTTGGTCCATCACATACATATAAAGCATGTCCTCTAATACCTAGTTCACCCTCTCAGTCTAACCATCTATCTCAGGGTGGTATGTTGTGCTGAAATTGAGTTATGTGCCCATATCCTCCTATAAAGTGGTCTAGAAATTTGAAGTATATAGTGGGTCTTGGTCTGATTTGATATTCTTAGGTACTTCGTGCAGTCTTACTATCTCATCCAAGTAAACTCATGCAATAGCCCTGGTAATGTAGGTGGTCTTCACTACAAAGAAATGAGTGATATTGGTCAATTTTTCAACTTTGACCATGATCGCATTGTACCAATAGGAAAATGTAGGTAGTCTCACAATGAAATTGATAAATATAACATCCCACTTCCACACTGGAAATTTGTATATGTAGAGAAGGCCTACGGGATGTTGGTTCACTCTCTATCACTCTAGACATCGAGCTACATACCCTGCGATATATCATCACAATCCTACCCACTAATAAAGGTGTCTCAAGGTAACATGCATCTTGTTAACCCTTGGATGGGTTGAGTAAGGTGCACAGTGGGCCTCTGCCAAAATAATATGTTGTATACCACCCTCTTTAGGCACATATATCCTACCTCTATGCCTAAGAATTCCATTTTCCTCAAGATTAATCCCTATAAAATTCCCCTTAAGGGGTTTCCCTAAATCAATATCTGTCGTGAATGTCGCATATCATCTATTGTGAGGAAATTGTTGTAGAATGTTGTGATGTAAGTTTTTTCCCACTTATGTAGCCATCACTACATGTCTTGTGTGACTCAAGACATCAGCCACGACATTTTCCTTCCCTTTCACATGTTCTACCTCCATGTCATACTTGTACAATAACTCCATCCAACGGTGCTAATGGGTGTTCAAGTTAATTTTTATAAAGATATGTCATAGAATCATATGATATTTCCTCAAAATAAACCTCTGACCCAATAGGAATTACCTCCATCTAACAAGGGCATGAACCACTGATGCTAACTCTAAATCATGTGTAGGATAGTTCAGCTCATAGTCTTTTATCTTCTTAGATTCGAATGCAATCACTCATCTATCCTGCATCAGTACCCCTCCAATACCAGCTAAGGAGGCATCCTGACACTCAAAAAACTCCTTGTGCAGATTAGGAACTGCAAGAATGGGAGCTATAGTGAGATGCTCTTTCAGCATTCTAAATTCTTGTGCACACTTGTTTGTCCACTTAAACTTATTCCCCTTACACTACAAAGAGGTAATGGGATGCGCAATGTCAGAGAATTATTGTACAAACCTCATGTAGTATCCTGCTAGACTCATGAAGCTATGAACCTCAATGACATTAGTGGGTCTTATCCACTTGAGATATTATTTCGGTATTAGATTGCACTAAATAACATTCTAACTAAAACACAGATTTAACACACAAACTCAATTCATTTGGATCAATTTATTATTGTAGAGAGGTTACAATATATAGAAATTTTATTTCCTACAAAGGAGGAGTCAACTCACATCATGAATCCCCCTTATCTCTCCATGATCCACATATCACTCAATTTCTATCCCATATATCTCTCATAATATCTCTACTAGTTCCCTAAAATCTCTAGTGAGTTGTACTACAACTCACATAAAATAATAAAATACAACTCAATATGAGATTGTATTAATTTATTCTAAACTACTATATTATTATTAAATGAGTTATTTTATGTTAACTCATTTTAATAATAATTCTACACAATATAATGCTAACAAATGTGAGCACTAAAGCAAATATTCCTAACATTCCCCCCTTAGTGCGAACATGGGGAAAATATTATCTTGTACTGCTACCCAACTCCAATGATGGTTTTACACTGGGATAACCACCAACCTAAAAATACCCATGATGGTTTTACACTCAGTTTACCAACAACCTACAAACAAACAAGATGGTTTTACACTCAGTTTACCAACAACCTACAAACAAATGATGGTTTTACACTCGTTTTTACATGTGGTTAACCAACAACCATAACAAACAATGGTTTTATAAGGTCAACCAACAACCTAGATATAACAATACTCTTTTAGCTCTCACCACCTTCTTACATCCAGGGGAAAATAAAATAAATTGCTCACACATTAGAATTTTGAATAGGTATGATCCATCTGTTCTTATTTTCACATAGCGGAAATCAAACACACAACTGAAAAAATGCCACAACTTCATTGTGTGGCCCAATCACTTGCGGTTGGCGAGAGGTCATTGATTGACCTCCTTCCTCCATTGCCTCCATCCTCCAATTAGGAATTTATTCACTTAGTATAGAAAATCCTCAGAATTATAACCATTATCATCATTTGTTGGTTCTTCCTTTATCAGTTCTTCCTCGTTGGATGGTTCTTTTTCATTAGCTACATTTGCTTCATTTGTTTTGAGTTTTCCTTTGAGGATATCATTAGCTCAAGCCTTACAAAACCAATATGTGTGCCCTTTTTGCAATAACAACATTCAACTTCATCCTTGATTTTTTCAAAAAAATTACGATTTTTCTTTGAGTACATTGCACTTTCTTCTTCTGCATCTTCTGATATTGCTCTTTTTCCTTCTGCTAGGAGAGCTGAGATCATGTCTTCCAAGGACTGAGATGGAATTTGACCAAGAGTGAAAACAACATTGTTATATTTTGAAGACAAACTATTCAATAAAATAGCTTTAGCATCTTCGTCATCAACTGGTGCTTTAACTTCTGCTAGTTGCCTCATGAGAGATCTGAGATCATTTATATGACTAGACATAGTAGTTCCTTCACTCATTTTTAATTTGAATAAGCGTAATTTTAAGGAAAATTTTGCATTAACCACTTTAGCACCAAACAACTTATTCAAATTTTCCCAAATCTCAGTGGATGACTTTTCCAAATCTACATAGTGTAGTTCGGAATCTGAAAGTGCAAGGCCAATGATGGCTTTGGCCTTATCATCTCTACTTTGCCATTCAAGTAACTTACTTGCATCTGTGGGATGTGTTTCTTTACCACTGACTATTCCCCATAATTTTTTATTCATTAGTTGCATTTGAATTTTAACTTTCCATGTGTGAAAGTTAAAACCAGTAAATTTTTCTAATGGAATATCCATTTCAACAATAGAAGACGTCGGTTACCCCGAAAATGCGTCCTTTAAAAATTGACTATAGACAATAAAAACATAAGACCTCACTATTATTATTAATATTACAGATTACTCAAAGACTTATCATTTAATAAACTTCATACAACAAAAAATAGAGACTTTTTTATCAAACACAGCTGCTATCTCATGAGCTTCAACGTAGCTGCTACTCCGATATTGATTTCTTTATTTCTCCATAACCAAGAACTATGGGTTTTTCCAAATTTTTGATAGATCGTGCCTAGAATCTGAATAATCAAACCCTCAAAATTTCACAAAATTTGGATTCTGGGTTTTGGAGAAAAATGTGATTTACCAGACATATTTTTAAAAATCAGAATCATTTGAATGTAAAACTCCATAGAGCATAGCCAAGAGCCACCTGCTCTGATACCAAATATTATTTCAGTATTAGATTGCACTAAATAACATTCTAACTAAAACACAGATTTAACACACAAACTCAATTCATTTGGATCAATTTATTATTGTAGAGAGGTTACAATATATAGAAATTTTATCTCCTACAAAGGAGGAGTCAACTCACATCATGAATCCCCCTTATCTCTCCATGATCCACATATCACTCAATTTCTATCCCATATATCTCTCATAATATCTCTACTAGTTCCCTAAAATCTCTAGTGAGTTGTACTACAACTCACGTACAATAATAAAATACAACTCAATATGAGATTGTATTAATTTATTCTAAACTATTATATTATTATTAAATGAGTTATTTTATGTTAACTCATTTTAATAATAATTCTACACAATATAATGCTAAAAAATGTGAGCACTAAAGCAAATATTCCTAACATGAGAATGGATTCAATATTAGAAAGGCAAACTCTAATCCCCTCCTCTGAAATAATGTTTCCTAGATATTGGACCTCTATCTAGAAAAAGGCACACTTATCTAAGTTTTCATACAACCGCTGCTCTCTAAGGCATTGCAAAACCTTAAGAATATGATCCTTGTACTCCTCCTAAGTCCATGAGTAGATAATAATGTCATCTATAAATTCCAATACAAAGCGATCTAAGAAGGTCTTGAACACTTCGTTCATCATACTCATAAACACTGCAGCAGCATTGGTGAGTTTGAAAGGAACTACTGTAAACTCATAGTGCCCATATCTAGTACAGAAAGTTGTCATGTGTTTGTCTACCTCTGTAATCCTCAATTGATAGTATCTCAATTTTAGGTCAATCTTAGAGAATAAATTCACCCCTCTCATCTGATCAAATAGGATTTCAATACACGGAAGAGAGTAATGATTCTTGATCGTTACCTTGGTCAACTACTTGTAGTCGATACATAACCTCAAAGATCCATCCTTCTTTTTCACAAATATAATTGGTGCTCCCCACGGTGACACACTAGGGTGAATGATGCCATTTTCTAAAATTCCCTATAACTGTAACTTGAGATCACAAATCTCAAGAGTGGTCATATTATGGGGCACACAGGATATAGGCTCAGCTCCAGGTATAATTTTAATGTGTAAATCTATCTCACGAGAAGGTGGTAAACCTGAAAAATCCTTGAATAACATGTTGGAAAGATATTTTATAGTAGGGTAATCATTTAAGAATGGTCCTGATAAATCCTCCATCCTATCACTCACCATGATGGCAAACAACTTACATCCCTTCTGCATACTATGTTTAAGTTGCATAACGGATATAGTGCGAACGGATCTGGATCTCTAAATATATGTAACTAATCTCTCCAAACCATTGTCATCTCTACACTCGATCATCTTGAGATGGAAATCCAACCTATCCTAATGGGATGATAACCAATCTATACCAAAAATCACATCATAATATCCCAAGGGTAAAATGTAAAAGTCCATTATAGTGCAAAAGGACCCTATATCCAGTACACACTCCTTGAATATGGAGTCTGAGGAAATTCTAGCTTCTGATGCTACCTATACATCCCATCTAGGACCATATCTCACTACCACCATCCTATAATGATCCACTACTAAGGAGATACAATCGAGTCTAAAGACCTAGAATCAAAAAAATTGAAATGAGAGTACCACTGATACTACCTGTTGTCTAAATCATGGTAGCCTGGTATGTTGCTTGGCGGTTATCAACCATCACATAAATCTTGTGTGTATATCCTACATCACCAAAAATGTCATATAATATAGGGATTTCCCTTTCTTGAATTGTATTTAGGTTTTGCAGATGCATGTTCCAACAGTGGTTTGGGTCACCATAACCATAACAAGTTGGAGTAGACCTTCACTGCTCTAATATACCTCCAGGAACCCTAGTACTCATAGTAGAGGATGTTTTGGGATGTTCCCTAAATGGTTGTTATGGGTGTCCTCCTACTGAATGTGCCCTAGGCGGTGTTGGTTCCCTTTATGGTGCTCTAGGTGGAAATCCCACACTCTGACCTCTTTTTGCATCCTATCAAGGTAAGGACCTTTGTTGTGTATGGTGCTACTATGGCTAACATGCCTGTTGTTATGGGTACTATGGTTGTCGAGAGGTAGATAATACATGTCTAAATCCACCATGAGGGAGAGGTGGTGCACCCCTCGATCTTCTATCATGTAGTTGTTGAAGGTGTTACCTCACCTTCTTTATATCTTTTTGTGTCCTCCCTCTATTCTGCTTTACAATGGTGGCCTTCTCAACTTCCTCAGCTAGTTTCTATGGTATGTGCATCCTAACAACTCCTCTGATCTCCAAGTTCATGCCTCTGATGAAACGATGAACCCTAACCTACTCATTATGCATATAGTCTACATACTACAATATGTATAACAAATGACCCTCATACTCTTCCATTGTCGTGTTCTGTTGCCTCAGTTCATGGACCTCATCAATATGCTACTTAAAAAGCATCTAGTTATATACCTAGCCCTGAATTTCTCCTCAAACATATCCCAAGATATAGTCTCAAAGTCCACTAGGAGCTTCTGCTCCTCTGATCTTCACCATACTCCGACTCCATCTTTGAGTAATTTAATAGTAACACGCACCTTGGTGTTTCTCGAGCACGAACATATTTTCAAGCATCCATTCAATCTCACAAGCCATGCCTCTTCCTGAAAACCTGTGGTGTCCCTGGAATAATATGGTGGAAGCAACTTTAGGATCTCTCTTATATGTTTCCCTACCTATCTAAGGTGGTTTGATGGTCTCACATCTACTGTAGGTACTCGTGTGGGAGGTATCCTAGATCTCTCCCTGTGACGTGAGGATCCCTCTCTCTCCTCATGCATCAATATCTACTCTCTTGAGGCATGATGTGAATCCTTACCCTGTTCTGCTAGATGGTCATCATCTCTCTCTCTCTCTTAGTGCCACGACCACCTCCTGTAACACCTATATAATTTGTGTGGATATGGGTATACTGTCCTCCACTGGTGGTGCTTCTACCTCTACTCTCTCATGTGGTTCCTTGGGAACTACCTCAGGATGTCTATCTCATCCTCCTTAAGCTCCTGCTCTAGTCTTACCACCACCTTATCCACCCCTAGCTCCATCTGCAGTATAACCTCCATGAGAACTCCAGGTCTTAACCCCCATTGATACTCCCTTGGTCACAGCTCTAGTAACCATGCCTCATCTGTGTCCCCTGCATAGACAAGGATGGAGTTAGAAATTCATACAATGATTTATTAACAAATCAAGTTTACTAGTTTTAATCAATTTACAAGTTATCTATGGTTTGTTTTGTTTTGTTTTGTTTCTCAACATCCAAGTGTGGAAACTCTATTTATGATACCAAGTGTAATGCCCTAAAATTTCAACCAAAATCTAAGAAAAAATTTATTTATTTACGCCCCAATATGACATTTGAACGGTATGTACTTGTCATGTGTGTCGTCCTTGCAAAGGGGACATGCTAATCTTCCCTATATTGTTCCAATTTTATCATATGTCTCCAAACAGATATCATGTTAGGTATCTACTTTATGCATGTTAGGTTTCATTATATCATTATAACAATACTATGTGATAAGTTTGATAACCTTTATAATGACTATATATTTAATAAATAATAGTATTACATATGATAAGATACTATAGATATTATGGGTACTATAATAATTACTTCGTGACGTTATATTCCCTATGACCTTGTAATATATAAATAGTATTAAATATATAAAGTAACATTATAATATTATAGAGATTATATTATTATTCTATATTGTAATACATATATATTATTATCTAATTATATACGTTGTAATATATCTTATATATTATTTTATATGTCTCAAAATACATATTATAACTTACAAAACCTACATTATACTATATATATATATATATATATATATATATATATATATATATATATATATATATATATATATATATATATATATATATATATATATATATATATATATATATATATATATATATTAGTTTTAAACATTATATTATTTAATAAGTATTAAACTATATATAAAATTGTTATATGTACTATATTGATATCTACTATATTATTTAAAAGAATAACCCTAAACCTTAAAAAAACTACCCAAACCCCAACCAAAAACTATTCCCCCTCCTCCATTAACTTATTTTCTTATCACTTTTTTTTTGTTTCAATGTGTATTGGCAAGGCGGCGCTTGGGAGGAATGAAGGATGAGGGTGTGGGATGGTGAACCAAGACATGACTAGGGGAAATAGGGGTAGAAAAGGGAAGTATGAGGGATAAGATTACATGGCCAAAGGAGAGGTAAATAAGGTGGTAAGGGAGATGGGATCTGCGAGTCTTCAAGGTTCCAGGGTAGCAATGGCAAAGCAGAGGTAGGGGAAAGTGTGGGTAGTTGAGAGGATGAGGTATCTAGGATGGAGTTTGGTGCCCTAGGGTGGGAACTGTGTGGAATGGCCTAGGGTGGGGTGGGTCATCCCTAGCCCCTCCCCCCCCCCCCAATTAATTTTTTTAACACACTACATACATACATACATATATGTATGTATAAGTATCAATAATCTTGTGTTAAATTCAAGGTTGCGGGAAATGCATAAACTAGTTTATAGGACAGAAATGAGAACATAACAATTTCCATTATCATGTTACATTTTGATTAACTAGTTGCAATAGTTATCAAGAGCATAAAACCTAAATGTGAATGGCATTTGGATTTAAAAATTCTGGAAGTAAATTTGTTTTATCAAATTACAAGGTTCATACTCAAACAAGAATTAAATTAATTTTATTCCCATAAGCCAAGAATATAAGACAGAAATGTGTAATTTACAAATATCAAACAACAATATTAAAACTAGCCAGATATTAAACAGAAATATTCTCCAATTTATGATAATGCAACAACAAGATTTCAAGTTTCCAAATATGTAACAAAACAACAAGTTAAAATAGATAGTGGTGGTGTACCATGGATATGGTCACCTTTCCATGTAGTTTGCATGGAAGGATGGCCATACCCATGTGTATCCCAACTAGTAAGATCACACTCTCTTGTGCAAGTGTTCTCTTACTAGCTAGGATGCACCAATTTCTACATTTGAATCTTAAACAAATTTACCCACATCATTACAATCTAAATCTTGACCAAAACTAATAAGTAAGTGCACAAAATTTCCCATTTCCACTACAATGACAACTCATTAAATTGTTGGTTTTTCTAACACAAATTTCCACTTCAAATTTACAACAAGTTTCCAAAAAAATGGTATTTCCTCTTCCTTCTAATTTTCTCAACAATGTGTTCCTTTACAGCATATTTTATAAATTTAACACACCTCTTTCAAAGCTAAAAACTGATTTGTTTACATAGTTAACTTCAAATTACATCCTCCCAACATTCAACTCATTGGCTCACATTACATCACTTAACAAGCATTACAACTTTCTCAAAACTGAAATTTGCTTACATAATTCACAAATATCTCAATTACCTCTCCTTCAAATTTATATTACAATATTTTACATTACATCACTTTTACAAAATCCCAAATTTGAAGCGAGTTCCCAATAACAAGATGAAGGTAGTTGACATAAGAAAACTAGATTCTTCACAAGCTTCTCAAATACACAAAGGGAGCCAAGAAACACTCTCCACCCAACTGTATCCATTGTAGAATTGGAGAACTTCTCCAATTAGCCCCCAAGCCCAAACAAATGAACCATCAATAGAGCCAAAACCCCCTTTAGCAACACAAACATTTTGTCTTGATCTCCATTAGACCCAAAACAAGCACAATCACACAAAAATGCAATTCAAACATGCACAGAACAAGAACAATCACTAAACAATCAAGCCAAATGGGACAGGGAGAAATAAAGGTTGGTCTTCTTTTCACTCCAAATGGGTAGTGGATTAGGCCTTAGACCTCCTTTATCTAACCCTCCTTTTTCCTCCACTACACCTTATACCACCTAATAGCCACCCCTTTTAGCTCCACCAAAGCCCTAATTCCCATCTACCCCAAACTCCCTCTACTAAGTCACAAAACAACAACTATAACATTAATAAAAATGAATCCTAGTTCCTTTTTCCCTCCACTAAAACCAAATCAAACACACTCCCCTCTATCACCCAACCTAAGGGATTCTCTACCCTTCCCAAAAACACATTCTAATGCAACAATAAAATAAACCATAAGAGGGGGAAACAATGAAGAACAATCAAAGAAGCAATTACACCAATTAACACCATTTTCATATAAACAACAATTCAAGATATAATAACAACATTGCAAAACCAAAGGGCTCAATACCCTACCTTGAATCCATAGCAGTAGTCTATCACTTGCTCCAAACTCTAATCTACTCCCAAACTCTCGTTCAAGCACAAGAACTCCCAAAATAAAACAAGATATGTGAAACTAGGCCAACCCCCTTTTTCAAATGATACAAGCTTATTTATATAGTTTTTAAGGGAAGAGGGTGGTTTGGCTCCACATGGATTCAAACAAGGTGTATTCATTCCATCTAACCCAAAGTACATAACATTCTCACAATGAAAATTTAATTTCCTCCAAAAAATTAGTCAAAAAATCATTACTCCTAAAATCAATATTACACCCCCAAATCTAATGAAAATTAAATGACTACAAATGAAATTCAAGCAGGTAAGGCTTATTTCACATCCATCATTCGAAAATTACACATCAATAATAAAAAGAAACACATCTCCACCAATAATTAAAATTCAATAAGTAAATCTCAAGTGCAATTAAAATTGCATGAAAAAATGAGCCACAAAAGGGGTCAAAATCATAAATGAGACTTCAAAACTACCCTACCCCATGATGGGTTTTGGGCTATGGATTCATTTAAGGTGTCTAGGAAAAATTTAGGTGACATTCAAGGTTGTCCAGAAAATTCACTCAAAGCACAAATATCCGCCCCTTTAAATTTCTCTATGGTTTTAGGGAACCATTAATCATGATATTCAACTTCTAAAAAGTGTCATAATAAATGTTAGATCAATCCATGGGCGAGAGGAAGAAATTTCATAAATTACAAATTATAAAAAAATCCAAGGGTGAATATTTACAAACATGAGCCAACAACATAGGACATGTAAACTAAATTAGACAACCACTAAGAAACAAAAGGGTCATAGCCACTTCTCCTAAACCTACAATTGTTGTTGCTCAAGGTATTCCAAGGGGTTATTTTCTCATGCATCCTTTGCGTGTTGGTATCCCTTGGTCCTCATGTGTGTTATTTTATTTAACTTGTACATCTTTGCAAACTCTCACGCACACATCAAATCCATCCTAAATATTTCCAAATCATGCATTCACATATAGTTAACATTGTCAACTCAAAGCACATCAATATCAATAACAATCATTATTAAAATTACGTTCAATATATGACTTTTGAGAACAACGGTGTTAGTATAAGCATTCAACATATAAAAATTCCACCAAGATATAAATGTTAGAGTCATCATAGTCATCATCAAATAATCACATACATGAGTCGATATAAGAAATAGTAATACGATAAATCCTTGCATCACAAAAGTTATCAAAATCCATGTATACAATATATAAACAGCAATGCCATCCCAAAAGAGTCTGTCATGAAGTTTTAAAATAATAGTGTCCAAATTTCAATATGTCAGATATCATAATGTCTTATGAGATAGATAGAATATCCAGAAATAGATAATCTAGTGACATAAAAAGGGGTCTAAGGGAAGTGGGCATTACATTATTTAATAGTTTCACAATATTTGTTTTATTTTTTGTGGATACAAATTTTACAGTAGCAAATTTATTGTCACTTTTGTGTGACTTCGATTGTTTTTAATTTATCCACACTAGCATTTGAAACCCATTTTGTAGTCACAACCAATTACTTCGAAGGGTGTGGTTTGTTTAGTCGGTTTTTAGGGAGTTCAAACTCAGAATGAACTTTAGGATTCTTCTTAAGTTTTCTAATTGTATATCAAAAGGTCTAGAATATTTTTGAGTGACGAAGATCTTCTCTAACTGAAGAAAACTAACCTCTTGGAACAAAGTGGAAGGAGTGGCCTTCATCCTGTGAATCCACGACCTTCCTAGGATCATGTTTTATTTTTCTCCCTATCTATAATGTAAAACTCAGTTAAAATAGTTTCCAGTCTAAGGAAGATAATAAGGATTAGGATTCTAATTGAAATGAGTCTAAGGCTATCATAACCTCACAACGTGTTTCTAGTGGAGTACTTGGTCTCTCCATATCCTAACTTCGACAAGGAGAAGGGAACTATATTCATAGCATCCCCATCATCAATCATGTATTTATTAATGTAATTTCTATATAGTAATTGTTTGTTAATATAAAGTGGGATCTCCTATTCGGGCTATTTCAACATCAAAAGGTATCTTACTTATGTCAAACACATACCTAGCATCCATATCATTTTTCCCTAGAGGATTTATGTAAAATTCAAGATGATTAATTTAGGCCTTGGGTGGAGGCATGACATGGACTAGATGTTCAAGACCCAATGTATCCAAACTAGTGGAATGATGAGATATTGAATTCTTCAATGATTCCGGAAATGAAATGTGGGAGAATGTCTATATTAAGTTCGTAATCAAGTCATATGCTTCTACTGGCTTGTGGACTATACAAATAGCATCCTGCAAAAGAGAGTAAGTGGGGAGAGGTTGTGTATACTCTTTTATCTATGTCGTCAGACTAAATTTTTGTTTAGTTTCTAACTCAGCCAGTCCTACAATCTTCATCCTTTTTTATTTAGCTTGGGATAAACCTCCAGATTCCCATAGGTAAAATATTCATTGTCATGGTTCAATTAGGAATTCCCTTATTTGCACTTTGGGATTTATTTTCTCATCTTCAGGGTATTTGGGAAATGGATCCTGATATATGCCCAAATTTACTTGTTAAGGTGCAATGGACCCTGAATAGTCAGATTGTGGGTATTCCTCGAGGTTCCCTAGGAACATGTCAATGAAAAAAATTCATTGATCCTTTAGGATTCTTTATATGAAATTGTTATATTATCTCTAAGTATGGGAATCATGACCAGAAACATGGTGAAAGCCACTGTAAAAGTTGTGAATGTAATCCCTTAGCCTCTAAATTTGGTTTTTTATTGGTTGAACCCTGATTTTTATTCTAGGGTTGGTTGTTATATGTGTAGTTTGTGCTCCTTGGACAATTTTTTGGTATTGGTTTTGGCCTTGGCCTTGATTTTTTTGAATTATAAAATGGTTGAAATAAACCACGTTAATAAAGGGGATGGGGTTAGGATTCCTTTGATTCCTCATGTTATTGTTATTGTTTGTGTTGCCAGTGTTTGTTACATTGGGATTTTTAGCTTGGTCGGTAACACCGTATGTGGTGGCACCACGATTATGGCTCAATACTTTGGGTTATTGGTTGTAATTTCTAATGTTTTGATAATCCATGTTGTTTTAGTTGGGATTTACAACCTTCCCATTGGGTCTGTAAGTATTGTGTCTATTGTTGATAGTTGTTTGATCAATAGGAAGAGCACCTACTAGCACTTTCTCATAAATACAAATGGGGAACTTTTGTAATTCCTCCAAGGTTTCTCGGATATGTAAGTGAAGGAAGAGATCACAAATCTCCATTTGGTCTATGTTAGGTGCTCTTGTGTAATAATACAGAACCTATTACCATCTCAATATGAAGTGAGTGATAGATTCATTATCTACATGTTTAATATGTAGGAATTCTCTTATTCCCTTACATAGAAATTTATTCATGTCAAAGGCTTTGAAAAAATCAAACACTAATTATTTTAAAGAATGCATGGATACCTCATGGATTCAATAATACCAATCTAAAGTGATCCCATCAAGGGTCTTTGGAAATATCTTAACAACTACTGCATCCCATAGTAACAACTCTCTAATTGCAGTAACATAGGCATTGATGTGGACATTGGGGTATCCCTGTCCTTTACACTTGGAGAGGTCTAAAAATGGGAAAGAAAGCATGATACCCCGTATTAAGAAATCGAGGGTTTATTTTAAGTAATTTACATAAGTTCTCATTTCATAGGATTCTACCATGTAGGTTTCTTTATGGAAAAGTGGAGGAGGAGATGTTTGGTAAGTTATGACATATGTGTTAGCTAAAGCGTATGTGGTTCCTTGGAACTGTGAGAATGGGTCAAGGAACTTACAAATGTATATATGTGCAGACTTTGAATACATATGCATGTAGGGAGAAAAAATATTAGAGAATGCATTCGTGGTTGTTTGGCTATGAAAACCCACATGGTTGGGGATGATATGTAACAAGGCATTACCAATGGGTTCTTGGGTAGAGTATATGTATGATGGTTGAGAAACCATTCCCAGTGTGTTAGCTCCTATGAGAAGCTCACCTAGGTTTGATTGAACTAGACGGCCTTGTTTCACATGTTGTTGTGTTTGTTACACATTGGATAAAGGGATGTGACTTTGATTATATATGGAATAACCCATATTCCACCCTATTACGTGGGTAGGTTGCGATGTTTGAGCACTTTCTAATTCTTGAATCTTTCACACTAATGTGGAAATAACATCATTAAATAAAGATGGGATAAGTTTTAATAGGTGTGAAATGGTAAACATGGAATAGGTGTGGATGGATAAGGATCAAGATTATAAGTTCAAGCAACTCATAATTGATTAACTTACAAGTATGAAACTTGTTCATCAAGGATGGTGATTAATCATCTTATCTCCATGTGTGGAATAATGCAACCAAGGATAATTATTGTGCACAATTCCTAATCTATGTTGGTTACACTGAAGATACTTCGGCCCGGCTAATGAAATCTTGGAAAATGTTTGTTTGTCTCTAAATATTCCTCTCCATATATGGTCATACAAGATTTTAGACAATGCATAAAGCAAAGAAAACTAAGGGTTTGGTTTTTAACTCAATTTTTTGATTGGCCCAGAATTATTTAGCTATGAATAATTTATTGTTTAAATCATCAAGTTGGTTGATGCTCTTTGGGGGTAAAGGAGTAGAGAGAAAAACTAGTACACGTAATAATAAGTCTATGTCTCTCTGATATTGGTTGATACCTGGTGGGTTAACGATTGGTTCAAATATTCTCCTACAAGGTTGAGACAGACTAAAAATGGTCATGTATGGTCGTCAACTCTTGAGTGAGAAAAAAAGAAACCAAAAGAATAGTCAAAGGATAATCAGAGGCTATGAACTAGTAGTGTGAACTCCTAATAACTAGGTTTGTTTTGGTTTGCATTCCAAGATTACATTAAATCCAAACAATGAATAAATAGCAAAAGTAAATTTAAGTAAACATATAGATAGATGAATTATTCCCTTTGGTTTATCAAATTCCTTTTCAATTAATTAAATAAAATGAATACAACTACTTTAATCTATCTCTTTGTACTTTGAGAATATTTTTGAAAGAAATGGATTAAAACTAATTAATTAACTAATATTTTAAATATTTTCTAGAATATTTAAAAGAAAATAAGATATACAGTCTATGGAAACAAATGAATAAATTGAAATGAAGTTAATTTCTTCTTCTAACCAAGATAAACTAAATAGTGAATAACTGGATGTGGTTATTCCTTTGTTGCAGTGGGTTGTAAATAATAATTTTAATGAGGAAGAAATTAAATTATTTTTTATTTGAAAAAAGTAAAGCTCCATGTAGCATAGATTCTACCTCATATTTTATAGGAAGGGAATATTTTAAAATTTTATTTCCTTTCTTCTGGAAAAACTTTCCCCAGCAGAACTGCTTCTAATCTAATTAAAAGAAATGATAAATAACTGAAGATATGGAGATTTATTCACTTCTTCCTCCAATTGCTTTCCCAAGTAAATCCACATGGATGCTTCAACAAGAGATTATCCAACGTAGAATATTTTTCATTACAAATCTTATAAAATGAATTTATTGGTATAACAGATTTACATGGGAAGTGATGATATATTTTATTTCAAATAACACTACAACTAGCTTTCTTGATTTCAAAAGATAAATGCTTATATTAATATTTTAAAAGAAATTAAGTGCATCCCCAACTTGGTCATTACAGTGTGGTGTTAGATTGTCCCAGTGTTTTTGGTGATGTAGTTAGTGTCTCCTTAGCTTCAGAATCCTTCCAATCTGCAAGTTCCAAGTGTTCTAAGTGAGTAAAGTAATGGCTGATAGTAAGAAATAAAGAAAATTGGATGGTTGGTCTGGTACAGATAATGATGGTTGGAATGTGAGCAAAAGGACATTTTTATATATAACCATCCATCTATGCAATAACCTCTCCAAAATTAAGTATCATAACACTTCTCAAAACTTAAAACTGTCAACCTATGATACAAACAAATATGAATATTTATAAACTATTGGGAAAGAAGAAGTTATAAAGCACATGTCAAACAAGAATGAGTGACTAAGATAATGGGGAAGAATTCAATGGGATATTTTTAGCAATAATGGAGGAGAAAGAAAATATCATTCCAATGAACCTATTTTTAGCATATTTGACCAAGTAAACTTGGAGAAAACCAAATCACAATTAAAACATGTGTTTAAAATTCATGTTTTAATTTTGATTTTCATGGTTACAAAATTGCCCCTATTGCTAGAGGGGCAGTTGCATAACCACCTCTCTAGAAATAGGGGAAGTTACACAACCACCTTTGAACAGCAAGGTAAAATTCTAGTAAAACAGTCTTGTAAGAAAATTGAAAGTTTAGAAGCGGGACAAGGAGGTTAGGCTAAGTCAAGATAGGAATGTAGAAGGGAGAAGAAGGGATCTAGATCTCATTCTTGTCTTGGAAGAAACTTTATCATCATCGGAGACATATTATGTTCAAGTGTTGCACCATGTAATTTTTGGGTGTGTATAATCACCCCCTTTATAAGTCACCAAATATTGCACTACATTTCAAACTCAATTTAGTTCTTCTAGTGCATTATGCCAATGTGCATGTAATCTAGAACCCTTGACCTATTGTTTCCCTTTTGCTTCCACACTGATAGTGGGATATGTTAATTTTCTCCTATGAAACCCCTATGTGTAGATGTAGAAAACATATGTATGCCCTCCTATGTTATGATATGTAGTATGAAGATTGTACTCTTGATTTCTTAGCTCAATATATAGTACATAAATAGGTGATTTCTAGATGGTAAATGATCAAGATGAACTTATATATATATAATCACTTTGAAATTTGAATCTTATTGGCGTGTAAATTCGACCATAAAATGTGAAATATTAAATATCATGGAAGATACCCAACAAGAAGAAAGCAATCACAACTAAAAAGGGTCATGATTGTAGTGCATTCATGATCAATTTGTAGTTTTAATCGAAACTATAAAAAGTCAAATAAATAATGAAATAGGTCGTAAATTTTTATTTCACATCATGAAAAGATAATCAAGCATTGGTAAATCCAAATCAGTAGATATATAAAGTGATATAAAAGCAAAATGACAAGGACTTGTAAAACTAAGACTTAATTCCATTTTTCAAGAGCCACATATATATTTTTTTCCAAAATCATGATGTAATAATGATATTGTCAAAAAATTAGTGTCTACATCTACTATGCCTCAATGTTTGTATTTATATTTCCTCTTGCACTTGTTTACTTGTATTCTCGTTTACTTATGCACTTTTTTTCTAGTATGATTAATTTTCTCTCTTCATGTCATGGTTTCTACCATGCACTCTTTTGCAGGAATAGAATATCTATTATAGCCACCTCCACCAATACCTCAATGTGATCCAACAATAACTATTTTCTACATCCCACATGGACACAAATCATTTATTTTGAGCTAAACAATCTATTTATACATCTCACTTATCTCAAAATATTGGAGATTCAATAGAGTTATCACATGGAAATTTATGAAATTTAGGCATAAAAAATGTGTAATTTATATCAAAATGGGATAGAATATAAATACAAAGGTAAAAACCCATCTAATAGGGGACAAAATTGACAAACGTTGTTTTCTAGGATGGTCAAGTTTATCTTGGGAAATTTTTTAGTGATAGATTTGGAATTTTCTAGCACATGTAGACATTTACATGTTTATGATATAAACTCAAGGATAATAGGCATAGTTTAAAGAAGGGTTTACTACATTTGATGCATAATGTAGCAGACCATGATCACTTCATTCCCTTTCGAATTTTCACATCTTAAGAACCTTTACACTATATGGTATGGGGATATGGGCCTCCTCCTTATTCTATATTCAACATTTCATACTTGATACACATAGGGAATCACATAGTGGGTGCATGAGCATACTTCATTACCTTTTTAAATCATGATATTTGAAAAATTATGGCCTAGATTCATATGTAGCAATGTGGTCCTTGAGAAGAAGTGTTTGGGGTGTCCAAAAATCCTTCTACTAAAAGGTTCTTGGGGTAGATATAAATCCCTGTAATACCCTTATTTTGGTATTGGGTCAACTAACACCCAATTCCCTTTTGGCCCCAATATCTCCTTTAGTGAATTAGATAATTATCGCCCCCAATCCTATAGCATATTAGTTATAATCCATCTCCCCAATCATATCATCATGGATCTGCTTTTTTCATAAAAACAACATGTGTACTCCTTCCTTGTTTTGTTTATTTTGAAAATTTAAAAGTTTCAATTAGATTTTCAAAGCTGAGTAAAAGTTCAATTCTTTTTATAAACATTGACTACACTATGTGTTACATGTTTCACTTTAGATATCATGACAAAACTCAAGTGAAATCAAGCATCTTAAATAAAGACAAAGTGCTTTTACACACTCATGTATCTTTTCCTTTAAGCATGTAATTTAGTTTCATACTTACATAAGGGGAATGTAGATACCTAGTTTTTGTAAGTTATCTTGTATTTAACACTAAATCATGAATTTTTCATGTATATTGATCTCAATTACCTATCCTTAGTTCCATGTGTGACTTTCTCTTTTCAATACAATTGTTTAGTCACTCATAATATTGCTTACATTAGTTAATAATAGTTTATTAACTCCAAGTGTCGTGTTAAGAAGTTTCCAGTACCTCACTCCCTATTCATAATGGACTTCCAAATAGAGATGAAACCACCAAATATATTAGTCAAAACTAGTGGTTTTAATCCCATCAAACCAACAGTCACAATTTCAATTTTGCATCTTTTTATAGGTCTTTACTTTCCTCATGGGTTGGCCTTAATGTGAAATTATATTAACAAACCCCTATATAATCAATTCCTATGCACTCATTTACTCATCTAACACTTTCAATATCACTCATTGCAAAAATCATTCCTAAAGTACTTCAAAATTTCCTAAATCATTCTAAATTAGTAGCACACTCTATGAGTAGCCCCTATGTAGTATCCCCTACATAGGTATAAAACACACTCATCTAGGTTATAGAGTCACACTTTCCATACTAGATACCATTGAATTTATGTCAAGATAAGCATGATGAGCCATTGTTGCATTCAAATGATCAAATTGATAAAAGCTAGTTATATATATATATATATATATATATATATATATATATATTACATGCTAGCTAGAAAAGTATGTGTGATTTTAGGCCTCCTTGGAGTATTTCCAATGTAACTAGTGTGTGTGTGTATATATATATGTATATATATATTACATGCTAGCTAGAAAAGTATGTGTGATTTTAGGCCTCCTTGGAGTATTTCCAATGTAACTAGTGTATGGATTGCACTTCAACCCAAAGAGTGGCATTTATTGGGGGGTATCCTACCCATGGTTATTGTTTGAAGTGACTTCAACTCGTACAAAAAAAATTGTACTTGTGTGACACCTAGGGTTTCATATAAAAGTATATTTCTAAGGTTCACACAAGTACGTGAATTAATAAGAAGATGGGAACTTGTTAAATGAAAATGCCAAACAATTACAAAACCACCAAATGGTTTTTTACGCATCTAACTATTTCATAGCCACTAATTTTTGTACTTCTAAGATAAGAGAGAAAGCATGTCTAGATTGTTTCTAGGTTTCTTACCCTTCTATCACTACTAGGTCGGTGTCATGAATTTGTAATCAGCTAAACATGCCCTATTTCTTATGTTTTCACCTTCTTAGTAATCATTTATAATATTTTATCTTACAAATTACCAATAATAGTATATTATAATTTGTGCATTTAAATGTTCTTAAATTAATCTAAATATATTACATGTTGTTAACCCTTATCCTAAGATAATAAATAAAACTATAAACATAGCAATCCTCTTTATCTATTTAGGATTAAGTAAGGAACGTCAGCAATAAAATAGGTAGACATTAGTTTCTTGAAATTTTTAGAGGTATATGGGACTTGAATATGTTCAATTGGTTGGCCACTAATACGAGCACTTCGAATGAAGGGTATAGAGAATAAACATGCAAAAAGAAATAGGAATTAAAGAAATAGAATGTCTAATTTGCTAAGGGATCCCCCTATAAAAAGAAGCTAAGAATGTTTTATCAATAAGTGGGTTCACCAAATGATTTAACCCTAATTTAAGTTTGTATGAGGTATTAAAAATCTATTAGGAATAGAATATATAAAAATATGTATATTTATATTGATCAATTAATCATTCACACTCAAATCTAAACATACAATAAATTATTGAGAATGTATTGATCAATTAAACACATGTTAAATATAGTAAAGCTAAGAGAGAAGATCCAATTATCTTTTATGATGTTTTGTGGACTGATATGTTTATGGAATAGGGTGGAATAGGTTATAAAAAGTCTCTAAAATTTTTGTTTTTAAAATAGTTTATACAGACCCTTAAGGACACTTGTGGAAGGTTTTTGACACTAGGATCTTATGATTTTATCTAAGTTATATGGTTTTTTCCTCTAATACTCTACAACCTTGACTGCGAGATCCTTTGAGACAGATAAAAATATTGCCTTTTATGTAATCAAGAGCTTATAAGATGTTCATAATCCCCTATAATTAAATTTCTTTCCTTGAAACCTTAGTGCTCTTGAAAGTACCTATAAAAGGGGTCAAAAGTTTGAGTTGTGGCAACCCAACGCTACCTACAAAGCACTACTTTGAAGAGACATAAAACACACATTATTCTTCACCTATTAGAAGTGTAATTGTGTTGATGCAACTAGAAAAATGTGACTATAAATTTAGATCTTAAATACTTGATATTGATAACTTTGAATTTTCTTGAGATGTTCTTCACTTGTCTTGGAATGATCTTGGCTAGATTTAGAGTGCTTCATACTTGTTTAGGGACTGATCATAATCCCTTTTCATGGAATAGGGAATTTTAGGGAAGATTTAATTAATATTTAAAGATGAATACCTTGTATTTTTCAAGTCGGTGATTGAATTTCCAAGTGAGTAAATGTTTTTAACTTGTTTTTATATCGTTCCACATGATATAATTTCTCGTCGATGCTAACCTAGGAAGGGAAATAAAGATAAACATAATAAATTTTACTATTTGCACATAAAGGAAAGAACCATGGAATAGGGGATAGAACCATAATTTGGTTTTTTCCAACCTATATGGTATTTTCTAGGAGGATAGAATGTTATAAGTGGAAATTTGGAAAATCTTGTTCGGAAGATTAAAATGTCTACAAGCAATGAGATCAGTCCTATAGGTATTTAATTAGCAAAATAGAAGAATATGAAGTGTTTTTAAGTATTTGGAGAGATTAGGTTAATGCATTTAATATCTATTTGTGTCACAAGTCATGACTAAAGAATATAAGCCAAATTACGAATATCAAATTCTAATTACCAAATTTGGTTGTCTTTCGATATAATGACAATGAATTTGATTACACTTTACAACATGAGGATTATTTAGGATGCATCACTCA
Organism: Taxus chinensis; assembly: GCA_019776745.2. Classification (NCBI taxonomy): domain Eukaryota; kingdom Viridiplantae; phylum Streptophyta; class Pinopsida; order Cupressales; family Taxaceae; genus Taxus; species Taxus chinensis. The sequence goes on along the minus strand of CM034147.1, from coordinate 322,695,093 downwards.
TTTTCTTATGATAGGACCAATATTTTAATGATATAATATTATTTATGATACCTACTAGAGAAGAATTCAACACCATTTTGGGACAACATTGGTTAACCCAAGGGACTAACTGTGGATAGTAACAATAAGCACATTAGTTTTAAACATCTTAACAATATGATGTCAATTGCATGAGATCAATCAAAAGACAATTGTGACCTTCCAATCAAATAAGTGGTTCCTATAGTAATGTGTACATCAGATAAATTGTAATACTCCACAAGAAGTGAGGAACAAGTAGTACTTATTTGTCAAAAATCAAAGCAAAAAATTATTCAATCTACATCAAAGTGTATCTTTTTTGGATTCAAAATATAATAATTACCCACCTATGACAAATAACTTGTAAATGTGTCAAGAATATTATGACTATATAGAAAAATATGAGTACCCTAGATGGCTTGACATTATCATATGATAATTTCTTACAAGCACATATCCTTTAAATACCCTGTCACCAATGGCATTTAATATTGGCATCATTAGTGATCATTCAACATCTTTTCTCATTGCCCTTTCTTAGGGAAAAAATCAATGATGCAACACTTTAGGGGTATGATGAAATTTTTGAGGACCAAGTCCCCACATGATCTTTTCTATTTTTACTTCATATGGCTTGGAGCCCTTAGAACAAATCCTAATTTGTAATTTTATTCTTATGGAAAAAACATAAAAAATAATATAATGTGGGAAAAATATAAGTTCGGTGATTATGTATGACTTTCTTATTCATTTCATCGAATTAGGCATTGTGGTTATTTATATTTAGCACTTTACATAGCCTATATACTTGTGCACTTGATCTTGGTAATATAAATAAGAGGTTTTAGATACCCTCAATCTATGGACATCATACAATGTATGGCTTCTTAAGCCTTGTACCATGAGGGTAGTCCACATCATTGGGGTAATATTACATACCAACCCTAATTAGATCATATATTTTACACTTTGTGGATTCTAATAGCCCTATACCTTGGGGAATACCTATTATGTTGGGGATATTTCACTTACTAAGGTTATATAGATCTTATCCTTACACACTAGTCCATTATTGATAAAATGTTTTTTTTCCTATCTTACACCACCTTATATCTTATGAAATGTGCTATATTATTCCTCATCTTATGATCACATTGTTTAGATAGATATTTATTTAGCATGTTCCATGCCTATTTTTTGTTGACCATTTACTTTACTACTTTCTTACCACCCACTATTATAATTGTTTGACTAATATTAACATTGGGCTCTTGTTTTTTGCTATTTTAAATTGTTGTGCATACATTACTTTCCCTCTACACATGTATTTTCTACACTTATTTAATGCATGATTTATTTTATGTACTTGTATGATTTATGATTTGTTTGATCCATGTACTTGTCTACTTTATACATTATTTTCTCTATGAACTTGTATGCTCTAAAATATGTTCTCTATGTACATGTATGTTTTATGGTTTGTCTTCTCTATGTGCTTGTATGCTCTATTATCTATTTTCTATGCATGTGTAAGCTCTATGTTATGTTTTCTCTATGCAAGTGTTTTCTCTGTGCTCTATTTCTCTATGTCATTGTGCATTCTATGATTTGTTTTTGTTAAGCACTTATATGCTCTATGCTCTATTTTATTTATGTACTTGTATGATTTATACTCTATTTGATATATGCACTTGTATGTTTTACACTTTGTCTTCTCTATTCCATTATATTCTCTATGATTTTTATCTATCTACTTTGTGTTATTGTATGACCTATGTTATATGTTTTCTCTATGCACTTGTATGCTTAGTGTTTTGTTCACTCTATGCACTTTTATGTTCTATGCACTAGTTGATTTTATGTCATTGTATGTTTTATGCTCTGTTTTCTTTACAAACTAGTATGATCTATGTTTGGTTTCTCTATGTCATTATATTATTTATGGTTTTTTTTCTCTCTACATTTGTATGCTCCATGTTTTGGTTCCTCTATCTACTTTCGTGCTCTATGATCTATTTTCTCTATGCGCTTATATACTCTATGCTCTATTTTATCTATGCACATGTATGCTCTATTTTCTCTATGCCATTATATTCTCTACGATCTATTTGTTGTATGATTAGTTTTCTCTATACCATTGTATGGTCTATGATATGTATGCTCTATGTTTTTGTATACTCTATGCTTTATCTTATTTATGTTGTGATTTGTTTTTTCATATGTTAATGTTTACTCGATGTATTGATTATTCACTACTTGCTTGTTTTATACTCAATTACATACAATGTTTTTCACCCATATTGTTTTGTGGAAACAATTATTAATACATCTAAATATTGGAACACATCTCTTATGACATATTGTTTGAGACACATATTATTTGAGATACTTCGGTTAGACATGGATTTCTTATGAACATGGGGTTTAGACACACATTTTTGGTAACATATATTGTTTAGAAACACATTTCATATGACACTCATTATTTAGAACACATGGTTCATTAACGTATCTCACTTATAGCACATTGGTTGACACACATCTTGATCTATATTTTATTCATTGCACATTTATTTCTACATATATTTCTCATAACACATTTCTTGACACATATTTTGATTTATATCTTTCTAACTAAATATTGATTATTACATATTTTTATCATGGTGCATTTTTTACACGTTACCCACAACACATAATTTCTTCACATACATAACTAACTACTACTAATGTTGTTAAAATGAGCCTCCAACTCATTTTTATTGACTAGATCACAGTCTCCTCATTTTCTTCCCCTTTTTAAAATGATTTCATGGTATCTTCTAGACATTTTACATTTTGGAAATATTTTAGAAATGTGTGAATCTTCAAATTCTCACTTATTTACAGTTAGTTTTGTGACGTCTTTGAGATCTTTCATAGTGTTAATAGTAAATATTGGGAAGGATTCACCTTTGAATTGGATTTATAGTCAGCCTTTGACGTATCTTAGCCTTAGAGAAAGATATTTTGCCACTTGGTTTCAAGACTTGGTCACTTAGAGCTTTAGTATGGAGGCCCTTTGTATTTTACCTTTAGGAATTAATCCCGCATTCACCAAGGAGGGAACATTGGAAGTGTTTATATACAAAAACACTTTGTTGTTATAGTGGAGCAAAGGATCTACAAGACTTATCTCTTATCCAAGCATTGAAGTAGAAAACTTTCAGTTTTCTTAGTGTAAAAATATTATAAGGCATGGGCTAGAAGTGTAGGCCTTTTAAATGGGTGCTTCACATAGTTTGAAGAAGAATACCAACCAGGGCCAAAATAGTTTTTAGATCTAAAGTAATATATTATACCACGTGGAGCCATCTAGTGGTCCCAAAGAGTTTGGAGTAAGGATAAAAATAAGATAATGTAGAAAGAATTTAAATCCCCAAGATCCTAGAGCATGCCACATGGAAGGATTTAGTGAGCCATGGAAAATCAAAGAAAATACAGCTTGAAGGCAATAATAACACATATTATAGGGCTCCAGATGAGGACATGTGGCAAAAAAAATGATTTCATGCTTGAGGAAACTTAGAGAGATTGATAAAAATATCTTATGAGGCGATTGAGCTAGATGATGCCATGTGGCATGGTGGATGATTATCAATGGATGTTTAATTATTAGAAAGGTTGAGGAAAATGACTTACACTCTTAAGCCTACCCATAATTACACAATAACATTCCATGTGACATTGAGTAGACCAATCAAGAAGAGAAAGACGACAAGGATGGGTTTGAGGTCACTTTTGTTGGAAAAACAATCATCGTTTAAGAAAGTGTGGTAGAGATAAAATTTTGGGGGACACATCTTTTTATCCAAGACAGAAAATTAAGAAATTTTAGTCTCAATGGTAAGCTCTTGAAGAGTGCTTGTAAAATAGGTTAATTTTAGGTAGTTATCCACCATAAATTAGGACTCTTGGGAATTTATAAGTGTTAGTTATTTCTCTCCTACTATGATCTAAATCGTGATAGTTAGTAGGGGTCCTCTTTCTAACAAGTGTTCTCATTTCCAACTAAGTAAATATGAATATCCCTTAGGGGATTATCATTCTAAAAATATTGTTATGCATCATTTTTTGAGCCCCTTAAATTTTTCCTGAGAGACTAGATGTGGAACATTTGAAGGAAACATAATATTTTGTTCTCTTTCTCTCCTTTCTCGTTTCTCTCTTTTCTTCATCTATAAAAGGTAGATTGATCTCTTTGTAAATGGTTCTCTTTTTTTAATGTAAAGTCGTTATATTATTTTTAGGAATAAAATTCCAAGTATCTATATTTCTTATTTTGAGGTTATGCAATGTGTCCAATGCATATTTCATCAATGTAACAAATTGTATATACTTCGAGCATTAATATAACATTGATTGTGGCTTATATATGCCCTTTGATTGTTCTTTAATTATTATCTTGTCTTTCTATTATTTTTTGATGTATTGTGTGTGGGTTATATTTGTAGGGTTAAAATACACTATGTCAATTACAAACAAAGGGAGAGTGGTCCCCTTTATTCTTTGATACATAGTCACTTTTATTTCATGTTTTCTCTTTCCCCCTTTTCCTCCTGAAAGTGTTATCTTAGATTAGATTATTGGTAGCATTAGAGTAGTTAGGATCATAACCAATTTTATATGGAGGTATTCTTCAAATAGCCAAGGTCTCACACTTAGGAAGCATTCACATGGTTATTTTTTAGGGAAAAATCCCCAATTTGGTGTTCTTGGGCATGTAATTTCAGCAACCAATAGTTTTTGGCACACCTAATGAGACCTTTGCATTATTTATATAAAAAAAATTATACAAGTAAGAATACATAATTTTTATTTTTTAGATAAGTTTTGGTGTGTTCTTAGCTCATTCAGTTTTATGAGTTATTTCCAAGCAATTGATGACTCCATTATGCTCTCATTTTGAAGGGTCTAGTTGTCATGCAAGTATATGAGATGGATTGGGAAAAAGAGAAGTGATGTCAAAGGTGAACCTATTGAGCTCCTATACTTTGTCACTAATAGAAAGTATAGAAGAAGATATTTGCAGAGGCCTGAAATAACTCAATCTCCTCACATAACTCAATAATTTACTCCTTCGTATGATAAATCTTCACACACCCTTTAAAGAAATATTCAATCTCTTGTCTTCATGGTCCATCAAAAAAAAATTCCTTCCTTTCCTTCAATATAGCGACCCTTTAGCCTTGAAATTATGGAATGTCCCAATGCCATCTCTTCAAATCCTTCTATATTTCACTAGTGAAAATCAAGTCACCCTTGTTGATCATATCAAAGATGTTGTCAAACTATGTTTTATCCACCATATTACCCAAAACGATGTTGTAATAAGAATATTGACCTCTTCCCTTAAAGAACAATCCTTTGCCTAGTATGGAAGCTTCACACTTGACTCCATACACACTTTGGATGAGTTTGGAGAGAAGTTGGATAAATAATTTAAATAGAATGACAACTTATTATTGATGGAATACTTAACTACTATTAAAAGAGCACCCACTAAGGCACTTTCTAATTTTAACTTTATATTTCATAGAATTTGGGATAGAACCCCACACTTAGTGAGGCCTTTAACTTATAATGTTTTTCTAAACTTGTTTAGAGATTTACACTCATAAATAGAAGTTATGATACAATCCATGGGTAGCACAATATTCCCTTATGCTTATTAGGTCATCATTTTAGCTAAAAATAGTCATATATACGAAAGAAAATTAGCTCTGATACCTCATATGTCATTGTTTTCTAAAAAACCCTTGTGATAAGATCCACTCTCAACCCATTGTGGCTTACTGCCTTTCCATTATTCCCAACACCTCTAAAAATGAATTTGATGACCTTAAAGCCTTGAGTAGAAGTATGTCCAATAAACTTACTGTCATTAAAAGACAAAAAACTAAACCAACTCCTAGGCCCTACAAACCTTAAAACCCTACATGTAAACAAAATAGAACACAAAACCAAGGCTAAATAGCTTCTGATATACCTCCTCTATAATATCATCCTACCATTACCAATCATAATAGAGACATGTTTCCTGTGTAAAATAATCTAGATAAAGATATGATATGGATTTAACCTTGTGTCATACCTTATAACTCCAACACTCATGCTAATTGAAGGTTTGACCATGTTCTAATAGTACAGGGATCTTTGTCATGTCAAATTAAAGATATGGAGTTGTAGTCACAAAATCACACACTTACTACTATTATTATACAACTAAGTATGTTTTTTAATATATGGATCATGCGTAAGAAAAGTATTTACTGATGACCCATTCCATTGTCTAGTCATTTGTCTTGTTGGTAATTTTTGTTGTTTTTCTCACACATTTTTCACTCACTCGCATAGTTCTAGTCAGGTCTCAGGGATTCTTATCTGTCAGTACTCATTCGTTGTCGTCACTAGTCTTTGACTAAGGTGCCTAGATAGGGATTAGGGCACCTGGGGTGCCCTAGTCCTGATTTTTAGGAACCCTTGTCCCTGTCATAGTTGGTTTTATTTTAGACATTCGAGTTTGGTCTTTTCATTTTTCCCTCTCATCTCCCTAGGTACTAGTCAACATGTTGCGTCATTAGTGTCAAAATTTGAGAAAGGGGTCCCTATATAAACACAACATACACACTACCTTATGGGCGGACTATTTCTACTAAGGGCTAGCTATCTACATAAAGCAAGGGACTATATTTATGAAATATTTTTCATCACACACTACATAAAAAGGGGTGTATTCATTCTATTACATCCACCATTTTACATTTTATCTAGCTACTGCCTAATATCTCTATGTCATTGGTGTTAGGAAAACCTAGGCACATTATTACACGCACAATCACATAGAACTACATTATGTGTGAGATGTAGTATAATGCTCATTCATAAGTCCATCCATTTAGCATCTAAGGACAGTCAAACCCCTTCATTTGCATATTTCTTTTTTTAGCTTTTGATGCTTTGTGTGGGGTTTTGCAGGTGATTATTCATTGCAAGTTTTTGGCAACAATAGCGAAGCAAGTATGACATTCACCTGACTAAAAGAAAAGTACTACAAATACCTAACGTCCATATCAGGATTAGATTCTGAGTTTTTTTACAGACAAGGGTGCCCATATTTCAAACCAGGGCACCCACAAGCACCCATATCCCTCTCCAGGTGCCCTAGTCTAGCTAGATCTTCCTCTGTTTTTTTTTTAAGATCATTATGACACTCTACTCTGTCATTTCATCACCTTGTTCAGTCCCGGATCACTTCAAGGTAAGTTAAATTCATTTAAGTACCTTCCCCTTTCATTTTATTTCATTTTAAACTATTAAATAAATTATTTAGCATTTATATTTCAATATACTTCATTTATTACATTATCATAATATTAGATTCTTAATAAAATTTAGATTTTATAGAATCATTTTGGTGAGCCCGTAGCTTAGAACATTTTTCCCTAGGATCCACTAAAACGCTAATGGCTAAGGATACTTCTTCTCCTTCTCATCTCATCATGCCTTTTGTTAGTATTAATCATATCTATGATGAGGCAACTATAGTTGATCTTAAAGCTCTATATCATGATGTTATTATGTCAGACAATATTCAAAACAACTCTTAGATAGCAAATACAATATACCTACTAGCTTTGAAAATTATTCTTTTAGCATCGTGTCAGATCCCGATAGATTTTATGGTTGTCAACCTTGTTTATATAGTTAGCCATGATCCCCCTTCTCCCATTTCCAAGGTAATTCTAAATGACTCTCTTATTGATTTCATGTTTATTCTTGACGCTAATACAAGTGTGCATGATGACTCTCCTCCTAGTCAAACCACTACTATATCTACATTTCATGCTTCTCCTATTTCTAATAATGTTCCTCATCATCCATCACATACTTGTCCACGTGCTCATTCATATTATTTTGATGATCCAATTAATGACATTTTTAATATTTGAGTCTCTAATTTTGACGAAATAATTGATATTCATGAGTCTACAACTTTACATATAGTTTAGTGTGAATCTCCTGCTCCATTATCATCTTCTTTTGAGGTTGTATCTACCACTATGCATGACTCACCTCCATCTATTATTTCATCTTCTCCCATCACTCCATCTCCATCTATTAGTTTGTCTCCTCCTATTGTTATATCTCCATCTGATATTCCAACTCATAGAGATGTTTCCAATGTAATTCTTACTGCTTATATGGATATTTCATGTCCTTCATCACCTATCACTTATGTGGATCCTACACTTAGTGTTCCTTTAGCATCGGATTCTCCTACATCTCTTGTCAACATCCCTATGATTACGCACAATATAAAATTACAATTGTTTAACATATTATTTCCATCCTCTACTATTCCTTCACAAGATATCTTGTCTCTCATGCATGTTGTGGGTCACTTACAATCTCAGGTTCAATCACTCACATTAGAAAGAAAATCCTATTATGCTTCCATTGATGACAATTCATTGTATGGAAACCCTATCCCTAAGAATATCCATAACTCAGCATTTCCTAAGGATTTTATCATGCCTACCTTTTCATGTTTCGATGGTATTGGAAATCCCTACTTATATCTCAAACATTATCATATGGTTATGGTGTCACATTCTAATGATCGATTATTGCTTAAATACTTTTGACATATCCTTACTGATGATGTTTTCAAATGGTATACTCACTTACCATTTGGACCTATTAGCACTTATCAAGAGATGGAAGAAGCTTTTATCTATAACTTTATCATCAACAATGGCCCTAGAGTTACCTATAATCATCTACCTACTTTACATCAGAGTAAAATAGAACCTATCATGGATTACATCTTATGATTCAATGCTTGTATGTACCAATTATTCTTTCAACCTATCGATCTAAAGAATCAATTTATCTTCTATCGTGGTTTGATTCCAGCATTAAAACAACGATTGTAATATGACACATGTGAATCATTCACACTTCTATGTTATAAATTCATTGATCTAGAACAATACCTCATTGCCACGCATGTTATAGATCCTCCACCTATTTCTACTACTGCTACATCATCTAGTTCTTCTCCATTACCATTAGTTGAGTATCCTACACGATCTTAATCTCCTCCTCATAAGAAAGCTTAGCCTACTACATCACAAAAGTGTCCTTCTTCTCCTACTCCGCTGTAGGATACACCTAAATCTTCTACACTTATTTTACGTGAGCCATTGTGTTTCTCTCATCATGCTCAACCACATGATGTGTTGCGTCCTTTTCTCAATGATAATTTTATTCACTTTCCTTCTAACCATCATCATTCACAACATCATTTACAATGTCATCATGATCGAACATATTGTAATTATCACCATATCAATGGCCATAGGGATAATGATTTCTTCGCCCTTCATGGTCACTTACAACAATTATAGGATAAGGGATTCATCTCATTTGGCTCTCGCTCACATGAATGGTCCATATCTCCTATCCCTCATCCAGGAGCTACTACTCCAGTTGAGTTATCTCCTCCTTCTATTGCTAAGGTCATTATGCATCCATCGCCACATGTTGTCACTCATGTACACTCTCCATCGCGTTCATCCATCATTGTACAATCTCATCCATATTATCCATATCATCCATCTCATCCATCATGTCATGCTACTACTTCACATTGGATTCCACACCCCTTGGCATTTACACCTCCCACTTCTACTTCATATGACATTCAGTTTTGCTCATAGCCTCATGTTGCTTCCATCCCATAGGCTTCCACTACTTTGGGCCACCTCGGTCTCTTATAGGTGATTATTATCTCCTCACCCCCAATGACACACTCGTGCTTTTATGGTTCTTACATGACTATTCAGGGATCAATTACAATAATAACCTCTCTTCATGTGCTCTATTGATTCATCTAACAAATTGTATCTATAAAGAATGAACAAATTGCACATAAAAAATAACATAGATGATATATTATTATTCATAATTTGTATCATGCTAATACAATGGCTATTAAATAGCCATGAATGTAGATGAACAACTTCCTATAAAATAGAAATTATACAAAAAAATAACATACCCGTATAACCTATTTACATGAGTTTGGTTAAACTCACATAACAAAACATATAACTAATAATATGAGTTGTTAACCAACTCATATTATATTACAAATAATAATCATGATTAATAATGCAAACAATATTAATCCTAACACTCACCCCCTTATTGTGAACATTATTAATCACTAATCGTCACCCCCTTAATGTGAACACGGCGAAGAACCATATTCGAAGAATTTGAACCTCCTCCTGAAAGCACTTCTTAGACCAGGTACAAACTCCATATGTTATCTCTTTACCCTTGTAAAGGCGTAGTGTCGAGCTAAATTATGCAGGAATGCTCCCTTCCTCTTTGGGTTCATGTGGGACTTTCCCTTCCTCCTTGGGCGCTTGAATTCTGAATCTCCAAGATCCACAAGCTTTACACTAGCTAGATAACCATCCCTTGAGTCTACCTTGAAATCTTCTGCTACTCCCAAAAGTGAGTATTCTGAAAACATGACTCCTCCAAAAATCTCTAAAAATGGTTTATTTAGCAAACCGTCACACTACAAATAGGAACACTGAAAATGAACTAAAAAAAGAAACCACACTGCACACATGTCACCAAACCATTTGTGCGGCCCCGTCATTGGAAACTGATGAGAGGTTGTTGATTGACTTCCTTCCTCCATTTTCCTCCATCCTCTGATGATCTAAACCCAAAACAAGTATCTTCAGAATTATAATCAGGTTCATTATAATCCATGATAATAACTATGACAATTTTCACAATGGCATAGACCCACAATGAACTTTTACTATGACTCAATTTTTGAATTTTTATAACGACACAAAAAATGGACTCAATAATCTATTATTCACCTAAACATATATGGTGGAATTAATATTTTCATACACATTGATGTCTTATAATGACAATTTGATGATATTGATAACATTCAAATATTTAAAAAGTAATCGGATATTACTTTTTTTTACTAAGACACGTTAACTAAAACATACACGTTTTATAAAACAAAGAAAAGACTTGGCCACTTTTAGACAAAGCATATAATCAAAATCAAAACTATAAAAATGTTGACCCTAATCCTATTTGAAGGATAAATATTGACTCTTAATTTATTTGATTACAAGACTAAATAAAAGACTCTAAACAATGTAATCAAGATTTTTTTTAATAATCTTAACACATACTATAAACTAACAACCAAATAACGTGAACAAATCTAGACTCTTAAATGACCATGGACATACCAAAAATCTTTAGGCAATGTGTTGAGGTAGGATAATTGACCCGAAGTCCAATGCAAGCATATTTGACTTGTTGAGATTTGAAACTTTTAGAGTATCTGCCACAAAACTGTTTGAATCACATGCAGTCCACATCACAGCCAGACGTTCGATGTGGTCTATTACAAAGGAAATCCATGATCTAGCAGGCATCATGAGAAATGCGTAGTTGTCAAAGAAACCACATGGAGATTGATCAGGACTTCATGTTTGCAAGAGGAGATATGCGGCGATGGAAGTGCATGAATCAAATTTACATATAAATTAATATTCTTTGATATCCCATGCTTCCACTCTGATCAGCTGGTGATGTAACAGATCAGACCATTTTACAGGTAGTCAAATCTGGCAAATGAGGGTTGACTGAATATGATGTGGAAGGTAAAAATACACAAGATTCCTCAGGAAAAAATATCAGCACCCTTCTATCGATGGTAGATCCAGATAGTGGAAGAAAACTGTAATCTACTAAAAAAACACAGCTGACCCTTGCAAAAACACTACGCTTCTATCACAGGATCAATCGATGCATGAATACATCCACATGGAGCAAGGTTTCTAAAGAGAATAAAAATTAGCAATATGTCAATGGCTTCCATTGACATGATAACTCGCTCTAATACCACATATAAAGAATGAACAAACTGCACATAAAAAATAACATAGATGATATATTATTATTCATAATCTGTATCATGCTAATACAATGGTTATTAAATAGCCATAAATGTAGATGAACAACTTCCTATAAAATAGGAAGTATACAAAACAATAACATACCCGTACAACCTATTTACGTGAGTTTGGTTAAACTCACATAAAAAAACATATAACTAATAATATGAGTTAACCAACTCGTATTATATTACAAATCATAATCATGATTAATAATGTAAAAAATATTAATCCTAACAGTATCGAATCATTTCCCGATGATGCACTCTTGCATTATATGGTTCATTCTTGACTACTGAGGGGACTTATCTAAATGAACCTCCTCGTCTATACACCAGAGGCATCACTAATCTTCCCCCTATCTTCATCTTACTAACATATGCTTCATTACACTATAAAACTATGTCATAATTTTACACTAAAATTTATCATTCATCAATATAACATATTACAACATCACCTATTATCATATACACTATATTATCATCACATTATGCTTCACTTAACAACTATGCACTACAAATCAATTCCAAAAATAAGAATAGCACTTACTTAAAACATCAAGCATCATTCATAGTAACAATAATCGCATACATCATCATCACACCATAACATCAATACACAACAAATATAATCATCATATAAATTTGTCTATATATATATATATCAATAAAATTTACAAAACTTCTCATAACTAGGGCGTAACGCCCCTACATTATGTACGTCCATATAACTCATATCTCATCATCATTGTCACTATCTGGTTCTATAAGTGCTATGGGATTTGAACCCTTGTCATTAACCTGACACCACTGATCATGACCCCTATACCTCTCCACCTACCTAAGTAATAGTGTGTTCTCCATAGACTACTTCATAAAGCAACACTGCAATGCAAGGAATTATGCAAACACATCATGTCACAAAGGACCTCCACCCATTGCCTATCTAGCTCATCGTGTCTCCTCACATGCCTCATCTCTTTTACTCAGTAGCATGGTACACATCATTGTTGTTATGGCCATCAACTCAAACAAATTTTCATACTCACTTGTAATGTAATCCACACACTCTAACATCCCTCCACCCACAAGTATGTTGGTCAGCACATTCCATGTCAGTGTGCAGATAGATGTGTCCACAATCATGCTCCAATGCGTGTCGCCTAAAACCAATACTACAACACATTAGATAACTATAACCATCACATAAGTAAATAACCAATCATACAACACAACTATATAAATACCCATGCTCTGTTATTTCTACTACTATGTTATCAGGGCATGTGCTTACCCCTCCACTCCACCTCCTTGTGGTAATCCTAATGCATCCATAAACAATGGAAACAAAAACACCCATTGATGTGATGTCCACCATGCACAGTATGCCTCCGTACACCTCACATCATCTGAATCAATCATCTCTATGGACACATCGACCTCTTCTAGCCTGTGAGGTACTAGTTACTCTCATGTGGGCCCTGGTCTAGCTCTAGCCCTCCTCGGTGCTCTAATAGCTCTAACCCACACATATGGCTCTAGGGGAACATTCTGGGCCATACCAAACTATCGAGATATATGCTCCACCTAAAATAACTCAGTCACACCACGGAATTGATCCTCCAACCACATAGTCCTTCATATGCATCGTAGCTCTACCGCATCCTCTAGCCATCCTCTGTAATCTTGATATGGCCTCCATATCACTACCTCTGGCCCCATTTGATCTATCAAGGCTCTTTAAGTATCACTATCCATCTTCTTCCCACATACACCAACCCATTTCCTAGCAAATATGTTTAGTCTAGCCCACTCTTCCCATGTACCACCAACTGGCCTCAATACTGCTATATGCTTGTAGGCCCATACATGTAATAAAGTAGTCACTCTGATCCCACCTCCATGTTCCTCCTGTGTAAATTTATAAAAAAATCTATACAAGTGGGCCAACACACATCGTGCCTAGGCATACCTAGTACCCTCCTCCTCTCTGATAGAAAATATTGTGCATCTTATATAAGATGTCCACACCACCTCCCTCCACTGCAGTAAATGATGTAATGACCATGGCTATAAATTTCCACAAGTGCAAGACCCCTGATCTCAAAATCACATCCAAGCTAATATGGGCCTTAGTAGGCACTCAAGTCCCCAAAAAATACCATCTAACGGCCCTCATCTATCTCTCTATATTCTTCACAATCATGGCATGTACTCTCTCGCCAACAACCAGTAATCACAGTATGTGATATACATCCTCTAGTGTGATTTTCATCTCACTTTTAGGTAGCCAAAATGGACAAGTGTCCACACACCATCTCTCGCACAACCCTAACAACATGGAAATATTATAGAGCACATCCCCCATCCATGTTATGTGTCATAGGATGTCATGGTCTATAACCTCCCAATCATCATATGATATACCTAACTTGAGAAAAGTACTCAAATGGAAATGACCACGGAACTCCCTCGAATGGATATCCCCCTACATAACACCAAAGCAACAACAAACAACACATTATAATACCATACATCTTCAAACATAACCAATTATGACATCACTACATTTCAAATTTCATGTTTACATCACTTAGGACAAAAATCAGACTCTTTGGACATGGGTTCCCAGAAGCAAGACTTGGGCGTGCAAGAGAAAGACACTAGCACCCATGTCCTACAGACCATTAGCACCTTCACCACTCTTTTTCTAGGTCCCAAACACCAAGAGAAACAAAAAATTAACAATTTTGTAAAAATTCACCACAAACGACTACTACACACATCTTATTCGAAAAAAATCACACTTACCAACTTTGTTGTTGTACGGGATGCCACGACAGTTTCTACCATCTCAAAACGACTAGGTCAAGCTACTTTAACTTGTGGCATCCTTTCACACTCAGATCTCACTCCCACACACACACAAAATACAAATGATTTGAATAATCACTATTTCACTTTACTATTTATAGTCACTTTCCATTATTCACTCCACTATAGTCATATGACATATCTACGACACAACTAATACATGTCATACGATTTTTTTCATATCTTGAGCATATTTAATCTGATTTCTATCCCGTTTACAGCATTCTCTTCATAATTTTTCCTACCATCGTATCATACACATGACATACACTCTACTTCTCGATATTGTGTTTCACTTGATCTATAAACATTCTGGTGATATATATCTTCTACTATCTAATAATGTGCTTACTTTCATCTCAGCACTCGTTCTCATTATCACTTCCCCTTTCACCAAAAGGGGGGCATACAATTGGGGTCATCCTATAATTCCCCTTACACCACTATGTGATCATTCTAAACTTCTAACATGTCATTTTCAAACATTTACTAATACACCATGCTACATTTCATCACTTTCTATTGATTCCCCCTAATGACCTACCCTGGGGGCAATAAGCATATATTCTCTCTATGGGTAAAAATATAAAAATAACTAATCAATCAACGTGTTCAATTTTCTAACAATTTAAATCATAACATTTAATCAACACAATAAAACACATTTGGCCTCCCATATGACCTAACTTGGGAGTTCCATGCGGCCTCCCAGATGACCTAACTTGGGAGTTACATTTGTTACTTTCCCAGATGACCTAAGATGGGAATTTATTCTACATTTCAATTTTTCTTATAGATGACCTAACTTGGAAGCCATCACACATTACAGTGACACCCTTAGAGTGGGGGAAATGAGATGTTGTTTCCTTTCCTATACTTCTCCTTTATGGGTCAACATGTTTGCATAAAATATTTGGATCCAAAATCACTCAAATTTTTATTTGTGTCCATCTCTACCAGATAGATATTTTAAGGATGTAGTTAAAGGTTGGAGAATAACACACCTTTCTCCCTACACTCTTCCTCTAGCTACAGGATGCCCAAATCCTCCAATTTTTCGTACACACGCAATCAAGTTGTGAACTGATCACTCCCTACTCCATCATATCGTCATCATACAACATTAGAAATCATCAATCATTTAACATTGCAATCATCACTCTCGTTTAGTGTACTTCATCACATTTTTTCATCTCTCGTTATGCTACATGGATCAACATGTTGATCCATGGTTCGTCACGCTATATGTTCACATTTGACACGTTCTTATACCACATTTGTGCATTCTTCTACAGCATGGGCTTCTCCATATTTCTCTAAGGTATGCATCTCTAACTACTTTATGTTACAGAGCCTTTTCTCACCAACATAAATTGGGGGAAAATGTAGTAAATAAATCATGCATTTACTACTATTATTATACCGCCATGTTATTTTATACATGGATCATATGTAAGAAAAGTATTCACTGATGAACCATTCCATTATCTAGGCATCTGTCTTGTTGGTCTTTGTCATTATTATTCTCACACATTTTTCACTCACTTGCACAGTTTTGGTCAAGTTTCAGGGAGTCTTATTTATCAGTACTCATTCGGTGTCATCACTAGTCTTTGACTAAGGTTCCTAGATAGGTATTAAGGAACTTAGAGTGCCTTGGTCCTAATTTTTAGGTTCCCTTGTCCCTATCACACTTTTTTTGCTTTACACATTCGAGGTCGATCTTTTTTGGTTTTCCCTCTCATTTCCCTAGGTACTAGTTGGAATTTCAGGTCATTAGTGTCAAATTTGAGTAAGTGGTCCCTATATAAACACAACATACATACTACCTTATGGGTGGACTATTTCTACTAAGGGCTAGCTATCTACATAAAGCAAGGGACTACATTTGGGCACTATTCTACATCACACACTGTATAAGAATGGGTGTATTCATTCTATTCCATCTACCATTTTGCATTTATCTAATTACTACCCAATATCTTTGTTTCATTGGCATTAGGGAAACCTAGGCACATTATTACACACACAAGCACACATAACTACATTAGGTGTGAGATGTAGTGCAATGCTCAGTCATAATTCCATCCATTTGGTAGCTAAGGGCAGTCTGGACCCTTCATTTGCATCTTTCTTTTTTTAGGGTTTGATGTTTTGTGTGGGGTTTTATAGGTGATTCTTCATTGCAAGTTTATGGTAACAACAATGAAGCAAGTGTGACATTCACCCAACTAAAGGTGAAGTGCTACGAATACCTAGTGACCATATCAGGATTAGATTCTAAGTTGTTTCGCATACCAGGGTGCCCATATTTTAGACCAGGGCACCCATAGGTGTCATTATCCCTCTCCAGGCACCCCATTCTAACCATATTTGCCTCTATATTTATTTTTTGAAGATCATTGCGACACTTTGCTCTTTCATTTCATCACCATGTTCTGTCTTGGATCACTGCGAGGTAAGTTCAATTCAAGTACGTACATTCCCCTTTAATTTTATTTCATTTTAAACTCTCAAATAAATTTCTTAACATTTACAGTTCAGTATACTTCATTGATTACATTGTTGTACACTTAGATTCTTGATAAAATTCAGAATTTATAGAATCAGAGGTAGACTCGGTCTCCCAAAAAAATTGTTGAAGAGAGCTTATTCTGTTGGTAAAAGGAATATTTTTTTATAGTCAATCATAATGAAGAAAAAAATCCTAAACCCCAAGTACAATTAAATTACAACACCATAGAAAAGATGATACTCTTGGAGTAATATGTTTAGGAAACTCAAGACCTAGTATCACCTCATCTAGAGGGAGACAAATTTGTAACATAAGAAATTTATAAAGCACTAGAGGTACAAAAAGATTAGTTCCTTACCAAAAAATTGTATCAAAAAATATACCTAACTACGATTAAAAATCTAGAGATGGATTTTGTAACTTACGACCTACAAAATTCTATGTCCACGCCTTTGAATATTATGGAGTAGATGAAAAAGATAAATGTACACATATCTATGTGGGATGATTTAGCAGTGTTTTATCAAATAAATTTGCTACAAGAGCCTTTGAAATAGTCCAAATCTATCCCAAAGACCCAAAAGGAGGATACCTTAGTACCAATCAGACTCTACTAGTCTAATGTGTTTGAAATAATTCATGCCCTAAGTCCTCCTCTATTTTAGACATATTAAATCATTGGTAAAAATCTAGTTCATAATTGTATGATTGATTATGGTGCTAGTAATTCAATCATGCCCAAATAGATTATTTGTCATGGAAGAAAATATACCCTTGTCAATAAAGGAGTATTCTAGCTTGATGGTATTATTCTTAAAGAAATAAGAATCATCAGAGGCCTAAATATGACCTTGCATTCTTATCCTAGTATAATTATCCCACAAAACATCTCAACCATTAACCTCTCTCTTGCATTTACTATTTTTTGTTCTATAGAATTTACGGTAAAATTGGATGGAAATTTGTTCCCCAATTGGTCACTTATGCTCTTGAAGACTAGATATGGCACTAAATTAACCATTAAAGCAGATCCCATCTCTAATTTCCACATGGATACTTATGATATAATGTCTACTGATATAAACTATGTCATTTATTTGATATTAAAGAAGATATTGATCTTAAACCTCATGATCATAGAGAAAAAATTCTATATGACCAACTAGATGAATGGGATCGGTAGAGGTGTAACTTTGATCCTTGTAATAACTTTGAGGAGACTAGCTTGGGCACATATTACATTTAGCAATAATATAGTAAAACCGCAAGCTTGTTAAAAGAGAAAGAAGGCTTGGAAGGTATGTGGGATATTTTTTTGATGGATCTAAGTGAAAAGTTGGTGTTTTTTTAGGTGTTGTATTGATTTCAAAAAGAAAAGAGAATACTCACTTTTCCTATAGACTCCAATTCAATTACACTAATATTATTGTTTAATATGAGGTATTGATTCAAGGACTTCAGATTTCCATGAACAAGGGATTAAAGAAGATGATAATTTTTGGAGATACAAAGTTGGTTATCCACCAAGTAAGACCATAGTGCTATGTTAAAACCCCCTACTCAAATCCTACAATCATAGAGTGTGGTATCTCTTACAATAATTTCATGTAATCAACCTCCAAGTTGTTCCAAGGAATAAAAATGTGAGAATTACAAGATGGAATTCATTAGAGCATAGTTAGATTTTTCCAAAAATCTTCTGAAGGCTATAAACCAACATGTGAAGTTTGTAATAAGACCAATAATTCTTGATAAAGAGTATCATTGGAATATTTTTTAAATGAAAAAAAATATCAACTTCATTTAGTAAGAGGTAGAATATTCTCATGAGCTATAACCTATTTATAGGGATATGGTAATCAGGTCATCCGATTAGAGACAAATAAGTTACCAGAAGGAATGGTTATTGTATGACAGAAAAGTGACATGCGAGGATGATCATCGGCAAATGACCTTCCGTATACCCAACCTCCCGAGGTCATGCCGAGATAGCTAGTGGTTTGAAATGTGGGTGACTTAGATGAAATCATAGCAGGGATTATGGTCAATTTTCTATGATAGAAAAGGTACAAGTGAGGATTAGAATCGGCAAGTAACTTTCCTATAGCTAACTATAGGAGGATCAATGACTATGATCTGGTAGTGTGATCTCCTGGTAGCTGAATTGACAAAGGGGATATTTAGAGGCTATAAACAGGTAGCGTAAATTCTAGTGGTTTATTCTCCTAATTAGGATCTAAGTGTTAATCTAGTTTTGAAGTCTCTAAATTAACTTAAACTGAAAATAACAATTTATACTACAGTTGAAAGGGAAACTAATATAAACAAAATGCACGATTGAAACATTATAATTACAAACAACTATTTAAAATACTTTTATACGAAAACTAAACAAGTGAGATAACCTGGTGTGGTTATTCACCTGTGAAAATTGTGAATCTATATGAAAGACAGTTAATTAACTTAATTGAAAACCTTCAATCTTACCTCAAAATTGAGGAACAAATCCTTGCTTCTTAGAAACTGTCATTCCCCATAACTTCCCTGGCAATATTGAAAGTGAGATTAACTGAAATAAAATGATTCACTACTCTATTTGATAATAACTTTGACAATTTAAACCTAGAGTTTACTAAGCAAAGGCAAATCCAGTTGTGTTGTAGCTTGTCCCCTCAGAGTGATATCTTCATTCTTGCGTGTTCACGTGAATCCAAAAAGAGTAGGAGTATAGCAGCATCAGCAAGAGAAGGCATTGGGATGATAGTTTCTTTGAGGTAAAAATGGCATGAAGCACAAGTAGGAGAGGGATGGCGCAAGTGAATAAACTTGGCCTATGCGATTCCTAGCAGGTTCGTTGCAGGAATGATGAAACAAAATGATAAAGAACAGGTACTCAAACAATGAGCAATAGCAGCTTCAGAGAAATACAATGAAGTACAAGTAGGAGACGGATGGCACAAGAGAACAGAGCTTGGCCTATACGATTCCTAGTAGGATCGTTGTCGGTGTACAGTGAGGCATAACTAAATATTTAGAATTCTAATCCATGCTAAAGATAAAATGATTCATAGAGAAAATCTAGGACTGAGTATTGAAGACCGAAGCTCAAGAATGAAGACTCTAGACTAAAGAACCAAGACTGTTTTCTTGTAAAAAAGTTACATATTTATAGCATTTACAATCACCAAAAGGAAAGTTCAAATTGAACTCTCTCACCATTAAACAAAGAGAAATCACTATTTACTACGCAGCCAAAACATAAATGCAAGCAAGAGTGGTTTAGAAATGCAGATGCAAATTGAATTTTTACGTTTGACAAAATCATCGGAACATTCTGGAAAATGCGCACAGGACCACCACCCTGTGTAGGGAGGCAGTTACAGGACCTCCGCCCTGTCCTGGGTGGTGGTCATAGGCCCGCCGCCCAGGCAAGGTGGCAGTTCTATAACTTAAAGATAAAATGCAAGGAAAAGGGGGCAGAGGCTAGAACAAAACATGTAAAATCTAGACATGGCTTTCTAGGATGTAGAAGTACACTTGGCGAGCTCTTCTGGATTCTAAACACCTTGCGAAGGGATCTTAATCATCATTGGGGTTTTTCGTAACGTCTTTCTGATAGTACAGTACATACAATTTTGGGTACGTATAGTTACCTTAGAGAGTGTGTTCACCTCTAATGATCAGTATAAGGGGGTAAAAGAAATATGAATATAAAGGATAAATAATATATGAGGTTGACATCTCTCCTAGAAAACAACTCAAACTAAGCTAGATATGTACTATAGAGAAGAAATAAACATTTATTGACTAATGTCAAAAGTACAATGTTATTATTTCCTAGACTTATGAATATCTCAAGGGGTCTAATACTGAATTTATTGAAGACACTATTGATTATTCCCTAATGTTAAACATGTGAGTAAAATGTAAGGCATGTTGACCCCAAGATTAAACCCCTAATGAGAAGAGAGTTATAAAAATGGATTGAGGCCAGTAAAAATTTTCCCATCAAGCATTCTTCTTGGCTATCCAATCTAGTCTCTCTAATGAATAAGAATGGTGACATTAAGTTGTGTTGATTTTAGAGACCTAAATAAAGCCTTTCTTAAATACCATTACCCCTACCCACAATGGATCAAATTTTGTTGACAATGTCATAAGCTAAAAGTTCCTCACTCTTAGATGGATTTTTATGGTATAACCAAGTCATTATCTAAGAGTTTGATAAGTAAAAAACCACTTTCACCACTTAGTAGGGAACATATGCCTACTCTAAAGTTCCTTTTGGACTTTCTAATACTAGTACTACCTTCGAGAGCACAATGGACTTGGATTTTAAAGGATTGATAAATGATATTCACCACTAAAAGGATAAATGATGTATGACAAGCACTAAAAGGATAATTTAGCATATAAATTAAATCTGAACCCCTTGAGAGAATAAATGGTCTACGACAATTGGTTTAAGAGGAAGCGTTGCTTTTTTATTTCTTCTAATGAAAAAAAAACATTCCTTATAGCTCCTTACCCATTTTAGACTTAGTGCTAGAATTGAGGACCACTAGTTATATTACCAGGTAGGTCGAGGTTGTTCCATTTAAATAAGTGACTGAAAAGGTTACAGTGTACTTCCTTGAAGGTATTGTCATCAAATTTGGAGTCCCGTGTATAACATTTTATTATGTTATTATGCCTTTTTGGTGAAAAAATTATTGAGTATTCCTCGAGGTGCAATATCTATTTAAAAACATCCTCCAATTATTACCCTTAAGGTGATAGCCTAGCAAAGTCCTCAAATTAGAATTGGGTTAGGATCATAAAGAAGAAAATGGAGGAATATCATAAGAAATGACACACTAATGTGAAAACAACATTGTGGGTTGATAAAATCACTCCCAAAAAATCAATTGGCAACTCAACTCTTGTATTGGTATATGGAAAAGAAGCTGGAATTCCCATTTCACTTTAAATTTCAGTCATTAAGCTAGATCATAGGCTATAGTTAGAACAGCTTGATGCAAGAATAATCAAAATTACAAATCTTGTGATCTTGGAAGAAGTGAGGGAAAAGGCTAGGGACATACTCTAAGATCATAAATAGGTAGTTAATAGATTGTTTGATAGGAAATATCATCCATAAGAATTCAAAGAGGGAAATTTGGTGCTTAAGTGGGATGAAGTCAAATCCAAACTTGGTAAATATGAGAAATTGGATACAATCTGGAGTGGCTCATACCAAATCATGAAATGTAAAGAAATAAATGCCTTCGAGTTGGAAATATTAAATTGTGATCCCTTTCCCATCCCAGTCAATGGGATTTTCCTTAAATAGTTCCCTTGAGTAATTTGAATGCCCTTTTACATATTATTAGAGTCCCTCTTTTGTCTTTCTTTTGTTTTGTGTTTTCCCTTACTTATTTGTTAATTTTTTAAGTCTCCATATTATAACTCTAAACCTTGGGTATTATCTATAAACCAATTTTCCAAAACATAAGTTTACAATGCAAGTTTTTTTACTAGAGATTTCTAATAAGCCCTTTTTTTGTAAAATAAGCATTTGTGCGCACCTTACATTTTCCATTTGAAAAGTGTAAATTTTTCATCTTTGTACATATTTTTTGTCGAACCACATTTAGATTTATCTTTCAAAACTTGTTGTTTAAGAAGTTAGATAAGAACTGAGGTGAAACCTTTAAGGGGCTTCCAAACTCCAAATTTAAGATATTTCAAGGTTTTTAGAGGAAAATTGTATGCCTAATGGATGTTGAGGCCATTGGTTTTTCATTTATTATGAAATTAACCCATATAAGTCACCAAAAATGTTTCCAAAAAGAACCTCCAACTCATTTTGATCAACTAGATCATAGTATCCTTGTTTCATCACCATTTTAAAAATGATTGCATGGTCTCTTTTGGACATTTTGCAATTTACTGAATTTTTAGAAATGTGTAAATCTTCAAATTTTCTATTCCTTATAGTCATCTTTGTGACATCTTCAATCTCGTTTAAAGTGTTCACATTCAGTCATGTGATGGATTCACCTTTTCCTTGCATTTATAGTCTGTCATTACAAGGATCTTAACCTTGGAAGAAGCTCTATTCCCACTTGGTTTCAATATTTAATCACTTGGAGCTTGTTTACGACATCATTTTTTATTTTACCTTTAGGGATTAATCCCACATACATTAAAGAGGGAACATTGGAAGTGTTTATATACAAAAACACTTTATTATTATAGTGGATTGAAGGCTTTATGAGACTTACCTTTAGCCTTGTGTTTCAAAAAATAAAACTATCAGTTGATTGAGTGCGAAAATCTTCTAAAGTGTAGGCCTTCTATATGGGTATCATGTGGTAAAAATTTAAAAATAAGAGTTCATAGAGTTTGAAGAATAATATCGACAAGGGCCAAAATATTTCATAGCTTTGGAGTAATATATTGTGTCATCTAGTGGTCCCAAAGAGGTTTAAGGAAAGAAAAAAATGGCTAAGGCAGAAATGTTTTGAATCCCCAAGATCCTAGATCCTAGATCATGTCACATAGCAAGATCTAGTGAGTAGGGAAAATTCGAGGAAAATTCAGCTTCAATACCATAATATCCTAGATTTCATCGTTCCAAATGGGGAACATGTGGTATAAATATGCTCTCCTATGCTTGGGAAAACTTAGAGAGGCTAAGGAAAAGAGTTCATGAGGAGATTGAGCTAGATTATCCCATATGGAATGGTAGATAGTCAACGGGAGGTTTAATTCTGGGAAAAGTTTCGTACAAGCACTTAAGAGTGAAAATAGATGCAAGTAGAAAAAATTATTATAAGGAAAAAGCAGAGTTTGGAGCTTTGAGCTTGTGTAGCAAGATAAAGAGTCATCCTCCACGAAAGTAACTTCATGGTTTCCTAGTTTTCCTTTTTGGATCCTTTGGTTCCCTTGGTCCTCTTGGTTTCTTGATTCTTTGACTTGATCGGTTTTATTGTTGATCTCATTTTTATGTCTTAATATTTTTTGACTAGAAAAAATTGTACCTAAGTATCAAGGGAACATTTTTTAGTGGCACGAAGGAAGGAGGCATGGAATTCTAATGGAGTTCCTCCCTAGATATTTGCACCCAAGAAGATAGAATTTGTGACTTAATCATTTTTGCATGCTATGAGATAAAAATAGACATGGAATGATGAGCATGTATTAGATAAAAATAGAATACTTGGAGGCTATGAAAAGCTATTTTGGGAACAAGAAGAAGTACAAGAGTCATGCATAATTCGAGCTAATAATAGGATGTAGATTTAGTGTTATTAATAGAAAGTCTATTATTAGGTGAAGCTTAAATGCTTCTTTAGTTGTTGTAACAATGCATGGATATTTTGAGCATGCAGCCTATTTTGAGATAGTGCATGTGTGGTGAAGGGCTTATCCCCACCCCATGTATGTGTGTGTGTGTGTGTGTGTGTGTGTGTGTGTGTGTGTGTGTGTGTGTGTGTGTGTGTGTGTGTGTGTTGATTTACATGGATTAGAGGATCATGGGTGAATGTATGTAACAGAGTTATGTTGGTACGATTATGTGCACATGACTTTGTGATGGTAATTATAATATATTCAGCTCTGGGTTTTGTTATAACTTAATATAATGGATATTTGTGGATGGATATTAATTATTAATATTACTTCTCATGACCATTGTGTGGTGAATCTGATCTTGATCCTTGTTTGATTTATTATGCATTATGGTTATGAGTTAATTATTGCTATGTTTTTCCTTTAATTACTTATGGTTATGGAATAGATGAATGATCACGCTAACATCTTGACAAAGATGGTATAAAAAGAGGAACCTGGTACCTTTGCACACTTCGGGTGAGCACTCTATTCCGTCTAAGTGATGTGTCAGTGTGTCTAGGATTTTGAGCAAGAAATAGAGACTACATTTTGGTTCCATTTCTGGGACCTCTTTTCAAGTTGTTGCATGATGAAGATGTATCGGTTAACTTTGGACAGCATTAAGAGTTGGGTTGTGGACTTAGAAGAATAGTTTTCTCATATATATACTATTTGACCCAATTTTAATGCTCGCATTGAAGAACATTTGTTTCATGAACTCTATGAGACGTTTTTTCTATTTTCATATAGATTTATACAAGTGGTTGGTAGCTTATACATCAAAGTGCAATTGGAGGTATAGAACAATTGTTTGGACACGAGAAGATTACCAGAATTTGTATGATGTTGATGTGACTTGGACACATGATGTAGATAATTGGTGGAGTGGTGTTTTGTATAGTTACACATTGGAGTACGTTGTTTCTACTTATTCCTATCTAGAGGTTGTTGAGTTTTAGTTCTTGCATAAATCTAGGGGATCTTATTTTCATGTTATCCCTTTAGTAATTAAGATCTTGTTGGTGACTCTAGATTTGGAAGAATGATCTATGGCTAGCTAAAACCCCATTATGCACAAGGGAAGGAGTAGGTGTGGTGAAAGATGGTGGACCTTACGGCAGAAAATGAAAGAGAGGAAAGACATCTTAGGTATAATGAAGTGCGAGAGAGGGAATTAGTGAAGAAGGGAAATGTTGAAGATTCTATGGATTTGTGGAGATAGATGATGTGTGAAGGATTTGAGGCTCATGCGGAGGACGTAGAACATAAGCATCTGGTACTCCCTCATCTAGGAAAGCGTAGAAGATAATACTCTTTAGCTTCATATGAGCGAACATCAGAAGAGAAAATAATAATGACTGTAGGCACGCATCTAATCCCACTTGGATACCTTGACCTTGCGTTTTTTGTTCCAGTTCCTGAAATACTTATTAAGAAACAAGATAGTGTTTGTGATAGAGTAGCGACATGTAGCTTTCATTTTCCATTGAATACAAAATTTCATCAGATGAAAAATTCATCTATGGTTGCACAAATGTCTTCTTTGTTTGGTGGTCTGGTTGGTGACATATTTTTTGGCACATCATCAAGACAAAGCATGGGCGTGTAGAACATTGGTAATATGTATGGAAGTAGCACAACTTTACAGACTGTGGAAATTCAATTTAGTAAAACTATTGGAACATAGAGTAGCTCATCCTCTGGTCTAGCTCCCACTACATGAGTTGGATCATGAGGATATACAGGCTTAGGATCTCATGGATCTAGTGGCTCTAGAGGTGGAGGAAATACCAGCGGTAATACATGTTCTGGGTCTAGTGGGCATGGTTTGCACTAGCCACAGAAATTTTATTACAAGATTTCTCTTCACCTCTCGGAGTATAGAGGCATTGAGGATCCAACGAATCATGTGTATATGTGTTAAATATTATGGCACACTAAGGGAATCATAGCTCTTGAGTGGAAGGAAAGCTATTTTTCTTCTACTTTACAAGGGTGTGCACATAGTTGGTATAAGAAATATGATCTAAACCATACTATTATAGATTATAATGCACTGCGTGATGTTTTCTTGGTTGAGTTTCATATACTTGAGTTTGAACATAAAAGAATCAGTGTGTTGAATGAGATTAAGCAAGACATGGCTAAGAGCGTGTAGGATTATGATGCATGCTTTAAAACTTTTCTATCAAATTTGTCTTATGATATTCATCCTAGCTAGCATACACAGTGGGTTGTTGGCAGTTTGATAAAACCTTTCAAAAGGTCACTCTCCCATAAGATGTTTACAGATCCACGTGAGGATTTGGAAGCAGATCTACATACTGAGGTAGTTAAAAGTGTAGACACTTGAGTTAGTCCATTCTTAGAGGCACAGATTACATCTATGGTGAAACAATTGGAGAAACTATCAGCCAATTCAGCTCATGAATCGTAGAGTGGAATACGGTGTATAATTTACAAGGTTAAAGGACACACTAACGATAGCTGCCCTTGTATATAAGTGTGCCCCATGTTGTTAGATTGTGAGATCTATCAATTAGATCATGATTCGAGTAAATTCCCATTGTTTTAGTGCGCGATCCAGAAGAATGTGTCATGTTATTGTAATATTTGTAAGTCTCACACTGATGATATGGAAAAAGGTAGATTTATTGATCATATTCATAAAGTTATTGAAACTGACATGCGTCAAACTAGTGTTGCGAATAATTCAAAGGAGCAGGAAGGACAACATCATGAAGGGTGTTTTGATGGAGGTGGTAGAGGTAGAGGTTATCTTGGAGGATACAGAGGCCATGGTCATGGTGGAAGAATTGAATTTCCTCACGGAACCTATTTTACATGTGGATCCCCTAATCATTATAGGCATGAATGCCCTCAGAACGTAGTCTACTTATGGTGCAGGAAGCAACATAAGTTTAAAGAATTTCATGAGTTATATGAGCACATGAGTAAGACCTATAATAAGAATAATAATAGTGTGGTGATGATTAAAGTGTAGCATGGCATAGAAGACCAGTGGATGCCAAAGATTGTGCCTAATCTTGTGATGCTACCTATGTTGGTGATTACACATGTTAAGGCTATACACACTCATGAGATCTCAAAGCAAAAACCTATTATTACAAAATAACAAGTGATAAATGTGAAATATCTAGATCCTACCCACCAGAAAGAGGTATATGAATAGACTATGGAAGTTATTAGAACCTTGCAGGGTGAGATACAATGCTTGAAGGAGAAGTCATGGAAGATGGAGTAGGAAAAGATAGTTAAAATTCCTTTTAAAGATGTTGATGACTTGAAGGAGGTTTGTAATATGTTTCACCAGGAGAATATCATTCCATTGTTATGGGAATGGTTGAGTGAGAAGATACTACACGTTGGAGTAGAGAATTTGGATGTTGATCACACTATAGGTACAGGTGAGGTCTTAGAGAGTGTTGATGAGAAGTCACGCACTTATTTTTATTGCCAAATCACTGCACCCTCTGAATGGCCAGAATGTGAATAGGATGTTCGATGTGATTGGGTAACATGGGATCACCTCTCAAGATATGGGATTTGGGCTCAAGGTGAACCTATGGAGAAGGTTGTCTTCCTCTTTCTAAACTAAGTTCTATACTACTCATAGTGTAATAAAACAACTAACTATACCTATACTAACCTGTCACGAGATTAGGGAAAGAGATTTACAAGAAATAAAACCTATACTAGAAGTGGTGATGCACCAAGAAAGGGTGTTGCTAAACAATTTTTTGGTTTTCTAGTGAAGAAGGATGAATAAGCATCACAACTCAACCTCATACAAAAATTCACTCCCAGATAATCACATAACTCCCAAAATTTACAATGGAAACTTGAATTTTCACCGTGTACCAACAAGCATGAGAAAGGCACAATGAAGTAGAAAGAATGATGAAAGGAACAATAATAGTCACAAAACATACACTTTTATTACTTCAATCATGTGCACAATACATCAATACATTCAAGAATAGGCAATATTTTCCATTACAATACTGGAAGAGAGGCTTGAAAGTTCCACAATCCAAAAAAGTGAGTAGAAATAGAGAGGATTCTTGAAAAATGTGCAGTTGTTTAATTGTCCAACCCCTTGGAATGAATTACTCCTTTTCATTTATAGAAATATACTTGTGAAAGAAGAGAGGAGGAATCCCTAAATTTTGGGCCAAATTGTAGCACATGATGGCCTACATATTTAATTACACCACTAATTGCATATGGGAAGAACATTCCACCACTATACCATAAATTCAAAAAAATGAATTTAATCCTCCATTTTAATAATAAAAATACTATTTTTAAGGCATCTCATCCTTTTGAAGCTTTTCCTTGGCCCATTGGTAGGACCCATAAATTTTTCTTGCACTGGGGGGTCTTTAATGTCATGTTTTGGAAAATGGCTCGCCAGCTAGCTCACTGAGCTGAGTGGCAAGCTATTTGTTTGCATTGTTTGGTGATCTCTTCATACATTTTTCATACTTCATTTAATTGACCATCACTGATTTTTAGTGTCACTCAACCATATTATTTTCCAGACTCAAAGTGTGTAATTTTGCATTACATGTTAGAACCAATATGTCGTCAACCATCTCCTTATATCTCCTGACATCCTCGATGCTCGATATTCCATGTTTCCATCTCATTAGTTAGGATCATTTATGATTTTAATGAATTTAATGGCTTCATGAATACCTCGTCATCCGTCGACTTAGGGATTTCCTTAGGGGCTCCTTGCATTTATCTCGATCACGTTCATTTCCCACATTCCATTGGTTAGGCTCTACGTATTCATTTTCCATGGGTTTCTTCACATGTGTTAAACATGGTTTCCATGTTTTACAAACCGCCGCTTTGCATGGAATAACATCCCTAACTGCTTCAACAACCTAACCACAAAATTCTTCAAGAGCTCTATGTTTACATTGAATGACATTTTAAATTCTTCCAACTTGTCGAATTACATACCGAGTAACTCGGGGATCACCTCACCATGTACCCCGTCTAATTCTGTGAGTGGTAAAGCACAAAAATCCCTTCCAACATCAACGAATTGGCATATAGACCCAACCCACGTGGCACCATAGATGACTCAAACTTTACCTTTCCATATTCCATCATGTGTCCTGACGTCCACATGATCCCCACGTACTTGGTAACTTTGGTTGGGTGCACCCGATTTGTTTCACAAGAAAAAGACTCTGAGTTGCCTTAGCTTGAACGAATCAAATCCCCTCAACATGGCTTGGCATCCTTGTATTCCCACAAGCCCCAAAAACTTATAATGAGCTCATCGATGCAACTCGGTCTCAACTTGGCACAACGAACCCCTTTAATTCATCTCCTTTTCAAGTAACTTGTTGCAACTTAGTTGACTCATATTGAATCTACTTCCATTAAACAACATTAATGTTCATTCCACTGTAATTTCTGAAGATCCTTCTGGTATCCGTTCATCCTTTGCATTGATCAACATGCCTATAATTTTTAGGTAGTTTGATGCATAGTTCCAAATATTTAATGAAGATCCTGACTCCAAAATCCAACCCTAGCGAGTACCTCGCCATGATATTCCTAACACAATTGATAATTTAACCTTATTCTAGTACTGATCTCATTAGATTACAACTCAAAAATTTATGGCCTTTCTTTTACCACAACTCGGCATCCTTCCAAGCTCGCCTTTGGTTTTAGCTTGGTTGACTCATAAATGAATTCCTACCTCAAATGATGTTGATCCATTCACTCAAGAGTTCACCATGTTTGAAAACCTTTAATGGCTTGATCCATCACATGGTTGACTTGTTTATCTCAATGCCAAGCAATGTGTTTACAGCTGAGTGGCTCAGCCTTTCCCATAACTCTTAATGATCTCCTCTGTGAGCATGCTAAAGATCCTAGACTTGGCTTATTCTTCCACTAAGCTTGAAAACTCGATCCCCATGTGACCACCGAGCTTGTCCCTATCTGACTTGATCCATTCCGTTACCTGACCATGACCCAAGTTGTAACGTTCAAGCTCACACGCAAGTCCATGCAAAAATCATAACCTTAAAGGCTAAGCTTTCTATATTAACCAAGCCTTTCTTCCACTACAATTTCCTCAAATGTGTTATCTTGTGACTCGTTTTTGAAACTGAGCCAACTATATGTGAGCTCATCACTTGATCTCTTTGTAAATGGTTCGGGACCCATTCCATGCTTTCTTTTTGAGTTTCATAGATAAGTATATCTACAGAGCCAACCCTGATACTCCATGTCCATCTTTAAACAAGGAAGCATTCAGTTCCCCCTTGTTCTGAACATGACTCGATGATAGAACTTGATCGAGACTTGAAATTGACTCAACTCTGTGCTTGTGACGTGTTTACATTAGGATCATTTGGGTGGGTGCTTTGTGTATCTCCTTTGAGCCACCTTTGACTTGTTGTGGAGATCTCATCAACCCAACAAATCAGTTTGTTGTCTGAGCTCTTTTGTATAATGACTCATCCATTCCATGTCTTAAAGAACTGAGATAAGTTCCTTTTGTGAGTTCCAAACATGTGATCATCTACAACTTGACCCTTCATTCTCCAACCTTCCAACTCTACTACGGATTAAACTCATGACCTAACTTAGACCATGGATGATCTCCTTAATTCACGGCCCAGGTCATCCAAAATTTGATGTGCCAACTCACTGCCAATGCCCCATGTTGGCCTGTTGACTACAACTTACTCCACAATCGAGCATCTCCCACTCAAGTTACCCCGATCTCGAATTCAACTCGTCAATCCAGCATACTGTCGAACTTCATTTCATTTCGCTAGCCCAAGTTGTCTCTTAGCTCGGCTCATTATACTTTGTAATTTTCTCAAGCTTGGCTCAAATTCCTCCTCACAGGTCACGTTCATTCAAGCTGATTTTATATGCCTGAGATCCACCACTAACTCAACTCATCAAGATATCTCCTAGCTCGACTTCAAGTTGACGTTAATCTCATGACTTCACACATGGTTCAAACATCAAAAAAATGGTTTCATCCTATTCACTCCAAACAACCCTCTAACTAGACTCGATGTATAGGTCATCCCTCATCGGTCTCAAAGCTCTTGTGCAACTCATTCAGCCTGAACCATTTCCTTTACATCGCTATGGAGTGGACCACCGAGTTACTTGGCATAATATGTCATTCATTGATTTTAATTAACTAGACCTATCTCTTTTAGGAAAACTCCTTCAATGTATCACGAGCTAAACTCCCTCAATGTATCACAAGCTCTCCGAGCTGCTTGATGACCAACTCGATTAGCTATTTTTGCTTAATTCTACTCTTTGTTTCTCAACTCGGTGCCTTCCACTTTTGTCTTGACCCTCCACCTTTTAAAATTTATTCTAGAACTTGGGCCTCATGGAGACGTGTTAAGACCCTTGAATATCTTATACACTAATTTTGGGATTTTTCCTAAATTAGATGAATGTGGGCCCCTTAATGGAAATTTCTTGTTCTGAATGAACCATGAGTTTTCAAAACAAAAGAATTCTTCAGTCCCAGGGTCTAATAGGCCCTTATTATCTAATCACCAAGTGTGCAAAATTGGATAACACTTATCATGAGCTTATGAAAACAAATAAGGTCAATGTTGAGCAGATAAAATATAGATCAAGGATGAAAGCACGGAAGGTTTGGGTGCATAGAAACAGGTCGCATGGGAAGGCACGAAATCGTAGTAGAACATGAGCACGCCCAGAAATAGTCAAAACCAGGACTTAACCATTTTTGGTATGAGGCTAGTTTTGGACATGGAGTATGAAGCATGCAAAGATATGAAAACTTGCATTTCACACAAGGCTATTTTGGGTTTTTCATCAGTTCGATCACCATGCATATTTTAATATAATAATAGGATCTATTCCAGGAGTTAACTAATAAAAGATCTATTATTAGTACTTGCATGCTTTTGTATTCTCTTGTAAAGGCACATGGCTATTCTTAGCATGTAGTCTATTTTTGGAAGGTACATGGGTGGTGAAGGGAAAGTCCCCACCCCTATATATATGTATTGATTTGCATGGCTTAGAGAGACTGATTATTGTAGAGTTATGTTGTGGATTTGTTAGCACACATGACCATGGAAATTAGATCTTGAGGTATGAAGCTTTTGTGTTTTGTAGTATCTAATATAATGGATCGTATTGACTGGATATTGGTGTTAGATGTGATTAAATATGGTTCTTGCATGGTAAATCTCATTATAATCATTTTTTAGTCAATCTTTCATATGGTTTAGATCTAGATCTGGTTTATGCAGTGTGGATTGGTTACTATTTGTTATGGATCTGAATATATACATGCCCAATCATGCTAATATTCTAGACAAGTAACTCTAAAGATGGTACCCTTGTGTGCTTCGGGTGAGTGTTCAGTTCAAACTGAGTGATGTGTCAACGTGCCTTGGGCTATTTGCAGTGAATTATAGGCTAAATCATTGGTTTCATTGCCAGGACCTCTTTCTCATTTATTTTTCATGATGTTATGTGATGAAGACGTATCGGTTGACCTTGGCTAGTATTAAGGACCGGTTAGTAGATCTGAAAGAAAAGTACGCTCATAGATTTAGCATTGGATTTGATTTTAATGCACGCACTTGAGTTGAGCATAATTTATATGATGCATTATATGAGATATTCTTTGTTATCTTTCCTATAGATTTGTACAAGTGGTTGGTTGTTTATGCATCAAAGAGGAATTGGAGGTTTTGCATGCTTGTTTAGACGTAGGAAGAATTGCAGGCCTTGTATGATAGGGATCTGATTTAGACGTGTTATGTGGATGTTTGGTTTAGTGGTTTTTTGAACTGCTATATTCTTGAGTACGTACTTTCGACTTAACCTTGCCCAAAGGTTGTTTAGTTTCATTTTTTTACACGAGACCAGAGGATCGTATTTATGTGGTATCCCACTGGAGATCAAGATCCTGACTGTAACTCTATATTTGGAAGAGACACTGATGGCTAACTAAACCCCACCATGCACGGGGGTAGGATTAGGTTTGGTAAGGATGGCAGACCTAGTGGTAGAAAGACAGAGGAAAGAAAGGGGGATTAAGTTCAATGAGGCACACGAGAGGGATTTTGAGAAGCAGCATGAAGTTTCAAAATGGATGGCATTATGGAGAGAGATGGCTCATGAAGGATTGGGAGCTCACGTAGAGGATGTGGAGCCAGAGCATCTGGATCTCCCCCATTTGGGAAAGCATGGTAGGGAACCCTTTTCAACCTTAGATGAGAGTTCACCGATAGAGATGACATGGACTGTGGGAGTGCATCTGAATCTACCTGTCGACCTAGCCCTTACGCTTAGTTTTCTAGTTTCTAGTACAAATAGTAATCGGAAAGCTAGTTTGGGAAATAGAATCACAGTAGATAGAGTTAATTTATAGTCAAGTTTAGGGGTTAATCACAGAGTTTATTCATCTATGGCGCAATTATCATCTACTTTATTTGGAGGACCAGTTGGAGGCATATTTTCTAGCACATCGTTGGCACAGAACATAGGTGCATAGAACCTTAGCATCATATCTGGAAATGGTGCAACTTCACAGACTATGGGCATTTATTTTAGCACAACCATCGGAACACAAGGTAGTGCATCTTCTGGTCCATTACCTACTAGAGGGGTGGATCAAGAGGATCAGCTGGGTCAAGTGCTGGTGGGTCTGGTGGATCTGGAGGGGGTGGAAATATAGGAGGAAACACGGGAGGTTCTGGATCTGGTGGACAAGGGCCACACTAACCTCATCAAATTTATATGGAGATGCCTCTCCATCTTCCAACGTATAGGGGCATTGAATATGTAGTTGAGCACGTGTATATGTGTGAGATACTATGGCACACAAAGGGGATTACAACTCTAGAGCACAAGGAAATACAATTTACAACTACATTAAAGGGTCATGTGCACAGCTGGTATAGGAAGTTTGATCCTGATCAGACTTGTGTGGATTATACAATGCTACGAGATGTTTTCTTAAAATAATTTTATATCCTTGAGTTTGAGCAAAAAATCATAAATGCACTCAAGGATATGAAGTAAGGCACTACTAAAAGTGTTTAGGAGTATGATGCATGGTTTAAGACTCTCCTATCTAAGTTATCTTATGACATCCAGGAAAGTCAGCCTGCACATTGGTTCGTTGGAGAGTTGATCACGTCTTTTAGGAGGTTGTTTTCACACAAGACTTATATAAATTCATGTGAGGCACTTGAAGCATCTCTACTCACTAAGACAGTATGAAGTGTGGACACATGAGTGAGCCCATTCTTGGAAGATCAAATTGTAGCAATGGCGAAATAGTTGGAGAAATTATCTATTAATTCAATGCATGAGACACACAATGGAATTTTGTGTACAGATTGTGAAGCAGAGGGGTATTGTTGCAAATCAGCAGCACCCCTGGATGCAAATCAAGGTTCTAAATGATGTTTAGAGCATCCAGTGTGATTGCACAACATGGAAACCTCTCTCCAAGTGTGGGACTTGTGAAAATGAGAGAGGAATCTCCAGAATAGAGGCTAGTTCCTCAAACTCCTCTGATTTAGATCTATATTTTGCACAACTACAGAGGTTCTAATCCTAATTCTACCCTAGATTGCAAGGAGATAGGGATAAAAATGCAAAAATGAAACTAAACTAAAGATGGTGATGCACCAAAAGGAGTGGTGAAACATTTTTTGCCATGTAAATAGACACAAATCCATGAAATGCAACACAAAAACATACACAAGCTGATAGCATGTAATTAGAGGTCTTAAAATGAAGTAAAACAATACAAACAGAGGAATGAAAGCATTCACAGAGTTTGCACTGTCAATTCCATGTAAAAATCTCTTGCATTCCACCATCAAAGGAAATCATAAAGATGGTGATGCACCAAAAGCTCCTGTATTAGACTGAAATGCATTGTAAGTAATATGTAAAACAATACAAACAGAGGACTGAAAGCATTCACAGAGTTTGTACCATAGTTCAAAAAATCTCAGGTGCTGATTCTTACAACTATCACTTGCTTGAGGTGAAAGAAGAAGTTTGCAATGCCAAAAAGTGTTCAACCATGAAGAAATGAGCCAAATCTGGCTTTTACAGTGCATGGGTTGAGCCCAGGAGAGAGAAAACATAAAAAACGTGGGAGACCATTCCTCATTGATGGAAAATGCATTAAAACAACATGGAGGACCTTACAAACCCATACCCTGTCATTTTTTACCATATTGGAGAAGAATGCGACCCATTCTGTATTAAATTTGGTTGTTGAAATGTCATTTCTGGCCATGGACATGTACCAGAACCGTTTTTGAATTTTCTCTCTCCAAAATGAACCAAAATTAGAAATTTACTATGGAATCATGTAGATAATTTTAACAGCTTTCCAATGATATAAAGAACGTGAAAATCTGAGCTCTGGATCAAAAGATATGATCGTTTGAAGATTTAGGGCAAAAACGGCCCAAAAACGGATCGGCGGGAAAAAAATTCAAATTTTACCTCTTTTTTGTCTTTGGAAAAATTTTCAAAAATTCCCCGCACTCCACTGGTCAGATGCCACGTGGCAGCTTCCTATTGGCTGTGGGCCTCAAATGGGAAAATTTTCCACAAAAACTCCGCCGAGCCATAACTTGAAAAATATAAGGAGTTAGGAGGCAAACTTTACCTTTCTGGAAAGCTGAGAGAGAGCTCTATCTAATGGTGCCATTTCCCGAAAGCCTTGAGTGCCTTAAAATCAAAAAATGTGGACTGAGGCACAAGAGAGGTAAGAACACAAGGAGTTAGCCACAAAAAATGAGCTGGGGCACATTTTGGATAACAGGTATACTAAGGATAATTACCCTCGGACATTGGTACGCTCCTTATTGCTGGATTGTGAGATATGTCACTCGGACCACAATTCAAGTCGGTGCCCATTATTGCAGTGTGTGATAATAAAGAATGTGTCTAGTCACTATAAGATTTACAGGTCCTCAACTTATGATACTGAAGATTACAGGTTGATTGATCAGATCCATGATGTCATTAATATTGGTGTATGACAGACTAGTGTTATAAATAATTCTAAGGAAAAGGGTGAGCATCATGAATATGATCACAGTGAGGGGTGTTCTAATGGCGGTTGTGGTAGAGGTCGAGGTTACAGAGGTGGATTCAGAGGTCAAGGTTACGGGGGCAGAAGGATTGATTTCCCTTGTGGGACTTGTTATATATGTGGATCTCCTTATCACTACATGTGTGAATGTCCAAAGAATATTGTATGTTCTTTTTGCGGAAAGAATCATAGTTATGAATAATGTCTGGACTTGTATGAACACTTAAGCAAGAAACATAAAAAGGAAAATAAGGGCGTATGAATTGTTAGAATACAGCGCATCGTGGAAGACCAATGGATGTAAAATTTAGTGTTAGATCCTGAATTAGTACATGTAAAGATTACTACACACATTGAGGTTACGCGTGTCAGGGAAGCTCTGTAATAGAATCCTACCATTACTAAGGAGGAATTCATGTATGTCAAGTATCCATACCCCATGCATCAGAAGGAGGTTTATCAAGAAACCATGGAGGTAATTCAGAATTTACAGGGTGAGATACAGTGTTTGAAGGAACAGTCGTGGAAGTTAGAATAAAATAAATCGGTTGAGCTCCATGAGACATATGTTGATGATTTGAAAGAGGTTTGCAAGATGTTGTGCCAAGAGAACATTATTCCTTTGTTGGGGAGTTGGTTGAAGGGAAACACTTTGTGCACTAGGACTGAGCATGAGAGACAGCTTATGCATGTTAATCTTAAGACAGTTTGGATTATGAAAAGGAGATTACTTTAAATGTTGTTGTTGATGGTTGGCTTTTGAGTAACATCTTGATTGACATCGGCGCATAAGTGAATGTACTTACTTTGGATGTGTGGGTTCAAATGGGAAGACCTCCATTACAACCATCTTCCATTGTGTTGTTTATGGAAAATCAGACTAATGCAACGCCCATTGGAGTTTTAAAATATGCATCCATTACTATACAGGGGCCAAGTTCATTGTGGACTTTGAGATCTTAGCACTTGAAGAAGCAGACAATTTTCTCGCATTACTTGGGTGCCCTTGGTGTTATGCGAACAACATTGACCTGTGTTTCAATAAGGGATATATCAGCTTTGAGAATAAGGAAGAACATGTCATCATACCTCTGACAGATGGGAAATCTACATCTTATGTAGAGCCCTTAAGTGAAGAAGACTTGAACAGAATTTATGTGCACACCATTTGAGATCCGGAAGTTCTTGAGCCATCAAAAAATGGATTTCTCTAATGGGATGATGCACAATGAATGAGTGATACTACAAGTTTTGCATGTGACAATTAGGCACACGATACTTATGAAATGGTTGGGCATGAAGAACAAGTACAGTTACACATGCCAGTAAGCCACGTAGTATCAGGTGTTTGGGTAGTAGTCAGGTACCAAAGTACACAGGTGAGGAGAATCCAGAAGTATTCCTACTTGCTATGGAATTTTAATGGGAATGTCAGGTGGAAAGAAGGAACATGGTAGTGTATACCCTGCGTGGGATGGCAACGCACTGGTGGATGGTTCACATGGATAATATTTTAGAGTTGAGGGAAGTAAGGATTGCTTTATCTGCTTAGTTTCTAAAAAGCAATGTGCCTACTCAAATTTGTGCATTTCATGGTAATGATCTTGTTTAGCACCACATTTAGCAATGTTAGAGACTCAAGAAAGAGGGGCAGGAATCTTTACAGCTTTTTTGTGGGTGCACAAGTTTAATTTCACATTGCAAGGTTACACATTTACATGGTATGTCTACGCAGAGTTAAATAGGGTGACTAGAAATTGGCAAGAACTTACTGAAGGTATGACTCAGACCTTTGATTACTTTTCTTCTAAACCTCTGGTGAATGAGGTGTTGCAGGTTATGAAGTGCTTAACTATGGGAGACAGTGCAAAGGTTGAAGAGTTACTTCAGGAGTTGTTAGGAGAATTAGACCTGGTGGCGCACTTTGAAGAGGAAGAAACATATGCAAAGAAGCTTGGGTGTTCCTGCCTAGAAATAGAAAAGGGAAAGATGATCTACATGTTTGATGATGAAGAGGTAGATAACCTTGACCTTGAGCACATAGAGGGTACGCGTGAAGTCTTGGACAGTGCAAATGAGAAGGCGCACGCTTACCATGAGCCTATGAAGACCAAGAAAGTTAACATTAGAATGAATATTGAACCCAAGGAAGCCATTATCAGAGATTACTGGTTTGAATCTGAAGTTGTTAATATAATTGAGTTATTGTGCGACATTCAGGACTTGTTCCCTAAAGGCTATCATGAGCTGAAAGGCATACATGAATCATTGGGAGAGATGAAGATAAAGTTAAAGGAAGGTGCCAGCACAGTCCAAAAGAGACCTTACATGATGAATACAAACTTGCATGTCAAGGTAAAATAAGAAATTGATAAAATGTTAATTTTTGGAATTATTTTGCCAATTGAGGAGTCATAATGGGTGATTCCTATGGTGATCAGCATCAAGAAAGATGGTAGAATTAGGATTTGTGTGGATTAAAGGGAGTTAAATGTTACATGTGTGATTAATCCCTTTCCCACAACATTTACTGAGGAAATCTTGGAAGGCATTACAAGGCACGAAATATATTCCTTTACTGATGGATTCTCTAGATATCATCAGGTAAGGATAGCTGAAGAAAATCAAGAGAAGAATACTTTCACCACTGAGTGGAGAATTTTTGCATACATGGTTATGCCCTTTGGATTAAAGAATGTTCCTACAGTGTTTTCATGCATAGTGGTACAAATATTTCATGATTTTATTCACAAGTTCTTACAGGTGTATCTAGATGCCTGGACAATCTATGGGCTTGTGAAAGATCACTATGATAATATGAGGCTGATGTTCGAGAGGTTTCGTCAGTTGAGCATCTCCTTGAACATTAAGAATTATATATTATCCAAACCCTTTGGAATTTTTTCGGGGCACCTCATTTGTAAAGAAGGCTTGATAGTGGATCCTGCTAAGGTAGGTGTTATTTTCAGCTTAGAAGAGCCTACTAGCTAGAGCGATCTGTGTAAATTCTTGGGGCACACAGGTCACTACAAAAAAAGGGGTATTTCAAGGTTGCCATACCCTTAGAAGAATTACTCAGGGGAAAAGGAAAGTTCTATTGGGGTGAGGCACAGCAACGCGTGTTTGACACAATGAAGGAAAGGCTTAATATAGCACTTATTTCATGCTTTCCTTCATGGTCCAAACCCTTTCACGGTCATGTAGATGCCTCTGGCATGGCCATTGGTTTCATATTAGCTTAGCTTGGAGAAGGGATTGTCAATCATCCTATTTACTTTGCTAGTAGAAAGTTAACTCCAGCGGAACAGAATTATACAACGACAGAGCGTGAGGCCTTATCTATGATCTACATGTTCTATAAGCTTAAACACTATTTGTTGACTCCACCTTTCATCTTTTATATAGACGACATTGCATTGAAGTACTTGGTGAACAAGCCCATTTTGCAAGGGTGCATATGTCATTGGGTATTGTTGTTTCAAGAGTTCAATTTTATGGTGGTGGTTAATCTTGGTAAAAGTAATTTTGGTCTAAACAATTTGTCAAGGATTCAATCAAGAGAGGTGCACACAGCATTGAGGATACAATGTTAGATGCATATTTGTTTAGGTTGAACCGCACACCCTTAGACTTGGAGGATATTACTGTATGGCACCTGAGGGAATGAAGGCTTTAAAAAAGAAATAATTTGGTATTCACGTTGTTCCTTATATGTTGATCAGTGGAGACTTATACAAGTTAGGTCGTGATGAAGTTTTGTGTCTATGTGTGCTTGAGCATGAGCATGAAACAATTATGGTAGAGGCTCATGGTGGTATTGGAGGTGGACACTATGTAGGGGATGCCACCGGGCACAATATTCTACTAGCTGGTCTATGGTGGGAAACATTGTACAAGGATTGTAAAGCATATTGTAAGGCTTGTGGCCATTGTCAGCACCTAGTCAATGAGATAAAATTCCTTTGAGGCCTATTACTAATGCATAACCTTTTGAGAAGTGGGAAATTGACTTTGTGGGCCCTATTTCCCTAGTCATGCACAAGATAGGATCACGCTATATTATAACTTGTATAGACTATCTTACAAAGTGGGTGGAAGTGGTGCCTATAATGGATTACACTGTAACTATAGCAGTAAGGTTTCTGTGGGAAAATATTATTAGCAGGTATGGTTTCCCTTTACGTTTAACAAGTGATAGGGGTAATCATTTCCTTCATGAGATTATCAGGATATTATTGGATGAATTTATGATTTCACACAATAGGAAAACCCCTTATCACCCTCGAGCAAATGGAACTACTTAGGCCTTCAACAAAATGTTGAGCCATACCTTGACAAAAATTTGTGATGTTGGAATGTGAGATTGTGATGATAAGGTTTCTTATATACTTTTGGCATAAATGAAAACCTATAAGAGGTTGAATAAAGCCACACCCTTTATGTTGGTGTTTAGCACAAAGGTAGTTCTCCCCATGGAATTCATGTTACCTTCTTTGCATATTGCATGTGCAAGAGGTCTGGCTGATGAGCAAGCATTGGAAGAATGTATTAAAAAACTAATGTATCTAGATGAAAGGTGTGCCATAACAAGATGGAGTTAGAAGAAAGAAAAATCCAAGAAGAAGGCATGGCATGACAGGCACATCAAGGATAAGAAGCTTAAGGTTGGGAAAATGGTACTTTTGTATCATTCAAAGTTTTTGCACCACCCTGAAAAGCTTAAGTTGCATTGGTTGGGACCTTATGTTATCACTTATATACTTGATTTAGGTGCTATCCAGTTAGAGGTGTTGGATGGAAAATGGTTTCCCAGTTACTTCAATGGGAGTAGGCTGAAGCCCTACTATAAATAATTCTTCTTGGTTTTTATAATAAGGCAGCATTGCCACTTAGATTAGGCTTCCCTTAATGCATTTCCTTCATATGTGTTTCCTTCGTCATTTTTATGATTTATCAATTTAGTCCAGTGTTGTGTGTAATAAGTGCACTTGTGTGTCAGAAGTTGGTTACAATTTAAGTGTTTTTATGCACAAAGAACTGCACATACCCTTAGTGTGGGGTGGTTTACATACAGGGTTCATTACCAAGTTGAATATAGTTGATTTTCATTTAAAGATGGGTATGCATAAGGAAAATTTTGTGTAGGTGCTTTTGGAAGGGTACAGATAGAAAAAAAAATTACTCCTAAATGAAGAACACAGATGAAAAAATGGACACACAGTATAACATGAGGTAGGTTGCAACAGTGGAAACTACTTGGAAGGAGGCGTAGTAGTGAAGTAC
Organism: Taxus chinensis; assembly: GCA_019776745.2. Classification (NCBI taxonomy): domain Eukaryota; kingdom Viridiplantae; phylum Streptophyta; class Pinopsida; order Cupressales; family Taxaceae; genus Taxus; species Taxus chinensis. Next base: position 322,652,817 of record CM034147.1, on the reverse strand, counting down.
TTCAGTGCATATGGGTGTGCAGAAGGAGGTCTGTGGCCAAGAAGTAGAAGGCACACCATAAGGTTATGACTGTGGCATGGCAATGAGCAGTGCAAAAACATTGATAAACGATGCATTAATGTTGGGATCGGTGGAAGGTGAATGAGAAATAAATGTGAAAACTTTTTTAAAATCTCTATAAGGAAGGATTTTGAGGCCATTTTTACCTTTGTGATTACGAATTCTCGAGCGAGTTATTTATAAGTGAGCGAGATAAGATAGTTGTGAAGAGTGGAAAGCTGTGAACTAGTTGGGTTGGTCATATCTATGCATGAGGAACTATTACGCTCCATTTTTTTCAAGTGTTTGAGCAAGGCAAAGGCATGCGGGAAAGGAGATCAATTGCTAGGGTTTAAGTTTGAGTTAGGGCACAAGGAACTGAGTTACAGAGCTTGAGGGAGGTAAGAGAACACATGTTTTTTATTGAAATGACACCAAAAAGAGCACTAGGGGCAAGTACAAGGGGAAAGAAACAAAAGGAAGTTGAGATTAAGATTGAGGATGCCCCCAAAAGTATGTTTTCTGAAATGAAATACCCAGAGGAAGTGATTATGGATCGTGATTGGGATTCATATGTCCATCAAAACAAATTCAGTGATTACAACCATAGGAAAACTGATAATAAGGAGGATTTGGATGCATTGTTGAATAAAAAGACAAACAAACGGACAACGAATGACATGCCCGTATACGACGATGCTGGGGAGAAGCTCCTAACAAAGGTATGGGTTTAACAGTTGTATGATCTTCTTATTTTAGAAAGCCATAGAAGTATACTAGTGGCTAACGAATAGATTCCATGAGGACTTTTTCTAATTTTTTGGGCGACAAATGAGGATTACCGTGCCCTTGATTGGCACTTTGACGGGTTTAAAAAGCATAGGCATAGAGGTGAGTAGAGACCTAACTGATAAAACAACAATTACAGCAATCAGCAATGATTTGGTGTTATCCAAAATTCACCCCTTGAGGTAATTTTGATAACATGCATCGAATTTTTTAGTCTCGAGAGTGTAGAATTGATTCAAGGCCCAAAATCATGTTTTAGGGGTCCCTTTGGTTTCTCTCTAACTTCTCCATCTAAGGAAAAAATCCAACAAGTTAGAAAAAATTGAAAAAAATCCCAAAATGAAGTCGCGAGCTTATTTAATGCATTTCAGGTCTGGAGGCTGCATATCATACCAGTGGGGATCGTACCAAGGTTCGTCAAACCAGGTTTGGAGCCAAAATACAGGAATTGAGCAAATAGTGTCTCTCAAACGCGAGGGGTGTCTGAGACTTGAAAAGCTGAAAGTGACGAAATCAAAGGGAAATCGGTGAATTCGGAACTTTTTGGCCCACTCGGTCTACGAGACAGTCGGGACAAAAGTACGTGCAGGACGCACAAAGGCAAAAAAGCCGCAAATGGAACCATACGTTGCGGAGAATACAGAGGTCAACGGCCCTCATAGCCTAGTCAACAGAGGATGAGTAAGGACAAGGAAGCCCGAATCGGGTGATGTGGAAGAATGTGTCTAAGACAACCGGGACACGTGGACCCGACTTTGCCGAAATAGCCACAATGAAGAGAAAAAGTCAATGTTTGACCTCCCAAACTTCAAACGGCCAATAAATTTTGACTCCGAGCTCTGATTTTAATAAAATTGGATTTTCTGGGATGAGCATGACGTCTTAATTTTGATGAGGGTAGATATATTAAAATAAAAGAAACATATTCATCTCCAGTCAATTAATGCTCATTCCCGTCGAATGACAAAAAATGCCTGGCAGACCCAAAATAACTGCTTGCACTTAAAACGACATAACTTTTGCATTTCTCAATGAAATCACATGAAATTGGTACCATTGGAATCATGGCTTTGAGACCAACTCAAAAAAATTAAGAAATTCCAAATTTGATGAAAGATAGATAGATATTTTTTAGAAAATGTGTCTGGGTTCATAATAGTGTTTTATTTGGTGGTTGGGAGTGCAATTAAGAGGCATGGTTATCATTCTTTCTCTATTGCAGCACGTGGGACAATATGGGGAGCCTTTTTGCAAGAAACATACCATCATTTCAATCCATTTATGACCCCTTTAAAGTGGTTGAAGGGTAGATTTCAAGATTTCCATTTTTCCCCTTCTCTCTCTCTTATTCTTTTTCTATACATTGGAGTGTTGGGCTCATTGTAAAAGGGAGGAGGAGTTTCGGTTGTAGAAAAGCTCTATAAAAATTTCTTTTTGAAGCCAATGTGCTGCAGGACCTTGTAGTGGACTCCTTACATGGTGATCCATGCCCTTATCTTGTAATAGATTAAACTGTGCATATCATGAAGCATTAAAATACAAGTTTGTGGATGCATCTTCCCCTGTTGTGTTTATTTGCACTCTTCTCGCCCTTTCAACCTTCATTACAAGAATATTGTGTCTATTTTTATACTCTTGCAAGGACTCATTATTATTGTGCATGTATGAAATATTATTGTGAATGCATTTTCCATATTGTGGAGAACTATTATCACCCCTTCTAGTATGCATTTTACTTCTATTTTTCACACATTGGAAGACTACTCTCACACCCCTCCTTTTCTGGTGTATCACCACTTTAGTGTAGGCTTTCATTCTCATGCATTCTCTCTCCTCAATCCCTTGGAAATTTATATTAGGAAAGATAGTTTTGCCTACATTAGAGTAGATTGTGGCAAGTAGTTTAGGGGAAAGAACTAGCTTTCTCTAGAGGTCTATCTCAAGTAGCAAGTCCCACAACTTGGAGATAGTACCCATGTTATCCAATCACACCATGAGCTTAGGAATATGCACTTATGTAAACACAAGGGTGTTTTGATTCAGTGATAACATTTGGGTTATACAAAAGGTGGGCACGGCATGGATATTTACAAGATGAGGAAGTATTCAGTCATATAGGCAGCCTCACACTTATTGAAAAAATTGAATGTCCAGGAGAGATGGTCACATGTAAACACTATGTGGCTACATGTTGCAAAGAAAATGTCACAAGGGGAGACCTACAACTTGGCTAGATACATTGCTAAAATGATCATTGAAGAGGCACATACAGATGAGAAAATTTGGTTCAGTGTTATTCTTATGTCCCTTCTATTTGTGGAGATTGGAGTGCCTGATGGGCTAAAGAACAAAATTTGGGAGTACCCTGAAGAAATGAAATTTCTTACAGAGATATTCACAAAGTATCTGTGTGAGGGGACCATGAGTGGCCAATTCAAAACAAGGGTAGAGATGTGGTATGCACGAATATGCGATGCATTCAAGAAAGAGTGGAGGATACCTAAGGAGTTTCCGCGGTGATAGGTACGTTAGCACAGTTTGTAGTCTATCAGTATTTTTTCATCACGCATTTTGTGATGAAGAATGGGACATGTATTCCTTGGTGTAAACCACCCTATGCTTTCACTATGTAGTTTTTTTAGGAAGCTATTCATAGACTCTTAGATGTGTGTTGGTTAATCTAAAATGTTGATAAGCTAGACTGTGACTACCACACTCTATGAAAGACTTACGTCTATCCAGGTAAGTTTATTTATATTGAAAGATACATTTCAGATGATATAACTATGAATCCTATGAGTTTGGTAATAGGTGACATTGGGGCAGTATTGGTTCACCTTCAGCTTAAGCCTAGGCTTGAGAACAGAAATTATGTAGAGAATGAGTTCAAACTGCCAGGCCCGCTTACATGGAAGCACACAGTTGGCACGTTGACAACTGAAAAGCATACTTCACCCATTCAGGAAGAAGAAGAAGAAGAAGAATAACTTCATGAAGATAGTGGTGGGTTGGACCATAGGGGAAGAAGATAGTCTATTAATAGAGAAAGGAAAGAGTGTGAGATGATGCCCCCATCACAGGAGCAAGAGGATGAAGTGTTTGAGACATACACAATGGACGTCGATGTTGAGCAGAAAGTTGAAGATCCACAGTTCAAGAGAGTGTTCAAGGGGATAAGGGTTAATGGTTTAGGTTCATTACAACCCTTAATGAGGTCACCAAGGATTTCACCTTAGAAAGTATAGTATGAGAAGAAGAGAAAGTGCAAGCTAAAGCTTAAGGATGGAGAGGAGGATGATTCTAGAGAAAGTGTGCCAAGTAATCCAGTACATCCTGAGGGTAAAAATGAGCCCTATGATGAAGAAATGAAGGATGATGAGGAAGGGATGAAGGGCATAAAAATAGAAGTGGAAAAGGGTAAAGGCCCAATTTTGGATTCATGCGCCCATGTTCCTAAGGGAAAAAGAACAAGGGAGGAGAAAGAAGGCAACGACTATGTGACTCCCATGGTACCAACAAGATCATTTAATCACATTTCCAGAGTACTGTGGAAACTAAGGACTTGTATGGTTGGGTGTCAATGGATGTGGAGATGGTGAACACATGCACATGGAAGTAGTTTTCATGGTCAATGCAGACTCATATGGATGAGCCTGATTTTGACATGTGTGAAGAATCATGCATCTCACATAGAATGAAGAAATCACCCCAAATTCAACACGTAAATGTTAAGTTAACTATTATGTTGGATGAACAAGTGAGTAATGTCTTGGTCAAGGTATCTGTAGAGGTTGTGTGTAGGAACATAGACAAAGAGGCAACCATTAGGGCTTTGATGGATGAAAACAAGGATAAGGATATAGAAATAAAGTTCCTCACAACAGAGAAGGAAAAGGCTGAGGAAAAGATAGAAGCATTTATCGGTGTGGCTGAGGATATTGGCGATTATATTCTTAAGGTAAGGCCACATTTGGAATCTCAAGTTCCAGAAAAATTTCCTTCTGTAATGCACTATATACGCACACTTGTAAAACTGGTCATAGAAGAAGGGCATGTGTGTATGCCTGTGCCAAAAGACCTTGCAAAGGAAGTAGCAAGGGTAAAAGCCACCATTACCCAAAAAATTACAAGTTATGAGTCATTACTACAAGCCTTGAGAGATGAATTGAAGAAGTTAGATTAAGCCTTAAACATGTGCACGACACCAAATGCAATTGTTAGGATGAGGACAATTGCAAAATATAATGAAGTCCTCAAATCCATGAAGGATGAGACACTTGAGCATGTGGAGAGACTTTCTTTGGTGGAAGAGAAGCACAAAGTGCTTACAAGTGCCCAAGAACCACATGAAAATAGGCTGAAGGAGATAGGCAAATAGATTTCTAGGAAGATGGACTATATGGAAGGTATAATTTCTAGTACGGAAAATATTTGTAGAATCTTGCACAATGAAAAAGAGAACATGACTCAAGATGAGCTAGATGCCATAGTCACATATGTCTCGAACAAAAAAAGTAAGGCCTTAACTAATTGGTAGGCATTGGAGGTAGAAATTAAGAATGAGTACCCAAAATTAATACTACCTATTGAGGAGAAGAGCATTAAATGATATCCCATTCTTTTATTTGAACAAATCTTCATTCTTTCATTCATTGTTCTTTTCTTTAGAGAGATAAGTTAAGAGTACCCATTTTCGGGGGTGGTAATACATTTAGTGTGGGGTAATGTTGAGAAATGAAATATAGCACAAGGATGAAAGCACGGAAGGTTTGGGAGCATGGGAAGGCGAAGAATCATATAAGAACATGAGCGCACCCAAAAATAGTCAAAATTAGGACTCAGCCATTTTTGGTATGAGGCTATTTTTGGACATGGAGTGCAGAGCACGCAAAGATATGAAGAACTACAGTTCGTGCAAGGCTATTTTGGGTTTTGCATTAGTTCAAGTGCCATGTAGATTCTTAGTCTAATAATAGGATCTATTCTAGGAGTTAACTAATAGAAGATCTATTATTAGTACTTGCATGCTTTTATATTCTCTTGTAAATGCACATGGCTATTCTTAACATGTAATCTATTTTTGGAAGGTGAATGGGTGGTGAAGGGAAATTCCCCACCCCTATATATATGAATTGACTTGCACAGCTTAGAGAGACTAATTATTGTAGAGTTATGTTGTGGATTTGTTAGTGCGCATGACCATGGAAATTGGATCTTGATGTATGAAGCTTCTATGTTTTGTAGTATTTAATATAATGGATCATATTGGCTAGATGATGGTGTTAGATGTGACTGAATATGGTTCTTGCATGGTAAATCTCATTATAATCTTTGTTTAGTTAATATTTCATATGGTTTAGATCTAGATTTGGTTTATTCATTATGGATTGGTTACTATCTGTTATGGATCTAAATATATACATGCCCAATCATGCTAACATTCCGGACAAACAAATCTAAAGAAGGACTTGGTACCCTTACGTGCTTCAGGTGACCACTTAGTTCAAGATGAGTGATGTGCCATCGCACCTTGGGCTATTTGCAATGAATTTTAGGCTACATCAGTCAACATTGGGACATATGTAGAGCCTAAAGATCCCATTATTGGTTACTATTGGTTTGAAGAAGATGTGGTAAAGATTATTGAGCTGTTGCATGACTTCCAGGACTTAATTCTATGAGGCTATCATGAGTTAAAGGTGGTGTATCACTCTTTGGGTGAGATGGAGATCAAGTTAAAGGAAGGTGCGCGCCCGGTTAGGAAGAGGCCTTAAAGGATGAATCCTAATCTACACGTCAAAGTCAAGGAAGAGATTTATAAGATGTTGAAATATGGAATCATTGATCCCATTGAGGAGTTAGAGTGGGTTAGCCCCATGGTGATAAGCATAAATAAATATGGTAGGATAAGGATCTATGTATACTACAAAGATTTGAATTTTTCTTGTGTCATAGACCCTTTTTCCACACCTTTTACTGACAAGATCTTGGAGGGCATTGCAGGGCATAAGATTTATTCATTTACAGATGGATTCTCTGGTTATCATCAAGTGTGGTTTGCTAAATAAGACCAATAAAAGACAACTTTCATGACTGAGTGGAGAAGTTTTGCATATACAGTTATGCCCTTTAGGTTGAAGAATGTGCATGCAATCTTTTTGCACATTGTTGTACAAGCATTTGAAAACTTTATACACAAGTTTTTACAGGTTTACTTGGATGGTTGGACTATATATGGGCTGGTAAAAGATCATTGTGACAACTTGAGACTTATGTTTGAGATGTGCCAGAAGTTGAGCATCTCTCTCAACATTAAGAAGTGTATCTTTGCGACACCCTTTTGGGACATATTATATGCAAAGAAGGTTTATTAGTAGATCCTACCAAGGTTGCAGTTAGCTTGGGCTTAGAGGAGCCTACCAATCAAAGTGAGATGTGTGGGTTTTTAGGACAAATGGCTTACTTCAAGAAGTTCATTAAGGGATATGCTAATATTGTTGCACCCTTGGAAGAATTGTTGAAGAATAAGGGAAAGTTCCATTGGGTTCCATTGGGATGGGGTACAACAGATAGCATTTGATACATTGAAGGAAATAGTTACTTTTGCACCCATTCTGTGCTTTCCTTTTTAGGACAAACCATTTCATCTACATGTTGATGCCTCTGGCATGGCCGTTGGTGCAATGTTTGCATAACCTGATGATGAGATCTTTTATCATCATATATTTTTCACGAGCATGAAGTTGACCTAACCTGAGCAAAATTATACAACTATAGAGCATGAAGCATTATCCATGATTTACGCATTGCACAAATTTAGAAAATACTTATTGGCAACTCCCTTTATATTTTATACAGATCACATGGCACTTGAGTACTTGGTTAATAAGCCCATTTTGTAGGGACACATATGTCGGTGGATTATCTTATTTTAGGAATTTTACTTTACCATGGTGGTAAAGAAAGGAAAGAGAAATTCTAGACCAGATCATTTATCAATAATTAACTCATGTGAGGATGTAAAAAGCATTAAGGACACAGTGTTGGACACCCAGCTATTCAAATTGAACCACGTTCCCTCTGATTTAGAAGATATTGTTGTGTGTTTGCATACTAGTGTGGCACCTAAAGGGATGAAGACCTTAGAGACGAAACAACTTTCCATACTCATCGTGCCTTACATGTTGATTATTGGGTATTTATACATGTTAAGCCATGATGAAATTTTTCACATGTGTCTACTTGAATGTGAACACGAAGCTATAATGGAGGAAGCTCATGGTGGAAGATGGAGGACATTATGCAAGAAATGTTACCGCGTGTAATATTTTATTGGCTAGCCTTTGATGGAAAACACTATATAAGGATTGTAAAGAGTATGTCAGGGCATGTGATCATTGTTACTGCCTTAAGAAGCCTATGTATAGGGATGAAATTCCTTTGAGACTGATAGTGAGTGCGTAACCTTTTGAGAAAAGGGAAATTGACTTTGTGGATCCTATTTCCCCACCTGCATGTACAAATGGATCACGTTATATTATTACATGTATAGATTATCTAACCAGGTGGGTAGAAGGAGCACCTACAAAGGATTACATGGCAGCTACAGTAACAAGGTTATTATGGGAGAACATTATTAGTAGGTATGGATGTACTTCTTAAATGAGACTAACAAAATATTATTGGTTGAATTTATGGTGGTGCATCATAAGACAACACCCTATCAACCCACATGCTAATGGAACTGCTAAGGATTTCAACAAGATATTGGGACTATAACACCTTTGACAAACTGTTATATTTCTCTTTTGCATTGCAAGCATTGACATGTGATTTTCTTGATGTGGTGTGTTCCTTTACTTGTTGAAAATCATGCTTGCCAAGGATAAACCATTTCTTCCCTTTGATTCATTAGGATAAAATGTTTTTTCTTGCAAGAATCCATTTTCACTTCAGATAGGTGAATTTTAATCTAGTTATAATGGCTGCAAACTTATCTCTATTAACTGACTCATCCTTGGATCAATTCCATTGATCCAAGGAATGTTTTAAATCTCCCTACCTAGTCTGAATGTTAAACTGACATTCAGAGGTTGAGAGACGTAACGGACTAAACTTTTGTATGTTTACAAATTCTTTATTGTCTTGTAAGATCGTGCCTACATTTTTTTGTATGTTTTGTGCTCGGATCTTCTTGATTGATCTCAGTAGGACGCTTATGGCGTTAAGTGAAATGAGGCCTGCTTCAGGACTATTGAGGAAAAATCTATGTCCTAGACCTAAGAGATCTATCCTAACGGGATTATAAACTAAGTTTTGTGAATCTATTTTTCTAGTTATGTCTACTTTATTCGGGACAACATCTTATCCTAAGTTACATGTTCTAAATTGGGGGAACCACCTAAGGTTATACTAGGTATTTTTCTAATCTAATACCTTATGCTATATGGTTGTGAGTTGTGACCTAACCTAAGGTGTAAATTACTTATTGAAATGATTTTAAACATAAGGTTATTATTTCTAAACTATCCTATGGTCTTATCCTAAGCTAATGGTACCTATACTAAACTAATGAAATGTGGAAAGGGGACCTAAGGGTCATATGGAAAATGGGAGGCTAGGTGGCAGTTCCTAAGCTATTTATAAGATTTGATTTTTGTGTTAAATGCCAATGAATTGCTAGATTAGGTAGAAGCATGAAGAAGTTAGTGGGACTTACACACAGTCTTCACTAAAGTTAGCAATGCATGCAAAATTTGAAATAGGTTTCGCCAATTCTGGATAGCAGTGGCATGGAGAGATAGGCAGGAATTTTGTAATGAATGGCATTAATGAATATAATTTTTTGTGATAAAACCATCTTGGAAACAATGAGGGAAGATTTTTTGGAGGTTGTTTGGTCTTGCATGCTTTGTGCTTTTTGCTCTACATGGAGCTATCTAGTTCTTTGAACCAGCAGTTCAATTTTCACTTTGTGGCTATTTTTTGTTTCCCTAGTCTATTTTCAATCCAGGGAAAGTATATGAGGCACTAGGGAAAGAGATGTTTTGTTGGTGATCTTTCTTAGAGGAGAAGAAGAGTTGGAAGCTCAGCTAGAAATATCCTTTGAATTGGCAGAAGCACTATCAGTCATGATAGGCTCTACCCATTAAGATTTCTTGCTTTCCTCTAAATGTTTCATTAAAATAACTCTCCCCTCTTGAGATATATGGTTATGTCTTGTTCTGGTTATTTACTTCATGTTGATGGAATTTCTGTGATTTTTGGATATGAATCCATTGCATGATAATATTAGTTTTGGTTTTTCTCTCTCTGAGCAAGTTCAATGGTGAAATGCATATAGAACTTTCAAGACTTTTGTGTTTTGATTAGAATTTGTATTCTAAACTATCTTCCCAGAAAAGAGCTTGGGTAAATGGTTTTTGGTTTGAGTTTAAACTAGAAAGTCTCTTTAGAAATCTTCTCTTTGATGCATTTTTGAGTTTGAAAAAGTTGTAGTACTTCTGTCTTGGACTGTACTGTTTTATTTGAACATGAACTTGCATAAAAACATGTAAGGATATCTTATTTCCCTCTGTTTGGGGTAACCCAAATCCTTTTAACTGAAAGTTTTTTTTGTTTTGAAAGATAGGTGATTATCCTTTCATAAAACTATAGCTTGTTTTGGGAAGAAAGTACTTTTGTTCCATATTTTATGGTATACTTTGTTCTTCATCATGAACTCAAACTTTATGTTTCTTTTTGGTATGGATCTGTGTAAGCACTTGTGGTTGGAATCATTGCTATAGTTCGAATTAGTGAGGAATAAAGAACAATGTTTGAATTTAAACTTAGTGTTGGGTTTTTGTAATCTCTTTTAGATCCATTTAAATGGATTTCTGGGTTTTTAAAAGCGAGAGTTGAATACTCTTGTAAACTGTATCTTGTTTTGCCAAGATTTTTACTTCTGCTTCGGGACTGTACTGTATACTTTACTGTACAGTATGAACTTGAACTTGTGTTAAAATAATGATGAATAGATGAATGTGGATTTTGGCATTATATGCATCCTAGATTTCTATTTGTATATGAACTGAGTTAGTGTTGGTATTGATGTTTTGATAAGGTTTGAATTTGTAAGGAAAATAGAAGTATTGTTTTCTATAAAATTTGTGTTTGGTTTTGTATTCTCTATGGGAACTTTCGAAAGAACTTCTGGGTTTTAAATGGGATTTGGAATTCAATTGATAAAACATTAGTGAATGAATTCTAGGTTCAGATCCTCTCCATTGAGTTTCCTTTAACTTTTGGGAAGTTAAGTTCTGTTTGCTCGAACTACTTTGTAGATTGACTCTCTTCCATGTTATAGAGTGTTTACCATCCTAGGCCTGTTCGATTTCTTGAGTTCGGATCTCTGCCCTTTTGATCTTGGATGAGGTAATGAGAACTCACTCTCCAGAACTGGTTACTTCTTTGTGGTTATTTAATTAAACTTGTTGTTAGTTGACTATGGAAAGTTCATGGGAATAGTAGTATGTTCAGACAACCTTTGGGACTGTCACTTTTTGGTACAGGGGAAAACCAAACTGTCCTAGTTTGGTCTTTCTTGATCTTGGCTAATTTGTATAGATTCAATTGTCGTGTCGATTCGGGAAGTATACAACTGAGTCTTTCCTGTAGAAAGGAAAATGTAATCATTACTAGACTGACTGTTTGGAATGAATGAGTCATGCTTCATTAGGATATTATTTTCGGATGGAATCCTCTCTGTGCACTCAATAATAATATGAACCTTCCCTGGATGGACACGAGTAAGAGATAATCCTTGTGTAAGTCTTACTTTGATTTATGGAACGTATGGTTTTAGATCACTGAATGATATCTCCAATAATGTAGAATAATACATAAGGCTTGCAAGTAGGATGATGACTATTTTTTTTCTCTCCCTTCTCAGATTGGTTTGGGATTCTTGTTATCAAATGTTGTCTCTTAAATGGTGAATCGTGGATAGTTTGTATTGATTCTTCTTCTTATTTATTTAATTTTTAGGATGAATCATCCTAAATATGTACTATGCTGAAATGAACTCATTTGTACATGATTTCTGGAAACTTGGTAAAATCAAAATAAGGTTTTTGGTACTGAAAGTAACTCTTTTTGTTACATAGTAAAGTTAAATTTTTTATTTCAAATTCAGAAAGAATTATGAAATGATTAAATTACAAGGGTTGTTGTTCGATATAAATAAGTAATTGTTTAGGGATAGTACTTACCTGGTATAATGCAATAGTTGTTGATTATATTATGATCTTTTCTTAAAAGTGAATTCTAATTTATTATTTGTAATTCTTTTATGGTTGTTATTACTTATGATTATTGTATGATACATTAATTGTTTGATTAAAGTAGAGTTGTTTTAATGGAACAATTAGTGGAATGTACTTCGTTTTAATGCTTAGTGCTTATCATGCTCAGTTCAATGAACTGACCCGTGCTAGCAATTTTTGTAGATGGGCTTCATAAGTGATAAAAGAAGGTAAAAACTTTTATGATGTATTAGCTGATTTAAATTTTGGCTCTTTTGTAAAGAATTCTGATTCATCCATGAGTTGTATTGAAAAGAAAAGTTATATTATTTTATGATCTTAATGATGTTCGACATGCAATATGCCTGAAATGCATAGTCTTGTAAAGTGTAGAATTTTATCTTGATGAATTGAAAAGTTGGAGATTGACTTCAAATAGTGGTGTAAATTCTATTTTACTTTTTATGAGGAAATTATAATGTTATCTTGTCGATATTCTTCATATCTGTTTGTATACTTATTATTGTTATCATTTAATAAGTTGGATTAAGGGAATAGTTCAATCTCCCTTACTAAGGTGCAACTTGCTAAGTTGCATAAGATGGCGTTCTCTATCTAAACAATTATAGTATACTAATGAAATGTGTAACGGACATACAATTAAACTATATGAATAGTGAAAGATAAAAAGGGTATGATAACCCTAACATTTAATCATGTAGAGGAAGACTCTTCCTTTTTCAAAAGAATGTAAAATAAAAGGAATGGTGTTTATGATCATTAATCATTGTAATTCATTTCAATGAAGTCTACTCTAGCTGAACCTATGTGGACACTACACCATCTTGAACAGTAAAGATATATTAAACTAACCTTATGATGTTTGTTGCCCTGTTTTGGATAACTACTTGTTATGCCGAGTTAATAAACATAAAAGCAATCATGAGTTAATGAAGTTCTTAATATTAAACAGATTAATTATGGAAGAAGAACTTAATGAATGTTGGAATTTGGGTTTTGCAAGGTTGCTGCAATCTGAATCTTAATCCAAATTTAACTATGAATTAATGACCACTAAGGGGTATGTACATCATGATGAATTAGTTTTAATGGATGTTGGCACATGCCAACTGCAGGACTGTACCTTCGAGAAGAATAAGGGCTTCTCGAGGATACAGTTTTGCAGTTGACATGTGGCAACACCCTTCTATATTTGTTCATCTAGATCTACACACATCTGGACTTGAACTTAGTTTCTCTCTAGGTCAAGTTAGTAGCATGATTAGAATAGGAAGTAGTTTTCTATGACTCATGTTACCTAGGCACATTCGGTCGACTTAGGTCAGTCGAGTATGCCCATATACCCTAAGTCATCGTAAGCGTCTCCCTATAACAAATTATGTCACTAACCTAGGTTAGGGTCAAACCTTGGGCAAGTGGAATGACAGAAGTCGGTAAAGACCAATCTAGATAACAAAAGAGTGAAGTGAAGGACGTATTCCGATGTGAAAAATATGTCATCTAGGAATAGTAACATTAACAGTATGTTGGAAATATTTGGACAAAGTATCGCAAGCTATTGGTTGTGTTGTCCTATATCACCTAGTTTAAAGAAATGTGATGTTAGATGAATATTGGAAACAAATATTCAAATAGGTTCTTTAAACAGATCACTCAGTACTCGGAATAGGGTAGGAAAACTAAGTATACGTAATATACATAAAGTATTCTATACTTAAAGACAAACATGAGAGATCGGTCAAAAACCAAGTCATGAAATGAGAGATCAGTAATTTACTGAGTCATTTACAGCTACATATGGTTATCTATTATGAGATTGATTGGCATGGAATGTGTGTTCTAAATGATGTGTTATTTAGAACAGAGAACATTGTGTTTTAAAAAAATCCCTTATTTCTAAAGTCTTAAAATGGGAATGTTATAGGGACACGCATTGAAAAAGATCTATGATGTTATAAGGAAAGACTGAGATGAAAAGTCTCTTTTGCCCTTTTGGGCATACATGAAAACTTACAAAAGATTAAACAAAGACAAACCCTTTCAGTTGGTGTTTAGCACAGAGGTTGTTTTACCGGTGGAATTTATGTTACCTTCCCTGTGTATTATGCGTGTAGGAATAATGGATGATGAACAATCACTTGAAGAGCAAATAGAAAAATTGGTGGAGTTAGATGAGCAGCACGCCATCACACGTTGGAGCTAGAACATAGAGAAGGCTAGGCAAAAGGCATGACATGTAGGCATATTAAAAATAAGCACTTTGAGGTTGGATAGATGGTTCTTTTTTATGACTCCAAGTTTGCGCACCACCCTAGGAAATTGAAGGTGCATTAGTTGGGACTGTATGTGGTGACATATATACTTGATTCAGGTGCTTATTAGTTACAAGCATTGGATGGACTCGGTTTCCCAGTTACTTCAACGGGAGTAGGTAGAAGCCCTACTATAAATAAGTCTTCTTTTTGTTTTTAATGAGGTAGTGGTGCCACATAGATTAGATTTCCCTTTAAATGCATTTTTCTTTATATGTGTTTCTGTACGTACCCAAAATTATAAGGTACTGTACTGCAGAATGGTGTAATAAATGCCCCAATGATGATACAGGTCTCCTCGAAAGGTGTTCGGGATCCAGAAAGAGCTCTTCGGATATGCATTAACATCCCACATGCCACGCTTAGCCCCCCCGTGCTTTGTTTTCCTTTTTTTTTCCTCTTTTTCTTGGCTCTTTGGTCTTCAGTGACGAAACCGCCGCCTTGAAGGGCGGCGGTCCTTTACGCGTTTTCCAGAACGTTCTTTTGACGGAACACACGCAAAGTTCAACGCTTCACCAGCTTTTCTTGCCGACTTGAGCATGCATTAATGTTTTTGGTCCCCTGGAATAGTGTTTTTCCTTTGTTTATTGTTTAGGAGTTCAGTTTGGATTTGATCTTTGGGTGTTTGAATTCCTATAAATGCATGGTTTGAGCTCAAGCAAATGGCCTAGAGTTTTGTTCTGAAGTTTGATCCTTGGTTTTCTTTTTGCATTAGACTTAGTTTTCCTTTTGCTTAGAAGGTTTAGTTTTCTTCATTGCATGTTTGTTTAGTATTGTGTTGCAGCTGATAAGCCACATATCCAACTTGTGCAAGTGCAAACATTACTCAAGGCCCCTCATTTCTTGTTTAAAAAACTCATCACTTTCAGTAGTTCAGTCTTCTAGTTTGCTTAAGTTTGATAGTTTAAATATTTTACATGCTTAGTTGCATTTACTCAGCTGTTGGTAAGCCACATATCCAACTTGTGCAAACAGTATTATTGCTTTTGGAGTGGAATAGTTTAGGTAGCCATTAAAGTTGCAGGTTTTTCTCTTCATACAGACAAGTTCCAGGTTCTGGACGCATTTTGTTGCATGATTCGCAGTAGACCCCGCTAGGAATTGCATAGGCCAAGCTCTGTACTCTTGCGCTATCTCTCTCCTATCCGCATTCTATTATGTCTGCATTTTGAAGGCTATCCATTGATCCAAATATCTATTCCTGTTGATGCAAGTATTACACGCTTTTCTGGATTCACGTGAGCACAAAGAACGAGGAGACCATACTGAGGGGACAAGAACACACACACCGTCAGATTCACCATTGTTCAGCGAAATCCAGGTTCCATCTTTCAAAGTTTTAGTTAGAACTTATCAAATAAAGTAGTTAATCGCTTTATTACAGTTATTTCCATTCTCGATATTGCCAGGGAAGTTGTGGGGATTGATAGTTTCTGAGAAACTATGATTCATTCCTCACTTCTAAGGTAGGATCGAGAATCTTGCAAATAGATTAGTTATTTCGTTGTTTAGAATAGATATACAAAATTGCACAGACAAATAGCTACACTCGGCTATTTTGTTTGTTTTACGTTATTAGTTTAGTTGTCAATTCTAAATATTTTTAGATAGCTGCTTTCTTATAAATTTCCAGAAAATACAAAAAAAGGAATTATATATGCTAGAAGTGTACTTAGATTTTACTTTATTATAGTTTGTTTCATTACTGCTTTTGCATGACAATTACGGGACCTAGGGAGCCCAGGGAATACATTTTCGAGCCAATTTTGCCCCAGCCCCAATATCGTAGTGGCAGTAACTGACATTGACCAAAACCTTAGGATACAAGTCTTCCAAACAACAACAGACTTCCAACAGATCAGGTCACAGTTGAGAGGGTTAAACGTAGAAGATGACCAAGCACACACATTTTGGTCAAATCAACCAAACTACAGGTTATCCTAGAAAACATCCACATGACTGTAGAAGGATTTGAAAGAGAACAAATATTTGGGAGTGATCCTTTAGTTCCACAGCCAGACGCTGGAGACACCCTCGTAGATATAGATACCAGTTTAAGAATTCAAGTTGCTAGAACACCTGTGAGGTATTCTGAGAAAATCGCACAATTACTGATTCTAAACGTAGAGGCTGAGAAAGCTTACGACTACTGGATACTAGGGATTAGAACTTGATCTCACGTATGACCATAACAGGACCGCAACAACCAAGAGACTACGGTTGTGATCCACAAATCCCACAGCCTAACGAATCCACAAGTCAGTTAGATATAGACACTGGCCTACGTACATTAGTATTTCAGTCTACTCTGATTCTAACTATCATCATTCAACAGTTGTCCCTACTAGACACCACAGCTAACAAAGCTAGAGAATTTTGGACTAGGCCAGAGAATCGTCCATAGAGTTGACTATATTCGCCATATGACCCTATCAGGAGAAATACACGAAACCATCCCGGGTCATTTTCCACGCATGCCACAACCCATAGATCGAATCACGCCAGAGCTCGATATTGATTGGAGCCTTTGAGCAATCATCCTCGTTGATCGATCTATCACACCAGTCCAAGTTAGAAGGGCCTTCTTTGCCTTAGATTCGCAAATACCATTAGTGCGTGTCGAAGACATTAGACTCCCCAACTAGTTTTTCTGCATATTCTACCCTCACCGGCTGTCTCGGCATGACCTCGGGAGGTCGGGTACGTGGAAGAGTCACTTGTTGATTCTCACGCTCGCCTGTTGCTTTTCTGATGTATAAAATTGGTGAACCCGACATGAACCAAACAATTATTTCACCTTCTCTTTGAGAAGTTTCATCTTCTCTCTTTCACCTTCGCTCTTTCCCATTATTCTGTGGGTATTCATATACCCCACGAATATGTCAGGATTTGATGCTTATGGCAGACCCCTCCTGGGTCTTGAGGCATACTATGCCCAACAGAATAGGGAATCATCACCCGCGCTCTCACTATGGGGTGACAACTATTCAACTAATCAATTGTCAACGCAAACCCCAAGAACTCAGATATAGTTCATCTTTTCAAACTGAGGAGTTGGAGCATCAACTCGCTCAAACACAAACAAAGCCTTCAGGCTCAAACAATATGACATTGACTGGAGAATCTACTTCATCTCCTCAGGTGCTACTTAGACCACATATTAAGCAGACAATCAGATCCATACTCAGTTCTAGATGATGAGTACTCAATACGTTATCCCTAGGAATGAACAACGCTCTCAAGGCATGTACCCCCCTGTAGGAATTTTACAAATACAGCCCGAGTTCTCTCCTCAAGAAAATATCTCTATGCCATCACATATAGAAAATACTCTCAGAGAAATGCTTGGAAGGATAGTGATCAGTTCATGAGCAGGATATCACATACCTCCGCAAACACCATGTTATACAACAAACGCCACCAAGGCACGATATCGTGACTTCACCAAACGAAGTCATTTCAACTTTAATAGAAAAGGTTAGAGGATTAGAACTTGCCCAAGTGAAGTCAAAATTCAAAATTCATACAAACAGGGATTTCCAATCCTCCGCACCATCCTAGCCAAGTAGATCTCCTCACAGGAGTAGGCACGTTAGGTATGACTCCTCAGTATTCACAACAAGTACCAACTAGACCCACTATCGCTAGCACAGTTCCTCCTGGTCCGTTACAGAGCAATCCATTCTGGATAGTACCCCTTCGTACTTAAACATGTACTCCAAATCGCCACAAGGGGATATGTACTCATCCCCTGGCATGTTTGCTCCAACATGCAGGGACCTGCCTTATGCCCCTGCCAATGCGTACGTTATGCCATATCAACAACCCGTTCCGCCACCACCTCCTCAACAGGCACCATCAATGGTTGAGACGTATGTAATAGGGACTTATTCAGAATACTTAAAGGATCCCTTAGATTTCACCATAAGAAGCGTTATGCTTCCAAGGCCTCTTCCTGATTTGCCCAAATTCAAGGGTGAAGGAGATCCAAATGCACACATCAAAGCTTACGCTATAGCCATACGAGAATTACTCCCTTGGGACGGGGTTGTTGCTAAAATATTTCCCAAAACCTTGGAAAGGCATTTCGCTCTCGATTGGTATTACAGAATACCCGAAGCTTCCATACATTCATTCAAACAACTCATGTCTGAGTTCATCAAAGCCTTCGACATGAACAAACTATTAAGAACAGGAATCAGGGAATTCTTGCATATCAAACAAGAACACAACGAATCTATCACCCATTTCATCCAGAGGTGGCATACAGTTCTTTATTCATCAGCAAGTGCTCCAAACATGGATCAGATGGAACTATGCGATTTATTCCTTCATTCTCTCAGTAGAGAAGTGAAGGAAGAAGTCCAGAAGTTCCCACTAAGGACTTATGATGAGGTACTTGAGAGCTCTCTGCGAATTGATCAAGCAGCAATAGATAGTGGCCGTAAGATGTATGGAGCAAATGGGAGGTTAATCACCTCCACTCAAAATACTACAACTACCACAAATGTCAATCAATGACCCAAAATCCTTAACAAAAATCATGGGGTAACAACAGATGGGGTAACTGACCAGCCCAAAAGGGTAAATGTCGTTAATACTCCGTCACAAATAAACAACCAAAGAAATAACAACTTTACCCTAACGGTCAATACGGTGGATTTTAATAATCCACAACAACAACAATGGCGAAATCCCATGCAAGGGCCAAGCCAAAACTCATTTGGTTATCAAAACCAAGGTCAAAACCAAAAACAACAATTCCAAAACTTTAGTCCTAATAGGCAACAATTTGATCAAAATTTTAGGCCACAATACACACCAAACCAACAAAACGGGAATTATAATCCCAGTTCTTATTGTGGTTTCCATAAAATTCATGGTCACGACACTAGAACGTGCCGTGACTACAATAAATTTATGCAACGTTTGCCAGAATGAACAAAGACAATTCTTCACAGACTATGTTTTTGGCAGATCCTATGTCTCATCATCGGCCAAATACCTCTCACAGGGGAAGTTTCCCCTCAGAATGCTCCCCTCAGGATCTTAACGATCCGCTCCCAAATCATGATAGCAATAGGCTGAATCCAACTGGAACAAACAAAGGCGCAATAATAGGAAACAACGATCACGAGGCCCTCAACTTCGCTAAATCCGTTAGTTGTGCCACAACTAGGAAGTCAACCACGACCTAAGGTAGTTGGATTAGTGGAGTTAGACTCCGAATTACCCGTTGAAGCAATTATGAGGGACACAAGAGTATTTCTCTCAACCAAGTCCAAGTCATCTGCCAGAAACAGATAGCATCTAGCAAACCGTAGCAAAACCTATCGGTGCTTACGATCTAATTAATGATCTAACAAAAACCTTCTCACATATTTCATTCCTTGATTTACTAAAGAATTCCCCTGCTCACAGGGCTGCTCTTTTAGAGGCGTTAGGTTTGGGTCATTTAATTAGTATCACTCCACCACCAGAAGCACAAGTAAATCATATAGACTTTGATGTTTATCCTCTGGGACAGGCGGATAGGGATGTCGAATTCATATTCGAAATAAGTAAAATGCCTATGGATGCTGAGATCGCACGCCGAGGCGATCCAGCCCTACACTTGCAAGTACAGGTTTATAATAATTATGTAAAACAGGCAATGGTTGATGATGGAGCTATGGTTAACATAGTTCCTTTCTCTTTTCTCTAAAAATTGGGATATTGTGAAACAAACTGCTCCACTACTCGAAATACCTTGAGAGGCTACGATAGCCTTAAAGCCACGTCGATAGGAACCATAATACTACCGGTCACTTTGGGACCTAAAACAATCCTGACTGAGTTTTATATTATAGATCGGGAAACTAACTATAATATGATCCTCGGCCGACCGTGGATACATCGAATGAAGGCAATCCCTTCCACGCTATTTCAAGAAGTAAGATTCTTACATCTGGGAAAGGTATTTGTAGCCAAAGGTGATCCAAAGCAATTTGACGTACACCTAGCTGATTTAAAGAAAAGACCAGGGGTGCACTCAGAATTCGAGCTTCCAACAAACCAACTAAATAAACCCACTGACTCAAAGTCAAAAGAAAATTTGGTACCTACGACGGATCTTGAAACCATCAGCGTAGCCAAAACAACCCCAATTCCTGGCGGTAAAGCTAAAGAAACTGTATCATTAGGGACTACTACAAAAATCGTTGAATTAATAGAACAAGATTTACCAATGTTCTTAACATTTGATTCGGTAGGTATAGGATATTCCTTAGGGGTTGGCTCTCTTCCAGCAGAAGATCTTTGCATGGTCGAAGTAGAATGTGCAAATACAGTAGATACACCTACATCTATGCTCCCGGCTAAATATTGGACTCTCCATTTCGATGGAGCTAAATGCCGCTATGGAGCAGGGGCAGGTATAATTCTTACCTCGCCCGAGGAAAAGGTCCTCCCATTCTCTTTCAAGTTGAACTTTGAATGCACAAACAACAGCGCTGAGTACGAAGCTCTCCTCCTTGGCCTTACCTTAGCCAAAAGAATTGGTATTGATAACATCAAAGTCTTAGGAGACTCGCAATTAGTAACAAACCAAGTTTCTGAAATATATGAAACTAAAGCCGAACATTTACAACTCTACAAAGATGCTGTGTTAGATTTAAGCAAAGCGTTTAATTTCATATCCATTGAAGCAATCCCACAAGAGAAAAATCTTCTCGCCGATTCAATAGCAACTTCGGCATCACGCTTCACTCCAAGCAATGAACTAGAAGATACTCACTTCACAGTATCCATTCATAACGAACCATTGATAAAAACAATGACAAATCCTCTTTCAAGCGGAAATGAATCTACCATCCTAGACCATGTTGACAATGATGCGGCTACTTTGGATTACTTAAATGCCTATGCAGCATTACATCGCTCCTGTCACACACTAGATTTATCTCTGATCCCGCATTCATCTTCCTACTTCGGAAATCCCGTAACGGATCTTTCCTCGCAAAGGGAACCTAGCATATACACAATAGAAAATGGGGATGATATAGATCTACCTCCAGCACCACCTGAGTTCGAAGAGGGTAACGCCTCTTTAATCAAAGAAACAATCGATGTCAACATTGGGACAGAGAATGAACCAAGGATATTAAAACTAGGTTCTTCATTAACCCCAGAAGAAGTAGAAATACATACTCAGGTTCTCAAAGAACATCAGAAGGCATTTGCATTTAATTACAAAGAGATGACAGGAGTCGCACCCCACATTGTGGTACACAACCTCGTCACTAGATCAGATACGAAGCCAATTAAGCAAAAATCGAGACCTATGAAGCCCAAGGTAGCCCTTATGGTAAAAGAGGAGGTAATAAAACTCCTTCAGGTAGGATTTATCAAGCCAGTTGACTACTCCCAATGGGTATCAAACATCATTCCCGTTCTCAAGAAGAATGGAAAGATACGCATCTGCATAGATTTCCGGGACATTAACAAAGCATGTCCTAAGGATGACTTCCCATTGCCATCTATCAATGTCATTGTTGATGCAACAGCTGGGTTTGAGCTCTTATCTCTCATGGATGGATTCTCGGGATACAATCAAATTAGAATGTCCGAGCAAGATCAAGCTAAAACCACCTTTATAACTCCTTGGGGAACCTATTGCTACGCTGTTATGCCATTCGGTCTCAAGAACGCCGGTGCCACGTACCAGTGGGCTATGACTTATATATTTCACGATTTAATTCATAAAATCGTGGAGTCCTACGTAGATGACTTGTTGGCTAAATCCAAGAAGCATTGTGACCATCCCGAAGTACTCCGTGTCATTCTTTCACATTTAATAGAATACGGAGTTACGCTAAATCTGGAAAAAATGCGTCTTTGGTGTAACAGGAGGAAAGCTCCTAGGTTACATCATATCGTCACGAGGGATCGACGTTGATCCAACCAAAATTCGGGCTGTCCTTGAAATGGCCCCACCTTCGAGTGAATCTGGAATCAAATCATTTCTCAGGAAGCTGGGTGCAATCCGGAGATTCATCCCGGACTTAAGCTTCGCTATTCATCCAATCAATAATTTACTCAAGAAAGACTATATCATTGATTGGACGGAAGACTGCAATGAAGCTTTCAATGCAGTTAAACTCTTCTTACTATCACCACCTACGCTAATGCCACCTAAGCTAGATCACCCGTTAATTCTATACTCACGGGCTACTGATGTTTTGTTAGCTTGCATGCTAGCCCAAGAAGATGATGACAAAAGAGAACGCGCAATTTATTTCATTAGTCGAACATTGCTCGACTATGAAACATGCTATACACAAGCAGAGCGAGAATGTCTTGCCATAGTTTTCACAACCAAACACCTAAGACACTACATGCTAAATCAAGAGACAAGGGTCATGGTAAAAACTGACCACTTACGAACCTTCCTTACACAAGGGTCCCTGTCTAAAAAGGCAGGACGCTTTATAACCTTAATGGGAGAGTTTGAATTAACTTTTGTAAACCAAAAGTCAGTTAAAGGGAAAATCATCGTAGATTGGTTAGCTGATAACCCGCTAGACGGAGGCGACTTAGTAGACTTATACTTTCCAGACGAATGCGTGTATTACGTCGAAACCCGACCTGCTCTATCTGAGTGCCCTTGGTACGCTGATATCATTAGTTATATCATGGACCATAGATACCCAGAATGAGCTACACCTCAACAAAGAAGGCGGTTACGCATTATCGTAGCTAAATACGTCATTATAGAGCAAGTGCTCTATCGGAAAGCATTCGATGGAATGCTCTTAAGGTGTGTTGACACAGAAGAGTCTAAGAAGATTCTCCATGAATCTCACAGTGGTATATGTGGAGGCCACTTCGGCGGCCATACCACTACTCGAAAAATACATCGAATGGGCTATTTCTTGCCCACTCTGGAACATGACGCGATAGAGTTTACACGCAGGTGTCATAAGTGCCAAGAATTCTCTCACGAGATCCACATGCTAGCACAGGCTCTGCAACCAATCACTACTCCATGGCCCTTTTCTACATGGGGCCTGGACTTGATAGGGAATTTCTCTCCCTCATCCACAGACGGCCACAATTTTATAATCATGGCCATTGAATATTTCACTAAATGGGTAGAGGCCATGCCTCCTACAACTGTACCTGGTTCTGTAATCGCTAAGTTCATTTTGAACCAAATCATTTACAGGTACGGTATCCCGCAAATTATTATCTCAGATAATGGAACTTCTTTCAAGAATGAAGAAGTATGTGAGCTATGCAACAAATTTAAAATCAGCCATCATACGGCTTCCTTGTACTATCCCCAAGCCAATGGGTAGGCTGAAGCAACGAACAAAACACTGAAAGCCATTCTTCTTAAAACAGTGAAAGAAAAGAAGTAGGATTGGCATTTGAAATTATATCCGGCCTTGTGGGCCCATCAAACCTCAATAAGAACTCTGACAGGAGCAACTCCTTTCTCCCTAGTATTTGGGTCAGAAGCAGTTCTCCCACTCGAAGTTGAAATCCCCAGTCTCCGCATTTCGCTACAAGGGATTCTGGATGAGGATGCTTACCGAGAAGCACGTCTTTCTCAATTAGAAAGCCTGGATGAAGCTAGGTTAGATGCTGAACAACGACATAGAGTCTATGCCGACTGAATGTGCCGGTAGTATAACAAGAAAGTCTATGAACGTGACATATACGAAGGTGACCTAGTTCTGGGGTTAGACAGCCAGATCGATAAGAAGACCGGCGAAGGAAGGAAATTCCGGCCCAAATGGTTGGGCCCATACCGAGTCATGAAAGACTACGGGAATGGCGCTTATCTCTTATGCACGCTAGAAGGTGAGGAGTTTGGTGAAATAGTCAATTCCCTCCACCTCAAACGTTTCTACGCATAAGCAGCAAGCGCTGCCTATATAACTATCTACATCGCATTTTCATATAAATTAGGATCATTTTGTCCACTTTTTCTTACACAAATTGTGATCAAGCAATCTATTCTCAAAGTAATTTATTTCAAACTCGTGATGTTTCTGGCATGAAGTTCTTTAAACATACCTCTCCATATTTGATATCATCAATCAATTCAGAATCTTTTATCTAATAAAATCAGACATGATGAAGTCCTAACGGTAACCATACCAAGCTCTGCAAGTTTGTTCTCACTTTGGTTTCTTCTTAGGATAGGTGTCTTGCCTATGGTTTGTTCTAGAAGCTTCATGGTGTCACATCTATCCCATATGCACATCTCTTTGGAAATAAGAATATACTGACATCTTACTCAAACAAACAAGTCAAGAAGTGATTAAACAGAAAATTTTATTTTACACATTTCCTTGCCCCACCAACCTTCGGTGATGAGCTTGCGTCTCTTACAAGTGACGTAGGGTTGGGAAAGGATGGAAATGCCCTTACTCGCCTATGTCTTACCCACGGTGATAAACCCATGCTTCTTACAGGTAGCACGGGGCAAAGTATAGGGGGTCCTCTAGACAAAGTAAATGTTAAAAGGTCATAAAGAAACAATTCAAAACTTTGAGTCAAAAATGAATTAATCAGATATTCAAAATTCCAAAAAGAGTTAAAAATCCTAAAAAAACCCAGATTTTGTCTACTATGTGGCCATCTATGGGTCTAAGTCTGGATAAACCGCAAGGTAAGTTACATCCAAAACTATGAAGTCATTCAGGTAGAGTAAGCTTGTAGTTTTCAATTTGGTTCCACCAAAGCTTCATCTGTCTTTCATCACTTTCACTTCACCATATTTCATAACTTGCGCCCTTCTTGGCTCTTGGTGATGAGCTCTCACATCTTACTAGTTGCGTGGAGTTAAGGGTGGGGTAAGTCAATCTGTTCATCATACTAGTTGTTCTCATCACTTTGCCAAAACAAATCATGAGGTATCCAAATTGCTAAACAAAAGTTAAGATTCAAGATCACAATATATATCTACAATATCATGTATCAGCATCATGAAATACAAAAAGAAAGCAAACATCTACATCATCTGTTTTCCATTGCATACATTCTAGAAAGCATATAAAATATACATCGTAGTATACACGAAAAAGTTGGAACAGAAAGGGAAGACACAAGTGACAAAGTTTTGATCCAAAATCGGCTCATATATATGAACAGTCAATATTTGTATACAATTCCATCATGCACTAGGCATGGTCAAAACGCTCAAAGAGCCTGTAATACACAAAAGAATCCATAATACAAAAAATGCATAGGAGCCAAGTGGCCTCTCAACCCCTATGCGATCCCGCTGAAGGTGCGCGCCCTCACCTAGGGCTACAACTACGCTGGCACTCTGAATGGACGGAAGGTTCAGGGTCTCGAGGGGTGGTCGTGGTATCGCCATGAGAACGGCTCCTCATAAGGTGCTCAGCTGTCCTATAGCCTGCCAACTCTGTACGGAGAATAGACACCATCTTGGCCACATGCCAAACGGGAGCAAAGACGTCGGTATGCCTGCCGGCTGCTGAGGGCTCCCCGGCATCTACGGATAGCTCCGCATGCGTCTTATCCATAGGGATCATCAGAGAATCAGTACATACCCTACGGATTAGATCCCGCCACTCGTCAATAGTCTCTGCAAAACAAAGAAGAAAGACAAATTAGAAACTAGGCGAGAGGCTAAAATATACAAGATACAAATATAAGGAGAGATAGCAGTTAAAACAAGTCTTAAATCAAACTAACACTAAAAGAGGAGAGGATAACTTACTCGGGTCACCGGGCCTCCAAGATGGGTCACTAGGGCCAGCACCCGCTGCAGATGCCGCCGCCGACCGAGGAGCTGCTCCTGTAGTTGCTGCAACATGACGCCCTACAACGGACTCATCATCTCCACTATGGCTCTGGGAGAGTGGCTCCTCGGAAACCAGATTCTCTCTCTCTGCGCTCTGCTCCTCCCTCTCTACCTGCATGATATCCTGAGTATCATACCACTCAGGATCACTCTCATCCGTTTTCTCCTCCGACCCTCCCTCCGCGGACTCCTCAGAATCGGAGTCAATATCTATAGGGTCATCGCTACTATGAGCAGGACCCGCGGTAATCCGAAGTAAAGGTGCCCGAGGCACACCAGCTCTCCCTCTGGCCCGAACTATCCCCCTGGCTGCAACAGGAATGCCAGGGGTAACCACTATCCAACCACGGCCTCTAGGCCCCCCTCTAGCCTCCCGAACTGATCTATAAACTGGTGCTACTGGAGGAAGCATGCCCACATATGGGAGGCCGAACTACTGAGGAACCCTGCTGAAAGGATGTACCTCCACCCGTCCCACACGGTCAATAAGCTGCCCTGTAATGGAGCAGGAAACCAATGTCATGGCCTCCTCTCCCCATACGCCGGCCATAAGCTTGGTACGGTGTGGCCTCCATATCTGCTATGGTGAGGGAAGCTACCGGCTGGTGAGGTGCTCTAAGCACCGACATATCTGACCACCTGGCTACCCTCACAGCCCCAGGATCTACCACCTCCACGCCTCTGCCATAGGGAATGAAGCGCTCATACACCCAACTCATAACTAGAGTAGGGTGACTCAAAGACTGTCCCTATAAATGGACCACCCTGTATAAGTCGTGATAGGTGGTCCCCAAAATGTCTTCCCCCCAGGCGTATATCCGGCCATGCCCCTCTATCTGTGTAATGATGGGGGCCCAACAGTATAAAAAAGTGTCCCCTCCCTTGTCCCCGATCAGTCTCGAGGCAAGGATCCCCATGATGGCCTGTCGAAATATGGGGATGGGCAAAGAAGGAATGGATCTAACTCTCACTCCCTTCTTCGGCCCCGTGGAAATAGCTGCATACCCCATATAACCTGCCCACTGTGTAATCTGTGCTCTGGACCCAGCTGTCTCCAGTGTGAGTCTCCTCTCGATGATCGGGACCCCCAAGATACGGTAAACGTCCTCTAGAGTAATAGTCCACTCACTGCGGACCCCTGGCAATCGGAAAGTGTTCCGATCTGCATCCCAGTATGAGAACAAGTCACAGAGTATGTGACTGGATGGAGCAACGTGAGGCACATGCGATATCCGTAATATACCGACCCTCTGCAATGTGTCCTCCTCATCTGCTGAGAGGGCATCCAACACCCCGGGTAGCCAGTCACACTCTCTCTCTCGGCTCCATCTAATATACTCCTCCTTCGCCTGCATACACCCAAAAAAAACACACAAAACAGAGTAAGTTAGTATCTAAACGATATCAAGAGATTTATAAAAACATACACAAATGCTAAAAATACAAGTGTAAGTTTTCAAAAGAGGTCCTTTTTCATTCTGTGCAAAACCGCCACCCTGGGCATGGGGGGCGGTTTTGTAACCGCCACCTTGAAGGCGGCTGTCTTGTGACCGCCTCCCTGGACAGGGCAGCGGTCATGTAACCGCCGCCCTGTCCAGGGCGGCAGTTTACGGTCCAAAAACCCGGGCGGGTTTTTAACCCCAAAAAGCCAAAAACTAGCAAAAAATGACTATTTTGGCTAAAAACAAAGCCTACCCAGTAGGCGCCCCCCTAGACGGACCTTTTAAACCTAACATTTTCAAAAATGACCCCCCCATTACAAATAATTTTCTATTTCAAATTTGAAAGGGGGAAAAATGCAAAAATTGAAGAAAACCAACCTATGATCTCACGGGGGTGGCGTTCCGCACGTGGAGGCATGATCACGATCTCGCTCTGGACGTTTCGAATATATTCGCGCAAGAAACCGTCACCGTGGGTCCCAGAGCTCAAAATTTATCAAATCAACTCGTGCAAATGAATAGGAAAATGGGCCCACTTTCATATATATATTGTTCTATTTCGTCTTAAAATGACTTTTTCATAGGTTTGGAGCGCTGATAGAGGTAAGTTTCTATCCCCGCACGAATGGTACGTTCTCCTTCCCTATTATTTTAGCATTGATCTTCCAAGTTATTGCATCTATCTGCACTTGAGTTCTCTTTTCATTTTGCAGGTGGCGGGAATTCTGGATGGCGTCATTTCGACACACGGACGTGTAAGGTATAACTTCTAACTTCCCATTTTGGGACTGCCATACTCGGACCCACCGTTTTATGCCTCTTCATTGCTAAAACGCTTCTCCGAGGGGGCAATATGTACGTACCCAAAATTGTAAGGTACTGTACTGCGGAGCGGTGTAATAAATGCCCCAATGATGATACAGGTCTCCTCGAAAGGTGTTCGGGATCCAGAAAGAGCTCTTCAGATATGCGTTAACATCCCGCATGCCCCTCTAGCCCCCGTTGTCCTTTGTTTTCCCCTTTTTCCCTCTTTCCTTGGCCTCTGAACCTTTAGTAACGAAACCACCGCCCTGCAGGGTGGCGGTCTCGTGACCCCCGCCCTGAACAGGGTGGCGGTCCTGTAACCACCGCCCTGAGCAGGGCGGCGGTCTTATGCGCATTTTCCAGAACGCTCTTTTAGAGCGACCCACGTGAAATATCACATTTCACCAGCTTTTCTTGCCGACTTGAGCATGCATTAATGTTTTTGGTCCCCTGGAATAGTGTTTTTCCTTTGTTTATTGTTTAGGAGTTCAGTTTAGATTTAATCTTTTGGGAGTTTGAATTCCTATAAATGGATTGCTTGCACTCAAGCAAAGGGCTCTAAGTTTTGCTCCAAAGTTTTCTTTTTGAATTTCTTGTTACAGCAGATTTAGTTTTCATTTGCTTAGAATTCTTAGTTTTCTCATTGAGTGCTTTGGTTAGTATTGTGTTGCAGCTGGTAAGCCACATATCCAACTTGTGCAAGTGCAAACATTATTTGGGCCCCTCATTCTTGTTTCAAACTCACCATTTTCAATAGTTCAGTCTTCTAGTTTGCTTAATTTGATAGTTTAAATCATTTGCATGCTTGGTTGCATTACTCAGCCGTTGGTAAGCCACAGATCCAACTTGTGCAAACATTATCACTGTTTTTGGAGTAGAATAGTTTAGGCAGCCATTAAAATTGCAGGTTTTTCTCTTCATACAGATAAGTTTCAGGTTCTGGATGCATTTTGTTGCATGATTCGCAGTAGACCTTGCTAGGAATTGCATAGGCCAAGCTCTGTACTCTTGCGCTATCCCTCTCCTATCCGCATTTTATTCTGTCTGCATTCTGAAGCCTGTCCATTGATCCAAGTATCTATTCCTGTTGATGCAAGCATTACACGCTTTTCTGGATTCACGTGAGCACAAAGAACAAGGAGATCATACTTAGGGGACAAGAACACACACACCGTCGGATTCGCCACTGTTCTGCGAAATCCAGGTTTCATCTTTCAAAGTTTTAGTTAGAATTTATCAAATAAAGTAGTTAATCGCTTTATTACGGTTATTTCCATTCTCAATATTGCCAGGGAAGTTGTGGGGATTGATAGTTTATGAGAAACTATGATTCATTCCTCACTTCTAAGGTAGGATCGAGAATCTCGCAAATAGATTAGTTATTTCGTTGTTTAGAATAGATATAAAAAATTGCACAGACAAATAGCTACACTCGGCTATTTTGTTTGTTTTACGTTATTAGTTTAGTTGTCAATTCTAAATAATTTTAGATAGCTGCTTTCTTATAAATTTCCAGAAAATACAAAAAAAGGAATTATATATGCTAGAAGTGTACTTAGATTTTACTTTATTATAGTTTGTTTCATTACTACTTTCGCATGACAATTACGGGACCTAGGGAGCCCAGGGAATACATTTTCGAGCCAATTGTGCCCCAACCCAATATCATAGTGGCAGTAACTGACATTAACCAAAACCTCAGGATACAAGTCTTCCAAACAACAACAGACCTCCAACAGATCAGGTCACAGTTGAGAGGGTTAAACGTAGAAGACGACCAAGCACACACATTTTGGTCAAATCAACCAAACTACAGGTTATCCTAGAAAACATCCACATGACTGTAGAAGGATTTGAAAGAGAACAAATATTTGGGAGCGATCCTTTAGTTCCACAGCC
This sequence comes from Taxus chinensis, assembly GCA_019776745.2. Lineage (NCBI taxonomy): Eukaryota > Viridiplantae > Streptophyta > Pinopsida > Cupressales > Taxaceae > Taxus > Taxus chinensis. Next base: position 322,622,405 of record CM034147.1, on the reverse strand, counting down.
AGACGCTGGAGACACCCTCGTAGATATAGATACCAATTTAAAGAATTCAAGTTGCTAGAAGTAGAACCTGTGAGGTATTCTGAGAAAATCGCACAATTACTGATTCTAAACGTAGAGGCTGAGAAAGCTTACAACTACTGGATACTAGGGATTAGAACTTGATCTCACGTATGACCATAACAGAACCGCAACAACCAAGAGTCTACGGTTGTGATCCACAAATCCCACAGCCTAACGAATCCACAAGTCAGTTAGATATAGACACTGGCCTACTTACATTAGTATTTCAGTCTACTCCGATTCCACCTATCATCATTCAACAGTTGTCCCTACTAGACACCACAGCTAATAAAGCTAGAGAATTTTGGACTAGGCCAGAGAATCGTCCATAGAGTTGACTATATTCGCCATATGACCCTATCAGGAGAAATACACGAAACCATCCCAGGTCATTTTCCACGCATCCCACAACCCATAGATCGAATCACGCCAGAGCTCGATATTGATTGGAGCCTTCGAGCAGTCATCCTCGCTGATCGATCTATCACACCAGTCCAAGTTAGAAGGGCCTTCTTTGCCTTAGATTCACAAATACCATTAGTGCGTGTTGAAGACATTAGACTCCCCAACTAGTTTGTCTGCATATTCTATTCTACCCTCACCGCCGGCTTGCTGTCTTGGCACGACCCTCGGGAGGTCGGGTACGTGGAAGAGTCACTTGTTGATTCTCACGCTTGCCTGTTTCTTTTCCGACGTACAGAAACCCTTGAAGGTAGAAAACCTCAATGAAACCAATACACTAAGATTGAAAATTTTTCTAATGAGGGATTAAAAATATTTCAAAATTGTTGAGCACCCACTCAAATTGAAGCACCAACTCTTTTTACATGTATGTTGCATGCATATATTTTCTCATTTTCAAGTCTTCTACATGTATATTACATGCATATCTTTTCCACATCGAGTCTCATACAATCCCTTACATGTTCTCATGGGTCTTCCTTTTATATGCATGTTTTTATTTACATAATCACTTTCACACACATTACTCATGCAATTTTCTTTTATTTATTTCATGCTTCTATACATGTAATTTCTTCCCTGGTCTCTTATGATTTCACTTGGTAGATCCTGGAACCTCCTTTGAATATTTTCCTGCTTCTACTACAAACATAAATTTCTTTCCCCAAGACCCATGTATTCCCTTGAGAATACTTGTATACTTCCTCTACATATTTTCATTCTCTTACAATATTTTATCTCATGTCCTGATCTCCCATGCATGCACCTAAGGCTTTCACCCCTGTGCCAATCCTAACGTGACACATGTCAAATTTTTGGGGCTAATGGTTTTTTACTTGCAATTTTTGGAAGTATGAATAGTGAGTTTTCAATTGTGATCTGATCCCCATAACAATTGAAAACCTGACATGTGGTAGTGATCTAGTGACTGCAGTCAACACTATAATCCATGTGGCCAATTAGATTATGCCATGTGTTAAATTTTCCCTCTTGTACTACAAATATTCATATCCCCATATCTCTTAATTTAGAACTCCAAATCACGAATGATTGGTCTCATTGGAAATATATTGATGTGAGATACACTCTAGAATAATGAAAGTCTATTTTTTTGGTGGGATTTTATGGGGAAAAGAGGAAAATGTAATTTGGTCCATTAATATGTAGCTACAGGTGACTCAACCACCTATATTTAGCATTGTCTCTTTCCATATTCTACAAGTAGTATGTCATGGAGGAGTGGATTTGGAATATTCCATGTTGCTTAGTAGTAAATTAATGTATATTGTTGGATCTTGTAGCCTCTAATCTAAGTTCCTTATTTTCCCCCCCCCTCTCTCTCTACCACCATTTCTCCATATATTGTAATGTGATACCCATTTGTAGGGGGGTCCTCTTGGAAATAAAACACATCATATTTCAGTGTTACACCAATGTTTTGAGTTACATACCTCAGATATGGACCTCTACAAGGATATTTTTCCTTCTTATTCCATTTTAATGCACTATGCATATTCTTAAGCATTTAAACTCATGTTTTATGGATTTTCTCTTCCTTATCATGTTTTTTATTTTATTTTGTTCCTCTCTAATTATATCTGGTAGGTTGTGCATGTTTTATCTATTTTCAAGGTTTAAGTTTTGTTCTGCTCCATGAACATGGAATCTTGAATGTTGTTGTTTTCGACTATGGAACTCTTGTCTACCGTCTCCTCCTTCATTTTCCTCCCATTTTCGCTCATATGATAGTATCCTTACCCCTCTTCTTAGTTTTATCACCTCCCCTTAGCTTAGGATTTCCCCTTTCATGCATCTCTTTCTTACCCTAGTCCCTTAAAGTGTTAGAGTAATATTAGATAGTTACATTTCATCCAGTATGAGTTGTTTTAGCTTTAGGAATAGCCTTCTCTTGAGGTTTATCTCATTCATCTGATTTCTTCTTCCTTGGAGTCGCCAAATGTCTAATTTAGGGTTCTTTTAAGTAAGAAAATTGAAACAAATGCACATCAATTTTGCTGCAATGAAGATGAAGACCTCTAAGGTCCCACCGGGCGTGCCAAACTGTTGTTACAAATCAGCAGCACCCCTGGATGTTGATCAGATTTCTAATTTGATCATCTTAAGCATCCAGTGTGATTGCACAACATTAAATCCTTTCCCCAAGTGTGGGACTTGTAAAATGGGAAAGGAATCTCCAGATTAGAGGTTGGTTCCTCAGCTCCTCTGATGAGATATATCACTTGCACAGTTGCAGAGGTTTAAAACTCAAAATCCTACTCTAAATTCCAAAGTGGACAGAGATAGAGAATGCAAAAAACTAAAACTAATGCTAATAGGTGATGCACCAAAGGAGTGGTGAGCATTTCTTACTTCTGCAAAATGACACAGTTCACAAAATGCAATAAAACTTCATGCACAAACTGATAACTGTAATGGAGGATCAAAAATTAGTCAAACAACACAAGCAGAGGATGGAAACTCAATCACAGGGCCTGTATTATTATTTTAACATCAAAAATCACTTGCATTACAACACTTGAGAGGAAAAACAGGTTGCAGTCTTGAAAAAGGGTATGATATTCCACCAAAATCACTTCCAAGGTGAAAAATGGAGCCTGTTATACACAAAAAATGTTCAACAACTTTGAAAATGAGCCAAATCTGGCTTTTACAGTGCAATGGACGAGTCCAGGAGAGAGAAATGCGGGAAAACGTGTAAGGAATTCATCCATTGACCAAAATGCAATCAAAACAACATGGGTGTCCTTACAGACCCATCCCCTGACATTTTTAGCCATGCTGGGAGAGAATGTGAGCCATTCTTCATTAAAAACGGTGGTTGGAACGTCATTTCTATCCATGACCACGTGCTAGAGGTGTTTTTCAATTTTATCTCTCCAAACTCCATCAAAATTCAAAATTGACCCTAGAATCTTGTAGATAATTTCACCAGCTTTCCATTGATATAAAGAACGCAAAAAACCGAGCTTTGGATCAAAAGATATGGCCATTTGAAGTTTTAGGGCAAAACAGGGCCAAATCGGGTTGGCGGGCAAAAATTTTGAATTTTTACCTTTTTTGCATTTGGGAAAATTTCCCAAAAAATCCCCACGTTGCGCCATTCTAGGTGCCACATGGCACATTTTTATTGGGTGTGGGCCCATCCTGCTCCATTTTCCTTTGTTTTGCCCTTTGGGGAATTTTCCAAAAAATCCCCACAGGGCCGGTGAGTTGAGGCCACGTGGCGCATGCTGATTGGGCGCGGGCCTTTTTTTCCTAAATTTTCTGCGGGCCACTTTGATCATTTTCCCCTTTGGACATGTGGCGAAACCCCATTGGATGTAGGTTTTCCCCTTTGAATTTTACTTGCGGGCTTTTCTTGAATTTTTGGCCGCCACCTGGACACGTGGCGAGATTTGATTGGCTCACATTTTGGGGGCGGGCTTTTCTTTGTGAAATTTCCTTCATTTTTTCCTTTGGAAAAATTTCCCAATTTCTCCCCGCCCTCCGCCACTCCGAGACACGTGGTGGCATATCATTG